>CAMZMU010000042.1:68069752-68669752 GCA_947311845.1 Poa pratensis
CTCACGCACGCGCAAATGGAAGCTCAAACTAGAGGACCCTGGCTAGCCCCGCTCGAGTTATTTAGTCTATGAGGGTTCCTGCACTGCGAATGCATAGGCCTCACGCATGGTTGCACGTCTCAGTCTTGGTTCGGGAGGTAAAGAACTCGCACCTAGGCGGCGAGAACGAGACAAAACACCCACAACCACAGTGGCCTCTCATCCCCACCTTTTTAGCATCTTATCACTTGTCACCACATTTCTCCACCTTCATCTCAGCATTTCACACATGTTTCCAACAACACATATATCCATCGTACAGCTATGCATATAACTAGGCATGGCTAAGCATCATATAGCATAGTTTAGTATCTCAGGCCACAACACAAACCTATGGATAAAGGAGGGGAAACAGATATTGGCATAGGGAAATTAATGCAACTATAGGATACTCTAATCCGACAAAAGTGGACATTTAGAACCGCATGCAATATTATAGTGGAGAAAATAATTGCGGAAACATAGGATAAGATATGCTCAGAGGGGGATTACGCTTGCCTTGATGATACGGCTGGTAGTACGGATCGACACAAGACGGGGTGGGGCACTTCACCTCCTTGATCTACCGATGCACAAAAAGACAACACGGAAGAGCAATCAACACATGGCAATTGTGCAATGCATACAAGGATGATAATATGACATTTTAAATGCAACCTAAAGGCATTGAACAGGATCCACAAGTTAAATGGGTCCCCGTATATTTGTTGCATTATTTGGAATAAACCCCATATTTAGACTGAGTGATTATATTACTACTAGAGCACATTACTGTAATTGTGATCAGAGATGCATGATGATGATGATTCTGGATTACTCATGTTTTTCTGAGCATTTTGATATAAAGAACACATTTTTTCTGAGGTCCCGGTGAAAAGTTATTAATTTTAGAAATCCTCTTTTTAATTATTTACCTTCGATTATTTTTTTTAATTCCGACGATGAAATAATTTAAGCACCCGACTCGAGGGAGGGGATGGTTATGCTGGAATCATCGAAGTTCGATACTCTACACGCGGGAGGGGAAACGGGGACATGTACTATCGAAAAGGAAAGGAAAAAGGAAAAATGCAACAATTTTCTGCACAGGCCGGAAATTCCGGTCCAAAAGTGCTCTTGGGCCGGAGTCTCCGTCCAGCAATTTTCAGCCCAACAACGGCAGTCTCTGGACGCGGGCCGAGTTACACCGGAGTTGGGCCGGAATCTCCGGTTGGAAAAAGAAAAACTCGAACAGAGAAAAAAAGAGCAGCCACGCACGGGCACGGCGATGGACTCCGACGACGGTGGCGTGTGGCTACGGCGAGCTAGGGCTTGAGAGGGAGGGGGAAGGGCACGGAGAGGTGCAGGGACTCACCACGAGCGCGTACGGAGGCTCGGCGAGGCCGGAGGTGGCTCGACGCGCCGGAATCAAGCGGCGGAGCGGCGGACGGCCGCGGCGAGGAGGTGGACGGCGGCTGCGTTCTACGGCCTTAGGGCTCGATTCCTGCGGCGTGGACGGAGCTGGCGACGCGGCGGAGCCACTGATGTCCGTCGATTTGCTTCGGGGCCTCTCAAGTGGCGGCGACGAACGCGGCAATGGCGGCGGCCATGGCGGTCCGTGGTAGAAAAAAGGGGAGCAGAGGAGCAGGGGGAACGGGGCAGCACGGGGTGGGGCCTCGAGGAGCTCTCTTCCAGGGGAGGCAGAGCAAGGGGGGGGGGCCCGGGAGCACGGCGGCATGGCGACGAGGTGGTCCGGCGGCAGCACGACGACCGTGTCGCTACAGGGACGAAGAAGATGGCAAACTTCCGAAAACCCCCCTGGAGCTTCTATTTCTAACACGGACAGGTCCTCCATTATTTACAAGGTCCTTTTCTGTTCTAAAATTAAATCCAGCACAGTATTTGAATTATTTAAGGCATTTGAACACTTCCAAAAATTGTGAGAAAATTTGGGGAGTGCCTTTACCTCAATGTGAAGCTTCCCTAATTTTTCCAGATTATTTGGAAATCATTTGATAGGAAAATAAAATAGAAATTGCTCACAGGCAATTTTGAGATACTCTCTTTTCATTTTATTTCCAAATCAAAATAGTTTGCCCAAATTTAACTTTGGAACTGTTGGAACTTCCTGGACAAATATGGAGTTGAATTTGTAAACTTTGCTTAGCAACCCAGCATCATTTCCATTGCAAAGTTGTAACAATTCAGATGAACATGATTATGCATGGATGACATGATGCATTGAACACAAAAGTGAAAATTTGGTACTCAAATTTTGGGGCTGTTTACAATTCTACCCTCCTTACAGGAATCTCGTCCCGAGATTCTAAGATTGCAGAAGAAGTCGGGATACTCCTCACGAAGACTAGACTCTCGTTCCCAAGTTGCTTCTTCCTCGGAATGATGAGACCATTGAACTTTGAGGAACTTGGTAGTCTTGTTCCGGGTCTTTCTTTCAGCTTCATCCAAGACACGGATAGGATGCTCACGATAAGTGAGGTCTTCTTGTAGATCTAGCTCTTCATGATTGACCCCATGGATAGGATCCTTGAAGCACCGGCGAAGTTGGGAGACATGAAACACATCATGTACATTTGGGAATTTGACCGGTAACTCCAACTTATAAGAAAGATCTCCTCGCTTTTCTAGAACGGTGAAAGGACCAACATAGCGAGGGCCAATTTCCCTTTGATTCCGAAGCGGCGAACGCCACGAAGGGGAGAGACACGGAGATAAGCTTTATCACCAATTTCATAGTGAATTTCCTGATGGTGCTTATCATAGTAGCTCTTCTGCCTAGACTGAGCAATCTTCAGATTCTCTCTTATGATTCGAACCTTCTCCTCAGCTTCATTGATCACATCAGGACCAAAGAGTGCCTCTCTCCGGTCTCGGACCAATTCAGAGGAGTGCGGCATTTTCTTCCATATAGAGCCTCGAATGGAGCCATGCCCAGACTAGCTTGATAGCTATTGTTGTAGGAGAACTCCGCGAAAGGGAGATACTTTTCCCAACCCTTGCCAAAAGAGATCACACATGCCCGAAGCATGTCTTCCAATACTTGGTTCACTCTTTCGGTCTGACCATCAGTTTGAGGATGGTAGGCGGTACTGAAGTTGAGACGGGACCCCATAGCAGTTTGGAAACTCTGCCAAAACTTGGAGACAAAGATACTTCCACGGTCCGATATGATCCTCAGAGGGACCCCATGCAATGGAACAATACGAGCCAAATATAAGTCAGCAAGTTGACTTGCCCGTATATCATCACGGACTGGTAGGAAGTGAGCAACCTTGGAAAGACGATCAATGATTACCCATATTGCATTGTTGCCCTTTTGAGATCGGGGAAACCCGGTGATGAAGTCCATACCAATTTCATCCCATTTCCACTCGGGACGCAATAGGGCGAAGAGTACCGGCAGGTCTTTGATGTTCAGCCTTTACCCGTCGACAGGTGTCGCATTCAGCAACATACTTGGCAATTTCTCGTTTCATACGAGTCCACCAGAATAGTGGTCGAAGGTCTTGGTACATCTTGGTACTACCGGGATGAATAGAGAGAGGAGATTCATGAGCTTCTTGGAGGATCAGCTCTCAATTTTGTTTCTTTGGCACTACCAAGCGGTCACCAAAATAAACAACTCCGGATTCATTGACAGAAAAACATTTTGCCTTCCCGCTAGCAATGTTCTCTTGATTTTCTGAATACCCTTGTCACGAGTTTGAGCATCCTTAATCTGGTCTACAAGAGTAGATTTGATCTCCAGATTTGCAAGGTAGCCGAGGGAACAATTTCCAGTTCAAACGGGAACTCTTCATGAAGGGCAGGTTGGGCCTTTCAATCATCAGATTGTTGCAATAGGACTTCCGACTTAGCGCGTCAGCCACGACGTTTGCTTTGCCGGGTTGATAGTTCAGACTCACATTATAGTCCGTGATTAACTCCAACCAACGCCTTTGCCTGAGATTTAAATCCGGCTGGGTGAAGAGGTACTTCAGACTCTTGTGATCCGAGAAGATCTCGCAACGGTTACCAAACAGGTATGGTCTCCATTGCTTCAAAGCATAGACCACCGCGGCAAGTTCTAGATCATGAGTTGGGTAGTTGAGCTCATGCGGCTTAAGTTGGCGAGAAGCATAGCCACCACATGGCCATCTTGCATCAATACACAACCCAAGCCTTGTAGAGAGGCGTCACAGAAGACGACGAAATCCTTGCTTGTGTCCGGCAGGACAAGCACAGGAGCGGACGTGAGCTTGGCTTTCAGTGTTTGAAACTCTCTTCAGCTTCGGCCGACCATACAAACTTTTATCCTTCTTGAGAAGGTCAGTCAGGGCCTTGGCTATCTTGGAGAAACCTTCGATGAATCGGCGGTAGTAACCCGCCAATCCGAGAAAGCTACGGATGTCCTTGACTGACATTGGAGTTTTCCAATCCAGAATGGACTGAATCTTGTCAGGAATGACAGCCACACCATTAGCGGATATCACATGACCAAGGAAGATGAGATTATCCAACCAAAACTCACACTTGGAGAACTTGGCATAGAGGCGGTGTTCTCGAAGTCTTGTCAGAACCAAACGAAGATGTTCCTCATGCTCTTCATTGGTTTTGGAATAGATGAGAATGTCATCAATGTAAATGACGACAAACTTGTCAAGATAATCCATGAAGACAGAGTTCATGAGCCTCATGAAAGTAGCTGGGCATTTGTGAGACCAAAGGACATGACGGTATACTCATATGAGCCATAACGAGTAACAAATGCCGTCTTTGGAATATCCTCCTTTCTGATTTTTATCTGATGGTAGCCTGACCTCAGATCCATCTTGGAGAATACCGTTGCACCAGCTAACTGATCCAACAGATCATTGATGCGAGGAATAGGATACTTGTTCTTGATTGTCACCGCATTCAACGGTCGATAGTCAGAGACTAGACGAGGCACGGTAGAATCCCTCTTCTTGACAAAGAGTACCGGACAACCCCATGGTGAACTGCTAGGCTGGATGAACTCCTTAGCTAGCAGCTGATCAATTTGCTCTTTCAACAGAGCCAACTCTTCCACCGGCATACGGTAGGGCTTCTTAAATTGGAGCGGTACCGGGAGTAGCTCTATGACAAACTCCACACTTCGGTCAGGAGGCATGCCAGGCAACTCTTCCGGGAACACATCCGGGAAGTCACACACCACGTGTATGTCCTGGATTTCCGGAGGGGATTCGCCTTCCATAAAGCAAAGGAGAATCTCAGGTGAGCGGGGTACGACGGCGGACGGAGGTATTGATGTTGCAGGCCAATACTTCACAATGTCACCGGAAGGAGCGGTCACAGTAATGGTCTTGGCGGCACAGTCGAGATTAGCCTGATATTTGGTTAGCCAGTTCATGCCCAATATGACATCAATGCCTTTGGACTTCAGAGCTACCAAGGCATAAGGAAAGGACAAGGAACCTATATTAATCTGGACCTCAGGAGTAACCCCATCGGTTTGCCATTTGGAGCCAGGAGTGGCAATCACCAAGGGATGGCCATTTTCTCGAACGGTATTTGTGTCTTTTGCAAACGCTATGGATATGAATGAATGCGATGCTCCAGAGTCAAACAAAACTGTAGCTGTATTGCCGTTGATTCGTAACTCACCCATAAGAACGCCGGGGTCTCTTCAGCTTCTTCAGCAGAGATGTGGTTCAGGCGACCACGCACAATAGGTCCAGCCTTGCCAGTTGGAGTGGCAGGGGCTCGTGCAGGAGTTATCGCGAGAGGTGCCTTCTGGGGGCACTCCCTGGAGTAGTGACCAGCCTGGCCACAGGTGTAGCAAGTGAGTCCAGGTGGAGCAGGTAGCATAGGACGGTACCCACTCCCGCCTATCCCAAGTGTCGAAGTAGTGGGACGCGGAGGAGGTGGCCTATATCCTGCTGCCTCGGCATGAAGGGAGCACGAGGTACGGCGCTGTAGGGAACAAACACCCTGCGCTTCTTGCTCTCAGAACCCGAGGAACTCTGGTGATCCCCATGTGCGGGCCTCTTGGAAGCTTCAAGTTCCTTTCTTCCTTGCTCAAGAGTAAAGCCTGGTTGAACAGCTCCTGATAGGTCTGGAACCTGAAGGGCAATAGCTCATAGCGGAGCTGCGGATTCAGACCCTTGCGGAACAGCTCTTGCTTGTCAGCATCATTGGTCACGTCCCTTGGGGCGTAACGAGAGATGGTTGAACTCACGACCATAAGTGCGGAGGTCCATCCGTCCCTGTTGCAAATCCAGGAACTCCCTCCTCTTCAAGTCCATGATCGGCTGGGAATGTACTCCGCACGGAAGGCAGTGCGGAATCAGCCCAGGTGAAGACATGGTTGGCTGGAAACAAAGCCACATGGCTTTCCCACCAACAGCCAGCAGCACCAACCAAGAGGTAGGTGGCAAAGTTGACTTGCTCCGCCAATGGACATGAGCGCGGAGAACTTGCGCTCCAAAGCACGAAGCCAATCATCAGCTTCCAGTGGCTCCTTAGCATCAGCAAAGTGGGTGGCTGGAGCAGGAACTCAGTGAGAGTGTTGCACTCGTTCCTCCGTGCATTCTGCTGCACCAACTGCTCAGCAAGCGCTCATTGCGCCCACGGTTCTCCTCAATGGCCATCAAGACCTCAGCCATCGAGGGTGGTGGCGGCAGATCATCCTCATCATCATTGTGGTTACCGCGACCACCACGGCCTCCACGACCTCCTCGAGCCATTCTGGAGATTTGACAATGACACAGTTAGTATCTTTCTCCGAATGGTCGAACAATAGCATTAGCGTCTACTCAAGTACACAGACTAGGGACGATAATACTTTGCGAGAAGGAAAACAACAAGATAGAACTTGGGTCAAAGATCAGCATCATGTGCTACTAGTGAGAGTTAAGAAATCACAACTTAACACACTCTAGTTGGCACAATCCGGGACCTTATGTTCAAGTCCGTGGGTTAAAACCCAAAGAAAGGATCAAAAGATTAACTCGGTAGAAACATCTGAGTTGATTTGGGATTGCAACGCAGCGGGAGCAACGTGACACATAACACTAAAGGTCGAACCCACCCCGTTTCTAATCATTTTGAAGTAACAGACGAGAGTAAAACCTTTAAACAAATCGAGGTAAGATTGCTCCGAGATTAGAGGGTAACCAGATAAGGAGTAAAAAGAATCCTAAGATGGTTTTCACAACTCATTTTTAGGTTAAAATATTTTCACAAACACTAGACTCAACATCGACCAGTAGAAGGGTTTCCTACAGGCAGTACTGCTCTGATACCAACTTGTGGCGCCCTGACCTGACTGTTATACAGTGATGCTGTGTGTCACCGGTTAAGCGATACAACCGGAGGTTACGGGTTTACCAATCCCCGGCCAAAACCTTTGGCAGGCGTTGCTCGGAATGGATCATCGGCAACGCAACACCCCGATTGATGCCTTAACACAGGCACAACCCTCAATGCATAATAGAGAGACCAAGACTTGTGGAACAACTGGCACATCACAGACTCTACGACACAAATCATATAGTTCAACTCTTATATAGAGAAAGATAGCAAATGACAACCAGAGGTCACAGACCCAACATTACATCAAGCGGAAGCAAATAGGTTGTTCTAAACAACAAGAACCAACATATGGCCTAAGAGGCCTACAGATAAACATCACAACGCCAGCTGTTCCAGGATGTCCCAAGCTGCCACCTGGGAACCCCAGACTACTCGTCGACGTCCACAAAGAACCCACCTTCGAGGTCGGTGAAGTCCTCCTCTGAAACAAAACAAACGACGTTGAGTTCGACGAACTCGCAAGATTATATAGAGCTTTAGCTCGATGAGGCTTTCAAAGTTATATGGCTGTTTTGCATAAAGCTGATTTTATTTATGAAAACATAACTCAAGGCATCGACTATTCAGAATATTTTCAAAAGAGGTAAGAAGTACTCTTTCTTTCATCACCTTATCATCATCAACCATTGTACCTGTTCATCAAAGGCACCTCCCCGAATCACCCTCGAGGAAGCTCACCTTACAATCTTGAGTGGTACCTCTAGTACCCAGTTTTTAATCATTCCGTTAAAGTTATTCTATGATCTTATCGTCCTTTCCCAAGTTGTCCTTAACCGTGGACACGGCTTTTCGAAAAGATTTAACCCTGCAGGGGTGTACAAATGTTTGCCACGCGTACCGTCCGGCCCATTACCTAGCTTAGCTCTCTTCCTTGGAGAACCGGCTGGGTGGGAGCGGTGTCGACTTCTCCCTCGTTAAGGACTTTCCAGGATCATCAGTGGCGGTAGGACTGCCAGGATCACAACACCCCGCCCCACAGCCACTCATTTTCCTAACACCACCATCCTCATCTCATCTCAGCCACCAACTCACGCACGCGCAAATGGAAGCTCAAACTAGAGGACCCTGGCTAGCCCCGCTCGAGTTATTTAGTCTATGAGGGTTCCTGCACTGCGAATGCATAGGCCTCACGCATGGTTGCACGCTCAGTCTTGGTTCGGGAGGTAAAGAACTCGCACCTAGGCGGCGAGAACGAGACAAAGCACCACAACCACAGTGGCCTCTCATCCCCACCTTTTAGCATCTTATCACTGTCACCACATTTCTCCACCTTCATCTCACATTTCACACCTGTTTCCAACAACACATATCCATCGTACAGCTATGCATATAACTAGGCATGGCTAAGCATCAATAGCATAGTTTAGTATCTCAGGCCAACAACACAAACCTATGGATAATAGGAGGGGAAACAGATATTGGCATAGGGAAATTAATGCAACTATAGGATACTCTAATCCGACAAAAGTTGACATTTAGAACCGCATGCAATATTATAGTGGAGAAAATATTTGCGGAAACATAGGATAAGATATGCTCAGAGGGGGGATTACGCTTGCCTTGTGATACGGCTGGTAGTACGGATCGTCACAAGACGGGGGTGGCACTTCACCTCCTTGATCTACCGATGCACAAAAAGAAACACCGGAAGAGCAATCAACACATGGCAATTGTGCAATGCATACAAGGATGATGATATGACATTTTAAATGCAACCTAAAGGCATTGAACAGGATCCACAAGTTAAATGGGGTCCCCGTTATATTTGTTGCATTATTTGGAATAAACCCCATATTTAGACTGAGTGATTATAATTACTACTAGAGCACATTACTGTAATTGTGATCAGAGATGCATGATGAATGATTCTGGATTACTCATGTTTTTCTGAGCATTTTGATATAAAGAACACATTTTTCTGAGGTCCCGGTGAAAAGTTATTAATTTTAGAAATCCTCTTTTTAATTATTTACCTTCGATTATTTTTTTAATTCCGACGATGAAATAATTTAAGCACCCGACTCGAGGGAGGGGATGGTTATGCTGGAATCATCGGAGTTCGATACTCTACACGCGGGAGGGGAAACGGGGACATGTACTATCGAAAAGGGAAAGGAAAAAGGAAAATGCAACAATTTTCTGCACAGGCCGGAAATTCCGGTCCAGAAGTGCTCTTGGGCCGGAGTCTCCGGTCCAGCAATTTTCAGCCCAACAACGGCAGTCTCTGGACGCGGGCCGGAGTTACACCGGAGTTGGGCCGGAATCTCCGGTTGGAAAAGAAAAACTCGAACAGAGAAAAAAAGAGCAGCCACGCACGGGCACGGCGATGGACTTCGACGACGGTGGCGTGTGGCTACGGCGAGCTAGGGCTTGAGAGGGAGGGGGAAGGGCACGGAGAGGTGCAGGGACTCACCACGAGCGCGTACGGAGGCTCGGCGAGGCCGGAGGTGGCTCGACGGCGCCGGAATCAAGCGGCGGAGCGGCGGACGGCCGCGGCGAGGAGGTGGACGGCGGCTGCGTTCTACGGCCTTAGGGCTCGATTCCTGCGGCGTGGATGGAGCTGGCGACGCGGCGGAGCCACTGGTGTCCGTCAATTTGCTTCGGGGCCTCTCAAGTGGCGGCGACGAACGCGGCAATGGCGGCGGCCATGGCGGTCCGTGGGTAGAAGAAAAGGGGAGCAGAGGAGCAGGGGGAACGGGGCAGCACGGGGTGGGGCCTCGAGGAGCTCCTCTTCCAGGGGAGGCAGAGCAAGGGGGGGGGCCCGGCGGGAGCACGGCGGCATGGCGACGAGGTGGTCCGGCGGCAGCGACGCGACCGTGTCGCTACAGGGACGAAGAAGATGGCAAACTTCCGAAAACCCCCTGGAGCTTCTATTTCTAACACGGACAGGTCCTCCATTATTTACTAACCGGTCCTTTTCTGTTCTAAAATTAAATCCAGCACAGTATTTGAATTATTTAAGGCATTTGAACACTTCCAAAAATTGTGAGAAAATTTGGGGAGTGCCTTTACCTCAATGTGAAGCTTCCCTAATTTTTCCGGATTATTTGGAAATCATTTGATAGGAAAATAAAATAGAAATTGCTCACAGGCAATTTTGAGATACTCTCTTTTCATTTTATTTCCAAATCAAAATAGTTTGCCCAAATTTAACTTTGGAACTGTTGGAACTTCCTGGACAAATATGGAGTTGAATTTGTAAACTTTGCTTAGCAACCCAGCATCATTTCCATTGCAAAGTTGTAACAATTCAGATGAACATGATTATGCATGGATGACATGATGCTTTGAACACAAAAGTGAAAATTTGGTACTCAAATTTTGGGGCTGTTACAACTGTTGATTCAAATATAATTTGTATTCGTATATAGTCTAGTTTCATGGGAAGTAACATGATTTTTTTTGCTTGTCAAAGATTTAAAAATGATACCATTCCTGATTCAGTTACTTAAAATATGATCGTGACCTTGTCAGCAGCATTGAAATGTTTATCCACTGCCGTATCTTGAAAGGGATGGACTGGATCAACTAGAATGGCATAGGCCGCTGCCCTTTATTTTTGTTAGTTCTTTTGATAAACTAAACTCTTCTTTAATTTACATCGGGGAACAGATCTAAAGCTGAAATGAATATGTAAGAAATTTTATAGATCTCTATTGAATCTCTCTTCAAAATCTTGGTAGATTTCTTTAGTTTGGAACTTAGGATCTTCGTCGTTTCTTTTTTGTTTTGGTCAACAAAAAATCAGCGAATATTCAGTGGTGAATCTTCTGTGAATGTCGTGTGGAAATAATATGGATCTGTAAATTCTATGAATATTATGTGGTGAATCTTCTGTGTATATACTGTGAATGTCGTGCGGAAACAATATGGAGCAGTTAATATTGTATGAAAATGTGATCTTGGCTTTAGCTTCGAAAATGCTAGTGCTGATGATCGGTTTAATTCTTCTTACTTTTCTATGAAACTTAAATGGGCAGTGTATGGAACTTCAATTTATATGTGTTGAACTGTGGATTAGTTGTGGATCCTAAGATAAGCAAAAAGTGATCTAAAGGAAAATGATGTGTATTTCGTGAAAAGTTAAAGGGGAAGTCCAGAAGCAAAAAAGTAACGTATATCTCAAACATATGATAAGCATTAATCAATAAAATTTATATGTACAGACAAAGATGGAAGCCAAAAATAAAAATTATACTATGTCTTCGCAGAGAATTTGATGCCTTGTGGCAAATTTATGTACATGGTTTCATTTATATGATCTATATATCTTCTAGAAATTATTACAACGATAGGATACAGTAGTTACATAATCAAATTGATATATCTGAAATATTTAGGATAGACTGGCCATTATGTGTGAGTTTAAAGAAATAGTGATGGTTTTTTTTCAATGACTTGATATTTTGGTTCTGTTATCTTAACGAATCAAGACTGAAACATTAGTGTTGTTATATGAACCTTGAGATCTTTGGCTAGTTTTTCTAGAATGTTTATATGAAAGGGCCGAGCAACACAGATCTACTCCATAGTAGAGAGCATGAGCTTCCCCCCCCCCCCCCCCGCCCGCCCCCAAATTAAATAATTATTTATGAAATGTTTAATGGGAAGTCGACAAGCGAAAAAGTAAAGTTTTATGATATAAAGAAAAATGACAGGCGTTTCATGTGGAGAAGAAGGGTGCTTTAAAATTAGAAGCTATAGGAGAAGTCCGGAAAAAATACAATTTATATATGAAGAAAAAAGTAAAGTAAATCTCGAACAAATGATAAGTATTCATCAATGAAATTTATACGTATGAACAAAGATAGAACCCAAAATAAAAACTATGGGATGGGATGCAGTATGAAATTTATACGTATGAACAAAGATAGAACCCAAGAATGGCCAGTTTATGCAATGATTTATTTATATGAGCCATATGTCTTAGAGAAAATATTACACGGTGGAATGCATTAGTTACATAATCAAATGATATATTGTGAAATATTTAGGACAAACTAGTCTTGATGTGTGAATTTAAACGAAATAAAGGAATTATAAGTGACGATATTTTTTGAATGAATTGAGATTTTGTGTCTGTTATCTTAACGAATCAAGACTGAAACAATAGTGTTCACCAACAAAATTTCATTTATTAAACAAAAATCTGACTTTCACCAACAAAAGTTCTAATGAAATAAAAAAACTTTTTTCGCAAAAGACATAACCCATACTTTGCAGCTAGAGTTTTGCTAGATCTTAAATTTTGAATATTTAGGCCATTAATTGTTTTGGAGTTAGTTGGTCTAGATTTGCCGAGCAAGGAACTACTCCAGTTGCATTTACATGTGCGTTTCAAAAAAAATGATATAAAGGAAAATGATTTGTATTTCGTGAAATGTTAAAGGGGAAGTCAACAAGCAAAAAGTAAAGTATATCTCAAACATATGATAAGCATTAATCAATGAATTTTATACGTACGGACAAAGATAGAAGCCAAAATAAAAATTATATTATGTCTTCACTGAGAATTTGATGCCTTGTGGCAAATTTATGTACATGGTTTCATTTATATGATCTATATATCTTCTAGAAATTATTACGACGATAGGATACAGTAGTTACATAATCAATTGATATATTCTGAAATATTTAGGATAGAATGTCCATTATGTGTGAGTTTAAAGAAATAGTGATGGTTTTTTCAGTGACTTGATATTTTGGTTCTGTTATCTTAACGAATCAAGACTGAAACTTTAGTGTTGTTATATGAACCTCGAGATCTTTGGCCAGTTTTTCTAGAATGTTTATATAAAAGGGCCGAGCAACACATACCTACTCCATAAGTGCTTACCTTGAAAATAAGTGCCCTTAAATTTTGAAACTTTTCTCGCAACACATACTGAAACTTTTTTGTGTTCCAATTTTTTTCCGCAAAAGACATAACCATACTTTGCAGCTAGAGTTTTGCTAGATCTTAAATTTTGAATATCTAGGCCATTAATTGTTTTGGAATTAGTTGGTCTAGATAAGCAAAAAATGGGGAATGGCTCCGAACAGAAACATTGCTTACCTTGAAATAAGTGCCCTACAAATTTATGCTAAATCTGACCCAAACATACATCACAATCATTCCAAACAATTAACGGTTTATTGTTGTGTTCCAAAAATAGATTCATTAACATCTTTATAAAAAATCATATGTACTAGCAGATAATTCAGTTTGATCTTTAACAACACTATGTTTGCTCTTGCTGCTGGAAACTCAAACTCTATAATCAAACTCAGAGTAGAGTTGGGCATAGTAATTCCCTATAATCAGATTCAGAGTAGAGTTTTAGTTCAGGCACCTATAATCAATGAAATCTAGGAACAAATCAGTATCTCGGTACTGGCATAAATGCATCATAAATTCATAGAATCGACTAGTCACAGCAGCCAATATACAGGTGGGTGGATTCAGGTCACTACAGGTATCACAAATCGAAAAATATACAGAATGCTATGCTACTGTGGCCATTCACAACAATATTCAACTTCTGTTCAGTGAACAAGAGGTAAGGGAGCATGTCTAAAATACCTTGCTTACAGAACACCTCCCGGCAAAAAATGCAAGTACGCAACTCACACTACTGACATTTTCAGACCAAAAACAAATTGTACAGCGAACTACTCCACACAGGCTAGCCAATTATCTGATATACTAATTGCTTCATAAGCACTGTTAACTACCCATGTTAATGATCATAGAGCACACATTGGTTTGCACACATTCTTTCGTTCCCTAACAGGAGACAACAAAGCATTCCACTTAACAACACTACGTTCAGAAATAAAATTGAAGGTAACATGGCGGTAGAATAGGGGATCTAAAAACACTATCAGTTTACTAGTTAGAATCCGGTAACCAATAGGAGAAATGCGTCATTTTTCTGAATCTCAAATTGCCAAAAGCACAAGCATTCATAATTCAGTTCTTACAAGCAACCAGCCAACAAAACATTGCCAGATTCAGCAATACTCATCGAACATCAGAACTAACACTAATTGCAGATAAAAAGAGACGACAACCACTAGTCACATCAGCCAACTACTCCATCTACTACCGGGTACAGCAAACGAGATCTAAGATGAGGTGAACTTGGTGACGGCCTTGGTGCCCTCGGAGACGGCGTGCTTGGCGAGCTCGCCAGGGAGGACGAGGCGGACGGAGGTCTGGATCTCCGCGAGGTGATGGTGGGCTTCTTGTTGTAGCGGGCGAGACGGATTGAGCAGTGAGCACCAACCACCGATGGGGGTTGAGGTCGAGAGAGGCGTCCTCCTCGTCGATGTTGAGGTCGCCGCTGGCCAGTAAACCCAGATCCGGGGATCCCTGCACGGACGCGGCCGGAGAGTGGTCTCGGCGGCGCCCCAATCCGGTCTCGACAGCCACCACCATCACCATGGACTCCCGGTCTGCGCTAGAGCAAATCAAGTAAGGAGAGAGAAAGTGGATCGGGGTGGAGAAGAGGATAACGACAGCACGGTGACTGCGGGTTGATTTACGATTTCTTTGGGTACTGAACTGCAAATGCGTGTGAAACTTTGACCAAACACTCGGCCGTGCGATCCCACAGAAACGGACGGCAGAGATAAGCCGAGGGTCCAAACTACGGGTGGAGTTGCATTTTCCCACCCGCCTACCACGTGGTTACTCGGTATTATTCTTTCAACATCGGTTACTCACACAGATTGTTGGGCTCTTCACTAGCATTTAGTTTTGGTACCACACTATTGCGAAGTACTAACATTTTAAGAATTCATTTGACGAACACACCGAATCGGTTACATGATTTTTTCGTGATGTTGGTGTCACAAAAGAAATCAAAGATTAAGATGCTTGGTTGAAGAACAAAATGTCCTTACTTATGAACATATATCTTCAAAGCTAAAACCACGCATTTCCTATAAACTTATTCCCAATAACTAAATTACAATTTTCGCACTGCATTTAATTGTCTTATCGGTCAATGCACCCTTAGCCTACCAGTGTGGTTACTCGCATCTTTCAACGCTGGTTACTCGTATGGTTAGTTGGTTTGTGCACCAGCATTTGGTTTCTCTCATCTTTCAACGCCGGTTACTCGTATAGTTAGTTGGTCTGTGCACCATCATTTGATTTTTGGCGTCACCGATACCACAATATTGCGATATACTAATATTTTAAGGATTCAATCGACGACATATACCGATTGAAATGCAAAGCCTACTTTATTATATTTTGTGATGTACACAATGGGTTACTTGAATTTTCGTGATGTTGGTTTCACAAAAGAAATAAAAGACTAAGATGGTTGGTTGAAGAACAAAATATCCTTACGAACAAACCGATACCTTCAAAGCTAGCTAAAAGCAAACATTTCGAGAACTTGCCTGTGGCAAGATGGTTAGTTGGGTGGTTGTACCCCTAGCCCACCAGAGTTCAAACCCCAGGTTTGACGCTGGTGTTTCTCATTTAAGGCGGAATATTCTTCAGTGGGAGGCGACGTTCCCGTCGACAGCGAGGCGCCCGTGGTGACTTCGTCAATCTCAAGACTCGACCCGCCGACTCAGTCTCTCGGAGGTGCTCATAGGGGTAGGTGTGCGTGCGTGCGTTCATAGGGGTGAGTGTGTGCGCGTGTATATGAGCGCTTGCGTTGTACTGTGTTTCGCAAAAAAAAAAAAATAAAAGCAAACATTTCCTAAAAAAATATCCTGAGTAACAAGTTATAACTTCTGCACCGCCTTCATACTAATTTTACTCTTGTTTTGCCTTTTTCCTTGGAGCCTTGAGTTTTTCTCTGATTTTGTAGATCGGAGCAATATGGGTCGATGGGGAGGGAGCCAGACATGTGTCTTGTCGGAACCCCATCCGGGACGCGCCTGACCCACGCGTTCTGCCACGCCGTTGATAAGGCTGTATCTAATCACACAGCTCCCGAAGACAAAGTCGAAGACAAAGTACGCGCACCGCCGCCGACGCCCATATCTGCAGCGTCGGCGGTGAAGCTCGCCGGTGACCCAAGGAACAGGACGCGGTCCTTCAAGCTCTGGCCATTCCTCGGCACCCAACGCATTTTGCCTCCGATGTCCGAACCGACAAGAGCGTGCAGTCTAAGAGAGAGAGTTATCTCCGGGCCGTACCCGGGGCAACCATAGTTCCGGTTCTGTCTGGACATGACGGTCGCCCACATCAGCTCATTGCCTGACTCGAAGACGTAGGTGCGCTCGTGTTTCATCGCGCCGCCGCTTGTGTCACTCCTCATCTCGAGCCTGCCTCCGCCTGCGCGGCCATTGCCTTCGAAGTCCGGCGTAAGTACAAACCAGAACTTCAGCCTCATGCACACCAGGATCTTGCCGTCATGATACGCGGCGCTCAAATCGCAGCCTGCCTCAAAAGAGTGTTTCTTTTCGGCAATAGTCCACGCCACATCACCTGGGCGCAGAACAGCTGCCGTGAAATCGTAACCATCATTATTGCTGTACACAAAGATGGTGCCATCGCTGTAGACAATGCCGCGAGAGTTCTCCATCCGCCGGTCACCGTAACCATACTCCGGGAACTGAGGCAGCACTCTGATGGCTCCGGTGAGAAGGTCGACCAATGTTGGCTCGGACCGCAGTCTTAGAAACCAGGCAGCCGTGCCATCTGCACTAGCCACCCAGTTATTCATGTCGCCGCTAGCTGATGCAAGCCCTGGTGGGAGGGGGAGGAGGACACCATCAAACTCATTGCCATACCTCCTTGTCGTCCACGGAGAGATGCATCCGAAGTTGACTGGCAGGTGCAAGAGGAGGCCGTTGTACGACGCCAACGGCCATGGCAGAAACCTGTGGCGGGCTGCCCGAGACGGCGCCGCTTTGCGCCACGGTCTGCACACGGCGTGAAGGCGGACGAAGTCGGCGGCGTCGCGCAGGCGGACAGAGATTTCACCGACCAGGTCCCGCGGGAGAGCGGCCCACGGCCTCGGTGGTGATACGAGCTCGGTGATGGGATCCATCCGATCGAATCTCGAGAGAAAGATATCGAGCGCAGGCAACTCGATCGTAATCAGGTAGAGCTTTAATCTCCTTCAAATCAATCATTTCTTTTTATATGTTTTTTCGAATTTCCTTTGTCTGTGCTTATAGTACGTAAGACATCAGGACTCTTTTACATTTTCGTCGTGGAATGCAACGTGACTCTGAAGTCCTTGCTGTTAGAATCGAAATCGACACGATCGAGTAGATGCTGAGGTGGAGGAGGTGCTGTACCTTCTCCCTGTGACGATCCAGAGGATGTCGTGGCTCCGGCCATGGTGGACGGAGGTGAGCACGGCAGTGGCCATGGCAGTGAGTGGCGGCGGTGGTGGTACTTCCCGTCGCTCTCTGCGCAACCTAGATCGGTTAGGGTTTGTAGGTGGGGTGTGACGGCGCACGACTAACCTCGTGAGGTGTGCCGCCGGCCCCTACCACTCTTTATAGCGCAGCGCGACAGGGGCCCACCAACCAGTGTACGGCTGGACGCCCCCGATCAGGGCGTGGTCAAGGGTCCGGTGTGACCGTTGGGTCACACGGGAGGAGATCAACCTAACATTCTCCCCCTTGATCTCAACTTTTCACTTTTACTCATTTCATCACAGATCGATACATAGAGCATGTTTCATCGTCTCAGCTCAATTGCCGATAGAATCAGACAGCTACAATATACCTATTTGTTTTGAAACAAATTCTTTGATCTTTTTGGGCCTCTTTATTGTCCGGAAATAATATAGACTATACCATAAACCCATGTCGACTATGTGTTCTCCAAAACACACTGGGCGGTAAGCCTTTAATTAGCAGATCTGCAAACACTTGTGTGTTTCTTTTATCTATTCCTCTTATGCTCCAAGCATTTCAACATAATTCCGGACTTTCTCCTTTACAACGTATATCTCTGTGTCAATGTGTTTGGCACCACACTTGACTCGTTGTCTTAGGAGTGAATTACTTAATGGTTATTGCTGTTGTCAACCATTATCAATTCCGGGTACAGGTTTCTTAACCATTTTGCCTATCCCTCAGCCTCATATGATGCTATAACATATCTTTACATCACATTGATGTCAAAACTTTAATTCTTTGGAGATTTTCCACACAAAAACTCCAAATGTGAAAATTTAGCGACAATTGTGGATTTCGCTATACATTTCACAAATTCTTTCAGAGTACTCACAACCTTTTGAGAGCACTCTTATAGATCTATCTTTGTACTCACAACCTTTTGAGAGCACTTGTTTCTTTTAGCATGAGGCCAATATTTTGATTCCATTCCAGTGATCTATATCTGGATTGGACATTGCCAAAACAACCCGGATACATGAATTGTCAGGGTAATATTGAGTAACCAACAGCGGAAGCACATGGTACCATATCCATTTGATCCGTTCTATGTTATCTCTTGGAACACTAAAGTTCCCAATTCCATTACCCTTTCAATAAGAACAGGCGTAGGTTTTCTCGACATGCATGCTATAGAGACTTCTTCTCAGCATGTCCATGTGATATTTCTAATACCCCTTTTCTTCTTTTCTCAGTAAATCTCGATACTTATAACGAGAGACACTCTACCGAGAATACTCTTTTGAGGACAAGAACTTCTTTTCTCTGCCGGTAGTAGATTGACATCACCACTAGCAAGTAGGATATCATCCACATACACGGGATTAGGAAATGAATTTCCCATTCTATAAGTTTGCACAAATGCGATTGTCCTCTCATTTTCTTTAACCCAAAATAACTTTTGATTCTAGAGACTTGCTCTAGTCCATAAGATCCCTTGTGATCTTTACTTTCATCTGATGTAACTCAGATCATTATGTGCCATTAGCACTCATTATAATCTGTTTATTCTCTTAGCGCAAATCTTTCGATTTAAAATCGCTTTTACATATTTCCTTTGGAGTCACATTGGTGTTGTAGACCCTTTATAGCCTACTGTTTTGGCTCCATTGGAAATTACTTATGAGTCCCAAACATCGTCGGGATTCACATAGTCTCTAATCATTAAGACAAGTAGACACTAGTCAAAATAGATTGAGCGCTTCTTATAATTTCTGTAAATGAGGTGGGATCAACCTTCATTTAAATTTCTCTGATATAGACTTTATAGTCATCTGTTTTTCTCATATGGGGATGTTGTTGTTCTGTCATTGCCTAGAGGCAATTAATTATGTAGTCTTCTATTGCTATAGCTCTTACAAGGACCTAAAACACAAGATCCATGTTTGCTTGTTCATCTCTATTATAAAGCAACAAGCTCCCCCAGATAAAATTATTCGAGCCTTAGGTATGTTCATACCATGCTCCCCCAGATTACTCCATTTTTCAAAATGGTGTATCCTTAATCTTTTTTATTTGGGTTTATTCTGTTAACCTGTTAATCTGTCTTCTTTATGGCACTTTGAGTACCGTCCTTAGTCTCCTTTCGGAGCTGTAAAATATCCAAGAATACATCTATTTCTTTACTTTAGGGGTATCATTATTATGACCGTCGTACTCCCGAACGATCATGCATCACATTATCATCACATTATCTGAAGTATAGGGGAGTTTATTCTGTAACATTCTCTATCTCCCCCTCGAAATGTGGCAAGAACCTTTTGCCACAATTTCGAAACTTTGATTATCTGCTTTATTCAATATGAAGTTATCTTTTAACGTATGGGAGTACTTTTTCCTCATTCCTTTTTCAAAACTCACAAGAGTTTCTCAATGGTACTGCAAGTCACACTTGCATAACATTCTTATCTTTAGGTTCATTTGTAACTTTATTCTCTTTTGACTCATTAAGTGCTTTGTAACTATGACACATAA
Organism: Poa pratensis; assembly: GCA_947311845.1. NCBI lineage: Eukaryota > Viridiplantae > Streptophyta > Magnoliopsida > Poales > Poaceae > Poa > Poa pratensis. The sequence continues at coordinate 68,089,964 of CAMZMU010000042.1, forward strand.
AGTGTGCGGTCGATATAAAAACACATGAGTCATCACATCTTCTTCCTGTCATACAGGATAAGTCCTTTGTCAAAATTTTCTCCCGCCATGCGGGTATTTTCCCAGACTTTTCCCACCACGTGGGTATTATCATCGTCTTTTCCCGTCATGCGGGTAATTAAGAGACACAGATGCCACAATTGGCTCTTTAGACTGCATATTCAATCATCAAATTCAGAAAAATCTGAATACTCTTTTATACACATGCTTAATCCAACGTTAGTCAAATTAAGCATTCATGTTGCTCGTTTAAAAAATTTCTTCACATAGAGTACATGAAAGAAATTCGTTAAACAAAACTCTGAATGATTTATTTGTTTTCTGCATGGAGAGTACATGAAAGACATTTGTCAAACAAGACTCTCGATGATCTATTTGTATTCTTGGATTAACATCCAAGAATTCTTTTTCTTTTGCAGTCATTCTTTAGAGAGAACATACTCTCTCACTTTATGACCTTTCTTGGTCATCTTTCGGGTCACAAGTACCCATTCTTTTGCTTTCACGAATGAAAACATGAGAATCTTTGTCTGAGAAAATATTCTAATAATAAACAATAATGAGCATAAAAATAACCCTACGTTGGTCTGGTTAAAGATATGCACATTAAATCTTTAAAACTTTCTTCATATTCTAAATCACCGTTGGGCAGAATTAGAATAAAACATCATCTTTCTACACTAATTCTACATCACCGTTGGGCAGAAATAGAATCAATGCATAAAACTCATAAATAATATGATGATAATATTTCTATTGCAATAAAGAACTCTGTTTGGAAAATGAAATTATCATCAACTTATTTCAGCGGAAACATGAAATATACATATTTCTATAGTTCAAGAGCATTTCTTGATCTTTTATCTTTTCTCTGAAATTGATCACTTTCATGCAAAATTATCAGAGATCTAGCCCTTTGACTATAGAACTATATAATTATAGTACTGCTATCATCAACGTTGGTCAGAAAATAACAATACCATAATTAATCTAAACAAGTATTTCTCTTTTTTCCTCCTCTCTAATTAAATTTTCCCGTTGGTTCCAATTTAATTAGAGGAGAGTCCTTTTACTTTACAACAGAAACTGTAAAAAAATATATATATTTGTATGTCACAAACATTGCACTGTTCAACGACTAACAAATCATGATTATGTTATTAACAACGTTGGTCGTAAAATAACAGGATCATAATTGTTTCAATAATTTCTTTAACATGCTCTTGTAATTTAATTCTTTCTTTATTTCTGTTTACACTTTAAGAGCACTTCTATTTATTTGCAGCGGAAAAACATGAATAAAATTCATGAACTTTATGCTTTTCACAACTATTTCTGTCACTGTTTGTGCAATTAAAGCTATATTACCGTTGGGCAATAAAGAAATAAATGCACCTTTTAACACATAATAAACAAATCATGATCATGCTATTAACAACGTTGGTCATTTAATAACATAATCATAATCATCTTTAATATCACTTTAATCAAGCTTTTAATTCTCACTTTAAATCATGATAATGCTATTAACAACGTTGGTCAATTAATAACAGAATCATAATTATCATAAATATCACTTTATCACGCTTTTATTCTCTCTTTATTGCTTTTATGCAATTACTTTTAACTATTTGCAGCGGAAAATATAATAAAAAAAATCATAAACTTTTATACTTTTAACAAGTATTTCTTTTTCTCTTTTCTGTTTCCTAAACAAATTTTCGTTGGATAAAATTGAGTAGGAAAAACAGAAAGAAAAAATAAATACATTTATTCTTTCTGTGCGAAAAAACACGAGGCCCACGGCCTTTCACTATCTGTCGCGCGGCGCAGCGCATAATCGCGGCCCACGGCCCGTCAGCGGCAGCGCCAGCTGCCGCGCGCGGCGACGCAGCTCGCGGCCCATCCGGCCCACAGCCTGCCTCTTTTTGGCCCATTGGCCCGCTCGCTGCTAGGGTTACCGCGGCGCTCGCTCTGGCCGTCGGATTCAATCCGACGGCTCTCCGTGCTTCTCGCGCGATCAAAACGGCGACGCCGTCCCCGCCCCGAACCCTAGCCGCACTCCTCCGATCCCCTCTCTGTTTCTCTCGCGCCCGCAGCGGCGGCGCCGTGTTGCGCGATTCCGGCCGCCGCGCACGCCGGAGACGGCTGCGCCGCGCTGCGGCCGCGACCGCGCCGTGCTCCCCGCGTCACGCGCCTCCCCTTTTCCCCTCTTTTCCTCCCATCTCGCCCACCTCTCCCCACAGCCCGCAGCGGCGAGAAGACGGCTACGGCGGCGCCCCTCGCTGGCCCTCTTGCCGGCGCGTGCGTGCACCCGAGGGTGGGCGCACCGCTGTCAAGCGGCTCAGATGGCGGCGCGCGACGGAGGGTCGGTGGTGCGGTCTTTGCCCCCGAAGGGGATCTTTTTCCTTTCGGCCGTGGCGGAGGCGGTGCCCCCCCCACTGCCCGAGCCCTTCTTCCCAGATGCCCCGGAAGGTGCGCATCGAGATCGAGAGGGGCAGGCGCGGCCATGACGGCGGCGCTGCTTTGCCGGTGAGCCCGAGGCGTCTCCGGTGAGTTTCCTTTTTCCCCTTTTTGAATTAGGGTTCATACGGGAGGGGATCCTTTTCTGTTCTTTTTCTACTCGAATCAATCTAAGCCTTACGAGGCTTTGATACCAATGTTAGAATCGAAATCGACACGATCGAGTAGATGCTGAGGTGGAGGAGGTGCTGTACCTTCTCCCTGTGACGATCCAGAGGATGTCGTGGCTCCGGCCATGGTGGACGGAGGTGAGCACGGCAGTGGCCATGGCAGTGAGTGGCGGCGGTGGTGGTACTTCCCGTCGCTCTCTGCGCAACCTAGATCGGTTAGGGTTTGTAGGTGGGGTGTGACGGCGCACGACTAACCTCGTGAGGTGTGCCGCCGGCCCCTACCACTCTTTATAGCGCAGCGCGACAGGGGCCCACCAACCAGTGTACGGCTGGACGCCCCCGATCAGGGCGTGGTCAAGGGTCCGGTGTGACCGTTGGGTCACACGGGAGGAGATCAACCTACCATGGTGGACGGAGGTGAGCACGGCAGTGGTCATGGCAGTGAGTGGCGGCGGTGGTGGTACTTCCCGTCGCTCTCTGCGCAACCTAGATCGGTTAGGGTTTGTAGGTGGGGTGTGACGGCGCACGACTAACCTCGTGAGGTGTGCCGCCGGCCCCTACCACTCTTTATAGCGCAGCGCGACAGGGGCCCACCAACCAGTGTACGGCTGGACGCCCCCGATCAGGGCGTGGTCAAGGGTCCGGTGTGACCGTTGGGTCACACGGGAGGAGATCAACCTAACACTTGCACCAAACAATGCCGATTTGTTTCTAAAAATAAATAAATGCAAATAATGCCAAATTGATTAAGATTCCTTTCTTTTGCTGTTTAGTAAAATTTATAGTTTTAGAAAGATTACTAAGAAAAAACTATGATTCCTGTGACTATGTCGAGAATTTCGAATCAACTGCCGTAATTCGTCTCTTGAATAAGTCAGGTACTTGTTATTTATATTGATATTGTTTCAACTGGCTGTGGCAAACAAGTGTTTAAATAATTTGTGCGATGAAATTATTTTAGAACTATTTGAAAAGCAATATGGATGGTCCATTTTTTAATAGTGGTTTAGTCATATTAATTAGCCTAAAGTAACTTGAATCTTTAGGAACTTATTTGAACTATTTTTAATGTACTATTCGATTTTTTTGAATGGATGGTTTTATGATTTACGAGACCTGAGATTAGCTAAGTGTATCGTATTTTATTCATAAAACTTCGAACTATTTCCATCCCAGTTACTTATTTCTTGTAAATACCTAATTAAACCCACTTGGTTGAAACAAAAACCAGGAGAACCGCCCCAAAGTTCTTGGTGGCCTCGGAATCCTCAACCTGGAAAATTTTTCGAGAGCGCTAAGGCTAAGATGGCTTTGGCACGAGTGGGCTTCTCCTGACAAACCGTGGGTCGGCTCAGAAACGCCAAATGATGACTCAGACAGAAACTTCTTCAATGCTGCCACCAAGGTTTCTATAGGGATGGGCTCAAAGCTTCCTTTTGGGGATCGTCCTGGCTTGACGGACTTTCGGCTAAAGTTATCGCCCCTGACCTCTTCACGGCTTCTAAGCGCAAAATCAGAAAGGTCCATGATGCACTCACCAACTTCAAATGGATTGCCGACCTCGACGTGGCCAACTTCACGGTCAATCACATCTCCCAGTTCGTGCAACTTTGGGAGCTCATTCAGGAGACTCCGCTCTCCCCTGGCATCGAAGACACCATCACCTGGACCCTTTCTACTTCTGGGGTCTACTCCGCGAAGTCCGCCTACAAGGCCCAGTTCTTTGGTGCCTCCGCTTGCCCTTTCATGGCCGTTGTCTGGAACACTTGGGCTCCTCCAAAATGCACCTTCTTCGCCTGGTTAGCCGTGCAAAACCGGCTTTGGACTTCCGACCGTCTCGCCATCAGAGGATGGCCGCATCAGCCTGTCTGTCAGCTTTGCAGGAATCAACCGGAGACTGGGAGGCACATGTTATTTGAATGCCGCTACTCGAGGAGGGTCTGGGCCGACGCGTCCTCCTGGCTTAAATGCCCTACGCTGATGCAGGGTCTAGGTGTCACTAAACCTACTGTCTTCGACTACTGGAAGGACCTAGCCGCCACGCCATCTCCCTCCCGCAAGGGACTCAAGTCGGCGATCATCCTAATTACTTGGGAAATTTGGAAAGAGCGGAACGCGAGGGTCTTCAACAACACTTTCACTATGCCCTCCATTCTCTTCGAGCGCATCAAGAGCGAGAGTAGGAACTGGATACTGGCAGGGCCAAGGGCTTGGCCGAGATTTGTGAGTAGTTCGTTTTTGGGTGTGTTGGGCCTCGGTCTTACCGGGATGCCTTTTTATATTTTTCGGCTTCGGCCATGTCGTTTGTCTTTGCTCCTACTATATCAATATAAAAGGCAAAGCTTTTGCCTTGTTTCTAAAAAAAAAAAGAACAAAAATTATTTCCTTGGTGTACATGCATATACATGGGAATCTAGCCCCATATGCGGGGGAACAATTACCTAACTAATTCCACACCACAACCAAAAAAACAAAAGGAGGGAAAAGGGGCACAAGAAAAGACAACCAATGGAATTGTCCCCTTTCTTTATCTCTGATGCTATTTAGTCACGTCCTTCCCCAGGACCAAACTCTGCCACTTTGTTCTGTTCTTGCCCCTTGCCTCTCTATACCGCCCTTCTTCACTGCCTCTCCTCGCTTGCACTAAGCACTTTCACTTTACTTCTGAGTCTTTTAACATCTCTCCATTATCCCCACTCCCAGCCATGGCAGCTGCTGAAGAAGGCGCAGCACCACTGATGTATCAGGTAATTAGCAGTTCAGGATCTTCATGATTAGCAGATAGATGCAAGATATCTCATCTTTATTTCTCTTCTTGTTTGCTTTGGATTTCTTATTCAAAGATTCTTATGAGCTTTCCCTGGTCTGTGCTTGGTATTTTTTTCTCAGACTGTGGCCCTCAAGGTCAGAATCCACTGTGAGGGTTGCAAGAAGAAGGTCAATAAGGTACTGCAGAGCATAGAAGGTGGGTAATATAGATGAACGAGAAGAGAAAAGCAAAGCAAAAAAAGACTTCCAAATCTTATCTAAATCCTTATAAAAGTTACCGTGAAAGAAAGTGGCAGCATTTTCAATTTTCATTATCTGACTTTTCCAATTAGGATTTCCGAAAGTTGAATGAACTGAAAAGGTGTCAAGAGTTTATCATTTTTTTCTAAATTCCCTTGTTTTTGCAAAAAGGACTTCGATTTCAACTTCAGTTTTGTAAACGAAAGAGCACGTAGCTGTTTAAGTAACTACAAATGATTTTTTGTGTCTACCCCTGTACACTATGAAGGGGAAAAGTAAGAGATCCCCTGTTTCCCTCATTAAACCCCTGTAAACTCTCATCCCAAGGTTCTGCATTTTATTACAAATTCTTCACAATAAATGTGCAGTCAGTTTGTTTCTGCCGATGAAAATGCTTATGCGTTGTAATAAATTTAGTGTTATTCTCCTCGCTAATTTCGTTGTGCTATCTGCATCAACTGGGGCAGGCGTGTACAAGACGGACGTAGACATTCAGCAGCACAAGGTAGTTGTCGTCGGCAATGTCTCCGTCGACGCGCTCGTCAAGAAGCTCGTGAAGACCGGAAAGCACGCCGAGCCGTGGCCAGAGCCCGCTCCTCCCCCCTCCGCGGCCAACTCTCCCAGCGGCGGGGGCGGCGGCAGCGGCAAGAAGGAAAAGAAAAAGAAGAACAAGAACAAGAACAAGCCCGCCGAGCCGGTGCAGCAGGGTAACGCGACGGCGGAAGGCTCCATTCCCCCGGAGAATCACGACAACGGGGGCACCTGCGATGAGGCGTCCGGTGACGAGCAGCCTCACAATCCTGAAGGTGTCGGCGGCGGAGGCCCGCACGACGGAAGGGCCGGCATGGTTGCCCCAGTCGCCATGACGCTGCACGGAGTACAGCCCATGACACCCACCCCCAATGGCAAAGGCGCCGGTGGCGGTGGGAAGAAAAAGAAGAAAGGCAAAGGAGGTGGCAATGGCAATGCCAATACCAACGGAGACGGCGCCGGTGCAACAGCGGAAATGAGCCCACACGACGCGCCCACGAATCCTGCCGCAGGAAACGCTGTCGACGCCGGGGCCTACCCGCCCGCCACAGCGTTGAGCTACCCGGGGTACTACGCCGACGGAGGGCACATGCTGTCGCCGTACGCCATGAGCTACAGCACCGCGCACCCGCTCCGGAGCAGCGCGTACTACCACCCAATGGTCGGCGCGGCGTACACGGGCGGCGCCGGGTACTTCCACTCGACAGCGCCGGTGTCAGCGGCGCCGGGGTCGTACTACATGTTCAGCGAGGAGAACGCCAACGCATGCAGTGTCATGTGAGATATTTGTCATTTAATTGAATGAAGTATGATTAATGGGTCAGTAGTTTTGGCTAGTATGGTCATCTTGATGTAAGAGCATCTCCACCGGGGGCCTCCAAATTCGTGTCCGGCACCCCCCAATCGAAGCCCAATTGGGGGTGCTGGACATGTGTCCGCCCCAAATTTGGAGGCCGCCCACAGCGGCGCACCCCAAAGGCCCGCCCCCTAATCGGTTCGAGATGCCGACCAAACAACAAACACCTTGCGGGAGAAATTTATACTAAACGAGATTTAACAAATTTACAATTTGGAATCTAAACGAGATTTAACAAACTAAACCTAAACTAGGCGGAGCAAAAGAGGCCTATGCCGATGCCGGCGACACGCCCCAGCATCTAGCCAACCACTACACGCGCCGGCGGCGAGCAGAGATGCCGCTTCATGGCCTAGCGACGGGGAAGAAGATGCGAACCAAGCGCCGGAATCATCAACAGACTTGCATGCCTCGATGATCCGGCGCCGGAAGTATCATCTGCTATTGCCGTCGGCTACAGCCTTTAGAAACGGCGCCTCGGCAGAGCCTGAGGCTTCTTATTTCGCGGCCGGCGCGTGGCGGGATTTGATCTACTGGTGGCAAGCCTGATGGGAAGCCTCGCTGGCTTCGGCCCGGGCTTCCTTCGCCCCCTTCTCCGGTGCCGGCGACGCTGCTGACCAAATGCAGCCGGTTGTAAAGGGAGATCGGGCAGCTCGGGGTCGTCGTCGTTGTCGTCGTCGTCCTCGCCGTCACGCTCGTCGTCCGTTGCGGACAACCCCGGCGTTGGCTCCCGCGCACCGGTAGGGAGGAAGTCGCCAGCACGGCGCGCCTCTTACTCCGCGTCCACCACGGCGTGCCAGTAGGGCGCGCAGATGGAGTACGTGGGGTCGAGCTTGTGCTCGTACGGCATCTCCTGCCACTTCCGCTTGATGAAGTCGATGCACTCCTGCCCGCTGAGCCGCGGCGCCACCGGCACGTTGACGGCGTTCCTCGTCCACCCTTCAGGTAGGGTGGCGTCGTCCTTGATACGTTTCAAACGTATCTATAATTTCTGATGTTCCATGTTGATATTATACCAATTGTTACATGTTTTATATACACTTCATAGCATTTTTATGCATTTTCTGGGACTAACCTATTAACAAGATGCCACAGTGCCAGTTCCTATTTTCTGCTGTTTTTGTATTTCAGAAAAGCTAGTATGGAAATATTCTCGAAATTGGACGAAACTTGGACAGAACCTCCTATTTTTCTAACACGAAGACGGAGTCCAGAGGAGAGACGGAGGAGGGCCACGTGGCACCCACACCATGGGCCGCGCGGGTCCCCCCTGCCGCGCCGTGGGGTGGTGTGGGGCCCTCGCGGCTCCGCAGCCGCCGCCCTTTTGCCTATTTATTCTTCCCGACGCGAAAAACCTAAATACCCGAGCCATTATCCACGAAAAGTTTCAGAGACGCCGCCGCCATCAACCCTAGCTCGGGAGGGTTCAGAAGCTCTTTCCGGCATCCTGCCGGAGAGGGGAATCATCACGGAGGGCTATACATCACCATGCCTGCCTCCGGAGTGATGCGTGAGTAGTTCATCCTTGGACTACGGGTCCATGGCAGTAGCTAGATGGTTGTCTCTCCACTTTATGCTATCATGTTTAGATCTTGTGAGCTGCCTATCATGATCAAGATCATCTTATTGTAATGCTACATGTTGTGTTTGCTGGGATCCGATGAATATTGAATACTATGTCAAGTTGATTATCAATCTATCTTATATGTTATTTATGATCTTGCATGCTTTCCGTTACTAGTAGATGTTTGGCCAAGTAGATGCTTGTAACTCAAGAGTGAGTATTTATGCTAGATAGTGGGTTCATGCCTCCGGTAATCTGGGAGAGTGACAATAACTTCTAAGATTGTGGATGTGCTGTTGCCACTAGGGATAAAATAACCGATGCTTAGCTTAAGGGTGCGCCGTTAGGTCTAATGCATTTGTTTACATTACGCACATTACTTAATGCAATTATCCGTTGCTTGCAACTTAATACCAACGGGGAACTCGGTATGACAACCTGGCGGTGGATTATTAGTCATAGACGCTGTTGGATAACGGTCTATGTATTTTGTCGTAATGCCCACATGAATATCATAGTAATCATCATGTCATATATATGCATTGTCATGCGCTCAATATTTTGTCAATTGCCCAGCTGTAATTTGTTCACCCAGCATGTTAGTTATCTTTTATGGAGAGACACCACTAGTGAACTGTGGACCCCGGTCCATTCTTTTACACTGATAATACAACCAACTGCAAACATGTTCCTTTTCATTCTCTGCAATTTACTACTGTTTTCCACACCATACGTTTAATCCTTTGTTTTCAGCAAGCCGGTGAGATTGACAACCTCACTGTTTCGTTGGGGCAAAATAGTTTGATTGTGTTGTGTGCAGGTTCCACGTCAGCGTGCCACTGACAACCTTCAGAAGTGATTTCTTGCTCCTACTGGTTCGATTAAACCTTGGTTTCATACTGAGGGAAACTGCTGCTACACTGCATCATACCTTCCTCTTGGGGTCTCCCAACGAACGTGTGATCCACGCAATCAAGCATATTTTCTGGCGCCGTTGCCGGGGAGCAAGAGGATTTCTGCAAGGGGAGTTTCACGCTTCCAATCTCTTTACTTTGTTATTGTCTTGCTTAGTTTATTTTTATTTAGTCTTGTTTGCTTTATTTATCAAAAACACAAAAAAATTAGTTACTTTTATTTTCGAATTGTTATTTTTCAGTCTTGTTATCATGTCTAGCTCTGCTCCTTTTTCCGTAGTGCCACCTGTGGGAGAAATTATTACCTTTAACAAAAAAGTGGGGAATCCTTTAGGAATGCCTGGGAGAGAATTTTGGAATTGCACAAGAAGGTGCAACATAAGATGGATTTGAGAGTTCTTATAAAAAATTCTACTATGGTTTATTTTCTGTTTATCAACATGCTCTAGATACCATGGTAGGGGAAACCTTTTCTGAGTTTGATACAACAAAGCTCATAATATTTTGAGTGGTTTGTCAATTTTCCCAATGGTGGACGAAACTGGGATATTCACTAAGCTAGATAAAATAGAAAAGTCAATTGATAATTTAACTCTGAGCCATAATCTTAAAGAACAACCTTTAGTTGAGCTAAAAAATGATTGGGAACCATTCATTGAGATTAATATTGGTAATGAAAAGTTTCGTGCCTACTGTGACCTTGGTTCAACAATGTCCATCATGCCTAAAATGGTTTATGATCTATTAAAATTTGATAATATGGTTGATTACCCTGTTTTTCATTTTCATGCTGATGGAACAATCACAAGAAGCATGGGATTATTAATGATATTATGGTCACTGTTCAAAATAAGACCATCCCTGTGAATTTCATGATCCTTGCAAAATCTCCCAACCATATTGTTTTAGGGAGATCCTTTTTAAAGAGTAATGGGGGTTTTATCAATGCAAAGTATGGGTTTATGAAATTTAATGCTCCTATCAATCGGAGGTTCTTCTTCCCGATCAAAAAAGATGACCCCACCGAAAGGTTGGGAGATTTTAATGTCTTTGGAAACACTTGATTCTTACTTTCTGCGCCTAGCTGAAAGGCGTTAAAGAAAAGCGCTTATGGGAGACAACCCATTATTTTATTTCTGCAATTTTTTTTTTTTGAGTCAAGGAGTTGTTTACTTCTGTAACAATTCCTTTGTATCTTTATTTTATCGCATTGTTGTGCCAAGTATTGCCTCTAATAGGAAGATGATGCTAGATTTGGATTTCTGCGCAGGAACAGATTTCTGCTGTTCACCGTTTTAATTCTGTAAAATCACAGAAAAATTATTTAAATCTGCAAATTTTTGTGCGTGATCCTCAGATATGTACGCATCTTTCGTTAGTTTAAAGTTTTTCGATCTGAGCAACGTAAGTGCCTCGAAAAAATTCGTCTTTGCGGACTGTTCTGTTTAGACAGATTCTGTCTTTTATTTTTCGCATTCTCTCTTTTACTAGTGTTGAGTGGAATTCTTTTTTAGGGTGAAGAGCTTCACATAACATCAGTGGCAGTAGCTAATGTTAAAAGTAACGGTCATGTTTGTGTCCTTATAGAACATGTGAGTTTTTGATTGTGCACTAACCCTCTAATGAGAATTACTTGAGTTTGGTGTGGCGGAAGTTTTCAAGGGTCAAGAGAGAAGGATGATATAATGTGATCAAGAAGAGTGAAGAGCTTAAGCTTGGGGATGCTCCCATGGATCACCCCAGCATATTTCAAGAAGACTCAAGCGTCTAAGCTTGGGGATGCCCAAGGCATCCCCATCCCCTTCATCAGCAACTTATCAGGTCATCTCTAGTGAAACTATATTTTAATTCTTTCACATCATATGTGCTTTACTTGGAGCGTCTGTGTGCTTTTATTTTCAGTATTTTATTTTTCTTATGGTCAACTTGATTGGACCCCAGCATTCTTGATTGGGAGAGAGACACGCTCCGCTTTTTCATATGAATACTCCTATTCTTCACTTATACTTGTTGAGTATTCTTATCTAGCTATTGCTATGCTTTTAGCTCCTGTTTTGCATGCATCTCTTATTCAGAGCTGTTAGTTCTTTTAAAGAAAGTACTCTCTTGCTTCACTTATAATTGTTTGGAGAGTTTATGTTGAAATAAATTGATTGGTGTTTGGTTGGAACAGAAAATGTTGCATGTGGTAGATGGTATAATGGAAAAAGCTTACATATTCTTGTAGATCACTGTATTGGATAATTTGATACTTGTCAATTGTTTTGAGTTATCAAGTAGTTCATGTTTAAGCTTTTGTATCATGTAGTTAAAACCTATTAATGAAGAACTACCGTAAAGCTCGTTGAAATTTGGTTTGCATGATTGGTATCTCTAAGGTCTAGATATTTTCTAGTAAAAGGGTTTGGTTAACAAGGAAGACAGTGTAGAGTCTTATAATGCTTGCAATATGTTTTCATATAAGTCTTGCTGTGTCGGTTGATATCCTGTGTTTGCTTCAAATAACCTTGCTAGCCTAAACTCTGTACTGAGAGGGAATGCTTCTCGTGCATCCAAAACCTTGAGCCAAAATCCATGCCATCTGTGTCCACCATAACTACCTATATGTGGTATTTCCTTGCCATTCCAAGTAAATTTTTCATGTGCTACCTTTAAACTATTCAAACTTTATTACTCCTATTTTGTGTCAATGTTTACCAAGCTCATGAGGACGGGGTGGATGTCTTTATGTCAACTGTCAAACAGACTTTACCACCGGACTAGCGGCATATACATCCGCTTATCCATTAATTTTGCAAAAAGAGCTGGCAAATGGGGTGCCCAGTCCCAATTAATTACAACTTTAACCGCTTAATTCTCTTCACATTTTTGCCCTGATTTATCAGTCAAGCAATGACAAACAGTGAAATATCTGCATGTGTAAACAAAAGAGAAAGAGGGATGATCTGCCTTGCTGGTAGAAATAACGTCCTTCATGGGAGCCGCTCTTAAAAGTCTGGTTGGCAGGGGTCATATTGTACTTTCCATTTTCTGATTCGTTGACAATTAACAAACACCTCTCAAAACTTATTTTTACTCTCTATATGATTTCAAAAACTTAAAAAGCTCTAGCACATGATTTAATCCCTGCTTCCCTCTGCGAAGGGCCTTTCTTTTACTTTTATGTTGAGTCAGTTTTCCTACTTCTTTCTATCTTAGAAGCAAACACTAGTGTCAACTTTGGTGCAACAATTTTTATATGCTTGTATATTGCACTTATTATATGCTTTGTGTTGACAAATATCCATGAGATATATATGTTGAAAGTTGAAAGCAATTGCTGAACTTAAATCTTCCTTTGTGTTGGTTAAATACCTTTTACTTAGAATCTATTGCTTTATGAGTTAACTCTTATGCAAAACTCTTTGATGCTTGTCTCGAAAGTACTATTCATGAAAAGTTTTTGCTTATATGATTCAGTTGTTTGCTCATTATCTACTTGCTAGCAAACTATAGACCATTGACCTGGATCACTTCATTCATAACATGTGCTTTACAATATATTTGATCAAGATTATGATTGTAGCATGTCACCTCAGAAATTATTTTGTTTTTATCGTTTTACCTACTCGAGGACGAGTAGAACTAAGCTTGGGGATGCTTGATACGTCTCAAACGTATCTATAATTTCTGATGTTCCATGTTGATATTATACCAATTGTTACATGTTTTATATACACTTCATAGCATTTTTATGCATTTTCTGGGACTAACCTATTAACAAGATGCCACAGTGCCAGTTCCTGTTTTCTGCTGTTTTTGTATTCCAGAAAAGCTAGTCTGGAAATATTCTCGGAATTGGACGAAACTTGGACAGAACCTCCTATTTTTCCAACACGAAGACGGAGTCCAGAGGAGAGACGGAGGAGGGCCACGTGGCACCCACACCATGGGGCCGCGCGGGCCCCCCTGCCGCGCCGTGGGGTGGTGTGGGGCCCTCGTGGCTCCGCAGCCGCCGCCCTTTCGCCTATTTATTCTTCCCGACGCGAAAACCCTAAATACCCGAGCCATTATCCACGAAAAGTTCCAGAGACGCCGCCGCCGTCAACCCTAGCTCGGGAGGGTTCAGAAGCTCTTCCCGGCACCCTGCCGGAGAGGGGAATCATCACCGGAGGGCTCTACATCACCATGCCTGCCTCCGGAGTGATGCGTGAGTAGTTCATCCTTGGACTACGGGTCCATGGCAGTAGCTAGATGGTTGTCTCTCCACTTTATGCTATCATGTTTAGATCTTGTGAGCTGCCTATCATGATCAAGATCATCTTATTGTAATGCTACATGTTGTGTTTGCTGGGATCCGATGAATATTGAATACTATGTCAAGTTGATTATCAATCTATCTTATATGTTATTTATGATCTTGCATGCTTTCCGTTACTAGTAGATGCTTTGGCCAAGTAGATGCTTGTAACTCCAAGAGTGAGTATTTATGCTAGATAGTGGGTTCATGCCTCCGGTAATCTGGGAGAGAGACAATGAGGGAAAACTGCTGCTATACTGCATCATACCTTCCTCTTGGGGTCTCCCAACGAACGTGTGATCCACGCAATCAGTCCTCCACCGGCACGCCGTGGCGGCTGCACAGTTGTGCGGTCTCCAACGACACCACGTACGGAGGCGCGTTGGCTGCCTCCTCGTGCCACAGCTCGCGTTGATACGCCTTGGCCATCTCCGCCTCCTCGTTGCGGCGGCGGCGTTCCTCCATCTGGTCGCGGCGTCGCTACTCATTGCGATGACGCTGAAGCTCGCGCTCCTCCGACGTCTCGCGGCTGCCCGCCATGCTTCACGGCCGATCTGCTGGTGGCGAGTTGGGAGAGGGGAGAAGAAGTGGTGTGGGGAGAGGAAGGCTGCGACCCGGGTTTTAAAGGCGGCCGGAGGCGCGGGGTTGGGTGGCCTGCATTAACGCGGCCACCGGTTCGCCTGGCCACGCATTGACGCCGACGACGCGTGTGCAGGGCGCCGCCGCGGGCAGCCGCTGCGACTTCAGCACGCGTCGCTTCGCTCTGCTCCCGCCTGGGAAACGGGCGGAGCGTTATTGCGAGGCGTGCTGACAGGCGAGCCGCCGTCTCGTCGCCTCGCCATTAAACGCGGCGCAACGGCCTCCTGCCAAGCCGAAGTTAACACGGGGCGGGGTGCTGTCTCTATGACGGGCGGGCCAGCCCTGTCAGGCGCATGTCCAGACATGTTTTTGCTCGGGGCGAGGCATTGGGGGGTGCCGCTGGAGGCGTTTTTGGCCGTCCGGACCCCCAATGGGCCTTTGGGGGGGGGGGGGGTCAATTGGAGGCCCCCGGTGGAGATGCTCTAAGCTGCAACATTTGTTGTTTCTGCAACAGAAGCTACAGTATAATTTAAGATGTGCTGATACCGTACAATGTAGATACAGTGACCGGGTAGGGTAGCATAATAGCATTAGATTTGCTAGTAATTACTATTTCTAGATCAACCAATTTGTAGCACACAAATGAAAAACATTTTTCATAAATTATACATCTCCACAGTGACCATAGTTTTATTAGTTTAAATTGTGTTTTTGGATTTCCTTGAAGAAAAAAGGACTTCACAAGCCCATGATCCATTTGTAGTTTTGGAACCTAATGTATCTTCATTGAAAAGGTGAACCTGGTTTCGTTCATCTGCCGCTTGCATGGAATATGTACTCCATAATTGATAGAAAAGCATGTTCAATTTGCTGGAATTGATAAGGATGGATTCTGTAACGGTCAAGGGAGAATGTCAAACTGTAGTCCCTGTTTTTTTGGAGAACATTCTCACAAAAATACATGAAGCTTCATCTTTTTTCTAGAATAAGATCACATTACACCTGAAAAGAGAATGCACCGAAAATATGCATTTTGATGTAAAGTTATTTGTCTCAACTCGATTTACACTTAATAAACAAAATGGAATTCTCCAAAATCAGATTACAATGGGAATGTTGGCTTAGATCAGCTAGCACATGATAGGATTAGAGGGGCTGAGCAATTCAACATTTCACACCCCCAATAAATGGTGTCTTAGATAAGCTATATCTTTTGCAACCAATGACGGGTTTAGAGCGGCACACCATTTCAGCATTTTAGTTTATAATATGTGTTTGTCTCAGTTTTAGTCGTTTGAAGTTCTTTTAAATCTCAATAATCAGAGAAAAGTACAACCGCAGTTTAGAGAAAAGTGAAACTCGTTATAGTTGCCCTTTTCTATCTCAAGTTACACTTTTTAGAAAAGTGCATATCTTTTCAGAAAATGCAACTCGATGTGAGTTGCACTTTTTTCTAAATGGCGGTTGCGATTTTCTTGACCGATTGAGATTTAAGAAAATCTTAGCCGCCTGAGATTTAACAACACCGTTATAATTTTTGGAAGTGTCATCAATGCATGAGATAGTATATAAACCCTCCACTGAAACCATGGTGTTGTTACTTGTTAACGGTGTTAAAACTTAAAATTCAAGAGTACATGGCCGTTCAGAATACTACTCACTCCGTACCAAAATATAAGATGTTTTAGCATTTTAGACCCAAATGTATCTAGACATATTCATTTGCAAGATTCATTTACCACCGTATAATCCAGAGAAAAACTCTTTGTTTACTTCAATGTTTTTTTCCTTCGGGAAGTTGGCAAGATTCTTTTGCAAGGGAAAGCAACAATGAGAAGGCGTTTGTCCAAAGAAACAATGAGAAGGTTTGCGCGCATCAGTTACCAACGTTCTTGCATGCATCGAGGCGAAACACCAGTACACTTAGATCTCGAGTTTTCTTATCACACCAAATAGTAATTGGACCACTTTTCCATCAGGCAGTACAATTCTTTTGTCCTTCGTTTCCTCCTTTCTTTTGGAAGGGTCTAGCTTTATTTATTCTCTAGCCATTTGGTAACATTTTAGGCTTAAAATAATTAAAGAGTAGTCACTTGACCAAACCGAGGTGACCAAGGACAAGCCCATTGCTCGAAAGAAATGCAAGGCGAATTATATTTAAAGGTTAGTGCTAGCTTTTTCAAACGGTCAAGCGTAGTACTCGGCTTGATTTGATCGATCAACTCATGCTCCTATAACTGATTTTTGAATTTTAACACTTCTAACTGTGGCTACTAAATTTTGTCTAGACGACAATTAAAATGTCCGGACAGTATTTTCAGATTAAATAATAGCAGGGATATCTATTTGTTGAAGCATATTGTCCATCTCTATGAGATCGGACTTCTATATGAACTGTTTGGTTCAGACATTCAATAGGCCATCAGACCCAAAAGATATTGAGTTCAAGACTAGAATAACACATTGTTAATAAAAAAATAGATGTGACCTACACCAATCTCAGGTGAGTATGCCTCTTGACCACAACTATTTTCATGAATGATTGGCACACTTCTTATAATACGAACCGGTACCTCCGATCGCCTCCGCCAGGCTCTCTTAGCCCTCCATCTCTCTCGCCGCCTCTGGAGGAGGCTGTCAACGCCGCTTGGCGGACGGTTGGGCGTCTCTTCAAGCTTGTTTTTATCCCTGGCGTGTTCCCCCTCTATATGTAACATCCCAAGTTTTTCAAAAAAGTTGAAAAATCAGAAAAATTTAAAACTTTTGAAAACTATTATGTATTCTGCTTTGAAAGGAAAAATCATGCATGCATTCATCATCATATAGCTTTGTTTGCATTTTGATATTTCAAAAGTGGGAATTATAATTCCACTTGAAAACATATTTGAGAAAATATAGCAAAAGGACTACTTATGTCCAATATATTATTTTGAAGTATTGTGGTTACTTCTTTAGGATAAATATTTGGTTGTGAATTGTTTGTATGAATGGGAAGTTATTCTATTACTTACCTATTCTCTATTTTTAAGTTTAATAGTTTTGTTTTGAAAGAAAATATCTATTTGGATTTTAATTTGAGTTTTGAATTCATTTTGAATTATCGAATTCTTTTATAAACAAAATGACTTTGTGAAAAATTATCTTGGAGGGATATGGAATCTTATTACTCATATTTTGTTTTGGATTTTAAATATAAAGTTCAAAAGGAATTTATAAAATTCTACTTATAAAATTTAGCATAAAGGTCTAATTAAACCTTTATACATTATTTGAAATTCAAATTTTGAAATGTTTTGAAAAAGTGTATTTGAAAGTTCTAACAGACAGGTTTTGTTTTTACAAATTTTTAGAAATTGGTTTGAGGTCATTTTGAGTTTTAAAACAAAAGTTACGAAAGAAATAAGAAACAAGAAAAGAAAAAAAAAAGCGAAACGGGCCAACCGGCCGGCCCAACAAGCCAGCCCAGCTGGACCGAGCGAACAGGTGGCTCGGGTTCGAACCAGACTCCAGAAAATTTCGGTTTTCTAGATTGTTTTCACTTAAACGCAAATATCTTGACAAATATAACTTCAAATCCAGATCCGCTTAATCCTACGCGTTCATAACTTCGAGCCCAATCTTTTCCACCGACCCTTGGCCTCTATAAACCCCTGTAGCCGCCGGCATCTCTGTTCCCCTTTTCGTTCCACCGAAACCCTAATCAGCAAAATCGTATTTCATTGATTTGACGACCAAAATCATCTCGAATCGCGACGGAACCTGAAGCATTGTTGAAGATCTCCTCGATACCTTTCCATCCCGGGAAGACTCAACTCTTTTCATCAACCGTGGAGGAAGAATTTCGAATCGCCATCCTTCAGATCTGAAGTCGTAATTCTTAAATCTCTTCGTGCTCGGTTCCTCAAATCGAAATTCCTTTGGTGGGAAGTTAGATCTAACCCTTACCTACAACTTTGCTATTGCACTCTTTTGGTTTTGACGTAAGGAATTCTCTGTACAATACAGATTGCTTTTAACGATTTTCGGAGAAGAAAACAATCTCAAATCTTCGGGCCGTAGTTACGAAAGTTGTTCCCCGGATCAAGATCTTTCTTTTGCCCCAAGTCTCACCTCTTTTGGTCAAGCGAGCTAGGAGATATTCGAGTTTGAAGTTTCGGATCAGAAAGGTAATTTGCGTTTTGTGACCAATCTATTAATCCACTTATGTTATAATTGTGATAGTTAGAAAGAGCACGTAATTCTCTACAACTTTCGTTAAGATTGTTTTTCCGTCCGAGCAACTTTATTTTTGGTCAAAATTCGTAGTCAACCGTAAAGTCAGCGCCCAGTCAGCGCTTCGTCATCGCCACGTCAGCTGTCAGAGTCAACAGTCAACCGAAGACCGGCAGTTTTGCAGAAAAAGCCTAGATCTTAGATCTATCACTACTTTTTATTGGTTTGGCCAAATTTTACAAATAAAATATTTTTGGAAAGCTTATGACACGTAGAAACTTTTGGTATAGTTAAATTTATGTTTTGACAAATTCAAAATGGTTCAAATTTTAAATTTGTTTGTTTAAGTAAATTTGACTTAACTTGAGTTTTAAAAACTATTTTTGGGCAAATCCAATTGCTTTAACTTTGTTTAGTTAATACTTGGCCGTAGGAATATTCTACCAATTTTGTAAAAGTATTTTCTATGATTTTTGTAATTAATATTGATTAATTGCTTTTTAGGTGTTATTTTAATAATTAAAATTGATTAAAATTATTTTTCTTCATCTATTCGGCTAATAAAATGACTTAGGCATATTTTGATCACTTTAGTTACAAAAGTACTTAGAAATATTTTGCCTCTCCAAACAAAGTATTTTTCTTTCTTAGAAAATATTTGATAATTATTTTGACAACATTATTTCCTTAGAAAAATTTCAAGATCTTAATAGTGCTAAATCTTCTCCTTAGAAAAATTTAGCATCTTGAAAACTTAGTTGTTTTATAATATTTTTCTAAGTGATATTTTTTAAGTGTTTGTCCTTAGAAATTTTATCAACTATTGTTTTAAAGTATTTTCCTTAGAAAATTTAACAACTATGTTTTGTTTACTTTTCCTTAGAAATTATTTGGACTCATTGTTTGACCTTTGGTCCTTAGTCATTTTTGGACCATCTTACTTGCCTTACATTAACTTAGAATAATTTCATGGCATGGCATACATCTCTAGTCGTTAGAAATATTTTGCACTTCTTACATGACATTCCTCCTTAGAAAATTTGAGGATGCATGTTAACCCTTTTGACCCTCCTAGTCAAAAACCACTAAGTTAGAAAATTAGTGGAAACAATGAAGGGCCAATGAAGATTGCATTGTTATCCTTGGAGAATTCAACATGAAGTTAGAAGACCAATGAAGGACTTAGCCAAGAAAACAAGACTCCAGAAGCATCTCCAAGAAGAAAAGTACTTAGAAGAAATCAAGAGGAAGTTCATAAAGACCAACCCCCCCTACATTTTCTAAGTCTTGCTTTCCTCCTCTCCTTTTCTTCCTTCTATTCTTAGACTTCATGGTGGCTAAGTTATATTCAAGACCAATCTTGATGCTGCCAACATCATCAAGACTGCAGAACCATCAAAGTCTACAAAATTCAATGATGTCAACACGGAGAAAGCTACAAGGAAGCCTGGAGAAGATTCTTGGAAGACCAACTACTTCTTTCTTTCTATCTTCTCTTTCTTTCTATTTTTGTCTCACTTTGGACATAGACCAAGTCCTTGGTGTTTATGACTAAGTTCCTAGAGTGCTAATTGAAGACCATTGAAGATCAATGAAACTACAAAGGAGTTGAAGATGTTTTGAAGATCAAACATGTGAAGACTTGAAGTAGCCTTTACAACTTTTCAAGTTGTTGTTTTGTCAAGTTTATTTTGCCAAACCTTGACCTTGACCTAGCCAAATGGTTTAAGTTATTTTGTCTACTTCCTTAGAATGTTTTGCATGTCATGCATACCCTAATTCCTTGGAATGTTCTGCATCTCATGCATGTCATATTTTTCTAAAGTGTTGCATTTATGATTGTATGTTTATTTGTGGCTTGTTTGACTTGTTAGAAATTTCGGAGAGAGACGAAGGCTTGTGCAATTGCTACTCCTGCTCTCCCTGTTGTCAAGGCAAGTGGCACACCCCCATAAATTTCCTAAGTATTTTCTATGCACGACTTAGTGTATTTCTTTATATGCATGTGTAGGGTAGTATTGCTATGCTAAAACTACTATCTCCTTTACACTAGTTGTGTCTAGAATCCTATTGATAACTTAGTAGAAATATTGATGCTATGCAAAAGTGTTCTATTGAAAGCTTAAATTCCACTAAGTTAATTTATCACCTGGGTGGATTTGGGCTTGATTGGCTGTCAGAGTTGAGTATTTATTCACTTGTGGATTGCCACCCAGGAATAAAGGGACCAATGTTTCTCTAAGTGAAGTTGCTTACCGTGCAGCCATTAGTCATATGGGATCTGGCTAGATGGATTAAGTTGCGTGGACTCATCCCGACTTGACAGGTGGTGGTAGAAGGTTAGATGGGAGAGCGTCAAGGCGGCATGGGATGGGAAAATGCTTCTGAAAAGTCTCGTCTCAACTCTCTCCTTTTCCTTAGCACAATTTGAGTGCTTGAGGATAGTTTGGGTTTGTTGGGTCTAATGGTGAAAGTGCACAACCTCTGCAGAGTTAAAACTAAGTACTTAGCCATGTCCCCGGTTACGGACAATTCAAGCAGCTGATCAAGAATGTCAACGGAGGCTCCCAACATCTCAATTTATTTAAGTAAAATTTTGATGGGTGAACAAGGGTAGACGAGACTATGGTTTCATGCCATACTTGTCTCAATTTTTGAAGAAAAGTTTTACAAAGTGTTAGGCAAAATTGGCTTTATGCAAAATAGCCTTGAACTCCACCAGCCAAATATGCATATAGGTTATTAGAGTTATTCCATTAAGTGTCCACATAGTGTCACTTGCCAGATCCATTTTTAATGGTATCTGACCCACTCTGTTGCAAAATTTTATTTGTTGCAGATTGTTCTGACGACGAGTGAGTTTCGTTAAGGGTTTCGAGTCTGCAACCAACATGTTTCGCCTATGGCACATGATGATGATGGAGACTCCATGAAGAATAATTTTCCGCTGCTTTACTCTTTCAAAGCTAGCTTCGTGCTATGCAATTTGTAAAGGATATTTTCCTAAGTACTGGATCTGCGTGTAATAATTGATACAATGTTGTGATATTTCATCTTAGACTGGGTGTGCAAATGAATCGATCCAGGGTTTGCACTATACACAGGTACCTTGCCAATTTCTAAGTGCAGGTGCGCTACACTATACCCCGCAACCCCCTTCATCGATCGTGCAACCATGATGCGTGACGTCACTGACAACGCTGAGGGCATCAAGCCCCTGAAGGATGCGATACTACCGGTGGTGTGCCTACTGACGGCATCCCTTGCATGTCAATGTTTCACCTACCGCCGAGATCCGGACCTTCCCTATCGGCTATCTACATGGAAACGCGTAGGGTACGCCTTAACCTATGGATAGATGTGATCCTTCCGTGGGTGTGCACATGCCTCAGCCCATGCGACTTAGAGGTGGCACATTGTAAGGACATGCTTTTCGCCAGCATCATCGGGCACATCGTCCACGACATCACCATCGCGATTACCATGGTGTTGGCAGAGCCGGGGATGCTAGGCGGTTACGCTCGGAAGGCCCAAAATTCGCTCATGTCGAGCGAGATTTGCTAAATGATGGCGGAGGTGGGGAATTGTATGCGTGAAGACGATGTTTCACAGGTCGTTGTGTGAACACGATTTCGTTTGTGGGCAGATATCCACGTCATAACATGAGCGCATGACGAATGTTAGCCTGTTGATCAGTGAACTGCAACGGTGTTCTCAACAAGTCAGGGTGGCAGCATTGGGTGACTTTCTGTCTGATGCTTTTCGATTGCCGAGTCTAGGCTAGTATTTTTCGTTGGTTGTACCTGGCAATGACGGACTTCTGGTTGTTCCTTGTTAAAGGCATTGTACGAAGAGTTCGAACTTTCTCTGGGTGAAAACACAAGATTTGACTTGGTGTTTTGATTCGGTGGCAACATCACTTGTGCATTGTTCTCTTTTTAGTGGCATCGTTATTGGAGAACCTATTTTGTAGTTCAAGTGTTCCAATGGTGGTGGTTGGTTTCTGGTGCCACAAGCGTTCATCACTTTTAGGGGTTTTTCATTCTTTTTTTCCATTTTTTTTGGCTTTGTGCATGTTTGATGTCTCGACTTGTTGTTAATGTTATGTTGTTACAGAGTCATTGGAGAACCTATTTTGTAGTCCGAGTGTTTCAATGGTTGTGATTGGGTTCTGGTGTCATGAGCGGTGATCACTTTTAGGTTTTTTTTGTTCTTTTTTTTCCTTTTTTTTTGTATTTTTGGCTTTGTACATACTCCCTCCGTCCAAAAATAAGTGTCTCAAATTTGTCAAAAAATGGATGTATCTAGACTTGAAACATGTCTAGATACATACACTTTTATGCAAATCTAAGACACTTATTTTCGAACGGAGGGAGTATTTGATATCTCGACTTGTTTTTAATATTATGTTGTTATAGAGGCTGGCTGATCGCTTTCTAAAAACAAACATTCGACATCCGGATAAATCCACGAAACTCACAAAATCCTTATCTAAAGCACAGTGCGTTTATAAGGATGACTGGATGAGCACCACGATTTAAATCTTGGTAGGCGCAATCTCCCGCAACTCCGCTATCCCATAAAGAGGTTGCTCCGGAGGCACCACAAATTCGATTAGACAGTCGCACCACACAGACTGTCCGCTTCCAATGGCAATAGGTGCAGGAAAAGCATGCCAAGAACACAACTTGTGTCGTCCTTGGATCAATCACTAATCAGCAGGGTACGACTTGATGTTACTCATTTCTGTCTTCTATTTTCAAGTGAGCTGCATCTCTGCTTTGTCATGCCCACATGGAGGCGTATTATTTTGGGCATGGTCGACATGGGCTTGGGCCTCCAGGACGTGGATTGCTGGCCCTACTCGGCAGCCATATAACCAAGTAGCAACAGCCATGGGTGGCATCGAACAGAATGAACTGAACCAGTCTCGGCTTCTCCTTCCTCTGTCCTGCTCCTGCTCTCTTCTGGATCTTCTTCTTCTCAAGGTGTTGTTGCTCTCCACAAGCAGCTATGTATCCATCTCACGTCCTGGCAATCGTCAGTGGCCACGGGATATGACAGTTGGTATCAGAGCTAGGTTATTCACCACCAAAATCTCCAAAAAATCCCCACAAAAAAAACCCCGTCCGATTTGATTTCTGGAGGAGATGGGAGTGCCCGCGACGACGACGGAGGCGACCATGAGCACCATCCAGGATAGATTGGACCAGCTGCACGTGATGTTGGGTCGTATTGCCGACAGACAAGACAAGATGTTGGTGGATTTGAAGAAGACGACGGCGGCACTCGCGTCCAGCACTGCGACCACGTCGACGTTCATGTCAGGTCGAGTACTGGAGCAGCATACGAAGCCCTCGTCATCCTCTCTCTTCTCTGTGGTTCAGGTCGGGGTGCTGGCGCTCCACGCGCGGACGCCATCCTCGCTTCCAGCACGCCCACCACGTGTTCGACAGTTGGCTCGGCTGTCAATGTCGGCTGCAACCATGTTCTGGTCGCGTTCCCAACCAGTGGCACGACACATCTTCCTGCTACGACTACGATCGAGGTTGGGAACAACACGCTGCAAGACATGGGTGAGGCTGGCGTGAACACGCCTACAGGCTGTTCGACGCATGTTCTCTCCTGGGTTGAGCCATTGGCCAAGGAGTACTCGCATGATGTTCTCACTCATGTTGGAAGCTCATCTTTATTTCTGAAACAAGTCAGGAAGGCTGCAGATAAGCTATTTGATGTATTGCTTTTCGAGGATGTGTCAAGGTCTGACGAGGCAGTGTCTTGGTATAATCGGAACACCTTTGATCCGGGCATAGTTACTGTATCGGTAGAATGCTGGGTGTTAGAGCGGTCGTCACCATTGCAGTGTCGTGGATTTAGCCCTGGAAGCACAATTGCCAAATCTGAAGACCTATTGTATGGTTCTTCGAATGACCCTCTCTCTGTACCTGGTGATCCTAGAGTGCTGCACTCAAGGGAGATACATGGCAGTGATATTGCTACACTTTTCTTGCCGTGGGATCCCGGTGAGTGGATTAATATTGTGGAAGAATCAAAGCTAAGTACAGACGAGACAAGTTATATAGGTGGCTGGTCTTCATGGTTGAGACAAAGATCCAATCAGGAGCTTCAAGACAATCTTCGCAATAAAAAATTCTTCAGTCAGGGAGTTGGTATGTCAGATGATCCTTACGGCACAATTTTCATCAAACTGGAACTAAGGTAGCAAGTGAACTGTAGTATGTGCATTCACATGTTTGGCGACACATTATTTGGGATGATTAGAAACTTCAAGGTGTTGCTGGACTATACTAGCTTATGGCCAACAGAAGTGAAGATGGACAAGTATGGCACTGAAGCTGGCCACTTATCTATTTTTCTAAGACAAAAACTGAACGAGGGACTAAAGGCTAGCAATTCATACATTATGGAGGATACCTTGACAGCACATGTTGTTGTCAGGTTGCTTTTCCATTACACCTTTACAAGTTCCAGGCTCATTGTATGGTCTAGCTTTCACGGGAGGAAAATGCTGAAAAAAGGATCATGTTAATGGAGATGTATATACCTTGTCATGGCTATGCACTGCACTCCAACCAGCAGTCCAAGCTGCATACCGCCCAGTTTGGCTTCCTTATGTGGTCGAGCAGGTATGTGCAAATGTCATGGGATCCAGGTGATATACACTGCAGTGCCTTGAGTTCGAGATTACTCCAGTCCACATTATGTGCTGCCCTGTTGAGACCGTGGGATCCTGGAATTGTCACAATTCACGGGGTGGCTGTGCCCGTTTATGTGCAAGCTAGAAAGTTTCAGCGCAAAAGATGGAGCTCCAGTTCATCGCAACCTGCACTGGCCATTGCTTGGGGACAAGCAATTTTTTTGGGGGCGGTAATGTCAAGCCCACATGGAGGCGTATTATTTTGGGCATGGTTGAAAGATCGAGGATGTCGCCTAGAGGGGGGGGGGTGTGAATAGGCGTTTTAAAATAATTACGGTTTAGACTTGAATAAATGCGGAATAAAACTAGCGTTTAATTTATCAAGCACAAAACCTAAACGAACTAGGTTCACCTATGTGCACCAACAACTTATGCTAAGCAAGAAAACAGCTAAGTGATAGCAATAGAGATAACTTCAAGCTCGATGGCTATCACAAAGGTAAATGTATAAGTAAAGGTTTGGGTATAGAAGTAACCGCAAAGTGGACACGAGGAGATGTTTCCCGTAGTTCCTTCCCAAAGGAAGTACGTCTACGTTGGAGGGGTGTGGAGCCACCTAGGCGCTCCAATAGCACGGATGTGCTCACCCTATTCTCCGTGAGCTTCACCCGTGAGGGATTGGCTCGTTCCACTATGAGGTCGACTTGAAGGCGTTGACCAAACCGATACACAAATGTCGGGGAACTCCACAATGAGTTGGAGCCTCCCAACAATGCCTCGGACTTCCTCCGAGACTCACAAAGGCACCTAGGGTTACAAGCAACCCAAGATGCAACGAGAACCACAAAGAGTAATGAGCTTCTCAAACTTCACCTCCACGTATCACCGTGGAGAACTCAAACCGATGCACCTAATGCAATGGCAAGAACACAAGAAGTGCTCAAAGCAATTCACTCTCAAATCCCACCAAAGCAACTAATGCTATGGAGGAAGATGAGAGGAAGAGCAAGGAAGCAACAAATGAATCCCAAGATCTAGATCCAATATGCTCCCCTCACTTAGAGGAGAGATTGATTGGTGGAGATGTAGATCTAGATCTCCTCTCTTGTTTCCCTCAAGAATGAGCAAGAATCATTGGAGGGATTGAGAGAAAGCAAGCTTTTGGAGGTCAACAATGGAGGGCAAAACTTGCTAGAAAGGTTGGGGAACAATTGGGGAAGAAGGCCCTTAGGTCATCCCAAAATCCAACCGTTGGGTGCAGATTCGCGCCGGGGCGGTACTACCGCTGGCCCCAGCGGTACTACCGCCCCCGGGAAGTTAGAACACTCAAACAGGCTGAAAACGGGCTCCAGGCAGCGGTACTACCGCCCCGGGAAGTTAGAACACTAAAACAGGCTGAAAACGGGCTCCAGGCAGCGGTACTACCGCCCCGGCGGTACCACCGCTTTTGGTACCGCTGAAAACAGCCTTCTGTTTGCTCCGGCGGTACCGGGCGGTACTACCGCCCCTTAGAAAACAGCAGGAACATCAAACACCAAAACGACAATATCTTTTGCATCCGGACTCCATTTTTGATGATCTTTGGCTCGTTGGAATCACAACAACGAGCTCATCAAGAATATACAGAGAAACATCATTGTCCAACAATGAATCATAAAACCAAATGTGGAAAGGTTAAACCTCTCGAAAATAGAACGACCGGTAAAACCTCCAACACCAAAAACGCAATAAGTTTTCCATACGAAATCCGTTTTTGATGAACTTGAGCTTGCCGTGAAGATCATGACAAGCTCTAAAACCACACATGGAGTAAAGCCAAATAAGAACCAAGAAAGATGATGCCAAGTATGCAAAGGTTTGAGCTCTCTCCGAATGATACGATCAAGTTACTTATTCGAGAGCCCCTCTTGAAAGTGTGGCATCTATCCTATAATCCGGTCTCTTACTAACACCATGAGACCGGTAAAATAGAAACCCTATCAAGGACATACCTTTGCCTTGCGCAATCCACTTGAGCTAGATGATGACGATCTTGATCACCTTTCTTGATTGCGCTCCGCTTGATGAAGACTTGTGAAATGCTCCCCCATACACAATATGGGAGAGCCACTTTAAGGAACATCTTCACTTGGCCATTATCTTGATCACGACCACCGCTTGACGTCATCCGCCATGGGCTATATGAAATCTTCCTTTGATGCATGCCCATGGGAAGATACCTAACCCCACATAGATACTCCACACACACACATGTATATGGGTTAGTTCACAAAGCTATATAGACAATTGCTTACCATACCATTGGATCACAAGATCCCACATGGTACAACATGTAGCTTTGTGTGTTGATCACTTGAATCCATTCTTTGCACTTAGCCTTGATCAACTTGTATCTTTCCTTCTCTCTTCACAAAGATGATGTCTTGAAGGTGAACATGAATATCCACGCCATCTCATTCTTCAAGACATGCTTGTAATATGCTCAACTCTATACATGACCATTCTTCATATAAACCATTTAATAAGATCTTGGTCATCTTATAATCTTCTAGAGTCCAACACATGAACTCCAACCTTTTCCTATGGACAAGATCTAAGGATATATCAATGCAAACATTAGTCCATAAGGATTGTCATTAATTACCAAAACCACACATGGGGGCACCATGCTCTTTCAATGGTCGACATGGGCTTGGGCCTCCAGGACGTGGATTGCTGGCCCTACTCGGCAGCCATATAACCAAGTAGCAACAGCCATGGGAGGCATCGAACATAATGAACTGAACCAGTCTCGACTTCTCCTTCCTCTGTCCTGCTCCTGTTCTCTTCGGGATCTTCTTCTTCTCAAGGTGTTGTTGCTCTCCACAAGCAGCTATGTATCCATCTCACGTCCTGGCAATCGTCAGTGGCCACGGGATATGACATGCTTGCTGTTGTTCTTCCTCTTCCCCATAATATTGACATGTGATGGCACATGGACGGACGGGTGTGATGTGATCACCTGAAAATTGCCAAAAAACCTCCGTAAATCCCAGCAGTATTTTGCTTTACGTGTACACGTTGTGTACTTCAGTCCTCCCTCCGTTCCGATTTACTTGTCGCGGTGCCGTTTTTGCGAAAGAGTCCTCGTGTTTTTCTCGACCAATCCCGCGGTCCCTATCTCCTTTCTCGCTCACTTGCTTCCTCCCGCAGTCTCGCTCTCCGGCGCTGCCCCCTCCCCCCACCCCCGACCCACGCCGCCGCCTTGCTTCCCCCACGCCGCGGTGCGCCGCCTCCGTATCGTTCCCCACCATATCAAGATTAAATTTTTCTTGTCATGCCACGGCCACGATCTGCTCTCCGACGTCGCCGGCCACGGCCCAGGGCACAGAGGCGGGCCAACCTCCTCCCTCAGACTCACACGACATTGGCCGGTTTGTCCACACGCGACGAGGAGGCGGCGCGGCGGTTCCGTTCGCCGGCGCTCCCGTGCATCTGCGCGCCGGTTTGTCCACGCGGGACGAAGAAGCGGCGCGGCGGTTCCGTTCGCCGGTGCTCGCGTGCATCTGTGTGGGGATAAGCAGCACGGGCGCGAACGTGGGGGACACTTGGGTTGCGGAGCCGCCGTTTTTTGGTCACCGGAAAAACTTGGTGACGAGCTCAAGCGGCGGCGAGCGGAGGAGCACGACGGCCGGACGAACGAGCAAGCAAACAAGTGGGGAAATGGGTCCTAGAGGACCATCAGATCACCCTGAAGCTATTGAGAGGCTCGGGGATGCCTGAGGAGGCGCGACGGCGCTGAGATCGACGCGGGAAGCGGCGGCCGGAGTTGGAGGAGACGGCGTCGATTCCGTCGATCCAAGTCTTCCCAGCAAGCGCGACTCGAGGAGGGAGTAGCTCTCGGCGAGTCGGAGCTGCTGGTATGCTCGGACTGGCTCGGGGAGGCGTCAAGCGGCGGCGATTGACGACGGCGGCAGGGAAGAAGCTAGAGCAGCAGGCCGGCGGCACGGGAGAAGGAGCAGGACAAATACGGCTGTAGGGGATGCTGAGGAGCCTCGCGGAAGAGGAGAAGGACCAGGAGCAGGCCGGCGACAGGTGCTCCACCGGCCTGGATCCTGGCCGGCGGCAGGAGCTTCCACTAGTAGGAAACTGCCTTTCTGTGGATCACTTTTTGTGGCGCACCAAGTAGCCATGCGCCACAAAAAAAATTCTGTGGCGCACCAGGCCACATGCGCCACAGAAATGTCACTTTCTGTGGCGCACCTTTCCATGTGCGCCACAGAATGTGACTTTCTGTGGCGCATGGGGAGTGTGCGCCACAGAAATGTGACTTTCTGTGGCGCACATGGCCTGGTGCGTTACAGAAAGTGACATTTCTGTGGCGCATGTAGCCTGGTGCGCTACAGAAAGTGACAAAATCGAAAAAAAATTTGGAAAACAAATTCTGTGGCGCACGGTTTAGGGTGCGCCACAGAATTGTTGGGCGGGATTCGAAATTTGAATCCCGCCCAAGCCTTTCTTATCCCTTTCTTTTTTCCTTCCCTCCTCCACACTTCGTCTCCACTTCTCCTCTCCTCCACTTCTCTTCTCTCCACTTCTCTTCTCCTCTCCTCCTCCACTTCTCCTCTTCTCTCCTCCTCCTCCTCCACCTCCACCTCCGGCGACCTCCTGCGACATCCTCCACCATCCCGGCGACCTCCTCCAGCTCCGGCGACCTCCGGCGAAATCCTCCACCATCCCGGCGACCTCCTCCTCCTCCTCCACCATCTCCGGCGACCTCCTTCTCCTCCTCCACCATCTCCGGCGACCCCCATCCTCCACCCACCCACCTCCAACGACCCACTCCTCCACCCACCTCCGAGCAAGCCACCTACGTCCATGGTCACGGGCAACACGGCCTTCGACGAGCTCCGAAAAAATTCCGGCGAAATTCCGACAGCCAGATCTGGATCTGGATCTAGATCTAGATCTGGCCGCCTTTTTTTTGAAATTCAAAAAACAATTTTGTGGCGCACGGTGTGGGGTGCGCCACAGAAATATTTCTGTGGCGCACGGCTTGAGCTGCGCCACAGAAATTTGGGCTTTCTGTGGCGCACCATTATATTTTTGTGGCGAGGATTCTGTGGCGCACCCACCATGCGCCACAGAATCCAAAAAGAGTGCGCCGCAGAAAGCCTTTTCTGTACTAGTGTTCTCGCGCGCGTGGAGACGATGGCTTGGTGGTTTGATTTCTGAGAAATTAAATTAAGGAAGGGAGTTATTGTAAAATGGTTGTTAGTTCAAAATTAGACCCCCCGCGACAAGTAAATCCGAACGGAGGGAGTACTTTCCAGTTGCTCACAGTTTCAATGCCTTCTTGAGCTATCTGTGATTGACAAGATGTTTCATTGCTCATGGAGAAAACATAGAAATGTTTCCAACAGGTCAGAGTCAACGATTTTATTAAGGACTTCTAGAACAAATCATTAGCGATAATATTCTACGGACTGCAGTCATACGAATCAAACATTTCAAAAGATTACAATCCAACAAGCTTCTTTTGGTTAAATTAAAGAGGCCCCAAGTGTGCTTGTTCTTGAGAATTGAGATGCATGGCCAAGTGCATGGATGTATCTTGCTCATGTTCCTGGCCAGTTTGACATCCTCATGTCAAAGGGAGAGAATATTTATCTCTCCCTCTATACCTTTCGAGAGTTAAAGACGCAGGTCCAAATCTTGTGTTTAGATCTTCATGTGATACCTCTATCAAGAAAGTGGAAAAGAAAGAAAAAAGAAGCACCCGGAGAAGATATATTGGAGAATGATTCTCCATGCCGTTATTCATTTCTATTATCCATAGCCACTACTAGCTCCATCGTGTGCATTTTGGTAGCATCTTCTCTCTCCTTCCCCGGCCCACCATCAACTACATAAAAGAGTGAGAAAGGGAATCCACTTTCCTCTGTTCACCCATGAGCAATTGGATTGGTAGTTTGGTACATACCAAACATATCCATTGCATCATTGGTCTCTTTGTTCATGGAGAGTGATAGCTCCATCAATTAACCATTTTGTGATTGCAAAAAGATGCACTTGTAGAAGGTTCAAAGTTTGTATCTCTACCAACCGGTTTTCTGCATAGGAGCTAGATTTCCTGATACTAACTAGAATGTAAGGACATAGGGATTTCTGTAAATAGATCCTTTAACTAGAATAGATATGTCAAAAGAAAGTATGTAAAAACATTAATACCTTTGATCTAATTAGATGGGAGGAAGTTCTTCCATCTAATTAGACAAAAGGTATCAATGTTGTCTCTCTGACCCTCTCTGTCCATATCCTTGATATGTCCAGTATTCACAGGTATTTTCATAGACCTAATTTCCTCAATTAATTTTATGCAGTGAGCAAGTGTAGTGACTAATGGTACTCGATGTTCTTAATCAACTTGTTGAGTGCTTGTCGACATATGTGAACCATAATCAGTGCTCCGTAAATTATTATGCATCTATCAGTCTGAAAGTTGCAAATATTTAGTAAAAAGGTTTGGCAGTAGATTAGGGAATAGCTAGGGTGGCAGGGTTATGTTAGGATTGTTAGGTCAAATTTTAGACCCAGACGCCCCGAGTCTGGCCCGTGGCTTTTTCTGGAGGAAAAGAGTTTTGTTTTTTTAGAGAAATATGAAAAACAAGAGTTGATTGTCCGGTGTTCGTTTGGCAGTGGTTCGATCCCGTGGATTTAGACAATACTAACATGTTCTCTTCGAAACTAACATATTTTCACGACTCTCCTTCCAAAGCGTTATGCTCTATACCGTGCCTCATTGGTTCGAAACTAACCCTTTTTTTCATTACTCTGGCTCACAGGGCGTCATGTTGTAGGCTAGTTTCGAAATTATTTTCTAGATAAGTTTTTTTAGATAATTGAGATAAGTTTATTTTGTGGTGAAGTTTTTAAAATGGGTTAGTTTTGTC
Organism: Poa pratensis; assembly: GCA_947311845.1. Lineage (NCBI taxonomy): Eukaryota > Viridiplantae > Streptophyta > Magnoliopsida > Poales > Poaceae > Poa > Poa pratensis. The sequence goes on from CAMZMU010000042.1 coordinate 68,122,170, forward strand.
GATTTTCATGGATGCCACGTACGCAGTAGGCCCAACGGGCCCGGCTGATCCAACCCACAGCACACACACAGCAGTCGATCTCGTCCCACTCCAAACGCCGTCGTCTCTGCAAGAAGTGAGAGGACAGAGAATATCTGGTGCGACCCCAATGGCGCAGATCATCGACGGCAAGGCCATCGCCGCCGAAATCCGGCGCGAAATCGCCGCCGAGGTCGCCGAGCTCTCCTCCGCCCACAACATCGTGAGCCCCTTCCCCCTTCCCCACCCGACCAACCAATCACGCCGAGCTTCGGATTGAGGTCGCTGATCTGATTCCTTCCTCTTCTCCTTCTGCCGTCGCAGGTGCCGGGGCTGGCGGTGGTGATCGTGGGGAGCAGGAAAGACTCGCAGACGTACGTGCAGATGAAGCGCAAGGCCTGCGCCGAGGTAGGCATCTGCTCCGTCGACGTCGACCTCCCCGAGGACATCTCCGAGGCCGCGCTAGTCGCCGAGGTCCACCGCCTCAACGCCGACCCTGCCGTCCACGGTATCGCCTCCGCTTCGAATCGAACAGCGCCGTTCTTTCTTAGTATTATACGAGAGAACATAGATTATGTGTTTGGCACTGTAATTCAGTCTTGTGTGAATCTGCTTGTGCCGTAGATGCATTCATTTTCCTAACTTGTTTACTGAGATGAGCTGATGATCATTTGCATGACGCCATTTGGTTACTGCTTGGGATCCCCTGCCTTAGATTTTGTTTTTCTGAATGGACCCCTGGCCTAGATTTGCTCCCCAGTGGAGTTAGATTGAAAGAACAGAGAAGCCTCATCCTGTTTGGTCTTTTCCAGTTCGATGCTTTGGAAATAGGATGTTGTTTTGTGAAGTGGTCCTCTTTGGTAGTTCTTGAGTTGTCCCAGTACTGTTGGATCCCAAAGTTTAGTCCAGAATGGCGTCAGTACTCACCATCATGTGTGTTTTGATCCTCAATTTCTGAGGGATTTGTTAGATTGGGAATGTAACTTGTCGCTTCACTAGATTAGGCATGGACTTCAGTTTTTTCAAGTTACATGTGAAGAGAAGTGACATGTCCTAGTTTACATCACCACAATGACTACAATTAGGGGGAGTTATTGCTTCGCTGGTGCTAAGGATTTTCTGTTGGACACATGCTTATAAATCATGCATTTATGTTAGTTGCTAGTTAGAGATTTTGTGGCGCCCTGACCTGACTGTTATACAGTGATGCTGTGTGTCACCGGTTAAGCGATACAACCGGAGGTTACGGGTTTACCAATCCCCGGCCAAAACCTTTGGCAGGCGTTGCTCGGAATGGATCATCGGCAACGCAACACCCCGATTGATGCCTTAACACAGGCACAACCCTCAATGCATAATAGAGAGACCAAGACTTGTGGAACAACTGGCACATCACAGACTCTACGACACAAATCATATAGTTCAACTCTTATTATAGAGAAAGATAGCAAATGACAACCAGAGGTCACAGACCCAACATTACAACAAGCGGAAGCAAATTAGGTTGTTCTAAACAACAAGATCCAGATTATGGCCTAAGAGGCCTACAAATAAACATCACAGCGCCAGCTGATCCGGGATGTCCCAAGCTGCCACCTGGGAACCCCAGACTACTCGTCGACGTCCACAAAGAACCCACCTTCGAGGTCGGTGAAGTCCTCCTCTGAAACAAAACAAACGACGTTGAGTTCGACGAACTCGCAAGATTATAAATAGAGCTTTAGCTCGATGAGGCTTTCAAGGTTTTATGGCTGTTTTGCATAAAGCTGATTTTATTTGTGAAAACATAACTCAAATGGCATCGACTAAACAGAATAGTTTTCAAAAGAGGTAAGTAGTACTCTTTCTTTCATCACCTTTCATCATCAACCATCATCAACCACTGTACCTGTTCATCAAAGGCACCTCCCCGAATCACCCTCGAGGAAGTCAACCTTACAATCTTGAGTGGTACCTCTAGTACCCAGTTTTTAATCATTCCGTTAAAGTTATTCTATGATCTTATCGTCCTTTCCCAAGTTGTCCTTAACCGTGGACACGGCTTTTCGAAAAGATTTACCCTGCAGGGGTGTACAAAGTGGAAGTTCCCGGAGTCCCGAGGGGCCCCAGTTCCTTCGCCACGCGTACCGTCCGGCCCATTGCCTGTACAATTAGCTCTCTTCCTTGGAAAGCCGGCTGGGTGGGAGCGGTGTCGACTTCTCCCTCGTTAAGGACTTTCCAGGATCATCAGTGGCGGCAGGACTGCCAGTGCCTGCAACACCCGCCCCACGGCCACTTATTTTCCTAACACCACAATCCTCATCTCAGTTCATCCCACCATCATCACGCACGCGCAAATGGAAGCCCGAACTAGAGGACCCTGGCTAGCCCCGCTCGAGTTATTTAGTCTATGAGGGTTCCTGCAATTGCATAGGCTTCACGCATGGTTGCACGCTCAGTCTTGGTTCAAGAGGTAAAGAACTCGCACCTAGGCGGCGAGAACGAGACAAAGCACCACAACCACAGTGGCCTCTCATCCCCACCTTTTTAGCATCTTATCACCTGTCACCACATTTCTCCACCATCATCTCAACATTTCACACCTGTTTCCAACAACACATATATCCATCGTACAGCTACGCATATAACTAGGCATGGCTAAGCATCACATAGTATGGATAAGTATCTCGGCCAACAATACAAACCTATGGATAATAGGAGGGAAACAGATATTGGCATCGGAAACTTAATGCAACTATAGGATATTCTAATCCAACAAAAATTGACATTTAGAACCGCATGCAATATTATAGTGGAGAAAATATTTGCGGAAACATAGGATAAGATATGCTCAGAGGGGGGATTACGCTTGCCTTGTTGATACGGCTGGTAGTACGGATCGTCACAAGACGGGGGTGGCACTTCACCTCCTTGATCTACCGATGCACAAACAACACCGGAAGAACAATCAACACATGGCAATTGTGCAATGCATACAAGGATGATGATATGACATTTTAAATGCACCCTAGACGCTTTAAACATGACCAACAAGTTAAATGGGGTCCCCGTTATATTTATTGCATAATTTGGAAGAAACCCCATATTAAAACTTAATGATTATCATTACTACTAGAGCACATTATTGTAATTGTGATCGATGATGCATGATGATAAAGATTTTGGATCACTCATGTTTTTCTGAGCATTTTGATATAAGGAACACATTTTTCGGAGGTCCCGATAAAAAGCTATTACTTTTATAAATTTCTCTTTTAAAGTTATGATTATAATATTATTAGAAGCACCGTACTTCAAATGTGATCAGAAATGCATAATATTTAGTTTAGAGGTTTAATCACAATTTTCTGGACATTTTGGTGTATTACCCGCATTTTTCGGATACATCGATAAGAGTTATTAATTTTCTAACTTTTCTTTTTAAAGAGACCATTGATGATTTAATTAGCAACAAAATCTAAATTATACATTTAGGGATACAAGGGTGAAAGGAAAAAGAAATATTGCAAACTTTCTGTCCAGGCCGGAATTTCCGGTCCAAAAGGGCTCACGGGCCGGAGTTTCCGGTCCAGCCATTTTTGGGCCAGCGGCGGCAGCTGCTGGAACGAGTCCGGAGCGACCCCGGAGTTGGACCGGAGTTTCCGGTTCGACACGAGAGAAAAGGCAGCCCAAGCACGGCACGGACGCGAGGCTACGGTGGCGCACGGCTACGGCAACGGCGAGCTAGCGCGGGAAGAGGAAGGGGAAGAGGGTGCTCCTGCACCAGACGCTCACCACGGACGCGTTGGGGTGGGCGGCGACGGCGGTGGTGCAACGGCGACGACGAATCCGTCCGCGGCAGAGCTTCGGACGGCCGGCGGAAGGACGGCAAGGGCGCGGCGAGACGGCGGCGTTCCGCTTCAATTCCTCTGGCTAGGCGGGAGAGAAGGAAGAGGCGAACGGCGTGGTGGAGCTCGATTGGCTCCTTGCGCTCTCAAACGGCGGCGACGGCCACGGCGAGGGTGGCGGCCATGGCGGCCCGTGGGGAAGAAAGGGGAGCGAGGAGCAGGGGAACAAGTGGGTAAGGCAGGGGCAGTGGGCCTCGGGGTGCTGCTGGCTCTCCTCACGTGCGGCAGGAGGGCGCGGGAGGCCCCACGGCGAGCTCGGCAGCGAGCTGGTCCGGCGGCAGCGACGCGACCGGTCGCTACAGCGCGGGGAAGACGACCGTTTTCTGAAAACCCCCCGGTCAAAACTTTTACCATCACCGATAGGTCCTCCTCTATTTACAAAGAGGCCCTTTTCTGTTTTTATTTTAAAACCAGTAGCTTTTCAATGATTTTATTAGGGCACTTAAACATTTTATAAAAATCTGCAAAAATTTGGGTAGCCTCCCAATAACATGTAGAGGCACCACAAAAAATTGGTGTTGCAAAATAAAATATTTTTGACAACATTTGTTCATGGAGTTTGGTTTAGGCATTTTTGGCCAAATTCACAATGTTGCTCCATTGGAATTTCAAAGCAATTACAAAATATTGTTTTGAGCTGTAGGAACTTCCTTGACAAATATAGTTGTCAAGTATTTGTATTTTGCAAGGTTGAGTGCCAACATTGTGTGGAAGTTTTGTTAGAGCACTTCGGGCATTTTGTTTTAGCAACTCAATATCAACTCGATACCATTGTTGGGTTAACTCAAAAGAGACATGTTTATGCATGGATGCCATGATGCAATTAACACAAAAGCGAAAATTTTACTCGGGTTTTAGGTTTCCGAACTTTGGGCTGTTACAGATTTGTTACCCGAGTTTAATCATATCTTAATTGTTCAGATAAGTATTACTTCTGTATGATGTAGTTCTTTGCTGGAATGTTGCTTTGCTAGCTCTAGGCTCTAGGTACTGCAACACTCTCATATATTTTTGATTTCTTGATCCTATATTATGTAGCAAAGCTTGTCTATTTACTGTATTGAGCGTTTGCTTTTACACCAGGCATTCTTGTTCAGCTTCCATTGCCCAAGCATATCAATGAAGAAAATATATTAAATGAGATTTCCATTGAGAAAGATGTCGATGGTTTTCATCCTTTGAACATTGGCAAGCTTGCAATGAAAGGTAGAGATCCACTGTTCCTACCTTGTACACCAAAGGTACTCCCAACACTTGAGCACAACATTTCTCAGCACTGGTTCGACTTCCCTTTTTCATTTGTAACATCTTGGCCTTTGTATTTTTTTTTAAACTTTTGAAGGGATGCATGGAGCTCCTATCTCGAAGTGGAGTCACTGTCAAAGGAAAACACGCAGTTGTGGTTGGGCGTAGCAACATTGTGGGTTTACCAGTATCCCTTCTTCTTCTGAAAGCAGATGCAACCGTGTCAATTGTGCATTCACGGACGCCTAATCCTGAAATAATTGTGCGTCAAGCAGACATTGTCATTGCAGCAGCTGGCCAGGCTATGATGGTACGTTGTCCTACTACAACAAATTCATTTTATGGTACTTGTTCCTGCAGTTCATTGCCCTCACTGTATTTTTTTGGTATTTAGATCAAGGGAGACTGGATCAAACCAGGTGCTGCAGTCATCGATGTAGGTACAAATTCCATCGATGACCCAACCAGGAAGTCTGGGTACAGACTCGTTGGTGACGTGGATTTTGTGGAGGCAAGCAAGGTCGCAGGCCACCTGACCCCAGTTCCTGGAGGCGTTGGCCCGATGACCGTGGCGATGTTGCTGAAGAATACAGTAGACGGTTCCAGGAGGGGTATAGTTTCATAGATTTTTCATCTCACTGAAACCCATGTGTTGTGTGCTTTAGTAATGCGAGGATGATGTTGTAACTGAGTGGCTTAGACAAATCATTTCTCCATTTTGTTCTGTCTCAGCGTTATTTCAACAACCAACACTCACTACTTGGTAGCTAGTGTCTTGTTTGATAAATAAATGCAGCACCAATGCGATTCTAAAAGTTTCATACACCGCTCAACATTTGGCTAATTCAGGAATTTCATTCACCCAAGCAAGCACTTGAAAGTCTTCAGAAAAAAACAATTTGAATGGTATAATCTTAAGGGCCGCACTTTGTTTTGTAGTACATCTCAAAGTCTCAACACTGGCAAAATGGAGATGCAGAAAATTTCAGATCAAGGTATCCCAGTACACACACATTGGCAAAATGGGGATAGCAGAAAATATTAGATCCATGTATCGCCCAAGTACAAACAAGCTCTACACCTTCCTAAGATTTCAATCTCATGGGTTAGATAATCTCTGCTTCAGCACCTGAACAAAGTCCTTCCTTAGAACCTCCTCTTCCTGGTTAGCTCTGATGTCCTTCAGTTTCACCTTTCCCTCCTTTATCTCTGACTCGCCGACCAGCACCATCCACGGAATGCCTGTTTGCGTCGCATACTTTATGTGGTTCAGTACCCTGGTGGTGAGCTTGAACTCTGCCTTTATCCCAACACTCCACAACTCGTTCACAAGCTCGGCAGCCAATATAAGGTCCTTCCCCAGAATCGACACCAAAACCTCTGTCTCGGTAGCCCGGATCACCTGCGATTCAAAAGCCGACATCAGTATTGCTACACTGCTGCAAGAACGGCGTTATGTTAGGAGGTTTGAGAAATACTTCATTTTTTTCTTTCTCCTGTTGCTCCATGATTGCAAACACTCTTTCTATTCCAAGGCTGACTCCAACAGCAGGGACTTGCTTGTTGCTGAACATACCGACAAGTTTGTCGTACCTGCCACCAGCCGCAATAGAGCCGACCTGTTGCGAAATAGCGTAGTGCAGTAATCAGCAAAATACTGTTCACCTAGTTACAAGAGGTGTGACATGCGTTCAAATGATAAATACAGTGAAAAAATCCAGATATAAATCAGTGTACAGTAAGCCAAATAAAACGTACATAAGACCAAGGCGATGCAAATATGTTTTGACATAAATAAGATGGTACATGCCAGAATCCAGTGGATCGAGCAATGAATCTTAAAAATGGTGATCAACTGAAAGCATTGGGAATACAAAACAAAGCCCATACACAATACATAAATTCAGATATAAATTGATGTACAGAGACAAATGCAATGCAGAATAAGCTTTGAGATGATAAACAAGATGATGCATGTCAGGATCAAGCAGATCAATCAATCTTAAAATGGTGACTAGTTGAAAACACTGGGATACAAAACAATGCCAGTATACAGGAATATGATGGCCAAGAAATGACTAATTGAGAACATAGATAACAAGCGGGGCAGAGACATGAACAAAAATTACGAACCTGCGTGGCACCCTTGAACACAGCTTCATATATCACACCAGTATAGTAATCGAGGCCTCTAGCAAGGCTTAAATCAAAACTTATCCTGTCAATCGCGTTTGCTTTTTCTAGAGCTTTGAATACTATCTCCAGCTCATTTAGTGCAACAACAGACCCCTCGTTCTGCATGAACTTGCTACCCTCCTTTCTCAATTCCAGCAAAACTTCTAGTGGTGGTCCTCTTGTCTTCACTAAAGCGCCAATATTTTCAGCGGTTTCATTTGATACACCTTTCTCTTCCACCTGAGTCAGCATAATGAACAGTTAGTACTATGACAAATAAATCCACATCAAGATCACATAAACATATAAGAGCAAAAAAGGAGTTTGGATTCTTACCAGTTCTTTTTTCACCTCTTCGAACGTAAGTTTGTCTAGCTTATCAATACTTGAGCAAACTGTTCTGAACTTCTCAGCAGGCACACCACAGATCTCCAACATTCCATCAAGCAACTTTCTGTGATTTAATTTTACCTCATACATGCCAATATCCAACTTATCCAGCAATTCAGTCAAAACTTTGATAACCTCGAAATCTGGTTCCATTGGCTCATATACTCCAGCAATATCAAAGTCACATTGGTAGAACTCGCGATATCTTCCCTTTGATGGATTATCCCTCCTGTATACTTTTGCTATCTGGTATCTCTTGATTGCACTTATGTTATTCATGGCAACATAACGGGCAAATGGAACAGTCAGATCATACCGCAAAGAACAAAGCTCACCACCCTGCAGGTTATTTGTAGGTAAGACTTCAATCAATTCATTACTAAGAAAGTGTAACCTAAGGATTATACTACAACAAAGTAATGGCAGAGTTGTGGAATGGCACAAATACTAACGATTATACCCTTAAGCTTGCTTGATTAATGATTTATATAAAGAACAGGCACATGCAAATCAAACAAATTTATGGATAAAAACACTCCTGCTATCATTAGGTACAAAAGGACATTTATACTATACCTGATCAGCCAGGTCATATATCAATTTTGAGTCTTCACCATACTTGCCCATAAGGGTTTCTCTCAACTCAAATACAGGTGTATCAAGTGCAACACCACCGTGCATCTTAAATACACCTGTTATTATTGCAAAAGCACGCTCCCTTATGGCCATTTGCTCTCTCCCAAAGTCGCGTGTTCCCTGCAGGAGTGAAGGATAAACATTTAGACAGAAGCAAGACAAATAACTGATTGGCTATTAGGTAGCTTCTGAAATCTACGCAATATACAAGTAAATGGAGCAGAAAGACAAAACAAGACAACATAATGCAACACCCAAGTGGGCATACAAAATTGTAATTACCTTGGGAATTTTAGGTAATCTACCCACTTCATTGCTCTCTACAATCTCCTTGACTTTCTGCACAAGGGCCTCTAATTTGGGGCACTTGGGATCAAAGAACAGAGACAGCTCGATTCCCCAATCTGCAAGCAATGCAGAGTTCACGCAAGGAACGGCCTTTCCATCTGTAGCATGATCCCTAAGCAGCGTCAGTACAGCAGAAGTACCCTTCCCCAACGTTTTCTTCTTGCTTTTCCTGTCACCCTTCACTTTCTTCCCATCAGCTTGTGGCTTCTCCGCTGAACTGCCCGCTTCATTCTCCCCGCCAGCTTGTGGCATCTCAATTGAACTGTCCATTTCAATCACTGCCATGGCCACAGCTGCCTCCCATGCAAGGAAGTCCCTAAACTTGAGCAAGTGGTTGTACACTCTCCGCAAGAATGATACGGCATCCGAGTCAATCATAACCTTATCAAACATCCCCTTCAAATCGTCCTCATTAGTGCCACCGGCAAGCTTCTCCCGGAGCTCGGCATCAGCAATGCTGCCTGCACAGAACCTTGCCCGAGCGACGCTGAGCTTGCACATTGCATGCACCGACCTCGCAAGCTGTGCGGCCACCACCATCAAAGCCTCCTCCTTGCCCTCACCGGTTTCCCCAGCATCCCTCTTTCCCAGCTTCACCGGGGCATTGAGCTCGACCCGCACCCTCTTGTGCAGGGCACGCGCTGCTTCCCGGAAGGCCCCATTCACGGCGGGCAGCTTGGTGAAGAATGCCCCAGAGGCGCCGCCTCCACCACTGCCGACTAGTTTGGACCCCAGCAAAAGCGACTTGACATCCGCGGCCACATCGGTCTCGTCCTTGACGGAGAGGCCGTCGCCAGAGGCGGGCACGTCGAACGCCACGACGTCCCCGCGGGCTGCCTCGCATGACAGCGCAGCGACGGCGTCTGCGACGCAGACAAGCGGGGCGGTGCAGCAGTCGATCAGGGCCGCGAGGGCAACGGCGACTGGCGCGGACGCCGCGGCGATGGAGGCCTCGTCGCGGCTGGCGGGTGGCGGCGCCGCGGCGAGGTCGAGCGAGCCGGCGAGGGCGTTGGCGGTCGCGGCGGTGACGAGCGCGGAGGAGGAGTCGGCCGCCGTGAGGAGGAGCTTGTTCAGTAACACCGCCGCGGCGGCGCGGGACTCGGCTGGTGCCAAATCCAAGTCTCGGAGCGATTTGGGGGTCTCCTGTGGGGAGGGGGCGCGGGTGGAGAGCCTCTGGAGGGCGGAGGCGTCGATGACCGGGTCGGCGAGGCCGAGGGAGAGCGCGTAGACGGCGGCGGGGGTGAGCACGACGCCCTTGCCTCCGAGCGTCACGGCGGCGGCGGCGGCGGGAGGAGTGGCCATGGTGTGGGGGTAGAGCACGATCGTTGGATGCAGAACCCTAAAGCTAGAGGAAGAAGCAGAGACAGACGGCCAGATTCGCTTGGATTTGTGCTCAGTTAAAACTTAAAACCCAGAATGAAGCTTGACATCGAGAATTCGAGATCTAGCACGCTTCAAACAACAAAACAATTCAACCGGTATAAATCGGTCTTCCAAAAGTATAGAGAAAAAAAGATCAAGTCGTTGCTTTCTCCAACTTCTGGCACTAACGTGACCGTCAAGATTGAGTTCAAGGGGAAAAAATGAGTTCGAAAAAGAATGGTGATCGCCAAGATTGCCTTGGAAATTTGTCGGCCAAGAAATAAAAAATTGACTATACCTAGCTCATTCTTGGCCACAAGTATAATGTAAATATCATTCTAAATACTGAATTTTAAATGATGGAATTGCTAGTTCTCAAGTGAGAATTCACTAAATATCATCTGCCTCTTTAGTCATTCATGTGATCTATGAGTTGCAGCTAAGATTTTTTTTAGTTTACACATGAGTTGCAACTCACTAGTTATTAGATTTGCATCACGATTGAGATTTTGAGTTGTGGGTGGGTTGCAACTCATTTTTTTAGTTACACGTCGGTTGCAAATCACTAAGCATTAGATTTGCATCGTGATTCGTGTGTCATGTGAGTTGCAAGTGGGTTGCAACTTGCAACTAAGACTATGGTATGACATCAGCTGACTGAGATCTTTAAGTAATGTTTTTCTGGAACGATTTGTTTAAACAGTGACAGATTTGGACCATCATCGAGATGAGCTATTTAAACATGACTGTGTTTATTGTATGTAATGTAAAATAAAAATTGATCAACAGGGAATATAGATTTCACAAATAAAACGTACAATTTGAATTCCGTTGTTATCATTTCATATGTATGGTTACCATTATTTACATTCCATTTTTAATCCAAATAAAATAATCCAATCCAAAGGTAGTGGGATAAAGGCTTTCCCATACATTGTACAAATCCTAAACATGTAATTATTATTTTTCGGGGAAAAGAATTAGAAACGTAACTACATTCGTTCCCTATTATATGCCTCAGAAGTTCCCAATTAGCAAAGTTGTTTTGCTCTTGGTAGTCGGAGATTAGCAAGCCCATGACAGACCTATTTCGGTCCCTACCGATATTGGGTAACCTAACATCTTTGGGAGTGGCTCTTTGATTTCCTTGACGGATCGAGGTACCGCTCCTTTGACTCAATCATTGTCACTCTCTCAGCACAGTTCATCTCGACGAATTGAGCCAATTTGTGCGGTGCAGGGATAAGGCCAAGTCTTCTCGGCGTACTTTAGTTTCTTATGGGCATCTGCACGCAGCCATAACCTCGACAAGCTCCCTCACCGTCTTCTCATGCGTAATTATACCAGGCCCCTCGCCCCCCTCCCCCAGCTCTGTTCGTCGCCATGAAGGATCCACGCACATTTTGTTCCATACATTTTGTCTTCTCCCATCGGCATATCGACATGTGTGTCTATGTTCCATCCTAATCAAGACATTACACATAATGTTCGAGGTCAACACTACCCAATTTTCTTTCTCCATGTTGGTTTCAGTACATTGATGATGAGGAGGGTGTCCATTGTCCAAGTAGCTTGCAAGTAATCAAGTAACGATGCACGATGTGAGAGAAGTGACATTATAATAGTTCTCCTACATTAGTCAAATTTACTATTCTTGTAACATACCAATAAGTGCAAATGAAAATATAACTTGTACATCAAAAGGAAAATCAATGTGCAACATCAAATATATCTTGTCGCAACAATAGGAAAGGATTCATGCAACATCAAATATATCTTGTCGCAATAACAGGGAAAGTGTAGTATGAAAGATGGATTGTTGCCATAATACTAAAGGTATACTATAACAGACAAGATGTTCACTGCAAGGCTGAAACACAAGAGAGAGAAAGTAAGCACATCAAAACCAACCGCATCCTGCAACAATATGTAGGGGTCACGTTATGTAACACATTGGATAAATATAATAGCTAGCTAAGTTCATAATTAGCATTCGACTAAAACATGCATAAGATATAAGACATAATTTTCATTCCTATTATCCATAGATAACAAAGTAATTAATTAACCAATTTTACCCTTAGGAAAACAATCATCAGCTTCAAATAGGTTCGTCCTTATCTTACCAAGTTTCGATGGTGTTTTATTTTTTTAAGAGAAAAGTTAGATGGTTTTATTCTACATGATCTTTATGTAAGATGTTCACAAATGTAAAAACAGATGGCGTGTTATTGTAAGGAAAAGGTTGCGTAAATATGTACTCCCTCCGGTCCGATTTAATTGTCGGAGGTTTAGGGAAGGCTTAGGCAAAACTTTGCCTAAAGCTGCGACTGTTAAATCGGATCGGAGGTAGTATGTAAAGTGTTAGTGAAACCCAAGTCGTGAGAAGGATTTTCATGACAATTTAATAAAACGATCACAAGTTTTCTAAAAAGTTGGGGATTTTAACGGAGCCAAAATTACATTTGAAGACCAGTCCACATTCGAACTATCAATTCATCTCACGCAAACATTTCGTGTCCTGCCAACCTCTCGTGCCCTCCTAAACCCATGCTAACCATTACCAGGCATCATGCAGCAGCTCAAATACAGACACATGCCCACGAGCAGAGCCAAGTGAACTCTCACTACGACAGCAAAGCCGTACGTGTGCTCCCTGCACCGGCAAAATGGCTCGCGCGCACGGCGCCTTCCTGCTGCTGCTTGCCGCGGCCGTGCAGCTCGTCACGCTCGTGGCTGCCGTCCCGCAGGACGACCCTCGGTGCCGGCCGAGCATCCCGCGGCGGGGCGCCGTCGCGATCTACCCGAGCGATATGGAGCAGCTCCAGTTCCTGCTCAACGCCAAGTTCATCGAGGCCGAGTGGTTCCTCCACGCCGCGCTGGGCCGCGGCATCGACCAATTCGACCGCAACCTCTCGGCCGGCGGCCCGCCCCCGGCCGGCGTGCGCAAGGCGAGCCTGGACTTCCACACCACCGAGATCGCCGCCGAGCTGGGCTACCAGGAGCTCGGCCACATCCGGGCCATCAAGGAGGCCATGGGCGGGTTCCCGCGCCCGGCCATCGACCTCAGCGACGACCGCTTCGCCGCCATCATGGACGACGCCATGGGCACGCACCTCGACCCGCCCTTCGACGCCTACAACGGCACAGTCAACTTCCTCCTCGCCTCCTACATCCTGCCCCACGTCACAGCCGCCGCCACCGTCGGCATCAGCCCCGCCCTCATGGGGTACATGTCCAAGCGCCTCCACGCGAGCGTCCTGGCGGTCGAGGCCGGGCAGGACGCGGTGATCAGGTTGCTGCTCTACCAGCGCGCCGACGAGACGGTGGCGCCGTACAGGGGCCGCACGGTGGCGGAGTTCACGCGCCGGATCTCCGACTGGCGCAACGGGATGTCCGGTTGCGGCGCCAAGGACGAGGGGGTCAAGGTGCTGGACCGGAGGCAGGGCGCGGAGCGGAGGACCATCAGCAACATCCTTGGCGCCGGCGTCGACTCGCTCGGGTACCAGCGCACGCCGGCGGAGGCGCTGCGCATCCTCTACGGATCACGCAACGAGCAGGTACCCGGCGGGTTCCTGCCCCGCGGCGCCAACGGCACCATCGCCAGAGGATTCTTCCAGCTCGCCTAGAGATATATACTACAGAGCGTCGCAGCTTCTACCCTCCCTAACGGAAAATTCAAATAGAAGAGCAGAGCATATGGCAGCGTCAATACCTACGAATTTTTGTAATCTCTTCTAATATTAAAAAAAGCACAACTTTAACGGATCCAAACAATCATTCAGCCAAAAAGAAAAGGAGCAGACCCCTGTATCAGTCTTCTGAAGGTTTTCAAGAATTTTTGTAACTTCTTTTAGAAAACAGAGGTTCTGAAGAGGACAGTCTGTTCCAATTGATTTTAATTGCACACCATAGTGTTGTATCCACTGGATCGTCTAGGGTAGATCTTACGGGTAGAACAGAGATAGATGGGGAAGAGGATTTGTACCTTCTCATTGCGCGGATGCGCTCGAGCTGTCGGCCATGGTGGACGGCGGCGGTGGTGGCAGAGAGGGCAGTGGCGGCGGTGGTGCTTCCCGTCGCTACTGCGCAAAACCCTAGATCGGATGGTTGTGTTGGTGGGGTGTGCGGCGCGCGACGAACCTCGTGTTGCGTGCCGCCGGCCCCCACCTCTCTATATAGTGCAGGGGCCCACCAACCATAGTACGGTTGGGCGCCCCCGATCATCGGGCGCGAGTCAAGGTCCCGGTGTGGCCGTTGTGCTCGCACCGGATGAGATCAATCTAACATTCTCTCCCTTGATCTCAACTTTTACTTTTAACTTTATACTTTATACTCTACTAATTTCATCACCGATCAGTACATAGAGCATGTTTCATCGTCACAGCTCAATTGCCGATAGAATCAGACAGCTACAATATACCTCTCTGTTTTGAAACAATTTCTGTTCCTTTTTGGGTCTCTTATGATCCAGGAATCATAGACTTTCCATTAAACCCATGCCGGCTACGTATTCCATGAACACACTGGGTGGTAAGCCTTTCGTAAGCGGATCCGCAAGCATATCTTTGTCCTTATATGCTCGAGACTTATAGTGTGATCCTGGATTTTATCTTTCACGACATAATACTTTATCTCTATTGGTTTGGTAGCATTACTCGACTTGTTGTTGTGAGCATAGAATACTGCGGGCTGGTTGTCACAGTACATTTTTAGTGATTTGTCAATACAATCTACCACTTTCAAGTCGGGTATAAATTTCTTTAACCATATCACCTGCCCTGTGGCCTTATAAGCTGCTATAAATTCTGCATACATCGTGGACGATGCAACTATTGACTGTTTGAGCTTCTCCACGAAATAACCCCTCCAGCGAGAGTGAACACGTATCCTGACGTGGATTTTCTATCATTCTGTCTCCCGCAAAATCTGCGTCTGAATACCCTCAAGATGTTTTGTATGTTAGCATGAGGTCCTTTGTGCCTTGCGCATAACGCAATGCTTTCTTTGCCATTTTCCAGTGCTCTGGGCCTGGATTCTCTTGATATCTACCGAGTACTCCGTGATAAAAGCTAAGTCAGGGCGAGTGCACACTTGTGCATACTGTAAGCTTCCAACAGCCGAAGCATATGGTACTCCTTTCATTTGATCGATCTCGTACTGGTTCTTGGGACATTGGAATTTCCCAAAACTGTCGCCCTTGACTATAGTAGCAGGTGTGGCACTACTCTTATGCATATTATACTTTTTAAGAACCTTTTCAAAATATGCCTTCTGCGATAGTCCTAAAACTCCATTTTCCTATCTCGGTGAATTTCTATGCCCAAAACATATGATGCTTCACCAAGATCTTTCATATCAAAATTTGAGGATAAGTACTTCTTTGTTTCTTGTAGTAGACTAACATCACTGCTAGCAAGCAAGATATCATCCACATACAAGATTAGGAAAATATATTTCCCATTTTTAAACTTTGCATAAATGCAGTTATCCTCAACATTCTCTTTAAATCCAAAACTTTTAATTGTCTCATTAAACTTTAGATACCACTGTCTAGAGGCTTGCTTTAATCCATAAATGGATTTCTTCAGGCGGCATCCCATATCTTCCTTGCCTTCCATGATAAAACCCTTGGGTTGTTTCATGTAAACATTTTCTTTTAAATCCCCGTTTAGAAATGCCGTCTTTACATCCATTTGATGTAGCTCTAAATCAAAATGTGCAACTAGTGCCATTATGATTCTGAAGGAATCCTTACATGAGACTGGTGAAAATGTCTCATTGTAATCTACCCCTTCTCTTTGTGTAAATCCTTTTGCCACAAGTCGTGCTTTATACTTTTCTACATTCCCTTTTGAGTCATACTTAGTTTTGTATACCCATTTGCAGCCTACTGTTTTGGCTCCTTTAGGAATATCTTCTAAGTCCCAAACATCGTTGGAACTCATCGATTTCATCTCTTCTTCCATTGCCTCCACCCACTTCGATGAGTGAGGGCTTCTCATGGCTTCTTCATATGAAGTGGGATCATTTTCCATATAAATTAATTCTGTATTGTAAACTTTATAATCAGTAGAAATAGCTGATTTTTAGCTCTTTTAGACCTTCTAAGGGTCTCATTCTCTGAAAATGGCTGCTGCACCTCCCTTTCATGCTCAACAACGGGTTCAGTCGGCTCCTGATGGACAGGTTCCGGATCTTCACCCATAGTTGTCACGGGTGGAGTTACAACAGGTGCTTGCACCTCATCCTCGGGAATTGTCGGTGCAGGTACAACAGGTAGTGCGAAAAATGGCTCCTGAATCATCGGAAAAGGTACACACACCCTCTTCTCCTCAAGATCAATTTTCCGAGCTACCATGCCCCCCTCATCATTTCGTCCTCTAAGAAGACTGCATGTCTCGTTTCTACAAACTTTGTGTATCTGTCTGAACAGTAGAAACGAAAACCTTTTGATCTATCAGGATAGCCAATGAAGTGGCAACTGACTGTTTTGGGATCTAACTTTGCAATATTTGGATTAAATACTTTGGCCTCAGCTGGGCTCCCCCACACCCTAAAGTGTTGTAGAGAGGGTACTCTTCCTGTCCACAACTCGTACGGTGTTTTGGGCACCGACTTGCTTGGTACTCTATTGAGAATGTGGATGGCGGTTTTAAGCGCCTCCATCCATAATCCCAATGGCAAGGTGGAGTGACTCATCATGCTGCGCACCATATCCATAAGTGTACGGTTACGCCTTTCAGCTACTCCATTTTGCTGAGGGTCACCCGGCATTGTATACTGGGCCACTATGCCATTCTCCTGTAAGAACCTCGCAAAAGGTCCACGGACTTGGCCATATGGAGTGTTTCGACCGTAGTACTCCCCTCCATGGTCAGATCTCACTATCTTTATTCTTTTATCATGCTGATTTTCTACTTCAGCTTTGAATATCTTAAATTTATCCAACGCTTCAGACTTTTCTTTGATTGGATAAATATAACCATATCGGGAGTAATCATCTGTGAATTTTATAAACGAGTCATAGCCATCCACACTTTTCACAGGAAATGGTCCACAAATATCAGTGTGAATGATTTCTAGTGTTCATGTGCTTCGGTTTGCACCCTTTTTTATTTGTTTTACATACTTTCCTTTAATGCAATCTATGCATTGTTCTAAGTCTGAGAACTCTAATGGAGGAAGAATTTCATTTTTAACTAGACTTTCTATTCTCCCCCTCGAAATATGGCCCAAACGACAGTGCCATAATTTCGATGAGTCATGAGTTCTCTTGTTTTCTTTTGTTCTTTATCCGGCGCGGAAACATGCTCATTCACTTTACACACAGAATAGACTTTTTCACGTAGGGATAATAAATAAAGCTCGTTGTGAAGTAAAGCAACACCCACATGAGTATTATTACACCATATGGCACACTTGCCATGTCCAAAATAACATTCATAATTATCTTTGTCCAAACGTGAAACACTAATCAAGTTTCTGTGTAATGAAGGAACATATAAAACATCTCTAAGCAGAATCGTGAATCCATCAGCTAACTCTAGGGAGATGTCGCCGACAGCTTCAACGTCTGCTTGAACTCCATTTGCAACTTCAATGCATCTCTCTTCTCTTTGCGTAGTCCGCGTCGAATGGAATCCCTGTAAAGAATTTGCAACATGAACAGTTGCACCTGAGTCAATCCACCAAGTAGATTTCGAAAACTGTGTATACAAGGATTCATTTACAAAGGAAAAATGTTGTTACCTCTCTTTGCCATGATGGACTTTAGCCAGACAGGGCAATCTTTCTTGTAATGCCCAGTCTTTTTACAATCGAGACATGTATCTTTGTCCACTGGAAGAGGCTTCTGCTGATGCTGATAATGCGTGGGAGCTTTTCCATGTGGCTTTGAAGGGGAACCATTGCTACCTTGATTGTATTTCTTTTTCTTATTATCCTTCACATAGTTCAGAGAACCAACATGTGAGGATTTAAGTCTATCCTCTTCTTGCACACACATGGCTATGGTCTTTTCAATGTCCCATTTTTCAGGCGACATGTTGTAGTTGACAACAAAAGTGTCAAACTCTTTTGGCAGTGAAGCCATAACCAGGTGAACAAGGAGTGCAGGCTTGAGCTCCAAATCATCGTCCATGGGCTTAAGCTTAGCTGCCATGTTGCTCATCCTGAGGATGTGCTCTCTTATGCCATGTCCACCTCCTGTGTACTTTTCTGTCACCAGCTGCTTTAGCAGCTGGGTAGCATATATCTTTGAAGAACCAGTGAACTGGCTCTTTATCTTTTCAAGAAACTCCCTTACGGAAGCACACTCTGCAATTGAGCCCACAATAGCGTGCTCAATTGTGTTCTTTATGAAAGCCATGCACTTTTTGTTGGCGGTGAGCCACTTTTTGTTTTCGAGGGTATATGACATCTCCAATGGAGCATAATCCCTCCTCTTTTTATCCCAAGCATTATCATCATCTTTTTCATCTCTGACGGGCTCTGTAAGTTTAACTGGCTATGGAGTGTCCACAACCCAGTCCACCTCAGCACAAACAAAAGCCAAGTCGACCTTCTTTCTCCATTCAGTGTAGTTGTCACCTCTGAGGGTAGGAACATCCTTGATGCAGCTCATCAAGTAGTACCCTCCTGAAAACCACAATGAAGTGAGATCATAACAACAATTGCATGCAATAATCTAACCTTGGTCAAAATTAAAACATACAACTGTTTGTGCAATTAAAACTATATCACCGTTGGGCAGAAAATAGCAACAAATGCACATAAAACAACAATAAATCATGATTATTTTATTAACAATGTTGGTCATAATAATAATAGAATCATAATCATTTCAATAATCACTTTAACATGCTCTTAAAATTTAATTTTCACTTTAGTTCTATTTTACCTTTTAAAAGAGCACTTTTATTTATTTGCAGCGGAAAAACATGAATAAAAATTCATGAGCTTTATACTTTTCAGAAGCATTTCTTTTACTTTTCTGTTTCCTAAACAAAATTTTCGTTGGATAATTTTGAATATGAAACAAAACTGAACAAAATACTCTAAAACTGAACAAAATTCTACTAGAAAAAAATAATCCGGAACTGTTCTGTGTGGGCCAGGCCCAAGGCCTGTTGAGCTGCGCGCCGCACAGCGCGCTGTTCTGCGGCCCATGTGGGCGATTTCTTTTTATCTGTCGCTCGCTGCGACGCGGCACAAGGCCTGCCAGCGGCCCACGGCCCATCGGGAGCTAGGGTTAGCTACTGACTGCGCATCCTGGCCGTCCGTCGAATCCGACGGTCGGGCGCGCTCTTCGCTGGAAGAAAACCAGCACAGCGGCCATGACCCTAGCCTCATTTCTTTCCTCTGCTCTGTCCTGCGCCGTCGCTCTCCTAGGGTTAGGGTTACGTCGGGCCGCCGGCGAGCCGGCGACGGCGAGACTCCCCAGCGCGGCGAGAGCACTCTTCCTCTCCCTCCTTCTTTTCTCTAGCTCCCGCGCGCAGGCGGCGGCTTTCTCTCCCTCCTGTCCCGCGCTCTCTCTCCCGCTCGGACCCGCGAGGTCTGCGCCCTTTCAAGTCCGGCGACCCGCGCGGGCGGCGGCGTTTTCTTTGCGGCGTGGAGCCGTGGTGCCGTTGCCATCCCCCTCGCCGGTCACGCGTTCCCCTTGCGGTGAGCGCGCCGCCGTCGAGTGGTTTGGCTGTAGTGCTTCTTTGCCCCTTGCGGGGTTCATTTCTTCTTCCAGATGCCCCAGTTGGTGCGCATCTGGATCAAGAGGAATGGCGCGGCCGAGACGGCGGCGCTCTTTGCCGGTGAGCCCGAGGCCCTCTGGTGAGCTTTCTCTTCTTTTCCCTTTTTCCTTTTTGTTTGGGGTTTAGGGTTCTACGGGAGGGGAATTTTGTTCTTCTTTTCTTTCTTTTCGATTTGCCTTTTGAATTCTTTCTATCCGTGTTAGATCTAGGACCAAGAACGGCTCTGATACCAATGTTGTATCCACTGGATCGTCTAGGGTAGATCTTACGGGTAGAACAAAGATAGATGGGGAGGAGGATTTGTACCTTCTCCTTGCGCGGATGCACTCGAGCTGTCGGCCATGGTGGACGGTGATGCATGTAAAATGCATACATGAACTTTGCATTATTTTTACTTATATTCCAGTCATATTTGCATCATATAAGGGTTATATCACTGTTTTATAATGATTTTGGGAATATTTGACATGTTTCCTATTTTTTATGGAATTAACCCTGCGCAGGTAGAAAACCCTATTTCTATATTTTTAATGTTTCAGGGACCCAAACGACGTCCAAATCACCTGCAAATTTACGAGCGTCAATATTTGGAAGGAAGAAGACTTGGGGGTGAAGGAAGCGAACAAGCGGAGCCCCGAGGGCCAAAAGAGGTGGGCCCACGCGGCCCCTGTACCTGGCCGCGTGGGACCCCCCAACTTGGGCCTCGACGCTCCGTTGCCGTCGATCTTTCCTCCACCGACTCCGTTTTGACCTAAAAACGCCTATAAAAATTATCCCCCGACATTCTCTGGAAGGGCGCCGCAGAAACACAGAAACACCGAAACAGAGACCTGGAGCTGCAGATTGGAGGGGGAAAACTCCGGCGGGGCGCTGTCGGCGTGGTCTCCATCTTCTCCAACGACTTCTCCACCGTCTCCATGATGAATAGGGAGTAGTCCACCTCTGGACTATGGGTTTGTGGAAGTAACTTATGTATCTCTCTCTCTCGAGATTCACTAATTAGTACCGTATGACCTGCTGAACATGATTACGGTCATCTATGTAATACCTTTGTGGTGGATCTTTTTATGAGTTAATATATGTTTGAGATTGCAATGGTTTTGTTATAGTTATGAAAGTAGATGCATATTATGTACCCCGTTCTTATTTACTTGTTATGATCAAGCATGTTTATGAGACCGTGTGAGGGGGAACGTGTGTATTAGTTGGAGTAACAGGGGGTGGCTAGTGCAGTGAACGTGAGAGAAAGTTCTGCGATCCACTTTGGTGTTTTACCTTATTTTGTTACCACACTAGGGATAAAATGAAATACCATGCTACCGGAGATGTGGGTGTGACCATTGCCACTACTCCATGACTAGATCTAGCATGTTCTTATTTTAACTTCATGTCATGATACTTATTGCTATACTCTGAGTTATCTTAATTACTGAGGTGTTATGATTTAGTTCGCATCTTGGTGGAGTATAAGAGAGACTAATAATCAAAAGGTCTCTATGTTAGGACGTGATGCCCATATAATTAAAATTTGTCATTAAACTGTTGTGTTGCAATCTCATATGTCAACTCTAGTGTTCCATTGTCTACCACTTTATTAAAGAGAGAGTGCATTTGTGAAACCATGAACCCCGGTCATTTTTAATCATAAAAACACCTTTCCAACCACTTTTACCACTTTTCTGCCATTTAAAATTCTGAAAATACAAAAACACTTTTACATCTTGTATTCATCATATAAAACCCAAAAATATCATTTATCATTGCTACCACCATCCTTGCATATTTATTTACCACCATTGCATATTTATTTCTTGTTTGCATTGCATATTATCTTGATATCATTCTCACACCTTGTGCTTGACAACCACTAGGTAAGGTTGAGGACCAAAATATTTACTTTGTTTTGTAGTTAACCAAAAGAAGGATAGGAAAGATAAATCTTCACTACTGATTCCCCGAGAGTTCGATATTAAACCCTCGAGTCACCCCTCGTGGGGAAAACACGTCTTCCACTTACTACACACTCTGCACTTGGAGTCTCAACCTAACCCATTTACTTTTCACGCAGGTAACTACGTGAAGGGCCATCAAGACTGTTTTCTGGCGCCGTTGCCGGGGAGCGAAGAAGCAACACCGCATCAAGATTCCCTCGTCAACTACGCGCCCGTCATAGTAGCATCATTGGGTATCAGACGGCGGCGGTGGTGGCAGAGAGGGCAGTGGCGGCGGTGGTGCTTCCCGTCGCTACTGCGCAAAACCCTAGATCGGATGGTTGTGTTGGTGGGGTGTGCGGCGCGCGACGAACCTCGTGTTGCGTGCCGCCGGCCCCCACCTCTCTATATAGCGCAGCGCGACAGGGGCCCACCAACCATAGTACGGTTGGGCGCCCCCGATCAGGGCGCGAGTCAAGGTCCCGGTGTGGCCGTTGGGCTCGCACCGGATGAGATCAATCTAACACATAGCACTACGAGCGAATTGTTCAAATCCACCGAAACCGTTCATCCGCAAAGCGTCCATCAAGAACGGTTTCGATGCATTTGAACATAGGGAGCTGGCAAAGCTTTTTTCTTTACAAAATCAAACAACAATTCAAGTAGATAAGTGTTTTTGGTACAAATTTGCTTCAAGCACTATACTTTATAGTGAAATATCTGTAAATTAAGGGAAATACCTCTAAATTAACAGAACTCAAAACTGTAAAGAAAGCTATATCATTCAGTTTGCCACTCTATACCTTCCCATGAACTCATGTCGCAATGTTGGATTCAGTAAAATATATCTTTATGGGATCGACAAGCGAGGCAGCAACAAAACACGAATTGCACAAATGTCCAATTCACATTCCATCACTTCTAGCCTAGGTTTTGATATCAAAGGGAGTCCACCGATAGTGGAGGGATAATAATTAATCTTACCATTATAGGGAAGGGGTAATACTCTTAATCTATCAAGTGTATGTATAGCATAATATAATCTGAAACCCTTGCTTGTGAAAGTATGTTTGTCACCCATGTAGATGGTAGGAAATAAAAATTTCAGATCTGAATAATGTGAACTCAATGAGTACATTACCACTCAATATTACTTCGGAATGTGTCAGGCCTAATTACCTAATACTCACCCACACGAACTCACGCTGAGTTCTACAAGAATTTGATAGAGCAACTTGAAGAAAGCCGCACAAATTGCATTCAGAACCAGCGGTTAATTTGCCAAAAAAATCGATAAAGCTATCATTTTATGACTGACAGTACATGTTCAGTTTACTGAATTCAAATTTCTGCAGTATCTGTGCACAATGCACGCCCTTTTGCAGCTCGTAGGTGATACTACTGGCACAAATCGCAGCACGCCCACTTCCGCCCGCAGCAACCCGCCACCGCCGCATCTGTAGAAAAGAGAAAAGAACGCACAAAAATAACCTGAATGGTCAACATGGTGACGTCTGTAGTATAGATTATCAGTCTTTGAATCATACGAGACGAAGAGGTGGATTATAATTAGTTGACCGATCGCGACATCTGTTGAAAAGGTCCACTATCCGGGCCGTTGCCAGACTCCACCACAATGCCAAGGAGACAGTGAAAGCATCGGTACACACGTGCTATTAGAGTATGCTGTGCAAGCATCCCCTTCATGGCTTCATCTCCCCCGCAAAAAAAAACCATCCCTTTCATCTTCGTTTGTCCTCCAACATGAAGACTGTTGTCCGGCTCCTCTTCCTCTGCCTTAATCTAGCAGCCTACACCGCCGGGGACGACCAATTCGTCTACTCCGGTTTCTCCGGCGCAAACCTCACCTTGGACGGCGTGACCACGGTCACCTCAGGCGGGCTCCTCGAGCTCACCAACGGCACGGACCAGCAGAAAGGCCACGCGTTCTACCCGACTCCGCTGCGCTTCGGCACATCTCCCGGCGGAGTGGTGCAATCCTTCTCCGCCTCCTTCGTGTTCGCCATCCTCTCCATCTACACGGACCTGAGCGCCCACGGCATGGCCTTCGTCGTGGCGTCCAGCACCAACTTCTCGTCCGCTCTGCCCGGCCAGCTCCTGGGCCTCACGGACATCCAGAACAACGGCAACGCCAGCAACCACTTCTTCGCGGTGGAGCTGGACACCATCCAGAACAAGGAGTACAACGACCTCAACGCCAACCATGCCGGCGCCAACGTCAACGGTCTCATATCGCTGCAGTCCTACTATGCCGGCTACTATGATGACAAGGATGGTAACTTCCGCAACCTCAGTCTGATTAGCCGTCAGGCCATGCAGGTGTGGGTGGATTACGACCACAGGGTCGCTCAAATCACGGTGACCATGGCTCCCGTCAAGGTCGGCAGACCTGTAAAGCCACTGTTCACAGCCACCTACAACCTCACAACTGTGGTCACAGACGTCGCATACGTCGGTTTCTCCTCCGCGACCGGCACAATCAACGTTCGACACTATGTGCTTGGCTGGAGCTTTGCCATGAATGGCCCTGCACCGGCCATCGACATTGCCAAGCTACCAAAGCTTCCGCGCGTGGGACCGAAGCCACGATCCAAGGTACTGGTTATAGTTTTGCCAATAGCAACCGGAGCGTTCGTCCTCATCCTGGGCTGCATTGTCGTCCTCATCCTGCGGAGGCGTTTTAGGTACGCCGAGCTGCGAGAAGATTGGGAGGTTGAATTCGGGCCACGGCGATTCTCTTACAAGTATTTATACCGCGCAACGGAAGGTTTCAACAACAGCACGCACCTGCTAGGAATTGGAGGATTTGGTAGGGTATACAAGGGTATCCTTCCAGCATCTGGAGTGGAGATTGCTGTGAAGAAGGTGTCACACGACTCAAGGCAAGGCATCAAGGAATTCATCGCAGAGGTCGTCAGCATAGGACGTCTTCAACACCGCGATCTCGCACCGCTACTTGGTTACTGCCGACGAAGAGGCGAACTGTTCTTGGTCTACGAGTACATGTCAAATGGAAGTGTTGACAAGTACTTACACGGTAGAGGAGAAGACAAACCCATTCTGAATTGGGCTCATAGATGGCATATAATCAAAGGCATTGCATCATGTTTGGTATATCTTCATGAAGAGTGGGAGAAAGTTGTCATCCACCGGGACATCAAAGCCAGCAATGTCCTCCTTGATAGCAACATGAATGGAAGGCTTGGTGACTTTGGCCTTGCAAGACTCTACGACCACGACACTGACCCGCAGACCACACACGTCGTGGGAACGATAGGATACCTAGCTCCAGAGCTAGGACATACCAGCAAAGCGACCCCTCTCACTGATGTGTTTGCTTTTGGAGTGTTCATCCTGGAAGTTACTTGTGGGAAGAGGCCTGTCAATGTGAGCTTATTACAGGATGAAGATAGCCAAGTAGTGCTGGTCGAATGGGTGCTCGAGCAATGGAACAAGGGATTGCTCCTCGACACCGTGGATAAACGGCTCGAGGGCAACTACAACGCTGATGAGGCGTGTGTGGCTCTGAAGCTAGGCCTACTATGCTCCCACCCATTCGCCAAGGCGAGACCAACCATGCGGCAAGTGATGCGGTACCTTGAGGGGGACATGCCATTGCCGGAGATGACACCGACGGATTTAAGCCTTCAGATGATGACCATAATGCAGAACGAAGGATTTGACCAATTCACCATGGCCTATCCTTCATCGACAGCAAGTATTGAAAGCACCTCTGTCCTTTCAGTTGGGAGGTGACAGGGTGCATGACCTTCACGGCGATGTTGCATCACCTTTTTTTTATTTGAATACCACTGCACCAACAACATATACGGATGTTTTGTTATGTAGGAATGCTGTTAGTCTTTTAGCAAGAGTAATATTCGTTTCTCTAGAAAATAACAGTGTAATAACTGTCCCATATATAGCGTAAACTTGTGCCCGAGATATATGTTTATGTCTGTCAGAAGTATATGTACAACACGTAATTAGAATGTGCTTTGTGACTTATTCTGTAAACTTACATGTTTAATCATATTTTATTTTCCAATAACTAGCCTACAACACACCACACACAGACATCTACTGAACGAGATTGTGCGAATTACTTACATGTTTAATCATAT
Organism: Poa pratensis; assembly: GCA_947311845.1. Taxonomy (NCBI): domain Eukaryota; kingdom Viridiplantae; phylum Streptophyta; class Magnoliopsida; order Poales; family Poaceae; genus Poa; species Poa pratensis. The sequence continues at coordinate 68,148,053 of CAMZMU010000042.1, forward strand.
TTTAGTTTCCAATGTGCTTTGTGTATACGGCAGTGACGTGGGGATCTTGTGCATCCTCGACCGGAGGACATGCAAGCGGTGTGCGTGTCGAGCAGTGGCAGCGTGATGGATCGTCGTGGTAAGGTGAACGTGGTGGATGTGCATCGTGATGCCAAAATTGTGCCTGTATATGTGATGTCAAATTTGCGGCTATCGTGGACTTCGCGACGATAATTGCGGCAATAATAGGAGTTGTGGATTAATTTGTGCAATAATTGGAGTTTATCAATGCCATTTTTTATTAATTTGCAATGTCAAGTTTGTGTGGATTTTTAGGATGATATTTTAAATAGAAAAATAGACAAACGAACATGTGTGCAAACAAAGTAGATAGTGCCCTTGGTACCTTGATCATTTGTCCGACACCCAAGATTTGGAGAAAAGGGGGCAACATTTGGTGGGCGGCTTAGATATGCACGTACCCCTAATTTAATTTATTTTTTTCCTTGATAAGGACACCACACTCATCGGTCTGGTGCGGAAGGCCTGAAGAATGTCACGCTAGGTGCGCTAGCACATGCATATAGAAAACGAGATCAGAGGAACAAAAGCATTTGGAAATAACGCAAATTTTAGTGATAAGTATGGAAGTAGCTTAGCTAGTGCCAAGAACTCCGTGGATTACGATTGATGCCGTATTGACCAATCCATCTGGGTTTGGAGCTAACCTTGCATGCCGACGAAAAATGACATATTCTCTCCCGCGCACAGCCCTGAAACTGAAAGCAACGTCCGTCCGTAAGTAAGCATGTGAAATGCATACGCAAGCTAGCCCTAAGCCGAATCAAAACAAGTTTTAAATTATGTACGCATCAACGTCCATATAAAATACAAATGTGCAGGAATTCTCTGGTACTATTCTATTCGCGCTGGGCGCACATGGTGCGAAGCTGTGTGATGTTTCCCAAGCCATATGGCCGGATCATGCTCCAGCATTTGCCCAAGTCTTTGTAGCCAGCGATCTTGCTGAGCCTGTTGAGTAATGCATTGTAGTTATAGTTTCAAAAAAAAATTGTATTGAGAATGTACGAGAAACCATCTTCCTCTTCTCATCCAGACATTTCAGATTGCGTAGAGAAGTCCAAACATACACACCGGAAAACACTTTTTGATTTTTTTTTCCGATAAAGGGAACTTTATTACTTAAAAAGTCTTAAGCATGTACCCGGCCTCTGCATATTTAAGATGCACACAACCACCGTCAACCAAGTACTGAGAAAAAAGGCGAATTACATATCATCATGAGAAAGTGTAAAAAACGCCTAAACTGCTGGAGGGCCAATCCGTAGATTATGCTGCCATCCATGTTGGGAAAAAAATCCCTCGCCGAATCCTCCAACCGCGTACACGCCTCCATGAATAGGGATCGGTGCTCCACACACTGTAGTGGCACTCATAAACGGATCAAGGCCGTACTCCGGTAGATGACCTGCATAAGAGAAGTATTTTTATCATTAAAAACCTTGTCATTTCTACATAGCCAAAGCGACCAAATAACGGCAATCGCTCCCAACCTAATTAGATCCTTAAACCTAGAATCAACCCATTGAGCCAATTGCCAAATATGTTGGCAACACTACGAGGTGGATATAAGTTCGAGGCTATCTGAATGGCTGACCATATAGATCTAGCAAAAAAGAAAATGTGTTGTATACTCTCGTCATGATGACAAAAGACACACGATTTGTTTCCTTGCCAATTCCGCCTTGCAAGGTTATCTTTAGTGAGAATTACTTCTCGACGAAGATACCACACAAACACCTTAGTTTTCAGTGGTATCTTCATCTTTCAGATTTTCTTATTATTAACGGCTGGAATCTGATGACGTGAATCACACGCTCGTTGGGAGACCCCAAGAGGAAGGTATGATGCAGTCAGCAGCAAGTTTTCCCTCAGAAAGAAACCAAGGTTATCGAACCAGTAGGAGCAGCAACTCTTCAGAAGGTTGTCAACGGCGCCAGAAAAATAGCTGTTCGGGAGTCTGGACTGTTGACGTGGAATCTGCACACAACACAATCAAACTACTTTGCCCCAACGAAACAGTGAGGTTGTCAATCTCACTGGCTTGCTGAAAACAAAGGATTAAACGTATGGTGTGGAAAATGAGTATTAAATTGCAGAGAATGAAAAAGGAACAGTTTGCAGTTTGGTGTTTAATCAGTGTAAAAGAATGGACCGGGGTCCACAGTTCACTAGTGGTGTCTCTCCATAAAAGATAACTAACATGTTGGGTGAACAAATTACAGCTGGGCAATTGACAAATAGTGAGCGCATGACAATGCATATATGACATGATGACTACTATGATATTTAATTGGGCATTACGACATAATACATAGACCGTTATCCAACAGCATCTATGACTAATAATCCACCGCCGGGTTGTCATCCGAGTCCCCGTTGGTATTAAGTTGCAAGCAACGGATAATTGCATTAAGTAAAGTGCGTAATGTAAACAAACACATATGCCCGTGGACATAGCATCGTTAGGTTATCCCTAGTGGCAACAGCACATCCACAACCTTAGAACTTTCTGTCACTGTCCCAATTAAACGGAGCATGAACCCACTATCTAGCATAAATACTCTCTCTTGGAGTTACAAGCATCTACTTGGCCAAAGCATCTACGAGTAACGGAAAGCATGCAAGATCTTAAATAACATAGATAGATTGATAATCAACTTGACATAATATTCAATATTCATCGGATCCCAGCAAACACAACATGTAGCATTACAATAATATGATCTTGATCATGTAGGGCAGCTCACAAGATCTAAACATGATGGCACAAAGTGGAGAGACAACCATCTAGCTACTGCTATGGACCCGTAGTCCAAGGATGAACTACTCACGCATCACTCCGGAGGCAGGCATGGCGATGTAGAAGCCTCCGGTGACGATTCCCCTCTCCGGCAGGGTGCCGGGAAGAGGTTCTGAACCCTCCCGAGCTAGGGTTGACGGCGGCGGCGTCTCTGGAACTTTTCGTGGATATTTGCTCAGGCACTTAGGGTTTTCGCGTCGGGGGAATAAGTAGGCGAAAGGGCGGCGGCTGGACCCCCGAGGGGCCCACACCACCCTAGGGCGCGCAGAGGGGGGCCCGCGCCCTGGCGTGTGGGGCCCCGTGGCTCTCCCTGTTGCTCCTTTGGTCCGTCAGTGTTCTGGAAAATAGGGACCCCGTGAGTTTCGTCCAATTCCGAGAATATTTCCAGACTAGCTTTTCTGGAATACAAAAACAGCAGAAAACAGGAACTGGCACTTCGGCATCTTGTTAATAGGTTAGTCCCAAAAAATGTATAAAAGTGATATAAAGTAGATGCAAAACATGTAGCAATTGGTATAAAACAAGCATGGAACATCAAAAATTATAGATACGTTTGAGACGTATCAGCATCCCCAAGCTTAGTTCCTACTCGTCCTCGAGTAGGTAAACGACAAAATAATTTTTGAGGTGACATGCTACCATCATAATCTTGATCATATAATATTGCAAGGCACATGTAAATGAATGAAGTGATCCAAGTCAATGGTCTATAATTTGCTACCAAATAGATAATGAGTAAACAATGAATCACACAAGCTAAACGTTTTCATGAATAGTACTTTCGAGACAAGCATCAAACAGTTTTGCATAAGTGTTAACTCATAAAGCAATAGTTTCTAATAAAAGGTATTTAATCAACACAAAGGAAGAATTTAGTTTCAGCATTTGCTTCAACTTTCAACATATTTATCTCATGGATATTGTCAACACAAAGTAGTATAACAAGTCCAATACATTGCATATAACGCATGTTGTAACAAAGTTGACACTAGTGTTTGCTTGTGGAAGACAGAAAGAATAGGAAAACTGACTCAACATAAAAGTAAAAGAAAGGCCCTTCGCAGAGGGAAGCAGGGATTAAATCATGTGCTAGAGCTTTTAGGTTTTTGAAAGCATATAGAGATTGCATAAAATATTTGATACTCCTCCCAACCTTGCTAACACAAGCCATGGCTAACCGAATCCTCGGGTGCCTTCCATCAATCACATACCATGGAGGAGTATCTATTTTTGAGAGGTGTTTGTTAATTGTCAACGAATGGTAGCGGGTGAGAACAGTATTCTACCTGTCGAACGGACTTTTAAGAGCGGCTCCCATGAAGGACGTTATTTCTACCAGCAAGGCAGATCATCCCTCTTTCTCTTTGGTTTACACACATTCAGGTATTTCACTGTTTGTCATTGCTTACTGATGAATCAGGGCAAAAGTGTGAAGAGAATTAATTGGTTAAAGTTGTAATTAATTGGGACTGGGCACCCCGTTGCCAGCTCTTTTTGCAAATTGGATAAGCGGATGTATATGCCACTAGTCCAGGTGTAAAAGTCCATCGACAATAGAATAAAGAATAACCACACTAATTCCTCATGAGCTAGTAAACATTGACACAAAAAGGGAATAATAACATTTTGAATAATTTAAAGGTAGCACATGAAAAATTTACTTGGAGTGGCAAGGAAATACCACATATAGGTAGTTATGGTGGACACAAATGGCATGGATTTTGGCTCAAGGATTTGGATGCACGAGAAGCATTCCCTCTCAGTACAGAGTTTAGGCTAGCAAGGTTATGTAAGCAAACAAGAATATCAACCCGTACACCAAGTTTTATATGACAAACATATTGCAAACGTTATAAGACTTCATACCGTCTTCCTTGTTAACCAAACCCTGTTATTAGAAAATATCTAGACCTTAGAGATACCACCGATGCAAACCAAATTTTCAACAAGCTTTACGGTAGTTCTTCACTAATAGGCTTAACTCATGTGATGCACAATTTAATCATGATCTACTTGTTAACTCAAAACAATTGACAAGCATCAAGTTATCCATTTAGTGATCTACAAGATTAAGCAAGTTTTTCCTTATACCAATTACCACATGCAACATTTTCTGAACCAACCAAACACCAATCAATTTATTTCATCAACTCTCCAAACAAATATAAGTGAAGCAAGAGAGTACTTTCTACAAAAGAAAGCTAATAGCTCTGACAAGAGATACATGAAAACAAGAGCTAAAAGCTGAACAGCGCTAGATATGAATACTCAACAAATATAAGTGAAGAATAGGAGTATTCTCATGAAAAAGCGGAGCGTGTCTCTCTCCCAATCAAGAATGCTAGGGTCCAGTCAAGCTTTATTGAAAATAAAAGCAATACTGAAAATAAAAGCACACAGACGCTCCAAGAAAAGCACATATGATGTGAAAGAATTAAAATATAGTTTCACTAGAGATGACCTGATAATTTTGACGATGAAGAAGGGGATGCCTTGGGCATCCCCAAGCTTAGACGCTTGAGTCTTCTTGAAATATGCTGGGGAGATCCATGGGAGCCTCCCCAAGCTTAAGCTCTTCACTCTTCTTGATCCTATTATATCATCCTTCTCTCTTGACCCTTGAAAACTTCCGTCACACCAAACTCAAAGTAGATCTCATTAGAGGGTTAGTGCATAATCAAAAATTCACATGTTCTATAAAGACGCAATATGATTTGTTACTTTAAACATTAGCTACAGCCACTGATGTTATGTGAAGCTCTTCCACCCAAAAAAGAATTTCACTCAACACTAGTAAAAGAGAGAATGCAAAATAAAAAGGCATAATCTGTCTAAAACAGAACAGTCCGCAAAGACGAATTTTTTCGAGGCACTTACGACGCTCAGATCGAAAACTCTGAACTAATGAAAGTTTCAGACATTCATAAAGATTACGCACAAAAATTTCAGATTTTTAACAATCTGGTGATTTTAGGAATTTCGTACAGTGAACAGCAAAAATCTGTTTCTGCGCAGCAATCAAAATTAAGCATCATCTTAACATTAGAGGCTACTCTTGGCACAACAATGCGAGAAAATAAAGATACAAAGGAGTTGCTACAGAAGTAAACAAACTCCTTGACTCAATAAAAGAAAAATTGCAGAAAAAAAAATGGGTTGCCTCCCATAAGCGCTTTTCTTTAACGCCTTTTAGCTAGGCACAAAGCATGCATCAAGTATTACCAAGTGAAGAAGCATCAACATTGTAATTTGTTCGAACAATAGAATCATAAGGTGGCTTAATCTTCTTCCTAGGAAAGTGTTCCATACCTTTCTTGAGAGGAAATTGATATTTTATATTCCCTTCTTTCATATCAATAATAGCACCTACAGTCTAAGAAAAGGTCTTCCCAGCACAATAGGGCATGATGGATTGCATCAATATCCAAGACAATAAAATCAACGGGGACATAATTGTTGTTAACCATGATAAGAACATCATCAATTCTTCCCAAAGGTTTTTTAATAGTAGAATCAACAAGGTGAACATCCAAGTAACAATTTTCCAAAGGTGCTAAATCAAGCATATCATAAATCTTTTAGGCATAACAGAAATACTAGCACCAAGGTCACACAAAGCATTGCAATCAAAGTCATTCAATTTCATTTAATGATGGGCTCCCAACCATCTTCTAACTTCCTAGGGATAGAAGCTTCATGTTTAATTTTTTCCCTAACTTGTATGAGAGCATTAGTAATATGTTTAGTAAAAGCCATGTTTATAGCACTAGCATTAGGACTTCTAGCTAGCTTTTGCAAGAACTTAATTACTTCAGAAATATTGCAACCATCAAAATCAAAGTCATTATCATCAAAAGTAATGGATTATCTTCCTTATTGCTAGAAATTTCAGCATCTTTATCAAGGACAGTTTCAGAGTTATCAGGCAATTTAGGACATTTTGCAATAGAAGTGGAAACATTACCAACACCAATTATCTTGCCATTAATGGTAGGAGGTTTGTTAACACTTGAGTTTGAAGCATTTTCAGAAGTAGTAATAGTATAAACTCTAGCAATATTATTCTTTCTAGCAATTTCATCCTCTCTTTCCCATCTAGCATGCAATTCAGCTAACATCCTCACATTGTTATCAATTTTAACTTGTATAGCATTGAGAGTTTTGCTCTCTTTAACATCATGAGGCATGTTCTTTAGTTTCAACAAGTCAACATCAAGAGCAAGACTATCAACTTTAGAGGAAGCACATCAATTTTCCCAAATTTCTCCTCAACAGTTTTATTGAAAGCAGTTTGTGTACTAATAAAATCCTTAAGCATAACTTCAAGATCAGAGGGTACACTCTTATTATTGTTGTAGGAGTTACTATAGGAATTTCCATAACCATTGCCACTATTAGAAGGATAGGGCCTATAATTGCTATTACCAAAATTATTCCTATAAGCATTGTTGTTGAAGTTATTATTTTTAATGAAGTTCACATCAACATGCTCTTCTTGAGCAACCAAAGAAGCTAAAGGAACATTATTTGGATCAACATGTGTTTGACCATTTGCAAGCATAGACATAATAGTATCAATTTTGGCACTCAAGGAAGAGGTTTCCTCAACAGAATTTACCTTCTTACCTGTTGGAGCTCTCTCGGTGTGCCACTCAGAATAATTAATCATCATATCATCAAGAAGCTTTGTTGCAGCACCCAAAGTGATGGACATAAAGGTACCTCCAGCGGCCGAATCCAATAAATTCCTTGAAGAAAAATTTAATCCTGCATAGAAGGTTTGGATGATCATCCAAGTAGTCAGTCCATGAGTGGGACAATTTTTAACCAATGATTTCATTCTCTCCCATGCTTGAGCAACATGTTCATTATCAAATTGCTTAAAATTCATTATGCTACTTCTCAAAGAAATAATCTTAGCAGGAGGATAATATTTTCCAATAAAAGCATCTTTGCATTTAGTCCATGAATCAATACTATTTCTAGGCAAAGATAGCAACCATTCTTTAGCACGTCCTCTCAAGGAGAAAGGAAAAAGTTTCAGTTTAATAATATCACCATCTACTTCCTTGAGCTTTTGCATTTCACAAAGTTCAACAAAGTTATTAAGGTGAACAGCAGCATCATCAGTACTAACACCAGAAAATTGCTCTTTCATAACAAGATTTAAAAGTGCAGGTTTAATTTCATAAAATTCTGCTGAAGCAGCAGGTGGAGCAATAGGTGTGCATATGAAATCATTGTTGTTCGTGCTAGTGAAATCACACAACTTAGTGTTCTCAGGAGTACTCATTTTAGCAGAATAAAAACAGACAGAAAATAACTTGAAAGTAAACTAGATGCAAGTAACTAATTTTTTTGTGTTTTTGATAATTGAAAGCAAACAAGATAAAATAAAATAAACTAAGCAAGACAAAAACAAAGTAAAGAGATTGGAAGCGTGAAACTCCCCTTGCAGAAGACTGCTGTCTCCCCGGCAACGGCGCCAGAAAAATAGCTTGATGACGTGAATCACACGTTCGTTGGGAGACCCCAAGAGGAAGGTATGATGTAGTCAGCAGCAAGTTTTCCCTCAGAAAGAAACCAAGGTTATCGAACCAGTAGGAGCAGCAACTCTTCAGAAGGTTGTCAACGGCGCCAGAAAAATAGCTGTTGCAGGGAGTCTGGACTGTTGACGTGGAATCTGCACACAACACAATCAAACTACTTTGCCCCAACGAAACAGTGAGGTTGTCAATCTCACGGCTTGCTGAAAACAAAGGATTAAACGTATGGTGTGGAAAATGAGTATTAAATTGCAGAGAATGAAAAAGGAACAGTTTGCAGTTTGTGGTTGTTTAATCAGTGTAAAAGAATGGACCGGGGTCCACAGTTCACTAGTGGTGTCTCTCCATAAAAGATAACTAACATGTTGGGTGAACAAATTACAGCTGGGCAATTGACAAATAGTGAGCGCATGACAATGCATATATATGACATGATGACTACTATGATATTTAATTGGGCATTACGACATAATACATAGACCGTTATCCAACAGCATCTATGACTAATAATCCACCGCCGGGTTGTCATCCGAGTCCCCGTTGGTATTAAGTTGCAAGCAACGGATAATTGCATTAAGTAAAGTGCGTAATGTAAACAAACACATATGCCCGTGGACATAGCATCGTTAGGTTATCCCTAGTGGCAACAGCACATCCACAACCTTAGAACTTTCTGTCACTGTCCCAGATTAAACGGAGGCATGAACCCACTATCTAGCATAAATACTCTCTCTTGGAGTTACAAGCATCTACTTGGCCAAAGCATCTACGAGTAACGGAAAGCATGCAAGATCTTAAATAACATAGATAGATTGATAATCAACTTGACATAATATTCAATATTCATCGGATCCCAGCAAACACAACATGTAGCATTACAATAATATGATCTTGATCATGTAGGGCAGCTCACAAGATCTAAACATGATGGCACAAAGTGGAGAGACAACCATCTAGCTACTGCTATGGACCCGTAGTCCAAGGATGAACTACTCACGCATCACTCCGGAGGCAGGCATGGCGATGTAGAAGCCTCCGGTGACGATTCCCCTCTCCGGCAGGGTGCCGGGAAGAGGTTCTGAACCCTCCCGAGCTAGGGTTGACGGCGGCGGCGTCTCTGGAACTTTTCGTGGATATTGCTCAGGCACTTAGGGTTTTCTCGGGGGGAATAAGTAGGCGAAAGGGCGGCGGCTGGAGGCCCCGTGGGGCCCACACCACCCTGGGCGCGCCAGAGGGGGCCCCGCGCCCTGGCCACGTGTGGGGCCCACCTGGCTCTCCTTGTTGATCCTTTGGTCCATCTGATGTGTTCTGGAAAATAGGGACTCCCGTGAAGTTTCGTCCAATTCCGAGAATATTTCCAGACTAGCTTTTCTGGAATACAAAAACAGCAGAAAACAGGAACTGGCACTTCGGCATCTTGTTAATAGGTTAGTCCCAAAAAATGTATAAAAGTGTATAAAGTAGATGCAAAACATGTAGCAATTGGTATAAAACAAGCATGGAACATAAAAATTATAGAAACGTTGGAGACGTATCAGAATCTCAGGCTGTACTAACACTTTGTACATAGAATCCACAGAGAATTTGCCATTCTCATTGAGATTCCATCGAAATTTATCAGGTCCTTGCGTCAATTGCACTGAAGCAAGTCGCTGTACCAAGGCATTCCATGATGCTTGTCTAGGACCAAATAGACTTCTTCTGAACGACACATTAGGTGGGGAAGATTCCATCACCTTGGCGAGTGTATCGCTTTTGTGTCGCACAATGTTGTACAAGGCCGGAAATTGTTCGCGAAGAGTGGCATTACCTAGCCATTTATCCTCTCAGAACCTAATTTCCGATCCATCCTGAATAGAGAAAGACCCGTGTGGAAAAAAGTATTTTTTGGTGGACATGAGTCCAGCCCAGATGTGAGAATCACCCGGCTTCCAGTACACCTGTGATAGCGCTTGTGAACCCACATACTTTCTTCTTAGGAGGGTCTGCCAAACCCCATCCTCAGATAGTAGCTTAAAAAGCCACTTGCCAAGGAGAGCCCCGTTCTTGACCTCTAGGTCATGAATTCCAAGTCCTCCTTGGTCTTTAGGTCGGCAAACCACACTCCACTTAGTCAAACGGTACTTTCTTTTCTCACTATCCCCTTGCCAAAAGAATCTTGACCGGAAATAATACAATCTTTTTAAGACCCCTTTTGGCAATTGGAAGAAAGATATCATATACGGTACCATGTTGCTTAGTACTGAATTTATGAGAACTAATCTTCCTCCTAAGGATAATAATTTTCCTTTCCAGCAGTGTAATCTAGCCTGTAAACGTTCCTCAACCAGTTTCCATTCAGCATTTGTGAGTCTCCGATAGTGGATCGGAATTCCCAAATACTTAATAGGAAATTGTCCCTGCGCGCAGCCAAAAAGCTCGGCATACTGAGAAACATCATTTTGAGCCTCGCCAAAACAGAACAATTCACTCTTATGGAAATTTATCTTTAACCCCGATAAATGCTCGAAAGCTGAGAGAATTAACTTCAGATTTTTTGCTTTTCGATGTCATGATCCATGAAGAGAATTGTATCATCAGCGTATGGACAAACCACCATCCACTAGATGAGGAATGACCCTTCAATTTGGCCATCGGCCTTAGCGCGTTCAATCAAAATAGCGAGCATATCCGCCACTATATTAAATAGCATCGGCGACAAAGGATCACCTTGTCTAAGTCCCTTTTTGGTTTGGAAGTATCGGCCTGTGTCATCATTGACTTTAATGGCGACACTTCCTCCCGAAATGAAACTATGTATTAAAGCCCGCCACTCATCGAAAAAACCTTTCATTTTGAGAGTCTGTTGTAAAAAGGACCATTTAACCTTATCATAAGCTTTCTCAAAATCCAGTTTCAGGATCACCCCATTCAACTTTTTGCGGTGCATCTCGTGGACCGTTTCATGAAGGGTAACCACCCCATCCAGGATGTTACGCCCTTGCATAAAAGCTGTCTGAGAAGGACGTACCACATGGTCAGCCACGGTATTCAGCCTTACTGTCGCAACTTTGGTAAATATTTTAAAACTAACATTAAGGAGGCAAATGGGTCTGTACTGTTGGATCCTTTCGGCCTCATTAATCTTAGGTAGTAAAATAATTTCACCAAAATTCAAGCGAAACAGCTCTAATTGTCCACTATGAAGGCAGCAGAACAATTGGAGGAGGTCTAACTTGATAACGTCCCAAAAGTTCTGATAGAATTCAGCTGGGAAGCCATCTGGACCGGGGGACTTTGTTGTGTTCCATTTGGAAAATAGCCTTTCTCACTTCTTCCTCAGAAAAAGGTGCAGTAAGAATGCTATTTTCTTCATGAGAAACCTGGGGTATATCTGCTGTTTGGTTGTCATCCAAGGAGAAATGATCTTCCTCCGGAGCTCCAAACAGACACTTATAATATTTAGTAATATGCGACTTTAGTTGCTCATGGCCTTCAATCGTTCCCTCCTCCTGTACAAGGGAGAAAATATGTTTCTTCCTGTGTCTGTCATTGGCAACACTATGGAAATATCTCGTATTTGAATCCCCTTCCAGAATGAATTGAGATTTGGAACGTTGATACCATTTAAGCTCCTCCTCGCGGAGTAATCCAGCAATCTGCACATTCGATTGGTTTTTCAACTCAATTTCATGCACGGATAACGCACGGATTTCTGCCAAAGCCTCGAGGTCATCGATAATTGATGAAAGCCGTTGCTTTTCTTTCTTCAGTAAACCCATTGTGTGACGAGCCCATCCAATAAGGTAATTACGTAGAGCACGTATTTTGTTATTCCACCTCTGGATTGGCGTTGTCCCACCAACCGGCCTTTCCCAAATCTTTTTGACCATATCTTGGAAGCCTTCACGGTGTAGCCATCCAAGTTCAAACTTGAACCGACGATTACACTGTGGTCTCGACAAACCAGTAGTCAACAGAATGGGAGCATGGTCTGACAGAGCCTCAATACGTTCTAGAGCCCGTACCGATACCATGGGGAATTTCAGCTCCCAATCTGTATCCATAAGTACTCGGTCTAGTTTTTCGTATGTGGGTTCTGGCAGACTATTTGCCCAAGTAAATTGTCTTCCAACCATCGAGACCTCTCTCAAGCTCAAGCTGTCAATGACTGCATTGAACAAAAGAGGCCAATGGTTGTCAAACCGGCCTTCACTTTTCTCAAATGGAAATCGTAGCATGTTGAAATCCCCCCCCCCCCCCCCAATGATCATGGGATGTGGGTTATCTTTTACTAGATTAACCATTTCCATAAGAAAATCGGCCTTTGGCTCCTCCTGGGCAGGTCCATACACGGTGACAAGGCTCCATACGAAATTATCAACTTTGTTACGGATGTGTAATTTAATGTGAAACTCACCATCCATAACTGTTAACTCTTCCATAGTCTCAGTCCTTACTCCGAGTAAAATACCCCCAGAACGACCACGTGGCGGGCGAGAGAACCAAGCAAATTCTATACCTCCGGAGAGTCGGTTTAGAGTACTTTGCGAGAAATCACGCCTACCGGTCTCAGAAATACCCAAAAAATCCAAGTTATGATCCCGAACAGCATAAGCGGAATGCAAATATTTAGCCAAGTCACCAAGACCTCTGCTATTTGCAAACATACCATTCATTGGGAAACAATGGGGATTTGGGTCGGCTAGCATGCAAAACACACAAAGTACTAGTATGGATGTTGATGCAAGCAAGTCGACGGAGGACAATAACTATGGAAAGACGGTGATCTCGGATGTCCCGTCTACCTCTATACCGGCTATGGTGATTACTCCTTATAACCCCAACCCACGTACGCCTAGAGGGATTGAAATTGTGGAGAACATCCGAAGGTCATCTCCGGGGCTGATTCGTGCTTTGCACTGTGTTGATTTGGTTGAAAAAGGAGAATTCTGCAGCTCTACACACAGCAGTGGAAGATGGTCCGGCTCCTCCATGCAACACTGATCGGAGTGGGCCGCAGCCAGGGCGTGGCAAGCCATAGGAGCTGGCCGTGAGTGTCGGCCAGCCTGGACCGCAGCCGGGCCGTGGCACACCTCCAGCGGTGGCCGCGCGCACCGGCCAGAATGGGCCGCAGACGGGCCTCGACGAGCCACCAACGGCGGTCGCCAGCGCCGGCCAGAGCGGGCCGTCTCTGGCTGCTGACCTTGGACTGGCCCATGGAGCTGTTGCTACGCTAGCGCTGGACTAGGGGGAGGATTCTTCTCCGACTCTGCCTCCCCTGGACCTGCGTTTCGGCACTGCTGGTAGCGCTGTAGCTGGGGCGGCGGTGGACTCTTCCTCGACGTTGTCCTCGCCGTTCCAGCCCTCGGCGCAGCTGGACCCTACGGTGGACGGGTCAGCTCCTACATCACCAACGCTGACCCCGACCACTCGTTATGTGGGCCTCACTCGGACATGGTTGGCTCTGTCTCGCCTTGCACTCCACCTCCTACTGCGACTCCGCATCGTAGCGGGAGGTTTGAGTCGGCGATGGATGGAGCTAACCCTACCGATGAAGACTCCATGGTGAAGGCTATGCGACGCAAGCCAGAGCTTAATCTCGACTCGCATGGTACGGATAACGCTTCCAAATCTTTTCTTTCTTTTTCGCCTTCAGCTATTTCATCAAAGCTTGCTAAAGTAGGAGTAAAGCTAGGTAATGATAGCTCTCAAATTTCTGTTTCGACTCGAGTCTTGAGACATATGGAATTTGACTGTCTAACGGTTATTCCTAAAGTCTCGACCGGTCTAAGTGCCACCTATATAGATGATGAGGAAGCGAATGCCACATCAGATGGTCAGCTACTCTCTCATTTAGTTGGTGAAGTGTCGGAAGTTGGATTGGATATCGACAGCCCTTTATATGAGCTAAAAGCTTCATGTCGAAAATCCAAACTTTCTTCTAACAAGAGGTCTCGAAAACACTTTTTGATCCCGAGCACAAGTGCTCCCTCTGGTTAAAAAAATTCGAAAATGATATTTTAAAGTTTTAAAAAAATCTGAAAAAATTCATGCATGTTACTAATGATGTATCCCACAAACGTGAATTTTTTTGATTCGAAATACTTTATATTCTGGTCTACAAAAAATAACAAATCTTGTATATTTTGAAGATTTGAAAGTATGTATATTTAGATCTACACATTTGTCATTTTTGTGTAGAACAGAATATAGAATAGTTCAAACCAAGATTTTGCACGCTTGTGGGATATATCATTGACAACATGCAGAATTTTTTCCAGATTTTTTTGAAACTTATAAATATGATTTTTTATTTTTTTTTAACTAGAGGGTTCACTGGAGCCCGAGAGCAAGAAATCTCTACCGCACACCGGAAAACACCATACTTCAACTTTTCCAACTGTGCGGACCACTAGCTAGTAGCTACAAAACGAGTATGGTGTCTGGTATGACAATGACGATGTCACAGCTAAAGGTCGCTGAGCACCGCTACAACTTTGTCCACAAAATACAACCATGCTGCTTTTATTGACCTGTAGATTCAACTGGTAGACTATTCTACAAGACTTTCTGCAAAGCATGTTCACATTTCCAGAAAAAATTGTCAACTAGATGGGATACAGTATGTTCTTCAATACATGACTTTCTGCAAAGCATGTTGTCATATTTTATTTTTTTTACTACTAATTGATAGTACAAAGACACTAGATTGCTAAAGTAAAAAAATTATAGCATTAAATTTATTACATAAACAATATCATAATACAATATTTTGTAGTTTTCTACGAACATGTCCTGGTTGACATGTTTTTTTTTTTTTTAGAAAGGGGGGCAAAAGCTTTGCCCCATCTATTAATTAAGAAGAGTGTTACAAGAATTTAAAAAGTTGACATGTTTAATCATTTTGTGTAGGACAGTAACCTTATTTTCAAGTTCATTTGACAGATTTCATCTGTCTTATAAGTAATTCATGAAAATAAATGCCTACATGTTTAGGCTCAGTTCAAGTAGGGGCTACCGCATAAACATCAAAGAGATCTATCACCACATGCATAGTTGTGACAGACACTTCCACCCATATATCTGTATTTCAACGGTCCTTCTATCTTCTCTTGCGTCTTTACCACATATCAACTACTCGTCAGAAAAGTACTTTCAAACTTTGAGATGTTCAAAGACGTGTAGTACTGTAGTGCAAGGCTGTAATTAAGACCCCTCTGTTGTGAGGGAGAATTGTAGCACGTGTTGTCTAGTGGTTGCCATCTAAATCGGGCAATTGATTTCCTCTGCCAAAAAGATGTTGAAACTTCAACATCGATCCAGACATAATTTCCACTATCTAATAGGAAGAATATTGGACCTACTGTTGCACTTTAGCGTTGGATTGCTCTCTTAGATGGTGACGTATATCTTACTCGCGACTTGGCAAAATTAATTACTCTCTCCGATCCATATTAATGGACTTAACTTTGTCTAGATACGAATGCATCTAGTCCAAACACTTAACTAGATGCATTCGTATCTAGACAAAGTTGAGTCCATTAATATGGATCGGAGGGAGTAGTAAATTCTCATATTATTTTATCATTATTATGGATTTACCTCTTAGTTGTACATCAGAAAAATCATGGGTATTATTTAGATAGGCACGCTGCCTTGCTAGTTGTTGGCCAGCCAAGTCTTAATTTTTTGTCTAGCCCAAGTTGGAGACATGCCTCTGATGGAGCTCCTCCTACATGCCATCCCCTTCCTTGTTCTTCTTCACCTTGCTGCTTCCACCACAACCAGCATCGACCAATTCGTCTACAATGGATTCGCTGGTGTTAACCTCACCCTCGATGGCAACGCCATGGTCACGGCGGAGGGACTCCTCGAGCTCACCAACGATACCATCAATCTTGGCCACGCCTTTTACCCAACTCCGCTGAGCTTGCAAAAGTTGCCCAACGGCACAGTGCAATCCTTCTCTCTCAGCTTCGTGTTCGCCATCCTCTCCGTCCATGAGGGCATAAGCGCTGATGGCATGGCCTTCTTCATCGCTCCGACAAAGAACCTCTCCAACACATGGGCGCAGTACATGGGCCTCCTCAACAGCGGCAACAACGGCAACGCGAGCAACCACATGTTCGCGGTGGAGCTCGACACCACGGAAAATGAGGAGTTTCAAGACATGGACAACAACCACGTCGGCATCGACATCAACAGCCTCAGCTCTTTGCAAGCCTACCAGGCCGGGTACTACGATGACAAGACTGGATCCTTCAACAACTTGACTCTTATCAGTGGCAAGGCGATGCAAGTATGGGCTGACTATGATGGTGAGTCCACGCAGATCAACGTGTTCTTGGCTCCCCTGGGATCGGCTAAACCGGTAAGGCCTCTGCTTGCATCTCCCTACAACCTCTCCACGGTTCTAAGAAACCCATCCTATATCGGGTTCTCAGCCACAACCGGTGCAATTAGCACAAAGCATTGTGTTCTCGGGTGGAGCTTTGCATTGAATGGCCCTGCTCCAGCAATTGACATATCTAAGCTCCCAAAGCTACCACGTATTGGTCCAAAGCCTCCTTCCAAGGTCCTGGAGATCGCTCTGCCGATAGCCTCAGCCACATTTGTCCTTTTAGTGGGAATTGTTATCCTTCTATTTCTCCGCAAGAGATTTAGGTACAGGGAGCTGCGGGAACATTGGGAGGCCGATTTCGGGCCACACCGTTTCTCCTTTAAGGACTTGTTCCTTGCAACGGAAGGGTTCAAGGAAAAGAATCTGCTTGGTGTGGGCGGGTTTGGCAAGGTGTACAAAGGGATCCTCCCAAAGTCCAAATTGGAAGTAGCAGTGAAGAGGGTGTCTCACGAGTCAAGGCAAGGGATGAAGGAGTTCATTGCTGAGGTTGTCAGTATCGGCCGGCTCAGACACCGCAACCTTGTGCCTCTGCTTGGCTATTGCCGAAGAAAAGGTGAACTTCTTTTGGTTTACGACTATATGTCAAATGGTAGTCTCAACCAGAATCTGTACTGCGAGGATGGAAAGACATCACTGAATTGGGAGCAGAGGTTCCATATTATCAAGGGCATCGCATTTGGCTTGTTCTACCTTCATGAGGAGTGGGAGAAAGTTGTCATACACCGAGACGTTAAGCCAAGCAACGTGCTCCTAGATAGTGAAATGAATGGAAGGCTGGGCGACTTTGGTCTTTCAAGGCTGTACGACCATGGCACTGATCCACAGACCACACATATGGTTGGAACCTTGGGATACCTGGCTCCCGAGTTGGTACGCACGGGCAAGGCATCTCCTCTTACAGACGTTTTTGCGTTCGGCATATTTCTTCTTGAGGTCACATCTGGGCAAAGGCCTATCAAGCAAAACCCATTTGGCAACCAGCATACCTTGGTCGATTGGGTTATAGAGCGATGGCATAATGGATCGCTCATGGATACCTTGGACCCGAGACTCCAGGGTGAATACAACGTCCATGATGCATGTTTGGTGCTAAAGCTAGGACTGCTATGCTCTCACCCTTTTACTAGTGCAAGACCCACGATGCGGCAAGTCATGCGGTACCTCCAAGGTGATGCACCGCTCCCAGAGCTAACACCTGCACATTTCAGCTTCACTATGCAGGCTCTGGCACAGAACAAAGGGTTGGAATCACCAAGTACGCCGTATCCTCAGTTATCGACGAGTTTTGCCACATTCTCAGGCCTCTCCGGAGGAAGATAGCTTGTATATATGTGCTTTTCACGTTGTTGTGTCTCTTCAGAAAACAAATGTTTCAAGTGCCTCCTTGTTTATTTAGTCTACATGGATATTGTATAGTATAAAGCATTTCCCTAACGACTGAGAGTATCGGTTCCTAGAGCTTCAGCACAAAGCCGATAGGACTGTGGTCCCTGGATGTTGGTAAATGACTAAATAGATATTAGCTAGAACTAGATAAGCTTTCATTTTGACAGAAAAATAATAATGTAAAAAGGCTTTCAATGCCTTAATTTTCGGAAAGGGTTTCGTGTTTGCAGAAAACTATGGCTGTAACTCAAAACATTTCACCATATTTTTCTCCAAATTATAACACCTTAATTTTATACTATTTGGTAAATTATCCTAGGTAGATATGTCTGCAATTCTGGAGTATAATGCATCTGTATAGCTTTATGCTGTAACTATTGTATTTCAACGTACAGAGAAAATCTCACTCAAGGGTGGTGAATGAATAGTTCATTTCATTTACAAATGCTAAGATTTGCCTTTTATGCACATTGTAGGAACCAAATCACTTAGCTCCTTCCTAATAATGTTGTGCTTCACACACACCCACCTCACTCTCTTACACAATCACATCAGGAACATATGAAGCTCTATGTATCTTCTCATATCACACAAGCTTGGTTCTCATACAAAGGGGTACATCTCCTTATATAGCCTAGCTAGGTCGGTTACTGTTCACTGAACAGTAGGCTACAGAACAGCAGACTTTTACTTCTACTAGGACTCCTACATACTCTAGATACTTCCTGACATCTATTAGGACTCCTGCATACTCTAGATACTTCATGACTAAGCTAGAAACTTCATGCATATAGATATGACAAGATTACTTAACACACATGGGTACCAAAAAATCAGAATGCAAATGCAACACTACAGCATTTAAATAATTATTGTTTTAGAAAAATTAATTATTCACCAATGAAGTTATTAATTTTTCACCAATGTAGTGATTTACCTTTTTTTGGAATGCTACTGTTTTTTACCCCAAAAGGTGTAGCCCATAGCGTTGGGGTGCTTCTTTCTGAAGGTATCAATGAAGAATCAAAGAAAGCAAATCAAAGACTAGGCGAAGACGAGGAATAAAGTCGAGTGACAAGTTACACATACTCCTGTGTGAATCGCCAAAAGCAACATCTAAACTAACAGATTGATTAAAATGAACCCCTATCCAGTTTAAAAATGAGCAGTAGGTCAAGGTGTGTGCATTCAAAAAGGAAACTGAAACAGGTCAAGCATGACAAAATTATTGAGGCTAAAAGAGGAAATCCACCGTACAAAAAATGAATTGTACAATAGAAAAATATGTACCACTGATTCATGAAAACTATCCTGCAGGTCTGCGTAGAAGAAGCTGTCCTGCCTCCTTGGCTCTTGACAAGGACCATCTGGCCATCCACAAACCAAACATATGTTGATAAAATAATAGGAAAGGGGCTGAAATAAGTGCATCCAGGGTGCTGTAATAAAATCATATATGTGGTGCTAGATCTTAGGACAAGTACCAACTCAAAAGGATGTTTTAGCCTGTGGGGATCTTCTTAAAACTTAACTCAGTAAGAACCATGCCTCGACTAATAGATAAAGATATACCTACATGTTTCATGTGTAGCGCTTAAATAAACTTCATATCCATTATTAGAAACTAGCAGATGAAGAGGGGCATACTGCTACACAGAAGGGAGGACCTGACACACCTAAGTTCAAGCATCATGAAGAGGGAAAATATATCTAAACCCAAGAGAATGAAGTGAGACTTATTGAACACGTTTTCCGCCTTGGACAAGTGGAAAACTAAAAAACTGAAGAACAATCTAACAGAGTAAAATGTAAGGCTAGACAAAAGCATGAGAAATAACATGAACTTATTTATTATAACTGGAGAAAAAAGATAAATGATATTCTTGGCAACTTGAATCACACAAAAATTACAAAGTATCATTATGGAAACATCAAGCTGCTTGTACAACAGGGTGTGCTAAATGTGCTAACTCTTGAGTCTTGACTAAATTAAAAAAAGACATGAGAGGCAGGGTTTGTACATTTCCGTGTAGTGATCCCTCAGCCTTGGTAGGCAGTGTGTTTCGGTACCCATCATCGAATATGCACGACAAAAGCAACATGCCTCTGGAAATACATAGATAAAAATAAATAATAATGAAAATGGCCAAGGACAAACACTTCTAGAATAAAGATTGAAGAGAAAGACTGAAACTAGAATGAGAAAAGGACAGAACAAAAATAAGAGACTGAGAAGTGAGGACCGAAAGACTGAGAAATAGAGAGAAAGTCAACAGACTAAAATGAACAACAGAACATATGTTGAACGGATGAAGAACTTACTCTGGCAGATAAAACTGATACCTTGTTAGATAGATAGAACACGTTTAGAATTTAGATAGCTTGAATTGAGCATTCAAGCATTCAGATCCTGATGCGGGCATAGATGACACCAACCGATCAAATGCTAATTACCTTAAAATTTGTTATGGTTTCTGCCATGAAGTAGTACGCCAACAATAAGGATAACAGACGATTGAATTTGAAACCCAAAGACTGACGACTGAAACTAACACAAACCATAATCCAGAAGATATCGTCGGAGCAAATGTTAAAAAGGACATAGTCACATAGTGTTCTCTGTATATCTTATGAGAGGGGCTCTGGATGACTGGATGTATCAATTATCATCCATGGTTAGGAACTTTATCTATCATTGTTCAGCTTTTGGTTTATCCCAGACCTTGGAGCTGAGGCAACTGAGGATGAATTTCTCACATCTTAGAGATGTTCCTAAATATTCGGATTCCTTGGACAATGTACTGCCTAAATATTCAAGTGGATAGCTACCAACAGAAGGACTTATATATGCAAGGTGAGTTCTGCTAGCGTGCATCCAAAAGCATTCACTAAACTATTCTTCGGTGTTCCTTTAGGAATTGGGATGGACTAGACTGTGGAGTAAGCCTTTGGGTGATTCAGGATTGAAGAAACTACCTGGGCATTGTCTGCATTGCAAAATAGCAGAAAGTGTGACAAGGCAGGGGCTTCATGGAGCAGTACAGAACAAGCAATATTGGTCACGGATCCGTAAATCCCCTCGATCGGCACAGATTCGTCAAGTGAGACATAGGGTTCCAAGACGTTGCCGAATGTGAGGGAAAATGGCAAGGAAATTAGAGAACGGGGTGAGCTGGTGAAGAGGAGAGGATTAATGGGTGGAGGGCGATCGATCACCTTCATGCTCCGGGATGCGCCGCTGCCACCGCCGCCCTTGGTCGGCGTTGCATGGAGCTCGCGCCGGGTGGTAGGTGCGGGCGGAGAGGGGCGTGCGGACGGAGATGGGCGGCGTCAGGGCCTCGGTTATCTGACGCCCGGCCTATTGGACCGTCTGCATGTGGACCCGTTATACGGAGGGAACCTGTGTGTGTGGATCCTTAACGAAAGACGATAAAAAAGTTTAACGTTCGTTGTGCTCTCTGTTTACCGAATCTGTATTGCTTCCATCTCTCTGTAATCCTATAATGCCCCCGTCGAATCACACTGCTGCTTCAGTGCGTCGATCGAGTCGAGAATTTTTACTGATCGTTGGGGGTGAATCGCTGATTCGCGCAATGTTCCACCGGGACACCTGCAGTTGGTCGATTTCTCTCCACTATGAACTCAGCCAACGATAACTCCGCGACGAACACAGAATCAGGTTGACGAGCTACTGACTCATAGCATGGGAGATCTGGCGACGCAGAACGCTGGATTAGAAGTTTTGCTTGAGCATGTCCTCCAAAGCTTACGGCCTCCACACACCCAATCTGTTTGGACGGTGTGTTCGGACACCTATGGGGGCATCCAGATAGAAAGAATGGCAGCCGCCGGAGATGGTCTTAGGGTGGATATTCCTACGAGACGATGGTCTTTGAATACCAGGCAATTGCTTGCCAGTATGTGTTGCTTTGCCTAGCCAAGAAACAGTATGCGTACAAAGTTTCCATTTGACATGTCCACTCCGCATGGCTTGAATGCGGTATGATCGCTGCAGTTTTGCTTGGTTGTAATGAACATATTTTGATCTATTTCCATGGAAAATGAAAACTACAAATGCCTAAGAGGCGGATTAACAGAAAAAGCATCAGCTAAAGAAACGTAAGTTGCCAAATACTGCAGGCACATTTAAGGGAACAGATCCTACTCGTCAGAGAAAATCCTCTTGCCTGAGCAATGAGGTAGAGCTCCCAGTTCATGTTGCTGACACACTAACAAGAGCAGAAGGCAAATGTGGCCAACAGCATGTGACAAGTACAGGGTAATAGGAAGACAAGTGAGAAATATAACTGAACAGAGAGTAAAATTGCGAACTGACGGAAGCAAGAGCAAATATTAATCTACACATCAAGCCTAACTTGATCACGGAAACATGAACAGAACCAAGTGGGGTGTCTCGAAATAGTACTTGAATAAGGTAAACCATCACATTACACCTAGCAACAGCATCCATAGGTTCGCAAACCAACAAACATCAGGCAAAACTTAAAAAACGGTAGTTCTGGGAACACATGGTTCTATATCCTTGCAGATAAACTCATGCTACTATAGCAAAATGAATCGAAGCATCAGAATTAAGCCTTGGAGGCGGCCTGAGCAGCGGCATCCCTCTTCCTCTGCTCCTCAATGATGGTGAGCTTGATACCCTTGCCCTTGGGGAGGCTGACCCACGGCTTGGTGCCCTTGCCGATGGTGAACACATTGCCCTGCCCAGACGGGTGGCAAACTGGTGGCCCTGGGCATCCTCAACGTGGATGGTCTCGAAGGTTCCCTTATGCTTCTCCCTGTTCTTGATCACACCAACACGCCCAGTGTTGCGCCCACCAGTCACCATGACGACGTTGCCGACATCGAACTTGATGAAGTCCACGATCTTGCAGGTCTCCAAGTTGAGCTTGATGGTGTCGTTGGCCTTGATGAGCGGGTCAGGGTAGCGGATGGTGCGGCCATCGTAGGTGTTCAGGTAGGGAATGCCCTTCTGTCCAAATTGGACGGACCTGACCTTGCAGAGCTTGTACTGCAAACCAAAAACTGTTGGAATATTATGCATTATTTCCATGATTAATTCCAGAATATAAAGCATGATCGCAACAGCTACTAACATGTTAAACTCGAAAATACTAGACGTATTAATTAACATGAACAGCAGCAAAACATCTACTAACACAACCATAGTAAAACAGCAGACCGGAACGTGACACACGTACCGAACGGTAGTAGATGAAGTAGTCGTTGGAGCAGCGACGGTCGCAGCTCGAAGAAGACGACGTTGGAGACGAGCCGCCCGCGAACCCGGAGATCGTCCAGGAAGTCGAGCCGTGATGAAGAACCTGAAAGCAGTCGCGCGGAGCGCTTCCCAAAAACCTTATTCGCCCTCTCCCGTACAGGATCACAAGGACGAGCGGTTCCGGAGACCTGCTGTCCCGTTCGCCGGTGCACGGGATGGAGTAGACTACGGTGACGGCGCAAGGCACGAGATTGACAAAACCTAGATTGGTTCGGGTCAGTGACGGCGCACGCAGTGCACGGCAATATATAGCGCGGTTCGGGAAACCCTAACACGTACACCGTGGGCCAAGTTCAAGTCGCGCACGTTTTGGGTCAGTTTACAGTAGCCCACGATCCGGGAGCGATCCGAACTGACTAACTGTGACGCGTCCGTCCAAACCGTTTTTTCCCGGACTGCAAAAATAAAGCTCGGCTCGGCGAGATTCCCGCAACCCGCGGCGCGGCGCGTCGTGACGAGACGGGCGGCGGGCGGTGCGTGCGTGCGTGCGAGCGGCGGCGAAGGAGGAGGAGCACGCGGGAGAGAGCCTTCTGTTGTCACAAGCACACCAAGTAGCACAACACTCCACTATATAAGTTGGTGCAACTCTCCTCCCACTAGCAATGTGGGACTAAACTTTAGCTCCCACTCCACTCCCATGTGTGCTGCCACAAAAATGGGCTTTGAGATTTTCTGAAATTGCTTATTGGGCTGCCCATATGGGCCCAAATTCTAACAATCCCCCACCAGATCTCAAATTCCCATTTAGAGATTTTGCCAAACCTCGTTTCTTGTTTATATACCAGTGTTTCAGCAGAGACTGTTAAGTTGAACTTCCGCCTAGAGCTTCAAGCTACATCTACCAGCAACTTGAACAATGGACGAACCTTGAATTGCAAGTTTGGTGCCAATAGACTTCACTCAAAGTCATAACCAGTACGTGGCTGCCAGTAGCCTACCCCGCGGGTGGAGCATATGCGTCATACTCCCTGGTCTCTTCATGAGCTTACTAGAGATCACCCAAATCTCATAGACTGCGACGTTTAACAGTCGGACTCATATAGGTGTGTTCTTTCAAGGTCGCTCTGTAGGATAGCACCTTTGCTACGAATAGCCAACAGAAACACATTAAGGCATATTGCCAACCTGCCTTACAGAATGTGAGAGTTATGCATCTTCCCACGGAGAGGGTTACAAAATAACTCTCCTCAGTTAAACCACTAGCTTGTTCTTCCCAGGTCCTAATTCACGGGATCTCCGATCACATAGGTTGGGTTACCACTATGGTGTAACGCTCACGGGTCTCAACCCCATCTCCCTCGATGCACTATCTATCACATTACGTGATAGTCCCTTCGTAAAGGGATCTGCCAGGTTTTTGTCTGTTTGAATATAACTAACAGTTATTACTCCGGAGTTTCTCATTTTCCTGACAGACTTCAAGCGTCTCTTGACGTGTCTTGATGACTTCGCATTATCCTTAGCACTGTTCACTTTCGTAATAACCGTTTGGTTGTCACAGTTCATAAGGATGGCCGGTAATGGTTTCTCAACCACCGGCAAGTCCATCAAGAGCTCACGCAGCCATTCTGCCTCAACAGAAGCTGTATCTAAAGCAGCAAGTTCTGCTTCCATGGTTGACCTCGTCAAAATGGTCTGTTTGCAAGACCTCCATGACACTGCGCCACCTCCAAGAATAAATGCATATCCACTTGTGGCGTAGAGCTCATCAACATCTGAGATCCAGTTCGCATCACAGTATCCCTCAAGCACCGCAGGGTGCCCTGAATAGTGAATCCCATAACTCATTGTACCGTTCAGATAGCGCATGACCCTTTCAAGTGCATGCCAATGATCAATACCCGGGTTAGACATGAACCTGCTCAACTTGCTCACAGCAAAAGAGATGTCAGGTCTCGTCGCGCTCGCAAGGTACATGAGTGAACCGATCACTTGAGAATATCTTAATTGATCTCTCGTTTCCTTTTGTTCTTTCTGAGTGTCACACTGGGATCATAGGGTGTTGGAGAAGGCTTGCTGTCTATATAACCAAAGCGGCTCAAGACCTTCTCAACATAGTGTGATTGCGTTAACGTAATCCCACTCTCATCCCTAATCAACTTAATGTTCAGGATCACATCAGCTTGTCCCAGATCTTTCATATCAAAGCTCTTTGACAGAAAACTTGACCTCATTTATCACTATCATGCTTGTACCGAAAATCAGTATGTCATCAACATACAAGCATAATATAACACTATCGCCCCCACCATGGCGATAATATACACACCTATCAGCCTCATTAATGGCAAAGCCTGCAGAAGTTAAAGTTCTGTCAAACTTCTCATGCCATTGCTTAGGTGCTTGCTTCAGCCCATACAAAGATTTTAACAATTTGCACACCTTTCTCTCTTCACCTTTTACTACAAACCCATCAGGCTGATCCATATAGATTTCCTCTTCCAACTCTCCGTTAAGGAAAGCTGTCTTTACGTCCATTTGATGAACGATAAGACCATAGGAGGCAGCCAGGGAAAGTAGTACTCGAATGGTGGTGAGTCGAGCAACAGGTGAATAGGTGTCAAAGTAATCTTCGCCTTCACGCTGGGTGTAGCCCTTGGCTACAAGCCGTGCCTTGTACTTCTCAATAGTACCATCAGGCCTTAGCTTCTTCTTGAACACCCACTTACAACCCACAGGTTTGCAGCCGTAGGGTCGTTCAGATAATTCCCAAGTTCCATTAGAAAGAATCGAGTCCATCTCATTATGGACAGCTTCTTTCCAGTCATCAGCATCAGGAGATGCAAATGCCTCTGCAATGGACGTGGGAGTATTGTCCACAAGGTACACAATGAAATCATCACCAAAGGATTTTTCAGTCCTCTGTCTCTTGCTCCTCTTGGGAGCTGATTCATTGTCATCCTTCTCAAGGACTTCCTCAACATGTGGTTGTTCAGAATGATCAACAGATGTACTAGGTTCAGCAAATATCTCAGAAGAAATTCTAGCAATGCTATGCATATCCTTCATAGGAAACATGTTCTCAAAAAATGTTGCATCACGAGATTCCAAAATAGTATCAACATGCATATCAGGTATCTCAGATTTAACCACTAAAAATCTATAGCAAATGCTCCGCTGAGCATAACCTAGAAAGACACAATCCACTGTCTTCGGTCCAAGTTTTCGTTTCTTAGGAATTGGAACATTGACTTTCGCCAAACATCCCCAAGTACGAAAATAAGAAAGTGATGGTTTTCTCCCAGACCACTCCTCGTAAGGTGTCTTCTCTTTATCCTTGTTAGGAACTCTATTCAGGACATGACACGAAGTCAACAAAGCCTCCCCCCACCATGCCTTAGATAAACCAGCAGTGTCCAACATGGCGTTCACCAAGTCGGTCAGCGTGCGGTTTTTCCTCTCGGCAACCCCGTTTGATTGGGGGAATAGGGAGGCGTCCTCTCATGAATAATACCATGTTCCTCACAGAATTCATCAAATACGTTGGAGAAATACTCGCCACCACGATCTGACCTAAGACGTTTGATCTTTCTCTCTAATTGATTTTCTACTTCAGCTTTATAGATTTTAAAGTAGTCTAAAGCTTCATCTTTAGTGTGCAACAAATATACATAACAGAACCTAGTAGCATCATCGATTAAAGTCATGAAATATCTCTTATCACCTTTTGTCAACACGCCATTCATCTCACATAGATCCGAATGTACGAGTTCTAGAGGTGCCAAGTTTCTCTCCTCGGCTGCCTTGTGAGGCTTTCGAGGTTGCTTAGATTGCACACAGCTATGGCACTTAGAACCTTTGGCAATGGTGAAAGTAGGAATTAAACTCAAACTGGAAAGTCTACTCATTAAACCAAAATTAACATGACATAAACGAGAGTGCCAAACATTAGCATCCGAATCCACACTGCCACAAATATGGTTTACTGACTTATTACAAAAATCCGATAATGAAAAGCGGAACAAGCCTCCGCACTCATACCCTTTACCAATAAATTGTCCAAACTTTGACACAACTACTTTATTGGACTCCAAGACTAATTTAAACCCATCTCTGCATAGAAGGGAGCCGCTAACAGATTCTTGTTCATAGTAGGGACATGCTGCACGTTCCTCAGCTGCACGATCTTCCCCGAAGTAAACTTCAGATCTACCGTGCCAACACCACGAACAGAAGCATGTGATCCATTCCCCATTAAGACGCTTGAATCTGCGACCTGATAAGAAGTGAACATAGAGATGTCAGCACATACATGAACATTAGCACCCGTATCAATCCACCAACATGGAGATTGAAATACTGAAAGCACAATCGGTAAATTACCGTACCCATCAGCATTGCTAGCGGTCACGACGTTGACATGCTTTGGCTCTTCCCTTTCTTGTCTGCACGATCTGGGCAGTCCACAGAGAAGTGTCCGGGCTCTCCACAAGTGTAGCACTTTAGCTCAGATTTGTTCAGCATCTTCTTCTTCTTCTTGAAAGAAGTAGTCTTGGTAGGCATGTTGAAGGAAGCTTGCTCTTTGCCTTGCTCTTGCCATGGTGAAAGTTCTTCTGCACCATGTTGGCGCTAGACTGACCTTCACCACCTCTCTCAGCAGTGTCCTTAGCCCGAGCCTTCTCCTCAACATCAAGAGACGCTATCAGGTTTTCAACCGATATCTCCTGTCTCTTGTGTTTGAGAGTTGTGGCGAAGTTCCTCCATGAAGAGGGCAACTTTGCAATAATGCATCCAGCCACAAACTTGTCAGGTAAGGCACACTTAGCGTGCTCAAGCTCCTTAGCAATGCACTGTATCTCATGAGCCTGTTCGACTACAGAACGGTTGTTAGCCATCCTGAAGTCATGGAAGCTCTCCATGATGTACAGTTCACTGCCAGCATCTGCTACACCGAACTTAGCGTTCAGTGCCTCCCAGAGCTCTTTGGCATCTGTAATGTGCAT
Source organism: Poa pratensis (assembly GCA_947311845.1). Taxonomy (NCBI): domain Eukaryota; kingdom Viridiplantae; phylum Streptophyta; class Magnoliopsida; order Poales; family Poaceae; genus Poa; species Poa pratensis. The sequence goes on from CAMZMU010000042.1 coordinate 68,176,479, forward strand.
GTACACATCAAACAGCTTGTTGCTAAGAGCACTCAGAACGAGTCCCACAAAGGCAGTATTGGTTTCCTTGAACTTGTTCTGATCCTCGTCAGATATAGTTCCTTCAGGTAAACCCTCACTAGCCTCGAACACTTTCAGAGATCGCAACCACAGTGTGGTCTTGTACTGCCATCTCTTAAAGTCCACACCGGTAAACTTGTCCGGCCTCAGCGCATCAGATAGATGTCCCATGTTTAACTCAGGAAATTGCCTATAACAAACATAAGGTTTTTGGATTGTTGGATATTAGGCATAATTTCCATGATTAATTCCAGAATATAAACATGATCGCAACAGCTACTAACATGTTAAACTCGAAAATACTAGACGTATTAATTAACATGAACAGCAGCAAAACATCTACTAACACACCATAGTAAAACAGCAGACGGAACGTGACACACGTACCGAACGGTAGTAGATGAAGTAGTCGTTGGAGCAGCGACGGTCGCAGCTCGAAGAAGACGACGTTGGAGACGAGTCGCCCGGACCCGGAGATCGTCCAGGAAGTCGAGCCGTGATGAAGAACTTGAAAGCAGTCGCGCGGAGCGCTTCCCAAAAACCTTATTCGCCCTCTCCCGTACAGGATCACAAGGACGAGCGGTTCCGGAGACCTGCTGTCCCGTTCGCCGGTGCACGGGATGGAGTAGACTACGGTGGCGGCGCAAGGCACGAGATTGGCAAAACCTAGATTGGTTCGGGTCAGTGACGGCGCACGCAGTGCACGGCAATATATAGTGCGGTTCGGGAAACCCTAACACGTACACCGTGGGCCAAGTCCACGTCGCGCACGTTTTGGGTCGGTTACAGTAGCCCACGATCCGGGAGCGACCCGAACTGACTAACTGTGACGCGTCCGTCAAAACCGTTTTTTCCCGGACTGCAAAAATAAAGCTCGGCTCGGCGAGATTCCCGCGGCGCGGCGCGGCGCGTCGTGACGAGACGGGCGGTGCGTGCGAGCGGCGGCGGAGGAGGAGGAGCGCGCGGGAGAGAGCTTTCTGTTCTCACAAGCACACCAAGTAGCACAACACTCCACTATATAAGTTGGTGCAACTCTCCTCCCACTAGCAATGTGGGACTAAACTTTAGCTCCCACTCCACTCCCATGTGTGCTGCCACAAAAATGGGCTTTGAGATTTTCTGAAATTGCTTATTGGGCTGTCCCATATTGGGCCCAAATTCTAACAAAAACATGATGGCTGTCAGCAAATAAACGAACAAGACAATTGATAACACAACTGCATTTTAGTTAACTAAGAGTGAGATGAACAAAATGAATTGAAGAAAGTGCATCCAGCATGCACAAATAGGTCTTAATTTGGCATCATCATCAAAAGTAAGATTAAGTCGATAAAGATAGCCGTATGTTTCAAAATAGACAACTGATAGGTAAAGAGATGAGAACTTGCAAGCTAGATGCTGGAAAAATATGACAAATAACAAACTGAACAAACAACGGGGACTCTAGGTTGCACAAATAGGTGTTATGCATACATTATGCAATTCCATAAAATAAAATGACATCAGAAAAAGGAACACAACTCTGACACAACTAACAAGATTGTATTGTATACACCTAGCTAAGCACGTGACAAGCAATATAACTGAATAAGCCTAACCTTTGAGTCCTCATCCCTGACAGAGTGAAGGCGGAAACGCCCCTTGGTGTCATACAGAAGCCTGTAGTTCTCACCAGTCTTGGGAATGGAAATTATGTCTGGTACACAATGGAAAGCAATGTATGAGAAATGAACTGGTGTAACATAAACAGAAACATGAATCAAGCCAGATCACATTTTGATATATAAGTACTGTACATACCCATGAAACCAGCTGGGTAGGTTTTGTCTGTTCGGACCTTTCCATCAACCATGATATGCCTCTGCATAAGGATAGACTGCACCTCACGGTAGGTAAGAGCATACTTCAGTCTGTTCCTGAGGATGAGGATCAGAGGCAGGCACTCCCTGGCCTTGTGGGGACCAGATGACGGCTTGGGGGCCTGAATTCATCGGACAATTCAAGTATCAGGAAACAGAACACAAAAGCTTTAAATGTCTACAAAAGCACAAGCTAGAGCTGGTGCACTTACAAAAGCTCCACCAAGCTTGTCGAGCATCCAGTGTGATGGGCATTGAGCCTCTTCAAATGCTTCTTGAGACCACGATCCTGTAGACAGGTGAAACAGCGATAAACGTTACAATGATACAATCACATCAAAACAACAAACCAGGACGATATTATACAGTCAACCAGAATCATCATAAAATCGAAGGACACAAGAACAGGTTATATATTGCAAGCCATGCTGGGAAGCTAGTCTGCTAATGAATATCTCCACTCCTATAAAAAACACAGTTGGTGATGATGGTGTGCCTGCCATCTTTCATCCACGATCGTCCGATTTACATCTAACGGATACGAAGCAATCTTTGGCAATTTAGCGAAAAGACACCCACCATCCCGACACATTTACAGACAAGTCCTTGTCTGTCCCGCACACAATCCAACCACCAGAAAATTGGGGGAAAAGCTGTGAGAGCCACCAGCCCGACCGCCGGCAGCGTCGGAGCCGGTATGGCGCGGTGGCCGCCGCCAGTTCCGTCCGGCCCCGGAGCCTCTCACGCCTCCCTCAACTCCACCGACCACCAGAACCCTCCACATCGCCGTCTCCTTGCGCCCCCTTCCTCATCTCCTCCGTTTCCGACCTCGGTAGGCACGCCGCCGGCGTTGACCCTCCGCCGGTGCCTCTCCGCCTCCTTCTCTTCCAGAGCAGTGCCACCGCCCAGTACCACCACCACCTCCCCCTCCTCTTCGCCATCCCCTCCGCCCCCTCTCCCTTCTTCTCCCACGCCGGGCTTGGCAGGCACGCCGGCGGCGCCATCCCTCCGCCGGCGCATCTCCTGACTCCTTTGCCAGATGAGTGCCCAACCCAGCATCCCCACCACCTTCCCCTCTTCCTCGCCATCCCCCTCCCCCGTTCCCTCCGTTGTCGACCTCCGCTGGCACGCCGGCAGTGCCGTCCGTGGCTCCGTGTTCCGAGTACGCCGCCGGCTACACAGTGCTCATCCTCGGCGGCGGCGCAGCCACATACTGCTATTTATGCTTCCCACTAACGCGCTCCACGGCCTGTTCTGGTGCTATGCTCGGCTACCACCTCTTTCCCGAACCTTCATCGATCCCACCCTTGCCGCCTCCAAAATTCAAATTTTTGTCGCCCAAATCCGCGCCTAGGTCGAACTGTCTAGAAACCTGTCTTGCAGCCCAATATAAATACAAGTAAGCAGGCAGATAGAGACTCACGCTGCTCGAACTACATCCCAAGAAGCAACACGGTGGTCATCACTCTCATATCTTCAGATCAAAAAAAGTGTGAGGAGGTGGATTTACTGCCTTCGATCTGCTTCTGCGAGGAGAAAGGTATGTTGTGTCTCCATATACTACTATTAGACGATGATGCCACTTTTATTGGTGAATTTGACATCAAAATGAGAAGTTGCAGGTCATTGTATATCGAGATAGGTTGATGTTACTATGTTCCCGATGGGGTTGTGACCAAGAAACGGGGACGGAGATATTGAGTGACTATTTTATTACTGCCCTCCAACATGATTATTTCCATATCGAGTGACTATTTTATTGAAAGAATTTCATAAAATTTTTGGAGGATTACAATGGCATAAGACGGGCAGCTGGGCCAAACAACATAAAAGCAAGCAAAGCATATTACTCTAGAAGATGCGCGTCTACCTCAATTAAGTTTTTTACTAGAAACAATCCATTCAGATTTATACAATACTGCCGAAGGTTCGTATCGGATCCAGACGTCAATCAAGATATCAACACATACGAATTTACGTTACTGAGTATTTCTTAGCTGATTTAGTGGGAGTAACATAGGTAGTAACAAGTGTCACATATGTAAAAATGATGACGTGGCATGCAATTAAAGAATAGAGAGACAAATAGAGTAACTAGCTACGTTACCCTAACATCACATATCACAAAACAATATGAGTCTACAACCTAATTAATAAAAATTTACATGACACCACACATATGTTACTACCCACTATAGAGATAGTAACATAGCCTCGTAAAATGTATATATTACTCCCCCACTATGAAAGAAAGTGGCTTGATGTTCATAAAAACATGCATACAATACTATTTAGTGTAGCATGGTCAATGTGTGGTATGTTGGGGACACCAGGTCATTTTTTGCGTAAAAAATAGGTGTCATCTTCTACTTTGTTCATAAAAGACAAAAATAGGAGTTGTAGGCCTAGAATTTTAACACAAGTAAATGATACTTGATCCTTAAAAAAAATTACAGTCCAAATTATGCTTTAATAACATCCAAAGTGTTAACCCAAGTAAATAATATTTGATCATTTAGATGTGTGAATTTCTCATCTAAATTTTGCTTCAAAAATACATATTTAATTATTTAAATCATATGTTCGAATTTAAGTTCATCTCGACTCTTTTCTCTAAAGAAAATATGACTTGCTTCTATAGAGATTTTGGTTTGACCTTCATCCTTAGTTAGTTGCAAGTTGTTGTATATCTGGTTAGCCAGTGGTGTTATTTGTATCACTAGGGACGTTAAATTTCTTACCTGTTCGTCGCGAGAAGCCCCATGTATCAATATAAAATATACCAGTTGGTTTCTTCTTTTGCCACACCCGCACGGCCACACTACATATTTTAGATCTTTTTTGGTTTTTGAGATTTCCCGTGCAATGTGTTTGGAATCAATTTCGGCATTCTCGTTTTTTGCGTGTTTTGTGTGCGTGTGCCTAGGGTGTGTGTTTCTCATACACCCAAGCTTCCCATGAGATATGTGTTTTATATTTTCATCTAAAACATTTTTTATGTATGTTTACATGAGTTTTGTTGCATGCCTGTTGACCTATTTGGTTTTGTATGTTTTAGTGGCCATCGGCAGTCCTGATGACCTTGAATATGTGCATGGTTGATGACCTTGCTGTCGATGTGAATGAGGTGATGGGGAGGTGCTTGACAAGGAAGTCGAACAATCTAAGCGCTAAGGACGTCAAGGGAGGGGAGGAAATGGTGTGGAAGATGGGGTAAGAGGCAGAAGGCGGGCCAAAGGGAGGAACTAGCGGTGGCAACGTGGGAGCGCGAGGAGGAGCCATGAGAAGAGAATTCTAAAGATATGCGGAAGAGCAGCACGTTAGCTGTGGGCGCCGCAAGGACTACGAAGACGGGCGTTCCTTCCACTCAGTCAGCGTAGATGGCCGGGCCTGGGTAGGATATGCGAGAGCAGCGACAGGTTTGAAGAGGGAACAAAGGTGATGTGTGCAAAGGAGGAGGAGGAGCCGCGCGGTGGCAACCAGAGGAGCGTTGGGAGGCGGCCGCGACAACGTGGGTGGCTACCGGCCAATGAGGAAGGAGGTTGTAAGCTAGCGAATCTCGATGACCTCATATGAGGCTGACGGATTTGTATAGGACGTCTACATGTTCTATTTTCCCTCAAGTGAAAGATGAAAAACTCTTTCCCGTAATAGAAATGCAATAATAAATAATGGTCGATATGAAGATTTGCACGATATATATTAACAAGATTTGAAATTTGAAAATTTCAAGCTACCACTGTAGGAGGCCAACGGACCTGCATGACCCAATACGCGCCGAAACGGACCTGGTCTTGGACGGGCCATGATGGCCATTTTATAAGCGGGCCTTGTTGTGCCGGTACATGGGCCACACCTCGCGCCCAGGCACAACACTAATGGTAGAAGAGTCGATTCGTTTAGGCCTTTTGTTTTTTTTTTTGTCATTTTAGACTATTTTTGGTCGTGTCGTGTCGGCCCGTGGTCGGACACAACCCGTTTAGCCACGTGCTGGGCAGGGCTCTGGTGGGCCGAGCATGCATGTTAATAGGCGGGCCCATGAGCCTATCTCGTTTGGCCACCTATATATACGACTCTCAATATCTCGTCAAAATCCATATATATCAGGCAAAACAAATGCTCAACTATATAGAAGAACTAATCTGGCCATCATGAAGATGCAAATGAATTCCTGGATATCTTCCAGTCTTTAAAATTGAAAGGTCGCAGCCAACATTAAATTAATAATGCCACCACGACGAAAATAGATAGATGTTGAGAACACTTACAACACAACGCAACCCAAGCGCACAAGAGAAAAGGAAAATGAACGCACAGCTTGAAGAAGACGAAGTCCTACGCGCTCGGACACCGAAGCAAAAACACACCAGGATCAGCGGCCAGCTAGCTAACATGAGGGAAGCACTGTGTGGAAAAATTCAGGTGCCATAGGGAACGCACCACCCCTTCCTTCGCCGAAGAGGGTCCCTACCCCTCCCTAGACCGAAAGGCGTCGTACCGTTGGACGAAGAAAACATCCACCCAAGAACAAGAAGAGGTGCATATCGAGAGACCACCACAGGGGCCAAAACACAGACCACCGCGTCGCGATGAGCACACACCACCATAGTTATAGCTTCGATGTCAAAGGATGCCAAAGTAAAAAATGGTAAACTAGGATGAAGCCGATGCACCCGAACATACGAAGACGCGGGGCTGGAAGAATATCAAATGCAAGGGCAATGGCCGCAAAGAAGAAGCCCAGTTAATCGTCCCCGACAATGTGGTGTTCTCACGACCATATGCACAAACACCAACCCAAAGGACAGACACTTGTGGTAACCACCTAAAACTCCATGCAAACACATTAAAAAGTCAGCGCTTCGATATAAAGCCAGCGCCGGTGTAATGAGAACTTTCATCTCCTGTTTACTCCTCCGTCTCTATTTAGATAGCACATGTTTTTCGAAGTCCAATTTTGACCATTACCTCAACTAACAAAACATGCATTATCTATCACGAAATTATATATTTTATGTGTCAAAACACAAAAAAGGAGCCTGGACATCAAACTCTGTTTGCAATCTCATCCAAATTCTCTGTTTTCTCATCTCTTTGCTATGTTTTCCACTTTCAAACTCTGAATATGTAGAGTGCTTTTTGACTCGCACGGTTGGCTCGAGTAGTTAGGATGACTCCAACGGGGCGACGCATCGAGTCCGCGTGCCTCCATTCCTGTCCGTGGGGGCCGAAAACACGGCCCAACGGGGCGACGCAAATGGACCGCGGTCTGTTTTTCTGTCCGCCGCGACGCATTCCTGGCCCAAATTTGGGTCACCGATGCGTCGGCCCCGGACGCTCGCGGAGCGCTTTTGTGTCCTGCCCTAGTCCGCCCCTGGCCCGCCCATCAGACCATTCCCCACCGCAATCTCCTCCGCCTCTCTCGTCCCCCCCCCCCCCCCGCTGCCACCCCGCCGTCGCTCCCTCGATTCGGCACTGCAGGCCATTCCGGGGACGCCGTTTGCTGCTCCTCTTCCCCGCCGTCACCGGAGCAGCTTCCTCCCCGCGACGGCCGGTGATTCTTGCGGCCATCTCTCTCGCAGCGCCCGCGACACACACGTCGCCCACAAGGTGTTCGGCCGTTCGCCCCGGCAACAACTCAGGTACGAACTCGGCCATGGATAGCTCGGATGAGTGGTACTACAAGAACTACATCCTGTACCAGTCATCATCGGACGATTCCTCCGACGACGAGAGTGACGGCCTGGTTGCCACCCTCATCGTCAACGAGTACATAGAGAGGATGCGGCCGGTGTTCCGAGGGTCGTTGCCGGGCCGTTCTCCTGCTCTGGACCGGAACCGGAGAGCTAGCCAAATCCAGCTCTATGGGACTACTTTCGTCCCTATAAACCCACGTATCCTCCCAAGATTTTCCGGCGCTGTTTCCGGATGAGAAGATCTTTGTTCAACCATATCCGGTTGGGGGTGATGCATTTGATGACTATTTCATATGCAAGCCCGATGCATGTGGTACCCTCGACTTCTCGTCGTACCAGAAGTGCACCGCCGCCGTTCGCATGCTTGCATATGGAATTGCCGGTGATCTTGTGGACGAGTACGTGCGAATGAGTGAGTCCACATGCCTAGAAGCAATGTATAAGTTTTGCAGGGCCGTGGTGCAGGTGTTCGGCCCGGAGTACTTGAGGGAGCCCAATGCCGTGGACATGACCCGACTCTTGTCCATCAACGAGGCCAGAGGCTTCCCTGGGATGATTGGCAACATAGATTGTATGCACTGGGAGTGGAGGAACTGCCCATTTGCTTGGCGGAGGCAGTACAAGGACCATGTTGGGGTGTGCACGGTCGTGCTTGAGGCCGTGGCATCACAAGATTTGTGGATTTGGCACTCGTTTTTTGGCATGGACGGCTCGCACAATGACATCAATGTGCTGCAGCGGTCTCCGGTGTTCAACAGGCTCTCCAATGGCCTGGCACCCCAGGTGACCTATGAGATCAATGGTCACGAGTATGACAAGCCTTACTATCTTGCTGATGGGATTTAGCCTACATGGACTACATTTGTCAAGATCATCTCCAATCCCGATGATGAGAAGAAGAGGTTCGCCAAGGAACAAGAGAGTGCTAGAAAGGATGTGGAGCGTGCATTCGGTGCCCTCCAGTCACGATGGGCTATTGTTCGCCACCCTGCTAGGACATGGGACAAGGACATCCTATGGGAGGTGATGACTGCTTGTGTGATCATGCACAACATGATCGTGGAGGATGAATGCGACGAGGGCATGCATGATCAGGCATGGCAGTTTTAGGGTCAGTTGGTTGAGCCCCAGGGACCATCCATATTTGCTCAGTTCCTCGACTTACACCGTGACGTTCGTGAGAAGTCGTCTCATCTTCAGCTCCAAAATGATTTGGTGGAGCATGTCTGGCAGCACTACGGTAACGGTAACCAACAGTTCCATTTGATAAACTATTGGTCTTATATTTATTTGGTTTGTATGCATGAACTATTTGGATTGTAATAATTATTTGGATTGTATTATCTGGATTGTATTATCAGTTGGTTGAAACAATATGTATTATTTGCTGAACTATTTGGTTTGTAATAATTATTTGATGAACTATTTGGATTATTTGATAAAACGCGGACCAAACGCGTGTCCGTTTGCGTCGCCCGTTGGAGTCATCCTTACACACCGCCTCCCCTGGCTGACCACGCCTCCCGCCGCTGCCGGCCACCCCCGTGGTACCCAGATCCGGACGGCCAGGCACAAAGATAAGGGGGACAAGCAGGGGCCACACACCCCTATGGTTATGATTTCCTTTAGAAAATTAGCCATGTCTGCTCCTTGCCTATGATGTTTTAGCTAGTCTAGCACCCCTGATACAGATCCACCTTGAGCTAAACTCCTGCCTATCCGTCAACCGTGCCACGTCGCCGTCCCTACTCTCGGGGACTCCACCGTCGACCAGCATACTGAGGCCACACCACCACACCGAAGGTACAATCGTTGCTGCTGCCGTATGCTAAGCTATATATAGTTGTTTTTTCCTTCTATTTTGCCGCTGTTGCCAAACGACCATCGTAGGTCGTAGCTCAACCAAACAACGCCATCGTCGAAATTCAAAAAAAAAAACAACGCCATCGTCGAAATTCAAAAAAAAAAACAACGCCATTAGTTAACTCCTCGTGGTCTCAGTCCCCCTTTTTCCCTTCTTCCTCTGCTTCCTGTTACTGTAGCTTTGAGAGTCGTCTCCTAAATCGCCGGGCCGATCTGGCCGCTCCACCGGAGTAGCTGGCCGAAGGTGGTGCTGGTGAGGTGCCGGAGCTCTGTACATAGTAGATCTAGGCTAGGGTGTGTGTCTGCCTCTATGGCGTGTGGCTTTATGCCAGAGTGGAGCTCGCTGCCGACGCTTGCGAGCTGCGTTCGGTGGCCTACGGTAAGGAAACCTCCAGGGGTGGCCGCATGGTGCGGCGGAAAGCTGGGAGTTGCAGCGCCGGAGTCTCCGTCAAATAAGCTCGCTTCTCGTCCTTGTCTCCGAGCTGGCCGTCGCGGTGGCGGTGCGAGGAGTCTTTTTGCTGGACCTGGTGCCAGATGCAGATTCCCCTCTGCTTGGTTCTTTGCGAGCTTTGGCATCGGCCTCCAATGGCTGATCGAGCTCGATATCCTGCGCGGGTCGGGGTGTGCCCCCCGTCGATGCTCTTTCATCGACGCCAAGGTCTCGCTGCGTGCGGCGAGCGGCAGTTGAGGCGACTTCAACGGGACCTTTGTTCCTAATAGGCTTGTGCAGGTGAATCAGCAGTCGATCTTCTCCTTCTCGTGCTCCTCTGGATTTCCGGCGGTGCGACGGCGAGGATTCCGACGGCGGCGGAGTTTGGGCAGCAGAAGCTCTCTGAGTTGCGTGCGTTATTTTCTTTTTTCTCAGGGTTGTTTCTGTAAAAGGGGTCGGGATAATTCCAGTGTACTGCAGTTGTATTTCGTTTAATATTAATCCAGGTGCAGTTTCAAAAAAAAAAAAAAAAACGCCATCGTCGAACCGAACCGAACCGAACGAATATAGCCGGGACGACGGACGGACGGGCTGAACAAGCCCACTTGTTGGCCGGCCCACTAAAGACGCCCACAACGGCATGAGTTCGCTCAAACAAGCCCAACTCGAAGAACCTCCGCTCTGCCTCGCGCCGCGCCGCCGCCGGTGTGAGCTTGCTCTCTGCTCCCGCCTACCCGTGACCCTGCAGCCGCAGATCCCATCGCGCGTGCGCTCTCCCTCCCGCCCCACCTCCATCCAGCGCGTAGAACCTGGAAGGGCGCCGCGCCGCCGCTACCACGTGACTACGTGAGTGCCCTGTGCTCTCTTACGAGAGCTCTCTAATTTGTATTCAGAAGCTATGCTAGGTAAAGATTGATGTTAATTTGCTCCTCGAAATTTCACGCAATGCATACGCTCGATAGATATTTATACTTTGGGACCCTCAAAAAATATTTATACTTCGGCGCTATGTTTAAGCCTGAGGCTGAGTACGACAGTTACAATGATGTTTAATCTTAATTGTTTCTTGCAGGAGATTCTGGCGTGAATTTGTAAGATTGGTCCATGAAATGCAGTTTTTGTGTGGGATTTTCATTCTTTTACTGGTGCCGTCGATGTAAAGACAGGGTTGGCATTCCTCTTCTATGCACCGAGCAGTGCCGAGGTTCCTGTGTCGAGCCCTTTTGAACAGAAATCGGCCCAGGTACCGCGCCTATCCTCGCTGGCTTGTTGCTTTAAGAGCTTGGATAATCAAGAACCCAGTCGAAGCTCTTCTTGCAGAGAGTATAGAAGCCAGTGTATTCATCCTTTGATCACACTAGCACTCCGGACATCAAATTTGGACGGGGCCAGCAAGATTACCTTCAGGGAGTGTGTCAGGTTATATGGGCTATCCCAGTCAGTTGGGTTGTTTGCGTTGCTTATGCGGTCATTCTTGCCACAGAGAATCACACAGACCCGGTGCTTGATTCAGAGCATTGTTGATTACTGCGGGGATGCCAGGCCAGAGTTGTTTGAGTTGGCACCTATGTTGGTCAGCAATATGGGTGGATCGATGACGTTGCTACAACTTTATGCCACAATCATTCGGATTTTCGTAGAGCTGTCGATGTTTGAGGATGCTCTCCTCACTTACATTGAGGCCAAGAAGGTTGGAGTTGAGTTGCGAGTGTGCAACTTCTTACTGAAGCGTTTAGTTGAAAAGAAACAAATCATGCATGCAAGGAGTTTGTTTGATGATATGAAGAGTTCTGGTCCTTCACCAAGTGTCTACTCTTATTCAGTTCTGATGAGCGTGTATACACATGGAGATAAGTTATGCTTGGAGGAAGCCTTTGAGCTTCTTTGCGAAATGGAAACTAAAGGTGTGAGGCCAAATGCTGCAACCTTTGGTACTTACCTTTACGGGCTTTGCCGTGCCAGAAGGGTGACATCTGCATGGAAGTTTCTTCAAATGATTTGGCAGAGAGGTGACCCTTGCAACACTTACTGTTTTAATGCAGTTATTCATGGTTTCTGTCACGAGGGCCAGGTTAAAAAGGCTGTAGAGGTGTTTGATGCGATGAAGAAGGGTGGGTTTGTCCCGGATGTCCATAGCTGCAGCATATTAGTTGATGGGTTATGCAAACAAGGAGATCTGTTGACAGGGTATTACATGCTTGTTGAAATGGCAAGGAATGGAATCGCTCCTACTCTGGCGAGTTACAGTTCGCTTTTGCATGGTCTTTGCCGAGTTGGAAATATTGAGTTGGCATTTGAGCTTTTTAAGAGGATCAAAGATCATGGTTTCAAGCTTGACCACGTAGTGTATAGCATTCTTCTTCATGGTTGTTGCCAACATTCAGATCTAGAGGTTGCCTGTGACCTTTGGAATGACATGGTTCATCATAATTTTGTTCCAGATGTCTACAATTACACTAGTCTTATATTTGCATACTGTAGACATGGGAACCTTGAAGAAGCATTGAGGGTATTTGAGCTCATGCTAGATAATGGGATAAGTCCCAACATTGTGACCTGCACAATTCTTGTCGACGGCTTAAGCAAAAAAGAGCTGATTGGTGAAGCCTTCATATTCCTGGACAGAGTGCGCCAGTTTGGAATTGTCCCCAACCTTTTGACGTACAGAGTTATCATCAATGGCCTGTGCAAGGTCAACAAATCTAATGATGTATGGGGATTTTTTGGGGACATGATAAAAAGAGGCTATCTTCCTGATGCTGTGATTTACAGTATTATTATTGATGGTTTTGTGAAAGCTTTGGATCTGCATGAGGCTTTCAGGTTGTATCATAAAATGGTTGATGAGGGGATAAAACCTAATATCTTTACGTATACTAGCCTGATAAATGGTCTGTGCCACGATGCTAGACTTCCTGAAGTTATGACATTGTTTAATCATATGATTGGAAAGGGGATAAAACCGGACATGATTTTATATACGTCTCTAATTGCATGCTATTGTAAGCGCTCAAACATGAAGGCAGCTCTGGAAATATTCAGAGAGATGGAAAAAGGAGGTTTGTCAGCAGATGCTTTTGTTTATACATGTTTAATTGGTGGCTTCTGTAAAGTGCTTGCAATGGATGGTGCAAACATGTTGATGGAAGAAATGATAAATAAAGGGCTTACACCTACTGTAGTAACTTATACAGATCTCATAATAGGATACTACAAAATTGGAGACGAGAGAAAAGCTAAGATGATGTACAAGAGTATGCTCCAGGCAGGCATTACACCGGATGCCAGGATGAAGTGTATATTGGGCATTGATAATTATGAAGATGATTTTGAGGATTCTCAGCAAGAGAAGGGTGTATCATAGGTTTTCACATAGAGCTCTATTAACTTCGTCACAGAATGATTTCGTAATGGTGATGAGCTCTGTTAATCAGTCAAGCTGAACCTGGCCCTTTTATGTTGATCGTGCTGCCGTATTTCATTGTTGTCATGCCGACGAGGAGAGTCCAAGGATCGGCCTATTTCCAGTTACACTAGTAAGTGCTGAACATTGCAATTGTTACTTTGAATATGCCAAGAATGATTGTTTAAAGCCAATTTACATTATGAATTAATAGCTCATAGCCTGTGTGATATGTGTTGCTCGTAGGGTGCTTGTTTTGATTGATCAATGGTCAGTATGAAATCATTGCTATTAGTTGTACCCTTGCCATGCATTTCCCATAGCTCATAGCCTGAAAGTTTTCCATGCACTAAAAGTCCTGTAGCTGGCTCCTTTATTTTTAATTACCATGAACCATGGATGGAATATTGGTATAAAGACGTAATTCTTACAGAAGCAAGTGTATTTTTTTTGTGTGATACCTGACTACTAGTGGTTCATTAGGAAAATGCTTTCTTGGGTTGCAGCTTAAATCATTAGGTTTTTCATACGACTGGAACCGTGAAATCTCCACAACAGAACCAACCTACTATAAATGGACGCAATGGATTTTTCTTCAGCTACTGAAAAGAGGGCTGGCTTACCAGGTCAGAGCTACTTATGCCCTTGTTTGTTGCATATTTTGAGTTTCAAACATGTTTATCATTTGATTTGAGACTGTTCTTGTTTTGCATTTACTTTATTTCAAGTGACCATCTGCTTTGTACCATTCATTTTTAGGATTCTGTTTTATGTTCTTAGTGTTGTATCTGTGGTTTTCAATGATTTTTAGGCTGGCATTGATATCTTACAATCAGGCTGAGGTACCGGTTAATTGGTGCCCTGCACTTGGGACTGTTCTGGCGAATGAAGAAGTAATTGATGGTGTTAGTGAACGAGGTGGTTATCCTGTTATAAGAAAGGTATGCTGTAGAAACTGTGTAACTCATTCTGCTGTCAGTTTAGCTTATTGTTTTTTATCTATGTTCTGCCATGTTAATGTACCTGTTGTGTGGCATCTATCTCCAAAAACAATATTACATTATCCACCTTATCTTCTGTTGTGTAGCCAATGCGCCAGTGGATGCTGAGGATAACATCTTATGCTGATCGACTTCTTGAAGATTTGGATGATCTCGACTGGCCTGAGAACATAAAAGAAATGCAAAGAAATTGGATAGGGAGATCAGAAGGCGCTGAACTTGAATTTTGCGCGGTTGACAAGGAGGGACATGATTTAGGGGCTAAATTGACAGTTTATACAACAAGGCCTGACAATTTTTGGTGCAACGTGTGTATTCTCTTTTTTATTGGTGCCGATTATCACAGTTTCTTGACCCGGATGACAATATTGAACTGGATTTTGTTTTCTGCTGCAGATATCTTGTTGTAGCACCTGAGCATGTTTCATTGCCATCTCTAACATCTGAGGGACAATGTGGTCATGTATGTTTCTTTCTAATTTCTTGTCGTTTTATTAACTTCACATCATTCAACTTTAATATGGACTTCGGAAAAGCAGGTAGAGGAATACACAGAAGTTGCATCAATAAAGAGTGAACTTGAGAGAACCGAACTACATAAGGAAAAAACCGGAGTTTTCAGTGGTTCTTATGCTAAGAACCCAGCAACCGGAGAGATCATACCAATTTGGGTAGCAGATTATGTCTTAGCAAGGTTTCTCAATTTATCTTTTGTCTTTTGTGTCATTCGATGTTGTGTTGTGCGTCCTCATTATCGTTATTGTGTTCTTAGTTGTTCTTGACATTTTTGCAGCTACAGCACTGGGGCTATCATGGCAGTACGTGCGCATGATTCTCGTGACCACAAATTTGCCTTGAAATACAAGCTTCCAATCATTAAGGTTGTAAGTCCACCCAATGGCAATTGTGACCCCAAGGAGGCTTATGCAGGTGATGGTATCATGATAAACTCATCCAATTCTTCATCTGGATTAAATATCAATGGTATGCTTTCACAAGATGCTGCTCTAAAAGTTACTGATTGGGTAGGGAGTAATGGATTTGGAAAGAAAAAGGTGCACTCTTTTTCCCATTTCATCATACAGCGTACTGCTTTCGTGTTGAACTAATTGAACAGACCCAATTACCAGGTAAACTACAAGCTTCGAGATTGGCTTTTTGCTAGACAACGGTATTGGGGAGAACCTTTCCCTTTGATTTACCTTGATGATACCAATGAAATGGTGCCTCTTTCAGAAAACGAGTTACCTTTAACTCTTCCTGAATTGGATGACTTCACCCCCACTGGTACTGGGGAGCCCCCTTTGACCAAAGAATAGAGCTTCACTGGACTGTTGACAGAAGAATTTGGTAGTATGGTGACCTTAAGAGGGCGAGGGAATCGAGAATCTCAGCAATCAGTTGAAGCAAAACACAGAGATTGAGCTGGGTTTCCCTGCAACCGGCTGCCTGACTTCGTTACCTTCTGGACCAATTTCAGGCCTGCACCTTGTATGTCATACTCTTTATCATTTGACCGATTAGATTATTACATTATCACCCCCTCAAGCTATCTTGCTAGTCAGATGATTTGCGAATGTTTATTCGACAATCCTGCTGAATTGACATAAAGAATTAATGGCGTTTCTTGTTTCCCTGTCCTAACTGCACACTTGGGGGTCAGGGCTATCTTGGTTCAAATTCTGTGATTGTCAACTTATTGAATGATGGTTTTGATTTGTTCGAGCATTAGGACCACCATGTACATGGTTTTCATCATTCAACCTAAATAGAAAAGCAGGCCTGGACGGAGCAGGCAAGGTAGTAGACTTTTCAACAAGCATGAGGATCACACTGGACATGCTGGGTCTATCACTTGGATCTTCTTGAACACACAACAGTCCAATGTGTACGTACGCACTTGAGAACCTCACTTTCAGAACAGTTGTAGTGCAATGATAGATCTATTATCTCAGCTTTTGTCCCCCTGGTCCAGTTCTCCCAGACCTGTGCACAAACAACAACTTGTCAAAAAAGCTTACAATATGATCACATTTGAGACTTGAAAATCAATGTATGTACTATGTAACACCGACATAGGTTAAAAGATGCTCGGCCATCATTGTTTGATCAGATGATACACTGTTTCTCCTCCCAGTCACAATTTCTAGAACAATCATTAATTCCAAAGCTGAACACATCTGATTTGGTTGAGACATGTCCAAGAACCGCATATTCTGGCGCCATGTAACCACTGTGCAACAGAAAAATGGTTAAGCTTTGCTTCGTCAACGTGATAGTTATGAACTTATGATAAGAATAACTGGATCCATATAGACTTACTAGGTTCCAGCAACTCTTCTTGTGATATGCTTTGTATGATCACCCTCAAAAACACTTTTTGGCGGTGCCCAGAATATGTTCTCCTCATATATAGGGCCCCTTGGACTGCACCAGCCCGCAGTCGCCTTTCCTCTCGGCGGCGTATCTCCGGGCGTAGGCCGCCAGCGGCGCGACGCCCACGTCGGCGCGGGCCGCGTTTTGGAGGTCCACGAAGGTCTGGGCGGAATTCTGGGAGGAGGCACCGGCGACCATGGTGACTATACAGTACTGCAGTAGTAGCAGCGATTTTTTTTTTTTTGAAAGAGATCAATGAATCCTCTCTTCTTTCACTTTTGTTTTGGCTTCTCTAACAAAGATGGTATACTTGCTCTTGTTGCAGAGAATGAAGTTTTGACTAGACACCCTAGCTCGCTGAAAAATGATGGGGACGTGGTAGGTAACCGTGTCCAAGGGTAATGGGTACGTACGTGGCGGTGACCCGCAATGCCTACAGTGCTGGCGGGGACGACGGTGTGGAAAATTGCAACCTAACGATGGAAAAGTCATCAGAAGACAAGTCCACACTCTTGGAGAACAACACGCAGTTTTGTACTCCCTCCGTATCAAAATATAAATCACACTTGCTCATTACCAACCATATGTATCTAGACATGTTTTAGTGCAAGATTCTTCATGAATCTTGCACTAAAACATGTCTAGATACATATGGTTTGTAATGAACAAGTGTGACTTATATTTTGATACGGAGGGAGTAGTGGAGTGCTACAGTAACACTATTCGGATCCCCTAGCTGCAACTAGTGTAGATACATGCAACTGACATAAAAATGCATGGCAGAAATACATGTGCAGTTGTTTGTGTACCCATGTTTTACTATGTACTCCCTCCGTTCCACAATATAAGATGTTTTAGGTGGTATACATGTTGTCTAGATTCGGATTAAAAAGAGTGCATGCATACACTAAAATATGTCTACATACATGTGTACACATGTGCATGTGAAAATGGCTAAAACATCTTATATTGTGGAACGGAGGGAGTAGATCGATGATCCCAGTAGCGTAAGGTAGTCGGGAAAACTCGTGATGATTAGTACTCCCTCCGTTCTGAAATAATTGACTCTCAAATGAGTATCTAGACTCCCTCTGTTCTGAAATAGTTGACACTGAAATGAGTGTATCTAGACTCGTTTTTTGTCTAGATACACTCATTTGAGAGTCAATTATTTCAGAACGGGGGAGTACAAAGCTTCGGATGATACTGCATATCCATCATTGGGATTAACAACGCTGCGGAATTTCTTGGCAAATAAATGGAGGACAGTGTGCATGCTTTGATTTGGATGATTCATATATATATATATATGACTATGAGGATTAGGTGAGTGATTATGCGTGCAGCTTTAGGTATTTTCAGCTGAAACCTCTGATACTGTGCAACCGTGGTCATTGTTCTAGGACTGGCGACCGTACGTGTCTTGTGCTCCTGGGTTGCTGACCCGAGAGTACAGGAGAAGACAAGTTGTACATAAAGCGGAAATGGCTTTTGGCACCCGAGCACATATGCTCCCGGTGTTAATTTCTACCGCAGTAATTCCAACTGATGACTCGAAGGGTGTTCCGCTTTTAATGTTGACGGTGCCGTTTCCCATCTGGAACCGATGGAGAAGAATAGAATGGACTGGCGTCTCAGGAGTCAGGAGCTAGCGTATATCAATGCTGGCGGTGTGCCCGTGCGAGGCCATCTCCCCAGGGACGCTGCTCCCGTGGCCGGCCGTGACGCCTCCGGCTGTGATCCGACGAGGGGTAGGTGAGGTCCTACGTATCACCTCACCTTCCTAGATCCGCTCCGTGAGGAGTCGACCACCGAGCACTCCTCGGTGCCGCGGTGCTCGGCTTGTCCGAGCTGCACACGGCGATGCAGCAGCTTGGGTTCTTACTCGCCAGGAGCCCAGGAGAGCTGGAGAGGTTCAAGGCTGAAGGTGTGGACGAACGCCGAGCTGGTCGCCTCCGAGTTCCGGCTCGTCCTCGGCTGCTGGCGGAGGTGGTCGGAGCGTCCGTCGAGGCCAATGACCTCGCGAGGCTTGTGTTAGGCGGACGACGAACCTGGTGGGACTGCGCTAATAAGGCTTGGAGGACGGCCGCGAGAACGACAACGACCTCGTGCTGATATGCGGCCTAATGGCGTTCCTCGTGTACTGTCATGTCGTCGTCTTGTTCGACCCGTTTGATACCAAGATGGCTGACGCCGCAGCGCCCGATCCGATGTCAGCACCAACCTGTACGTGTGGCGTGAACCAGCAAGGAGGCGCTGCTGTGTCCGATTAGTGTGGAGCTCATGATCGATCCGGCGACCGTGGCTACCAGCCTGACGTACGACCGGACGTTTCACCAAACGGTGGTCATGAGCGGATGTCGAACGTGCCCTGTCACCGGCGAGAAACTCCACAGCGCCCAGTTCATGCCCAACGTGGCGTCGCTCGGCATCGTCGAGCAGCTTATCCTTAGGGACCTTGGTCCACGAGCAGCCGAGCAGCAAGCACCGTTCCACGGTGGACAAGACGTCGTGGTGTTCGGCGCCGGGCTCTCCAGGCGGCCATGAAAAAAGGACGTCCGCGGGACATGAAAATGGACGTTACACGCCGTCTACTTTTAGCCACGAACTTGCAAACGAGGGTCGCACTGGGGTCCGCCGTACAGGATGACCCCTAAAACTTACCGCGCCTTCAGTTTTTTTACTGTGCCCACGAGTAACCTGATACACAAATCATAAGGCAACATGGATGGTACAGATATCTGGAGCATATGTGCTCGGGTGTCAAAACGCCCCTTCCTAAACTACATAAAGGAAGTTTTAGGAGAACTTCTGAATGCAGTCGTAGAGAAAACGTGTTGCGATCTGCGACGCCGCGCACTGCTTGACAAAAAAGCAGCTCGGAGGGAGAGAGGCCACGCTCCCAACTCATGAGTTGTTATGGTTCCTTTTTAATGGGGCAATTTTGAAACCAATGTTACTTTAACGTGGGGTTCCCAACCCTAGCCGCCAGAGGAAGGAGGCTCCCGGGAGATCCAATCTGGCCCCAACTACACCGGCCAAGCGGCCGGTCCCTGCCCTCACCGTCGTCTCTCCGGTGACGGGAGGGGTGGGGATCACGGCGCTTCGGCTTCGGTCTGTAGTTGGGGTTGGCATATTTTTTCCTTGAGACGCTGCTTCCATGGAGGAGACGGCATATCTTTTCCTTCATCTCGGTGTTGCTCCTTCCGGCGGCGTCGAGGGGCAGATCGCCCGGTCATCTCGCCGATCTCTGGATCTGGTGAGCTTAGGGTCTGGCGTTCAGGACTCTTGTGGGTGGCGGTTGCGTTGGCTGTTGCAGTTGTGTTTGGTGTCATGTAGTTGGGTGCGTGGATGATGGCAGGCGGCGGAGTTCCTCTTCTTCGACTGCGTCGGATGAAGTTGACGGTGTCAGGATTTGGTGACCACGGGAAGATCCCCGGCCGACGTGCCACAAAGTCTCGGTCTCGTCGCTTGCGACGATCCGGTTCGTCGGCTCAGAAAGCATCCTTGTATGCGATGGTGCTCTCCCAGATCTTGGTTTGGCGGCTGCTCGCCTCTTTTTCCGTCGCTGCCATGGTGGCGGAGGAGGACGTTGGTGGACGACGGTTCGGCGAGGCACAAGATTCATCAAGAGTGGAATTGTAATTCTATTTTTTGCAGGCTTTTTTTGGGCAATTTTGCTTGAAAAGCGTGTTTATTTCATTTCGTGATCATCTATGTACTCTCTGTAATAGGTTTGTCTAATGAAATAAATGATTGCTTTAAAAAAAAAAACTCATGAGTTGTTTCTTTCGAACCGAACTCAAATGAGTTTATTTATTGGGCTACAGGCTCTCCGCCCAGCAATACCTCAAGCCTACCGGAGCTGCTGCCCCCCACTAGGCTAGGGTACGAGTCCACGCCATCACCGAGAACACCTTCCATCGAGCCCTAATTTAAGCTGCGTTACGTTGCGTCAATGATCCGAGGTGGGACAAAAACAAAAGTCGTTCTCGTCGCAACAGCGCTGTGGCCAATTCCTAGTTGATCCTGGCTCCGCACACCCCCTTCGCCTCATGGGCCGGCCCAGTAGGTGCACCTGATTCTTTTTTTTCATTTTTTGCGGTTTCTTTTTTCTTTCTTCCTTTTCCTTTTTTCCTGTTTCTTTTTCTTTTCGTTTTTCTTTTTTTTGGTTGTTTCTTTTTTCTTTCTTCTTTCAGTTTTCTTACTAGATACTATTTTATTTTATTTTTGAATTTTCATTTTTTGAAAATGTTTAAATTTTAAAAATGATCATATCTGAAAATTGTTAACATATAAAAATCGTTCAAAAATAATTTCCATTCATAGAAATTTTTCAGTTCACTTTCTAAAAATTGTTCAAACATAATTTCCGTTCATAGATTTTTTATGTTCACTTTTAAAATTGTTCAAAAAATATTTCGTTCACCGGCCTTTTTTGTTCACTTTTAAAAATCGTTTAAAAACCGTTTCCGTTCACCGCTACTTTCTGGTAATTTTTTAAAATTGCTCATAAACAGTTTACGTTAACCGACCTTTTCTTTTCACTTTTAAAATCGTTCAAAAATAATTTCCATTCATAGAGATTTTTCAGTTCACTTTTTAAAAATTCGTTTAAACATAATTTCCATTCATAGGCTTTTTCTGTTCACTTTTTAAAATCTTCAAAAAAGATTTCGTTCACCGGCCTTTTCTGTTTACTTTTAAAAATCATTCAAAACCAGTTTCCGTTCACCGCTATTTTCTGGTAATTTTTTAAAATCGTTCAAAAACAGTTTTCGTTCACCGGTCTTTTCTTTTCACTTCTAAAATCGTTGAAAAACAATTTCGGTTCATAGACTTTTTTCTGTTTTCTTTTTGAAAAATCGTTCAAAAATAAGTATCGTCTATAGATTTTTTCTCTTAACTTTTTGAAATCGTTCAAAAAGATTTCGTTCACCGGAATTTTATGTTCACTTTTAAAATCGCTCAAAAACAGTTTCCTTTCACCACTGTTTTCTGTCATTTTCTAAAATCGTTCAAAAATATTTTTCGTTCACCGGCCTTTTCGGTTCACTTTTAGAATCGTTCAAAAATAGTTTTCGTTCACCGCCATCTTTTGTTCAATTCTTTAAATGGTTCAAAAAAATCCGTTCATAGACTTTTTCTGTTCAATTTTTAAACAACCGTTTAAAAATTATATCCTTCCATAGACCCTTTTATGTTCACTTGTTAAAATCGCTCAAAAAAGATTTCAGTCACCGGCCTTTTCTGTTCACTTTTAAAATCGTTCAAATACAGTTTTCGTTCACCGCTATTTTCTGGTCATTTTTTTTAAAATAGTTCAAAAATAGTTTTCATTCACCGGCCATTTCTGTTAACTTTTAAAATCGTTCAAAAATAGTTTTCGTTCACCGCCATTTTCAATTCACTTTTACATCGTTCAAAAATAGTTTTCGTTCATAGACTTTTCTCTGTTCACTTTTAAAAAAAAAACGTTCAAAAATAATTTATGTTCATAGACTTTTCCTGTTCACTTTTTAAATTTGTTCAAAAAAGATTTCGTTCACCGGCCATTCTCTGTTAATTTTTTTAAATAGTTCAAAATTAGTATTTGTTCACCTTAATTTTTAAAACCATTCAAATGAGGTAAATGTTCTAATTAAAAAATTGTTAAAATATATGTTCTTATTTTTGAAAAACCGTTTGAGTAACATAAATGTTCAGATTTGGAAATCGTTTAAATCTAGTTCATGTTCAAATAAACTAATTTTTGTTCAAATACCCTATTTTATGTTCAAGTACCTTTTAAAATCGGTCAAACCTAGTTTCTGCTCACCGCATAGGTTTTGTTTCCGGACATTTTTAAATCACTCAAACCTAGTTCATGTTCGGATACCTTTTTTGTTCATTTATACTAACTGGTATTTTTAAAATCATTTAAAATTAGTTTATGTTTCAACTACCTTTTATGATAAAATATATAGTGAGCTGACAACGGCGTGGGACAGGGGCGGTGCAGCGACAACGGTGGAGTTGACCTCGGCAAGCGGTGGCGACAAATGTTGGAAGAAGACACTTACACTGAACGAAGCGTAAACACGTACAAATCAACATTACAAGATCTGCTTGTATATGACTGCTGAAACAGAGAAAATATAACACGAAAGTTATGCAAAACAGTGAGATTGACCTCTTTGTGAAAGGATACTTCAAACGGTCAAATGGGTGCGACGAATTTGACAAAATCCGTCTAAATGTATTCCAAATCTCTGATCGAAATTGAGAAGTTACATTGGACGAAAATTGAAACTGAGTATAGGAATTGAACCTACCCGTGGACGCGCATAACTTTCATGTACATTTTTTTATTTTAAATTGAAATATAATTGTGTAGATATATATTTTTAAACCTTCACTCATATCTAGCCCGTGATATCCCAATTTCGAGGAAAAAACACGCAGTTTATTAGGACACGTATTTACAGTAATTGGAACTTGGACGAAGCAGCAGAACATGCACAACATTGCACGCTGTATTTCAATCAATCCTATAAAGTTTTCAAGGATATATATATCCCTTTTTTAGGAGTACGTCCGTACTCCCTCTGAATTTTGACGAGTGCCTATGTACCGAATCTCGCTGCTAGCTAGCTAGCTAGGGAACCTGAGTGTCAATTAATTTGGAACGGAGTGAGTAGTTCGCTAGAAGCACGAAACAGTTAAGCAAAGTGGGCCGGCTCAGTATCCTACGTGAGGGTGTGCGGAACGTGACTTCCTTCCCATAGGTCGTCAACTAGGAGCTCCCTAGCCGAGACGAATACGAAACAGTAGACGGATCGTCCACAGGCCCCGCCCGCTGATACACGCATGCAGCCACGCATGAGCCACGCATGAACCAGGGAAGCGACGAACACGAACCAGCTCTGGGACACACATCGACTCGATTCGTTCGATCGCAATAGCATCCACAGTGCCGCTGCGCCGGCGACGGGCGAGTGCTGAGTGGGCGACACCGCGGTGTGACCCGTGAGTTCCTCTTCATCGTCTCATCGGCTGATCGCAAAAATAGGTATAGTCCGATTAATCTTTGGTATCCACACTTGTAATTTCTGATTGTATCCACACTTCAATTTTATTTTATTCATATCTTGTATCTTGTGTTTCAGTTATACTAATTTGACATGGGGAAACATCTGGCCGGTTCCCAGAAGCGTAAGAGAAAAGAAAAGAAACAAAATTCGATTAAATCTCAAAAATGTGCTATGGACAAGTTTATTAGACAAGAAGCATCACAAGCGTCCTTCCGGTAATCAGTCTGTTGATCCTTCTACTCTTAGACTGATATATTTGATCTAAGAAACAGGGATTTTCTTGATTCTAAACAGATTGATATTTTAGCACAAAAGGGTTCAAGAAGAGACTTATTGGCATAACGAAGTTTTTCTAAGTTGAAGCTATTGAAGTCTTATATGCGTACTGATACGTCTCAAACGTATCTATAATTTTTGATTTTTCATGCTGATATTATACCAATTGTTACATGTTTCGCATCCACTTTATGTCACTTTTATAATTTTTTGGGACTAACCTATTAACAAGATGCCACAGTGCCAGTTCCTGTTTTCTGCTGTTTTTGTATTCCAGAAAAGCTAGTCAGGAAATATTCTCGGAATTGGACGAAAATTCACGGAGGCACCTATTTTATCAAGATACACATGGAGTCCAGAGGGGAGACGGAGAAGAGCCAGGAGGGCCCCACACGCCCCCTGAGCGCGGCCAAGGTGGGACCCGCGCCCTAGGTGTGTGTGGGCCCCTCGGGGCTCTCCAGCCGCCGCCCTTTCGCCTACTTATTCCCCCCGATGCAGAAACCCTAAACACCCGAGTCATATTCCACGAAAAGTTTCAGAGGCGCCCCCGTCGTCAACCCTAGCTCGGGAGGGTCCAGAACCTCTTCCCGGCACTCTGCCGGAGAGGGGAATCATCACCGGAGGGCTCTACATCACCATGCCTGCCTCCGGAGTGATGCATGAGTAGTTCATCCTTGGACTACGGGTCCATAGCAGTAGCTAGATGGTTGTCTCTCCACTTTGTGCCATCATGTTTAGATCTTGTGAGCTGCTTAACATGATCAAGATCATCTTATTGTAATGCTATATGTTGTGTTTGCTGGGATCCGATGAATATTGAATACTATGATCAAGTTGATTATTAATCTATGATGCATGTTATTTATGATCTTGCATACTTTCCGTTACTAGTAGATGCTTTGGCCAAGTAGATGCTTGTAACTCCAAGAGGGAGTATTTATGCTAGATAGTGGGTTCAGTCTCCAGTAATCTGGGCGAGTGACAGCAACGCCTAAGGTTGTGGATGTGCTGTTGCTACTAGGGGTAACCTAACAATGCTATGTCCACGGTCATATGTATTTGTTTACTTTACGCACATTGCTTAATGCGATTATCCGTTGCTTGCAACTTAATACCGACGGGGAACAAGGATGTCAACCTGAAGGTGGATTATTAGTCATAGATGCGGTTGGATAACGGTATATGTATTTTGTCGTAATGCCCAATTAAATATCATGGTAGCCAACTTGTCATATATGTATGCATCGCAATGCGCTCAATATTTTATCAATTGCCCAGCTGTAATTTGTCTACCCGACATGTCGTTTATCTTTATGGAGAGACACCACTAGTGAACTGTGTACCCCGGTCCATTCTTTTACATTGATAAAACCACCAACTGCAAACAATCGTTCTCTTTTACTGTTCTGCAATTAAATACTGTTTTCCACACCATACGTTTAATCCTTTTTTTCAGCAAGCCGGTGAGATTGACAACCTCACTGTTTCGTTGGGGCAAAGTAGTTTGATTGTGTTGTGTGCAGGTTCCACGCCAGTTGTCGGATTCCCTGGTGTTGCGCCGTGCCATAGTCCGCCACTGACAACCTTCTGAAGTGCTACTGCTCCTACTGGTTCGATAACCTTGGTTTCATACTGAGGGAAAACTTGCTGCTGAGCTACATCATACCTTCCTCTTGGGGTCTCCCAACGAAAATATCAAGCAATTTTTCTGGCACCGTTGCCGGGGAGACAGCAGACTTCTGCAAGGGGAGTTTCACGCTTCCAATCTTTTTTACTTTGTTTTTGTCTTGATTAGTTTAGTTTATTTTATTTTATCTTGTTTGCTTTTAATTATCAAAAACACAAAAAAAAATTGTTACTTGCATCTAGTTTATTTTCGAGTTATTTCCTGTCCGTTTTTAATCTTGCTAAAATGAGTACTCCTGAGAACACTAAGTTGTGTGATTTCACTAGCACAAACAACAATGATTTCATATGCACACCTATTGCTCCACTTGCTGCTTCAGCAGAGTTTTATGAAATTAAACCCGCACTTTTAAATCTTGTTATGAAAGAGCAATTTTCTGGTGTTAGTACTGATGATGCTGCTGTTCACCTTAATAATTTTGTTGAACTTTGTGAGATGCAAAAGCTTAAGGAAGTAGATGGTGATATTATTAAATTGAAACTTTTTCCTTTCTCCCTGAGAGGACGTGCTAAAGAATGGTTGCTATCTTTGCCTAGAAATAGTATTGATTCATGGACTAAATGCAAGGATGCTTTCATTGGAAAATATTATCCTCCTGCTAAGATTATTTCTTTGAGAAGTAGCATAATGAATTTTAAGCAATTTGATAATGAACATGTTGCTCAAACATGGGAGAGAATGAAATCATTGGTTAAGAATTGTCGCACTCACGGACTGACTAGTTGGATGATCATTCAAACAGTACTAGGAAACTAGCTATAGGTGGATGACCATTCTGTGGCGCACCTTTTTGCGGTGCGCCACAGAAATTTATCAGTGGCGCATCCCCAGTGGTGCGCCACAGATTTCTGTGGCGCATGAGATATCCATGCGCCACTAATATGGCATTTCTGTGGCGCATTCAGTCCCATGTGCCACAGAAATATCATGGGCCCCACCACCCACGTTTGAATTCGAGTCCCACCACACATTTCGGTGGCGCATGGGTCTGGATGTGCCACAGACACATGCATTTCTGTGGCGCATCCTAGCCCATGCGCCACAGAATTCAGGTGGGCCCCGCCCCCAATAATTGGGTGCATGAACATTCTGTGGCGCATGGGTCATGGTGCGCCACAGAATATGTTATTTCTGTGGCGCACCTGGTCTGATGCGCCACAGAAAGGACATATTCAGTGGCGCATGGGGCTGCATGCGCCACAGAATATGTGTTCCAGATCTACAAAAAGGCAGCTTCCCCTACCTACCACCCCCATTGTGGCCTTCTCCCTTCCCCCACCTAACTCGTCCTCCTCCTCCCTCCCATCCCATTTTGCCCATACTTTTCTCCATTTATTATAGTTAAACCTACTTTGTTTGATAGATAATTGGTGAGGGCTTGGGGAGAGCCTCCATATACACTCTCCTCCTCTCCCAATACATCTCTTTTTTTCTCCTATTTTCTCTCCAACACCACACACTCTCTCTCATCGACCACGGTCACGTCTCGGTAACGAATCTACTAGGTGAGTATTGTTGGATGGACATGCATATGCATGTTTTGTGTGTGGCCGGCGGTGTACATGTATGGATGTTTCTTCTAGGTGAAGCGCTTGACGTCGCGGTTTGCACGATGGCGAGACGATGTTTATACATGAAGCTTGTGGATATTTGCATGTTGTTGCTTTTTTTTGTTGCTTGTGCCGGCGTGGTGCATGGATGTTTGCCGAAATGTGGATTCATTTCCATTTCGGCAAATTTTTGCACCACCCATACGTCCTACTTTCAAGAGAAGTCATGCCGAATTTTTCCGTCGAACATGCATGTGTGATTCGTTTCTCGTTTCTGCTCTTTGTATACCGCGTAGGCAACCATGGTCGTCAACATGAGCTCCGGTCGAATCAGTCGATACAAGGAAGAAGCGAAGGCGGAAATGATTCGGTGCAACAGGCGCCAGATAAGATGTCCGTGTCGAAATTTCAAACTCGAGAGCTGGATCGACCCTGATTCCGGACAATTGGAGGATCACCTGCTCAGGCGCGGTTTCATGCTAGGCTTAAACGAGGCGCCGACAGCAAATGGTGCGCATGAAGACGAGGGCGGCCGGCGAGAAGACGAAGAGTCTCCCGGACATGGTTATCAGGACGAAGGAGATGTCGGCGGGCAAGATGGTCATGATGAAGGAGTAGATGGTGGTGGAGAAGATGCGAACACGCAGAACCGCTAATGTCGGCCTTGCAGGACTCTCATGTTCAAGAACTGCTCCTCAAGGAGACGAGCAACGCCAGAGCTGCAGCCAGAGAGAAAGCCAAGCTGGCGCAAATGGAGATAGACGGGAAGACTCTTGTATCCTGGGTGCCGACCACAGGATACGCGCTTGCAAGTAACGCTTGATGCTCTGGAGATGAAGGCGGAGAACAGATGGACCGACATGAGCTTCACCAAGAACTTGAAATTCATGCACGATCGTCTTCCCGAGGGGAACACATTGCCAACTAGTATCGAGGATGCCAAGAAAGTCGTGTGCCCTCTTGACCTGCCGCACGTTAAATACCACGCCTGCATCAATGATTGCGCAATTTATCGGGGCGAGTACAAGGACATAACCACATGTCCGGTGTGCGGCCAAGGACGGTACAAGAGTACTGGGAACAAGAAAGTTCCTCGAAAAGTGGTATGGTACTTTCCTATCACTCCCCGTCTGCAGCGGTACTTCGTGGACCGTAAGGAAGCAAAGCTCATGCAATGGCACGCGGAAAGGGAGAAGCCCGAAGAAGATCCGGAGAAGGGCAGGATCCTCACACACCCTTCAGACGCTAGCCAGTGGGAAGCATTGGACAACGCCTTCGAAAATTTCGGGGGCGACGCAAGGAACGTCAGGCTGGGTATGAGCACCGATGGACTCAATCCGTTCGGCAACCAGAGTAGCACGCACAGCACCTGGCCCGTGTTTGTATGGCCTTACAACCTTCCCCCGTGGCTGTGCACGAAGCAAAGGTACATACACATGAGTATTCTCATTCAGGGGCCGAAACAACCAGGTGTCGACATACATTTGTATCTCGCGCTGTTGAAAGAGGAGTTAGCCACGTTGTGGGAGACGCCAGCCCGTACGTGGGATGCATACACTGGAGATTATTTCGACATGAGAGCCGCGTTGTTCACGACGGTGCAGGACTATCCTGGTTGCTCATATGTATCGGCCCAGGTAGGCCACGGATTCTGCGCATGTGTCAGGTGCATGGATGAGACCCCGCATCTCCAGCTACCAAGGGATCTCGGGTCTTCGAAAACCGTGTACCCAGGGGCTCGAAGGTGGCTTCGCATGGATCACCCGTGGAGGAAACGCGGTGAGCTGTTCAATGGTGAACATGAGCCCAAAAGAGCCCCGCGCCCGAGGAGCGGCACCGAAATCGATGAGCTTTTGAAAAATTGGGAGTAGTGCCCTGCGCCGGGAAAGAAGCGACCGAGGGTAGATCCGCTGCTGGGTGTATGGAAAGCGAGGTCTGTTTTCCACGACTTGGAGTACTGGAAGGTCCTCAAGACGCCACATAGCCTCGATATGATGCACATCACGAAGAATGTCACCGAGAGTCTGCTTGGCACTCTTTCCAACATGCCAGAAAAGGGCAAGGATGGGACGAGAGCAAGATACGATCTGAAATGGCTTGGCGTCAGGAAGATCTTCAGGCACCCGATAGTGATGACAACGATGATGATGATGATCAGACGGAAGGGACTCAAGGTCGCCGCAAAAGGGTAAAAAAGAACACGGTGGTGCTTCCCGCTGCCTGCTTCACTATGAGTCCGGAGGAGCTCGAGCAGTTTTACAGGTGCCTCCTAGGAGTCAAATTTCCTCACGGTTACGCGGGGAAGATCAGCAGATATCTGGACGCAACGAAGAAGAGGTTCAGCGGGATGAAGTCTCACGATTGTCACGTGCTGATGACGCAGATACTTCCCGTTGCGATCCGAGGGATAATGGACGAGCACGTCCGAGATACGCTGCTTGCCCTTTGCAACTTTTTCGACGTCATCAACAGGAAGTCGATCGGCGTGAAGCAGCTCGACAAGCTACAGGAAGAGATCGTGCTGATACTATGCGAGCTCGAGATTTACTTCTCGCCCGCATTCTTTGATATCTGCATGCATCTCCTTCTCCATGTCGTTGATGACATCAGGCAGCTCGGGCCGACGTTCCTGCACTACATGATGCCGTTCGAAAGGCAGAACGGTGTCATGAAAGGATACGTTCGCAACAGGGCCCGTCCAGACGCAAGCATGGCCAAGGGCTTTCTAACCTACGAGTGCATCTCCTTTTGCCAGAATTATCTAAGCACCGAGAACCAGGATGTTGGTCTGCCCACCAGGAAGCACCTCGGCAGGCTCGATGGATATGGTCACCGCGAGGGCTACCGCTCACTCTTTGTCGGCATTCATGGTCGAAAAGATGACTTCGACAGGGCTCACCGGGTTGCGCTACAACACTTACAATTGATCGAATCTTGGGTGGAAGAGCACAAAATCTTAATCGAGCAGAATTACATCGACCTGGGCCGACAGAGGAAGAAGGGAGACGTAATCAGAGAGCACAACTCCACCTTCACGCGTTGGTTCAAGAAAAGGCAACTTCTTGAAGCAAAGAGCAAAACGCCATCTACGGAAGATGAAAAACTCATATTCTCCTTATCACAGGGCCCCGGGCAAACGTAAGGACCTATCAGTCGTACGACATTAGCGGTTTCAGATTCAGCACCGAGGAAAAGGACAGGATTAGCGAATTTCAAAACTCAGGAGTAACTATGCTATCCTTCAGCGATGACGAGGCTACTGTCAAGGAAAGATTCTTCGGAAGGATCGAGGAGATATGGGAGCTCAACTACTGTGGAGAGTCGGTGCCAATGTTCCGTGTGAGATGGGCCAAGGACGTCGTCAAAGAAGGCCGGTATTTCACCACCATGGTAATACCCGATGCCAAATCGAAGAACGCCTCTGCAAAAAATGAGCCATGGGTACTCGCTAGCCAAGTTGAGCAATGCTTCTTCATTACCGACCCGTCAAAGCCTAGCCGTGTTGTCGTGAGGAGGGGCAATAGGAGCATCATCGGAATGGAAGGAGACGCCAATGAGGAAGACTTGGAAAGCGATCCGAAGATCGAGGAGGAATTCGACAAGTACTTCGACATGCCTACTACTAGTACACAAAGAATGAAGACCTCCCTACCTACTAAAGGTTGTCCGTTCACGCGAAGAAATCTCAAGGTGCCCGGCCTAAAGTATTCAACCGTGAAGAAGGGAAAGAAGAGAAGCTAGCTCGGAACCGGCCGCCGGGACGAAGAAGACTTTTTTTGTGTATTAAAATATGTGTGGTCTACTAAAATAGGTGTGGTCTACTATATATTATATACCATGTGTGTGTGTGAGACACAAGCATATATATATATATACCATGAATAAAATATGTGTGGTCTACTAACAATTGTGTGTATATTCGTCTTTAATTTCTTTAAAATGTGTGTATGTTCTTTCTTTCAATATAACCAAAAATGGTTTTTTTAAAGAATAACAAATGTGCAGTCAAGTACACCCAAGTACAAAGTGCAGCAAACCACTGGGCTATATGTGTGCTGTTGTCATACTACAGCAAAATGTTCTTTTTAAATATTAGACCACACATTTCTGTGGCGCATCCACGCCTTGATGCGCCACAGAATCTCAGCATTCTGTGGCGCATGCCAGAAAGGATGCGCCACAGAATTGCTTTTCCCCCACTTACATCTGGGGCCCGCCCCGCGCCTGCCCTTCGTTCCAAAATTTCCCCAGCCTCCGAGCTCGCGCCAACCGCCGCCACCGCGTCCGCCACTCCGCCGTGCTCGACCACCGTGTCCGCCACCCCGCCGCGCTCGACCCCGCGCCCTGGCCACGGCCGCGCCGCTCGTTGTCCAGCCCCCTCCCCAAGACCCCGCCGTTCTTCCTTCCCTGCCTGGCCTCCTCCCTCCAGTTCCCCTAACCCTATCCGAGAGCACGGCGTCTGCTCCGCCGCGACGCCTCCTCGACCCGACGTCTGCTCCGCCGCGACGCCTCAACGTGGGGCCTCAGACCCGTCCACCGCGGCACCTCAACACCGGCGCGAGCCATGCCCTCCACTCCTCCACCGCGGTACATCTCCCTTCTCTCAGCCTCCCCTGTTCCTCGATTTGCCTCGACGTGATTAGACATTGCATCAGAATATAAGATATTTACACATTCGATCTTAGTAAGCATCTATCTGTCTATGATGATATGGTTTTTGCCAACTCATATCCTAAAATATGTGTAGTACATAGGTATAAAATGAATGTTAGAACTAGCTACATATATACAAACTTTACTCACTTCGTTTTTTGTGTGTGTGTTTTAGCAACACCTCTTGATAGCATATAGTAGTTTACTGAAATCACACAAGCCACTGGTTTTGTGCTAGGAATGTGGTTCTGTGAATGTGGTTTTTTTTCTAGATGCCAAATCTATATTAAGTTAGAAGCAAATTAATTTATTCACAAGTTTTGACTTTTTTACTATGCAGTTTGAATAGGACCTTGACGCCGCTGTTCCGGAGCTCGTCGACAAGTGGTGAGAAATTATGGATGTGCTGTGAATGGTGTTGATGGATATATATATGTGTCCATGACCATCGTGTCGTGGTTGTGCTCCGACCATCGTGTCGTGTTTGTGCTCCGACCATCGTGTCATGGAGATGCCGGCCGGAGATGCCGACCGGAGATGTGTATTTCTTGTGAAATGTTTGCAGGTACCCCGAGAGGCCCTTGAGATTTCCGGAACGTCGATTAACTTCCGTTCCGGCAAATTCGGGTACTCCATATGTCCCTTTTTTAGCAAGGTCATGCCAAAAAATTTCGTGAATTTTGGCATGACTTTGCTAAAAAAGGGACATATGGGGTATTGTGACTAATGCATGGGCCGGGGTATCTTAGTACTAAATTAAGTGGTTTATTCTTATATTTGTTGTACTAACCTTTTGCCTCTTTTTATTAATGCAGTGCAAACATATCGGGATCTGGCCCTTCTAAGCACATGAGCGTCCAAGAAGAAGAAGCTAGAGAGGCCAACAAGTCGTTCTGGCAGATGTCCCAGCAGATGGAGGAGTTGGAGGAGGTGGAGGCCGCCAAAGCTGCTAGTGGTGGCGACCATGGCGACGATGAAGCCGAAACCACCGATGGAGCTGCTAGTGGCGGCCATGAGGATGACACCACCACCGATGGCGGTGACCACACGGATGGTGGTGCTGGCAGTAACCCGACCGCTCCGAAGCAGAAGAAGCCAAGGAGGGATCGGACACCGCAAGCGCTCGCCAACGTCACAGACGTGTTCACTGAGGTCACGCCAAGTGGCCAACCAGTGGAGCCTAACCATCTTGCCAAAGGGTACAGCATGCAACTAGGGCGTGCATCCTTCGTGAAAGCGTGTCGATCAACACGAAGGACCTCAGAAGCACGGACAATGAGGCTTTGGTCGTACACCTCCTCCAGAAGCTTCACCAACGATACACGTTCCCGGAGCCGTTCAACAAAAAGGTGGACAGTTTAGCCATCACGAAGATGAGCACCGCCTTGAGCAGCTGGAAATCCCGGGTGAAGAAGAAGATCGATAAGGGTCAGAGCTGGGAGGAGATAAGGGTCAAAGAGCCGATGCTCGACCAAGAAGAGTTCGAGGCATTCAAGTTGTCCTTGGAAACTGAGGAGGCTAAAAAATGGACCCAGTGGGGGAAGAATATGCGGGACCTGAACATAGGTAACCACCGTTTGGGAAACGGCGGTTACCGAGGAAAACAACCCATTTGGGACAAGGAGGATGCCGAGGTTGCAAAGATGGGAAAAGAGAACCCCTGGCACAAAATCACGGACGAGCAGGTTAGGAACTTTGTCCGGTCCCGCTACTATCTGAAGGAGGGGATGGGGGAATTCGTCACCGACGTTGCCAATGTGAGGGAATTCGAGAAAGTGCTGGTAAGGAATTTAATTACCGCGGATATCTCAAAGTCCATTGCGTTGATCTAATTAGATAACGAAGTCATATTTCTAAATGGGTTCACCTAAATTTCCTTTGTCTGCACAAGAGAAAGAGTTGAAGGCTGACGAGGAGGCCGGCCCGTCGTCCCAGGGGTCGACGGAGCCGTGGGACACGACCTTCAACAGGGCGATGAACGTTTACAAGGAAAGGGACAAGTCGGCACCGCCGACGTCAGCTGGCCGTGTGTCCGGCTTTGGTACGAGCATGAAGTTCCTCCAGTACTACACCACGGACACCGAGAGGAGAAAGGAGAGGAGGAAGTCAAGTAGGATAAAGCCGAGGTCGTGGAGCTAAAGAAGAAGGTGGAGTCACTAGAGCAGGAGAAAGTGGACTCCGCCAAGGTGGACCAGCTAGTGGAGGAGAAGCTCCGGGCGATGTTACCCACTGGGTTGATGGAGGGGTTAGCTGCCTGGAACGCGGCAGGTCGACAGGGGCCGATACACGTGCCCAGCTTCGCCGGCAGCAACTCCAGCCGTAACGTGTCGCCGGACCTGGTGACCCCGCCGCCCAACACCGCGGCGCAGCAGCCGCTCCATTTGGTCCCACCGGTGCCCCCTACCGCGGAAGATACCGAGGCGCTGCCGGTGGCGGCAGTGAATGCACACGAGCGGCCGGAGAATGATAGGCCGGCCGCCGGCACCGGCGCCCTTGTCTCGACAGTTGTCGAGCTCGACGCCATCACCAAGGTAGCTAATTAGTTAGTCCACGGCATCTTCTATAACTATGCGCCTTTGATGACTGTAAAAATTTACTCCCTCCGTATCAAAATATAAAACTTTATAGCTAGTTTCTACATGCATGCATCTAGACATGTTTTAGTACAAGGTTCTGCCATGTCTCATGATGCCCAACATGTGTTGACTCCCAGGATATGCCTTGCATACTCCTGCATACGGTGGGGGCCGGCGGCGAGTTGAAAGAAGTCGCAGAGGGCACTCTCATACAACCTTTGACCCGGGATATACACAACGTCAGAATGAGCGATGCCGTGATGAAGGTCAGGTTGACTGCGGTAGTGCCCGAGTTTCGTCACATCGACCCCCCCTTGCAACCTCCGGGAGCCGATGAACGTTGGTCCTTGGAGAATGCCCCAGGTGGGTCCTCGAATGGCCGAAGACCCAGATTCGTCTTGGGGGGGTCAAGCGCACCACCGGCGCCACCTCGAAGCGTCGGCCCCCGATCGTTCGGCCCTCGACGAGGCCGCCATGAAAACTTGTTGTGAAGGAATCGGCGCCAGAAGCAGCCGTCGCCACCACCCAGAAGGAAACGCCGGTCGTCGCCACGACCCAGAAGGAGCCGCCGGTCGTCGCCGCCACAAACCGACACAAACAACTGTTGGGGACGTCTGAACCGCAACCGTCCGAAGACAAAGCCGTTGCACCTCAAATTGGTGGCAACAACGACGAAGATGACGATAATGTCAACGTCGATGGCTTCATCAACACTGGCGCCACCAAAGATTTGGTCATGCCGGATATACATATGGATGACGAACCCTTCCGCGCTCACCGCGCTCTACCTGCTCGTCCCACTACATGCACGCAGCGCCTGAACTTCCAGGGTTTATCTCAACAAGACACGCCTCCGGAGGCCGGAATTCAGTCTCAACCGGCTAACGTTTTCAGCCCTGGCACAATCTTCAAGTCCGTTAAGGAGGGAGTGCAATTCCCAGAGATGAAGAAGAAGAAGCACGGGAAGAGAAGTAGGCCAGGCGCCTCTGCGAGCCAGCCAGCTCCTAAGACTATCCAGGGTCATGAAGACATGGTACCACTCCGTGCGGATGGCTTGACCCGACTTCATGAAGCTGGTAAACTGATACTGCCTCCGGAGCTGCTCCGCCTCGCACAAGGACCCATGCGCACTTTGCATGAAAGTATCTTGATGCTAGAGCGCATCCTTCTTCGAGACGCGAATCCAAGTTACCCGGTGTTCACGGCCCAGGTGCCAAAGGACTTGGACTTCGTCCATGAAGCCCCGGCGGATCTGTTCTTCATAGCTTTCGAGAACGTCTTCAACCTGTTTCACTCTAGATGGCTGGACTATAACATGGTCCGCCTATACGCGCTCAATATGGCGATGAAGATCAGGAGAGATAATATCTCGTACGTCGCGGTACTGGATCCCTACTACATGCGTGACAACCAGCTGGTGGAAGGATCAAGCACACGGACCATGGCGAAGGAGTACCTCCAGAGGTTCATGCTGACCAACAAGAGGAAGAACACCCTTCTTCTGCCTTTCTTTCCCGAGTAAGTACACATCCGCTCGCCGCCATCGTATCTTATGCTTTCTTATCGATTTCTTCCATTGCTGATCCTTTCCAACATTCCATTTCAATTGTGTGTTGACCAGGGACAAGTATTGCATACTCATTGTCCTAAGCCCGAGGTGGTCCATTGCCACTTATTTCGACTCGGGGAGTTTGGATAGGAAGAAAGACTACACCAGAATAAAGGGTGTTCTAGATGAGGCTCTCGAGGACTACGCCCAAAAGGGAGGCCCCTTCGAAAAGAAGGGGGAATATTTCACAAGTGACAAGAAACACCGGTTCAGGCATGGGACCGAGTTCCAGTGCATCAAGCAGCAGCCTGGCAGCGTGAAGGAGGCCTTCTACGTCCTCCATCACATTAAAGGGTTGGTCCGGGATGCAGAAAAAACGAGGATGCCATCTAGTCTCTTAGAATGGACCAAATCTGCGAGGGATATCACCGATGATGAGCTTAGAGAAGACTTCCATCGCATCCAGATGGAGCTATCGCAAATCATCGTCGAAGATGTCAGCACAAATCCGGGGTCCTTCCACAACTTCAGAGGTAGGACGATGTATTATAAAAGAAAGACTTGCCTCACTCGCAACAAGTGCATCTTTATTTTCTTTATTATAGACCTTATCCACTTCGATGAATAAATCATACTCAATTTATAGTACTAACCAATATATATCCCAATCCATCTCCAGGGTTGTGCCAGAGGGGCATCGAAGAACACCTAGACGCTCAGCAGGACACCAGGACGTGGACGACGAAGGAGATGTGTAAACCGTTCCCGGCGCCGCTCAAGAAGAAGGCTCCATGATCGTGGTCCCGCTATTGCTCACCATCATCGCCGATGTACTCTATTTGATCCTAGTTTAGGCGGTGAACTTCATGTGTAACGTGTGACATGATCGATGAACTTTTGTGCGTATCATAACTTGTGTAAATAATTGGCACTTGTCACTATATTTATGTATCTCGGGCTCCAAGTAATGTGATGACATAGTAATGTGTCTGTTTTCATATACCGTGTCAAATATATTATTGTTTCTATTATATCTGTATAAATCCTGTATATATACCTGTATTTCCTGTAATATAGCTGTATTTATACAGCAGGCAGCAGCAATTCCAGAATACCTGTAAATTATTCTGTGGCGCATGTATTTTGTTTTCTGTGGCGCATGTAATTCTGTGGCGCACTACAGATTAATGCGCCACTGAAATATTTCTGTGGCGCACCCTGTGCCGTGCGCCACAGAAACCTGGGCTTTCTGTGGCACACCCAAGTATGCGTAACAGAAATACATTTTAGTGGCGAGCTAACTGTGGCGCATTCTCCATGCGCCACAGAAAGCATTTTTGGTGCGCCACTAATGGCCTGTTTCCTAGTAGTGAAACCTTCTATGCAGGGTTAAATTTTTCTTTAAGGAATTTATTGGATTCGGCCGCTGGAGGTACATTTATGTCCATCACTTTGGGTGCTGCAACAAACTTCTAGATGATATGATGATAAATTATTCTGAGTGGCACACCGAGAGAGCTCCAACAGGTAAAAAGGTAAATTTTGTTGAAGAAACCTCTTCCTTGAGTGCTAAAATTGATACTATTATGTCTATGCTTGCAAGTGGTCAAGCGCATGTTGATCCAAATAATGTCCCTTTAGCCTCTTTGGTTGCTCCAGAGGAGCATGTTGATGTGAACTTCATTAAAAATAATAACTTCAACAATAATGCTTATAGGGATAATTTTGGTAATAGCAATTATAAGCCTTATCCTTCTAATAATGGCAATGGTTATGGAAATTCCTATGGTAGTTCCTACAACAATAATAAAAGTGTACCCTCTGATTTTGAAGTCATGCTTAAGGATTTTATTAGTACACAAACTGCTTTCAATAAAACTGTTGCGGAAAAACTAGGGAACATTGATGTTCTTGCCTCTAAGGTTGATAGTCTTGCTCTTGATGTTGACTTGTTGAAAATAAAGAACATGCCTCATGATGTTAAAGAGAGCAAAACTCTCAATGCTATACAAGTTAAAATTGATAATAATGTGAGGATGTTAGCCGAATTGCATGCTAGATGGGAAAGAGAGGATGAAATTGCTAGAAAGAATATTGCTAGAGTTTGTACTATTTCTACTACTGAAAATGCTTTAAACTCAAGTGTTAGCAAACCTCCTACTATTAATGGCAAGATAATTGGTGTCGGTAATGTTTCTACTTCTATTGCAAAACGTCTTAAATTGCCTGATAACTCTGAAACTATTATTGATAAAAATGCTGAAATTTCTAGTAATAAGGAAGACAATAGCTCCATTACCTTTGATGATAATGATTTTGATTTTGATGGTTGTAATCTTTCTGAAGTAATTACGTTCTTGCAAAAGCTAGCTAGAAGTCCTAAAGCAAGTGAGATAAACATGGCTTTTACTAAACATATTACTAATGCCCTCATACAAGTGAGGGAGGAAAAATTGAAACATGAAGTATCCATCCCTAGGAAGTTAGAAGATGGTTGGGAGCCCATCATTAAAATGAAATTGAATGACTTTGATTGCAATGATTTGTGTGACCTTGCTAAGTGCTTTGTGTGACCTTGGTGCTAGTATTTCTGATATGCCTAAAAGACTTTATGATATGCTTAGGAAAATTGTTATTTGGATGTTCACCTTGTTGATGCTACTATAAAGAAACCTTTGGGAAGAATTGATGATGTTCTTATCATGGTTAACAAAAACTTTGTCCCTGTTGATTTTATTGTTTTGGATATTGAATGCAATCCATCTTGCCCTATTGTGCTTGGAAGACCTTTTCTTAGAACTGTAGGTGCTATTATTGATATGAAAGAAGGGAATATTAAATATCAAATTCCTCTCAAGAAAGGTATGGAACACTTTCCTAGGAAGAAGATTAAGCCACCTTATGATTCTATTGTTCGAACAAATTACAATGTTGATGCTTCTACACTTGGTAATACTTGATGCATGCTTTGTGCCTAGCTAAAAGGCGTTAAAGAAAAGCGCTTATGGGAGGCAACCCATTATTTTTATTTTCTGCAATTTTTTTTTATTGAGTCAAGGTGTTTGTTTACTTCTGTAGCAACTCCTTTGTATCTTTACTTTTTCGCATTGTTGTGCCAAGAGTAGCTTCTAATGATAAGATGATGCTAAATTTTGATTGCTGCGCAGAAACAGATTTCTGCTGTTCACCATATTAATTTTCAAAAATCACCAGAATGTGATTTAAATCTGAAATTTTTGTGCGTAATCTTTATGTATGTATGCATCTTTCGTTAGTTCAAAGTTTTTCGATCTGAGCGTCGTAAGTGCCTCGAAAAAATTCGTCTTTGCGGACTGTTCTGTTTTAGACAGATTATGTCTTTTATTTTGCATTCTCTCTTTTACTAGTGTTGAGTGAAATTCTTTTTTGGGTGGAAGAGCTTCACATAACATCAGTGGCAGTAGCTAATGTTTAAAGTAACAAGTCATATTGCGTCTTTATAGAACATGTGAGTTTTTGATTATGCACTAACCCTCTAATGAGATTTACTTTGAGTTTGGTGTGACGGAAGTTTTCAAGGGTCAAGAGAGAAGGATGATATAATAGGATCAAGAAGAGTGAAGAGCTTAAGCTTGGGGAGGCTCCCATGGATCTCCCCAGCATATTTCAAGAAGACTCAAGCGTCTAAGCTTGGGGATGCCCAAGGCATCCCCTTCTTCATCGACAAAATTATCAGGTCATCTCTAGTGAAACTATATTTTAATTCTTTCACATCATATGTGCTGTTCTTGGAGCGTCTGTGTGCTTTTATTTTCAGTATTCATTTTCATTTTGTAATCAACTTGATTGGACCCTAGCATTCTTGATTGGGAGAGAGACACGCTCCGCTTTTTCATGAGAATACTCCTATTCTTCACTTATATTTGTTGAGTATTCATATCTAGCGCTGTTCAGCTTTTAGCTCTTGTTTTCATGTATCTCTTGTCAGAGCTATTAGTTCTTTTAAAGAAAGTACTCTCTTGCTTCACTTATACTTGTTTGGAGAGTTATTAAATAAATTGATTGGTGTTTGGTTGGAACAGAAAATGTTGCATGTGGTAAATGGTATAATGGAAAAAACTTGCATATTCTTGTAGATCACTAATTTGGATAATTTGATAC
Source organism: Poa pratensis (assembly GCA_947311845.1). Taxonomy (NCBI): domain Eukaryota; kingdom Viridiplantae; phylum Streptophyta; class Magnoliopsida; order Poales; family Poaceae; genus Poa; species Poa pratensis. The sequence goes on from CAMZMU010000042.1 coordinate 68,216,671, forward strand.
TTGTCAATTGTTTTGAGTTAACAAGTAGATCATGATTAAATTTTGCATCATGTAAGTTAAGCCATTAGTGAAGAACTACCGTAAAGCTTGTTGAAATTTGGTTTGCATGAGTGGTATCTCTAAGGTCTAGATATTTTCTAATAAAAGGGTTTGGTTAACAAGGAAGACGGTGTGAAGTCTTATAATGTTTGCAATATGTTGGTCATATAAAACTTGGTGTACTGGTTGATATTCTTGTTTGCTTACATAACCTTGCTAGCCTAAACTCTGTACTGAGAGGGAATGCTTCTCGTGCATCCAAATCCTTGAGCCAAAATCCATGCCATTTGTGTCCACCATAACTACCTATATGTGGTATTTCCTTGCCACTCCAAGTAAAATTTTCATGTGCTACCTTTAAATTATTCAAAACTGTTATTATTCCTTTTTGTGTCAATGTTTACTAGCTCATGAGGAAGTAGTGGGTTATTCTTTATTCGACTTGTCAAACAGACTTTACCACCAGACTAGCGGCATATACATCCGCTTATCTATTAATTTTGCAAAAAAAGCTGGCAACGGGGTGCCCAGTCCCAATTAATTACAACTTTAACCGCTTAATTCTCTTCACATTTTGTCAACTGAATACTCAGTGAAGCATCTGCATGTGTAAACAAAAGAGAAAGAGGGATGATCTGCCTTGCTGGTAGAAATAACGTCCTTCATGGGAGCCTCTCTTAAAAGTCTGTTTGATAGGGAGAATATTGTTTTCATCCGCTGCCATTCGTTGACAATTAACAAACACCTCTCAAAATTTAATTTTTACTCTCTATATGATTTCAAAAACTAAAAAGCTCTAGCACATGATTTAATCCCTGCTTCCCTCTGCGAAGGGCCTTTCTTTTACTTTTATGTTGAGTCAGTTTTCCTATTCTTTCTATCTTCCCCAAGCAAACACTAGTGTCAACTTTGATACAACATTTGTTATATGCTACATATTGGACTTATTATATTGCTTTGTGTTGACAATATCCATGAGATAAACATGTTGAAAGTTGAAGCAAATGCTGAAACTTAAATCTTCCTTTGTGTTGGTTAAATACCTTTTGTTAGAATCTATTGCTTTATGATTTAACTCTTATGTGAACCTGTGGATGCATTGTCTCCAAAGTAATATTCATGAAAAGTTTAGCTTGTGTGATTTAATTGTTTACTCATTATCTATTTGATAGCAAACTATAGACCATTGACTTGGATCACTTCATTCATTTACATGTGTCTTACAATATTATATGATCAAGATTATGATGGTAGCATGTCACCTCAAAAATTATATTGTTTTATCGTTTACCTACTCGAGGACGAGCAGGAACTAAGCTTGGGGATGATGATACGTCTCAAACGTATCTATAATTTTTGATGTTCCATGCTGAAATTATACCAATTGTTACATGTTTTGCATCCACTTTATGTCACTTTTATACATTTTTTGGGACTAACCTATTAACAAGATGCCACAGTGCCAGTTACTGTTTTCTGTTGTTTTTGTATTCCAGAAAAGCTAGTCAGGAAATATTCTCGGAATTAGACGAAAATTCACGGAGGCACCTATTTTATCAGATACACATGGATTCCAGAGGGGAGACGGAGAAGGGCCAGGAGGGCCCCACACGCCCTCTGGGCGCGGCCAAGGTGGGACCCGCGCCCTAGGTGCGTGTGGGCCCCTCGGGGCTCTCCAGCCGCCGCCGTTTCGCCTACTTATTCCCCCCGATGCAGAAACCCTAAACACCTGAGTCATATTTCACGAAAAGTTTCAGAGGCGCCGCCGTCGTCAACCCTAGCTCGGGAGGGTCCAGAACCTCTTCCCGGCACTCTGCCGGAGAGGGGAATCATCACCGGAGGGCTCTACATCGGGGAACACGGATGTCAACCTGAAGGTGGATTATTAGTCATAGATGCGGTTGGATAACGGTCTATGTATTTTGTCGTAATGCCCAATTAAATATCATGGTAACCAACTTGTCATATATGTATGCATTGCCATGCGCTCAATATTTTATCAATTGCCCAGCTGTAATTTGTTTACCCAACATGTCGTTTATCTTTATGGAGAGACACCACTGGTGAACTGTGGACACCGGTCCATTCTTTTACATTGATAAAACCACCAACTGCAAACAATCGTTCTCTTTTACTGTTCTGCAATTAAATACTGTTTTCCACACCATATGTTTAATCCTTTGTTTTCAGCAAGCCGGTGAGATTGACAACCTCACTGTTTCGTTAGGGCAAAGTAGTTTGATTGTGTTGTGTGCAGGTTCCACGCCAGTTGCCGGATTCCATGGTGTTGCGTCGTGCCATAGTCCTCCACTGACAACCTTCTGAAGTGCTACTGCTCCTACTGGTTCGATAACCTTGGTTTCATACTGAGGGAAAACTTGCTGCTGAGCTACATCATACCTTCCTCTTGGGGTCTCCCAACGTAAATATCACGTACTACAATGACACTACAAAGACTCAAAGATTTGGCCACAATAACGCTTGAGAGCAAAGTGTTGGAGAAGATAGATTATGAGGATATCATTGAAGATTTCATTTCAAAGAACACAAAAGAATGATGATTTCAAATAAACGTTATGCAACTTCGAGTTATATAAGTATGATTCTCAATATATTCAATTGTTACGTACAATACTCTGTCATATACATTAGAATGATCTATTAGTTCAAATTTTCGTGTGAGATAGGGCCCCGTTTTAGATTTTGCACAGGGGCCCCAGATTTTGCCTGCCCGGCCCTGTCTCCCAGTCGAGAACACCATAGTGTTCAAACATGGAGCAGAACACCCTAGACCAAACATTTTTTACATATTTAAAGATGAGATCCAAATAGCTAGCATCAGTACATTCTCTTGGCCATTGTTACTAACGAAGCCCAGGCTCACCGATCATGAACAATACCATGATATGTAAATTCTACCGACGGCAAAGGATGATATGAAGTCAGTACTCTGAATTTTCTTGTTCTCTTGGTCCACATTTACATGCCCTTGTAACATTGTGCGCAAATCACTGATAATATCAACCAAAAATTTGTAATTAAAAATGTTAGTCATCAATAATTTTCATATCCGTGATGATAGAAATGTTCATCATAGATGACCACACAAGTTCCTTGTATGTACATGCATGTAATACATAAGCATTAACAGTTCAGCACAAGGAGCGGCCATATAGGTGTCATTAATTATTTGACCTTGCAGTGAATTATAATGCTTCCGGCCTTATAATTGGCCTTACAATGAATTATTTTACCATACATTGAATTATATTTTTCTGGCCATATAATGTTTATGAACTAAGAATTGGTCCGACTCAAAGAGTACTGACATGTACTCCGTCCTTCCCAAATTATAAGGCGTGCTATTTTCGTTCTGGTCTTTCATGCCTGACTATGACCAACAATATATACTAAATTATACAAAACGAGATTAGATAAATGGTATCATTGGATTTGTCTTTCAAAATTCTTTAATTTCATATATCATACTATTAATTTTGTGGACATATTATAAGTGCGAATCATGGCCAAAGTTGAACGTCGTTGATTAGCGAAATTTAAGTACGTCTTATATTTTGGGACGAAGGGAGTAGAAGATAGGTCTTTCTAACACATCAGGTGGTCTGATATACTCCCTCCGTTCTTGAGTTTGTCTAAATTTGGATGTATCTATATATTAAAACAAGTCTAGATACATCCAAATTTAGACAAATCTAAGACATCCTTTTCCGAATGGAGGGAGTATATGTTCTCCTTATGAAGATAACCCATGGCTAAAAACATATGTATGATAATTACATTGGTGGCTTCCACGGTGGCAGACCGAGGGCCTCTTTGTTTGGGCTGTGCTGCTGTGCAGGAAAAAATGTTGTTCTGAGTTTTACTCTTTGGCAACTTAGCTGACCGTCGAGCTGTAAATTGTGTAATTGTTTGAAATACCCTTAATTTGCGATAACGTGTATGTCTTGCCGATTTATGTGTAATAAACATATCTTGGTACATTATAAAGATTTTGTAGCACAAATAATTAACAATGCTTCTCCACAAGCATGACCAATATGTGATAGAAACTTAACATTTTTTATTGATTATTGATTATTGAATATAGTAAATATTTTTTATTGTTAAGAATCACTTACCTACAGACCATCAGGGCAAACAAAGAAAAAGAAGAACAGTACACAAAGCCAAAGTAGTAACCGAAGCGATCATATGCACTAGTACAGTTACTACATGGACCATTTGTATTAGCATCAACTCATACGTACATCTAACTAATTTAGGTCCAGTTCTTTTGCTGGCTTATTCCATAAGCTGCCTCTCTTCCAGCTTATTCCATAAGCCGAGCAGCTTATTACGTGCGGCTTCTAGATTAGTTACGAGATGACTAGTTTAGAACCTTCTAGCAATAAGCTAGACGGCTTATGAGAGAAGCTGGGCAGGGACAATTTTAATCCAGCAAAAGAACTGGGCCAGCCGAACTACTACTTGTGGCAACAGTACTACTCCGTAATACTGGCGGAAAAGCCCTAACAAAGAGGCCTCAGGCGGCAGCGTGCCAGGGGTCCCTACTAATCGGCCTCGTCCTTGCGCACGCCAGCGGAGAGAACATGGGGGTCCGACTTGACCACGCTCTGGCCGATTCCTCATCGACGGCGGAATCAAAGGATGTCACGGCTGGCGGGTCGAGGAAGCACCGTCTTGCGGTCTCCGCTGGCGGATCGAGGAACCGCCAAGACGCCGTCGCCGCTAGCGGGTCGAGGAAGCGCCGTCAAGCCATCTCCGGTGGCGGATCGGGAAACTGGCAAGACGCCGTCGCTGCTGCCGGAACGAGGAAGGCCTGATCTCTGAACTATCCTCTTATTTTTAAATCATATATTTTGTTCAAGAATTTCCTTTGTCTCCATAATTTTGGTTGATCACGTAGAGCATCCACACTGCATCGGCGCCTAACTAAACTCTAAAGCATTAAAAATAAGGTAAATGCAAGGAAATAAATTCGGCCGCTAAGCGCTCGCGTTGCAGATGCTCGTATGGACACTATCAACCAGAGTACCAAACCAAGCGCTCATCTGAATCCAGTCAAAGCCCATTACAAATACATTAGTATTTTTCAGGAATTTGACATGTTATTAGAAATACAGAATTTGACATGTTATTAGAAATACATTCACGTAGTTGCGCTAAAAACTATTCCAAAAGTAGGTTTCTTTAGCCCCGGGGCATTTCGTTTTCCTGAAAAAAAGATATCCAGATATTAGGTGTATTGTATGGTTGTAGCAACTAAACTTTTATTTGGAAAACCCATACAACATCTATTAGGATACAGTATGTGCCCTGAGCTGGTAAGAGATAAACGAAGCTATTGTAGCCCTCAAACCAATGGTGATTCAGATTGGACGAACTGAATATTGTAACTGAATCTTTTGGTGTGCAAATCTAATGTATATTGGTCTAATTGCACCATGAACACCGTTATTTTTAGAATACTACTCGATGAATCTGAATCAAGTGTTAACTAGGTGTCTAACAATAATTGCTTTTCATATGTGCAGAAGTTTAAGGCTTCAGCTTATTTGGAAACTATGAAAGGTAGGCTTTACGGCACACTCATTCCTTAACTTTAACCTCTTGGGTATGGATTGCCACACATCGTGGATACATTTTCTTCATCCACCTATTGAGCAACTTCACGATGTTATAATTGCTTTGTATATAAACTATGACAAACTTCCAAACGTAACATTAAGCAAGTGAATAAACAAGTCTAGTCAGTCTTAAGCAGTCAGCCAGTCAATAGGTATAATAATGTGTCGTGGTGGGAATCACGCAGATGCCTAGGGGTAGGCTTATTCTGGGGCCGAATGGGTGCTTGAGGATTCGGGGAGGGATTGCGCGATGAACTCGCACACGAAGAACACTGCAAACACAAGATTTACCCTGCTTCGAGGCTCTCGTGAGAGATAAAACCCCTACTGCAACATCTATCCTACTTTGGTGTATTCTCATCTCATATATGTGGCTTGTACAAACGCTCCTTGAGCTGTATGTCTGTGCATGTATCTGTCTATGCAAGGCAGCACTGCGCTAAGGAGAAGAAAGCTAGCAGAGAGGTGCGGGGGGAAATGAGCCAACGCCCGGGGGCTCAGTGGAGCTCTCCCCCTAGTGCCCTTTATATAGGGATAGCCCAGGGGACAAGGAGACAAGAAACACTGTACACGTACACTGTAGCCGAATTGACTACTGGGGTCTTGTCCGCACTGTAGCACGCGTCATCCGGTTGTACTCTTGTCACATCCGTGGCACTGTAGCCACGTCCCTCATCCTTGTCTTCTAGCTCCTGTCTTCCGGATATCCTGGGGATGGCAGGGGTATCTTGTACTTGTCGAGGTAGCAGCCGGGATGATCTGGTTGAAGATAACCCGGCTGAATAAGAGCCGGTGGTGCTGATCCAGGTTGACGATGTCGGGGTAGAGGGATGCATGCCGGTTGATGCAGTGTCGGAGAAGATGTCCAGTCGAGGTAGCGATCCGGGATGCCGTTTGTCTCGGTCCAGGAAGAAGATCCGGTCGACGTAACCCAGCCCGAGGGAGTTCGTCCTGGACACGAAGCCTTGCCCAGCCTCGGTTCGCTGGAGGAGCAAACCCGACGCGCTGGTACTCGGCCCAATCCCGGCAAGGAGATTCGGGGCCAGCTGGGAGCAGCGATCGGTTCACCGCACCTGGTAGACACTCGAACCTCGGCCTGCCCCAGCCATGGCCCAACCGGGATAACACAAACTCGGCCCGCCCGGGTGAAGCAAGGTTCGGTCCAATTGGAGCTGGAGGAAACGGCCCGATCCGAATTAAACTGCATCTCGGCCCAAATCAAGGTTACTGGAGATTCGGCCTGCCCAGATTCGGTCCAGCCGGGTTTAAAGGGAAATTCGGCCTGGTCCGAGCTGGGACCTCTGCCTAGGCTTGGCCCATCCGAGTTAAGTGACTCGGTTAGCCTGGGAAGGAGATTTGGCCCACTCCGAATTCTGCTTGCCTCGGTCCATCAGATACAGGGGTGAAATTCGGTCCAGCCTACTTAGCCGAATCTCGGCCCAACCGAGGTCCACTGATTCGGCCCAACCTGGGAAATGGAATTTTGGCCTGTTCCGAGATGAACAAGACTCGGTAAAGGCCAGATTCGGCCCAGACTGCTTTTTCTTCCCGTTTTTTTATTTTTACCCAACTACTTCCTGTTTATCTCTTTTTCCAATACAACCAACTCATGATTTTGGGGTACCGGGGATTACATCCCCGACATTAGTCCCCGAGGCTTGGGGGGACTCGCAGAGTCGCGTGCAGACTTACAAAAACAAAAATCCAACCCCAAAATCTCCATGAAAGTAATATCTTGCCAGCATGGGCATTATTATATGTCGGTTCTCTAGCCATGCCATCCAGGTCAAAAGCAACATCCGGTTGACCGAGCTCACCCGGATCAACAACAAGATGGACAATTTGCCCTGGAAATGTGTTGAACACATGGGCATGTTTCATATGACAGTTTAGCCTCTCTGGGAACATCACACATGTCTCGGTACCTCGGCCACCTTGGGCACATCATACATGTCTCGGTACCTCGGCCACTCTGGGCACATCACATATGTCTCGATACCTCGGCCACCTTGGACACATCATACATGTCTCGGTACCTCGGCCACTCTGGGCACATCACATATGTCTCGATACCTCGGCCACCTTGGGCACATCACATATGTCTCGATACCTCGGCCACCTTGGGCACATTACATATGTCGGTTTTTAGCCACTCTAGGCGTTTACCGACATAAATGTCTCCAGCCACTGCTGGTTTGACATAAGCATATCTCGAATGCCGGTTTTAGCCACTCTGGGCGTTCACCGACATAGATGTCTCCAGCCATTGCCGGACCGACATTTAACCTGCATAGACATATCTCATGGGTTGCCTTTGGCAAACCAACATAAATGATAATCGGGGATATAGAATGATGCCATGATATGTTGGCAGACCGAAATAAACGGCGATCCGGAAAATACCGACATTGTTATGATACACTTGGCGAACCGACATAAACGGTGATCTGGAGATATTGCATGAAGCCATGATATTTTGGCAAACCGACATAAACGGCGATCTGGGATTGGGGGTGATACAGCGATATTGTGTCAAACCGACATAAACGGTGATCTGTGGATATGCCATGATATCGAGTTATAACTTCCAATCGAAATAAACGGCAATCTGGAGAATACCAACAATGCTATAATAATCTGGGCAACTCAAGACAACCAATAAAAACCATGATCTCGGAAATGAAAATCCTCTCGGTAAAACCAATATCACCTTTCAATGTTAGTTCAAGCATATATAGCAAATAACTTTAACGAAAGCAGCAATTCTATTTAACAGACAAAAATAAGTCTAGTAACAAAGCTATGCAACAGGAAAAAGACTCGGACTCCACCGAGTCCCCGAGTCACTTTACAGATCTAGGAGAAAAAACATAACTAACTGTGCAGCCAGTCCCCGGGTTAAGACATCTCACTCCCGGGGAAAAACAGTTAAGCAAGGTACGAAGGGGCAGTCCCCGAGCACAGTTTGAGACTATATAAAAGAGTGATGCATACATACAAATGATACTCACAAGGCAGTGTTACTGTAGCTGTAGAAGAAGACGTTTATGCCGGCCGAAACATCAATATCTCAATTTGAATCACCTGTATGTCAGATCTGACCAATATGTCGGATTTTCAAGCTTAACTCGGATTTCAGCATGACCCGGATTTCCAAGATGACCCGGATTTCAGGATGACCCGGATTTCAGCAAGACCCGGATTTCAGGATGACCCGGATTTCAGCATGACCCGGATTTCCAAGATGACCTGGATTTCAGCATGACCCGGATTTCAGCATGACCCGGATTTCAGCATGACCCGGATTTCAGCATGACCCGGATTTCAGCATGACCCGGATTTCCAAGATGACCCGGATTTCAGCATGATCGGGATCTGTTGATGATGTTTGTTGCTATAGGCTGCGGCTGCCACTGCTTACAGCAGCAAGCTCGAGCTCGGGGAATAATGGTGATGCCGAGTCCCCGAGTTGCTGAAGAAGGTCCCGTCCGAATTGATCCAGCAAGCGCCACTATCAGCCCCACGGTGGGCGCCAACTGTCGTGGTGGGAATCATGCAGATGCCTAGGGGTAGGCTTATTCTGGGGCCGAATGGGTGCTTGAGGATTCGGGAGGGATTGCGCGATTAACTCGCACACGAAGAACACTGCAAACACAAGATTTACCCTGCTTCGGGGCTCTCGTGAGAGATAAAACCCCTACTACAGCATCTATCCTACTTTGGTGTATTCTCATCTCATATATGTGGTTTGTACAAACGCTCCTTGAGCTGTATGTCTGTGCATGTATCTGTCTATGCAAGGCAGCACTGCGCTAAGGAGAATAAAGCTAGCAGAGAGGTGCGGGGGGAAATGAGCCAACGCCCGGGGGCTCAGTGGAGCTCTCCCCCTAGTGCCCTTTATATAGGGATAGCCCAGGGGACAAGGAGACAAGAAACACTGTACACGTACACTGTAGCCGAATTGACTACTGGGGTCTTGTCCGCACTGTAGCACGCGTCATCCGGTTGTACTCTTGTCACATCCGTGGCACTGTAGCCACGTCCCTCATCCTTGTCTTCTAGCTCCTGTCTTCCGGATATCCTGGGGATGGCAGGGGTATCTTGTACTTGTCGAGGTAGCAGCCGGGATGATCTGGTTGAAGATAACCCGGCTGAATAAGAGCCGGTGGTGCTGATCCGGGTTGACGATGTCGGGGTAGAGGGATGCATGCCGGTTGATGCAGTGTCGGAGAAGATGTCCAGTCGAGGTAGCGATCCGGGATGCCGTTTGTCTCGGTCCGGGAAGAAGATCCGGTCAACGTAACCCAGCCCGAGGGTGTTCGTCCTGGACACGAAGCCTTGCCCAGCCTCGGTTCGCTGGAGGAGCAAACCCGACGCGCTGGTACTCGGCCCAATCCCGGCAAGGAGATTCGGGGCCAGCTGGGAGCAGCGATCGGTTCACCGCACCTGGTAGACACTCGAACCTCGGCCTGCCCCAGCCATGGCCCAACCGGGATAACACAAACTCGGCCCGCCCGGGTGAAGCAAGGTTCGGTCCAATTGGAGCTGGAGGAAACGGCCCGATCCGAATTAAACTGCATCTCGGCCCAAATCAAGGTTACTGGAGATTCGGCCTGCCCAGATTCGGTCCAGCCGGGTTTAAAGGGAAATTCGGCCTGGTCCGAGCTGGGACCTCTGCCTAGGCTTGGCCCATCCGAGTTAAGTGACTCGGTTAGCCTGGGAAGGAGATTTGGCCCACTCCGAATTCTGCTTGCCTCGGTCCATCAGATACAGGGGTGAAATTCGGTCCAGCCTACTTAGCCGAATCTCGGCCCAACGAGGTCCACGGATTCGGCCCAACCTGGGAAATGGAATTTTGGCCTGTTCCGAGATGAACAAGACTCGGTAAAGGCCAGATTCGGCCCAGACTGCTTTTTCTTCCCGTTTCTTTATTTTTTACCCAACTACTTCCTGTTTATCTCTTTTTCCAATACAACCAACTCATGATTTTGGGGTACCGGGGATTACATCCCCGACATAATGTCTGAGTTCTCCGTGAGGGGCGGCCCTTGAATGGAAAGTGTCGGTGATGGATCCGTAGGAGCGATCGACATGAGTAGGTCAGGGTGTCCGGTGTCTGAGCGGGTAAAAGGGCTCTGCTCGTTCTGGAATCCTGTGCGGTTCTGGGCGAGACTGTCGACGTCGGAGTACCCCTCTTAAGAGTGTAAAAGTGTGGATATTCACCCCTGTGATTCCCGGGTAGGGAAACTCACTTTCATGTGTGGCACCATGATTTTTAACCTGTCTAACAACTTAACCACACAATGATTTACTGGTATTTCAAAAAACCTAGTGTATTTTACAAAGTACATGAAAGTGTATGAATTGTTTGCTAAGTATGACTTTTGTTGTACTCACCCTTGCTTATCTTTGTTTTTAGATGTAGTGATCAGAGTGCGTAGCGGAATACGTGGTGATCCGAGGAGTAGGCTGGACCAGTGGGTGGGAAGACGATAGAGAATCTATTTATTCTTGTAAATGTAATAAACATGTAAATATGAGTAGATGAGCTTTTGAGATCCACTGAGCTGGTTTATCCTGCTTCTCTACGTCTTGCGCGTGTATAGACTTTCGGGTCTATAGGCGCGCGGCGGCTGTCATTCTACCGGGCCGGGTCTCGGGGCGTGACAAATACTTGGACTTGAGGACTCGAGCACACGGGCTGAAAGGCTTAGTGAGGAGACGCCAGGCTAGCGAGCAAGGAGGGCCTGATTAAACACGCGGTAATCTCTGAATCCGAGGCCGCCTTGAGCTTTAGGTTGCTGGATCTTCTCCCAAGCCTTCCAGTGGGTTTTCCTCTTCCCATTGTTCACGCCCCACCAATAATTCCTGACCATGCGTGTTAAATCATCGGACACTGCCATAGGAAGCTTGAAGATCGCCATGATATAAGTGGGAATGGATTGGGCAATAGCCTTAATCAAAACTTCTTTCCCCCCTTGGGAAGGCATCCCATCACCACTGACCATAAGACGCTTTGTCATCCTTTCCTGCAGGTTTTGGAACCGACCCTTGTGCATTCTGCCATCCGGTAGTTCAGTAATCCCAGTCCATGAAGGCAGGCCTAAATATTTCTCTTCAAAATTATCCTTTTAGCAGGTTGGCTTAACTACTGGATACCCCAAGATTAATGATAGTTCAGTAATCCCAGTCCATGAAGGTATGCGTCATGTATCCGTTTTAGGAAAAGTTCTGACTAAACCCCATGTCAGCTACACCCCTATACTTTTTTGAGTTTTTCATTTTTTTTGTATATTTCAAAAAATTCAACATATGGATTTGAAACTTTGCAGGTCTCTGAAAGATTAGAGCTAGAGTGCGGAACAAATAGTTCAAAAAATATATGTGCAGTTTAAATTTTCAAAGATTTAGAATACAAAAGGAATTCATCATAAGTATATATATTTAATACCAAAAAATTCTCGAACTCTTTTTCCCACATTCTATCTCAAATGTTTCAGTGAACGGCAGTGTTTCATCATAAGTATATATGTGCGTGGATTTTTTTTTGAGAAAACGTAAAAGCTCTGTGTTTCAATGCATAGATAGAAAGAGTTTGAAACAAGCCTAGAAAGGCCACTCCCCGGTACAACACAACGCTCTACAGCTAAGCCGGATGGAGTATTGCCGCTAGCCCTGATGCTACCGCAGCTGCCCACGATCTAGCTTCCGTCTTGATCGTGTCGAGTAATCCGCCGAGATCCGGTTGCACACCGTCGAATATGATTGCGTTGCGCCTATTCCAGAGCCACCATGTCGTAAGCATGGTCATCCAAGATGTTCCCTTTCGGGCCGCTGTCGGGGTTGCCAGGGCGGCCTTCTGCCACCAGTCCACGAATCTGTCCCCAGCGGCTGTCATGTCATGTTGGTTAATTTTGTTACATAAATGTGACCTTTTTTGTTGGGAAGTAAATTTTACTTTAGTTTCTTCTTGATTTTTGCGCAATGATAATAAAAAATGAACTACATTGACGCTCAATATATATGACAGTGGCCGCTCTGAAGATTGATGAGAAGTAGCCATGTGCTCGACAATGTGCAACGTCTAGCTTACCCCGGAAGATGGAATTGAAATGTTCATGGAGGATCCAGAGTTTGATATCAAATTATGGAAGTGCTAGGAGAAGCAATATGTGTAAGCTTGATCTACCGTGTGTATGCATTGCATCTACAATCGATCCTAGCCGTATTGACGTTTTAAGCTCGTCTATATAATCTGTAATATGTATGTATTTTCTTCAGGTTCTGTGTGACAGCAGATTTGTGGCAACCTTTCTTCACCTATTGTTATTTCCTTGAGAAATATAATATTTTAGCCTCTACTGTGGTGATAATTTCACAATACCATTTCGGTTTTTAGTGGGATAAAAAGAATGCAGAATGTCTTTTATTTGTGTGTATAGAAGAATAAGAAACCCAGTTTCCTTGCTGAATTTGCTTTCAAGATTCCAATTTGATTGATACACCTTATATTGTTGGCGGGGACTAAAAACAAACCCACTGCACTTCCTTTTTCCTCCGTGTGGTGGGTTCTGGTGACATTCGTGTTGTTAAAAAGAGTAGGGACTTTAAGTTTGACTCCTCTTGGCTTAAAAACCTGAATTTTATCATGCTGTCAATACACTTTTTGGGAAAACGTGTCAATATTTTGTATACAAAACCGTTGCCGATAATGGGCTTCATCGGTGACGGTTAATTGCTCTGTTGCCCTCGTGGGATTTCACATCAGTGACGAGGCTCAGGCAACATACGGTTTTTCCGATCCCGAAAAGGGTTTTGACATGTTTCTGTAATCTCATTTTGTACCACTGACACTTCCGATGATACACGCGTTTTGTCTGTTGTTCTTATGCTGGAGGGGTCGTAGGATGGTGCTTGTACTTTGGTTCGAGCCTTGGGTTGTAATTTCTGTTATAAGTTAATGGAAAGGGGAGTAGCCGGCTTGGAAAAAATGTCGATTTTCTAAAATTCTTCTTTTTATGTCTAGCCAACATGTATGTTCAATTGTTTGAATTTCTAGTAAAAAAAAGTTGGCACTCTGAGGCACGCAGGCAGTTTTGAGCACCTGAACAACGGGAGAGAAAGTATGTCGTGATGTCTCCAGATTTGTTACAGACTTATAGTATAAGTGAAGTAGCAGAAATCTCAGTCCAAAGATTTTAGGTTAAAGGCAAATGCAGCCTGATTACATATTTAACTTCCCGAGAAACGTGACATGAACCTACTCAATATGCACACAGAGAAGGGGATTAGATAGGGAAGGTACCAGTGAAGGAGTTTAGAACTTTACTAAACTCAAAATGGCTTGAACTTTACTAAGTATAAGCAGTATTAGTGAGTTTATGAACAAAATTAGATTATTGGGGATGGCTCAGCCCCTGCTCATCCCCCTTCCTCCGTCATTGGAAGCTAGGGTTCGGGAGGTACACGGAAGCACTCATGATACACAACGGCGAAATGGGAAGGAACGAAAGGGGATCAAGGGTGAAGGAAGGAGATCATAAATCAATTTTGTTCGTTTCTTCCTTACGCTTCTTGCAGGGTACCAAACACACCCTAGACGCTCGAAGCAGGCCAGCAGAAACATGACTTGACATGATTGATCGCCACAACTAGATGCATCTTGTAATATATATAGTTGTAGAATAGGAGTACGAATTTAATATCATAGATATTGTAATAATTACTTGGCTAAAGGAAATGCAGACTGGTCAAGTATTGAACTATCCCGAGTCCCAAGTGCCCCGAACCTAGCTCCATGTACACGCAGAGAAGGGGATTGGAGAGGGAAGCTACCAATCATGAGGTAGATGGAAGCACTGACAAATCACAATACACAACGGAAAATTGTAAGGAGATTAAAGGGGATCAAGGGGGAAGGAAGGAGATCATCGATCGTTCGCCTCTTTGATGCGGCTTGCATGGTACCAAACACACCCTAATAAAACGAGAAAGAACATGGGATCAGGTGAAATGGGGTCTTGTAGAATAATGTATTCGGAAAAAAAAAAAAAATGAGACCCAAGGGCACTAGCACCGAAGGCCTCTGCCCTGTTCTCTCGGGAAAAAAATTAGAAGTATAATGTGGGACTGCTATTGCTAGACGCTCATAGCAGGCTAGCAACAACTTAACACGGCTCGACTCGCTCGATCGCCACAACTAGACACATCTTTGAATATAGTTTTATAATATATAGTACTAATTTAATATCATAAATATTTTTATAATTTTTTATGAAGTTTGTGGTTTTAAAAAAAAATGACGTAGGAAGGGATTAATGGAGGAAGCCACCACGGCAACACGACCCATGTTGACTGTTTCTTTCTTCTTCTCGATCGGATCGGTTCTCCCATGCATGGCTAAGGGAGTTGAGTCGTCACTGCTGCACAACCGGAGAGCCATGGAGCTCCTCCGCCACACTGCAGCACACACCACTGATCCACCATGGAGCTCCTCCGTGCGCTCGTCTTGCTCTCCCTGGCGCTGCTGGCCCACGGCCGGGACACCGACCTGAGCCGGGACAGCTTCCCCAAGGGCTTCGTCTTCGGCACCGCCTCGTCGGCGTACCAGGTGGAAGGCAACGCCCTCAAGTACGGCCGGGGGCCCTGCATCTGGGACACCTTCCTCAAGTTCCCCGGTGCCACCCCTGACAACGCCACCGCCAACGTCACCGTCGACGAGTACCATCGCTGCATCAGTGATCGATCGAAACAAGAATTCTGATTTGTGATGATATCTGTTTGTGTTTTGTGATCGATGGATGGCAGGGCAGGACGACGTGGACAACATGGTCAGGGTGGGCTTCGACGCCTACCGCTTCTCCATCTCCTGGTCGCGCATCTTCCCCAGTACGTCCATCTCCCGATCACAGTCGCCAGTGATGAACCCTGTGTGATGCATGTGTGTATTTGATCTTCTGAATCTCTGCACGAAAAACAAAATGCAGGTGGGATCGGGAAGACCAACAAGGACGGCGTGGATTACTACCACCGCCTCATCGACTACATGCTCGCCAACAGTACGATCCATGCAACTGAGCATCTCTGAGTTTCTCTGGATTATTATCAATCTCTCTTCGACAATAGCTAGATTGATGATATTTTCTCTTCTTTGTAACGTTTGTCCATCAGAGATCACTCCATACGTAGTGCTCTACCACTACGACCTGCCCGAGGTGTTCAACAACCAGTACAACGGCTGGCTAAGCCCCAGGGTCGTGTATGTTTTTTTCCGTTTTTCAAATACAGAAGCTTCATATCCAACACGTTGTGATCTGAGTGCTGCTGACATCGAGCTCGATTAACTTGCAGGCCGGACTTCGCCAACTTCGCCGACTTCTGCTTCAAGACGTACGGCGACCGGGTGAAGAACTGGTTCACCATCAACGAGCCCCGGATGATGGCCTCCCACGGCTACGGCGACGGCTAACGGCTTCTTCGCCCCCGGCCGGTGCTCCGGCTGCCGCTTCGGCGGAAACTCCGCCACCGAGCCCTACATCGCCGGCCACCACCTCCTCCTCGCCCACGCCGCCGCCGTCAAGATCTACCGCGACAAGTACCAGCCCGACCAGCAAGGGAGGATCGGCATCCTGCTCGACTTCGTCTGGTACGAGCCGCTCACCTACACCAACGAGGACGAGTTCGCCGCGCACAGGGCCAGAGAGTTCACACTTGGCTGGTGAGCACCATCTCCATTCACAATCGTCCCTCCGGTCACCCCATCACCTACTGAACTTCACTGAAACCGATAACTGAATCTCTCTCTCTCTCTCTCTCTCTCTCTCTCTCTCTCTCTCCTTTTCTCTGATTGCGACATTAATTCTTGCTCACGCGGAGGTCAATCGTACTGGGCGCCTCGAGTCAAGCAAGTAAGACAGTTCGGTCAAGAAAGAAAGCAAGAGTGGTGATGCCTCGGATGGCAGCAGCACTCTCTCTCAGGTTCATGCACCCCATCACCTACGGCCACTACCCGGAGACGATGCAGAAGCTGGTGGGGGAGAGGCTGCCCAACTTCACCGACGAGCAGAGCCGGCTGGTGCAGGGCTCGGCGGATGTAGTCGGGGGTAAACCACTACACCACCTACTACGCCAAGAACCACGAGAACCTCACGCACATGAGCTACGCCAACGACTGGCAGGTCCAGCTTGTATGTAAGTACGGTTAACTCAATCTGCAAACTGCTCCTGCATCGGTCAGAAACATAGTCACATTTTGATCCTTTGTACTATATAACCAGCTTGTCTGACAAATCTGATCTTCTTGTCTGTCTGCTCCTTCGGATGAGCGCAACGCCGTGCCCATCGGAAAGCAGGTAATTAACAGTCATTTTAGACGATTATCAAATTTGCAAATGATGTAACAGCATGTGATTTATGAATACATGTATGTACACAGGCGCACTCGAAGTGGCTTTACGTTGTCCCTTGGGGGTTCTACAAGGCCGTGATGCACGTCAAGGACAAGTATAGAAACCCTGTCATGATCATCGTCCAAAACGGTACCAAAACACTCAATCTATCACCACAACACGAATCTTGATACGCAGATCTGACGGGTGGGACTTCTTGTGGTCCATGCAGGCATCGACCAGTCGGGCAACGAAACTCTCCCCCATGCGTTGTATGACAATTTCAGGATCGACTACTTCGACCAGTACCTTCACAAGCTGAAGCGCGCCACCGATGATGGCGCGAGGGTCACCGGGTACTCGATAACTTCGAGTGGCGGATGGGGTTCACCTCCAAGTTCGGAATCGTCTACGTCCATAGGAAAACTTTCACCCGGTACCCCAAGGACTCCACGCGGTGGTTCCGAAAGGTGATCAAGAACGAAGCATGAATCAAGCAAATCATGCATCCTAGGTAGCTGATGGTTTCGCTTGCATGTCGGTTTGTTACATTCCAGAGTGTCTACCGTAGACGGAGGCGACCTGAGGCGACCTGAGGCGATGATCTGAAAGTTCCTCGATGCATTCCAGAGTGTCTACCGTAGACGGAGGCGACCTGAGGCGACCTGAGGCGATGCGCGTGCCGGACGGCGCCATGCCACGGCGGAGGTTTACCCTCGCGCCGGGGGCGCTCTCACCGGCGACGGCTACGACCGCATCTGGCTCACGCTTTGCGGCCCTTGACGGGGAGGACGTTTCGGCGGCGGAAAGGATCGCAATGGATGCGGCGGAGGATGTGCTCAAGGATGATTGGGAGGTGTCGCGGGAGGACATCCGCCGGCCGCCTAAGTCTGACGAGGACATCGAGAAGGAGTTCTGGGCGGACATTGGCTTCCCCACGCCGGCCTCACGGGTCTGGGAGAGATCGCCGTCGCCGCATATCGTCAACGAAGGTACGAGTTCTTCTTCGGTGTGTAGGGCGGACTCTTTATCCAGCGAGGGCGAGGGGACGTCGTCGTCGTCTCCTGGCAGCGCCGGAGTCGGGGATGGTGGTGGCGGCTCGCCCCAGGCACGGGCGTTACGGAGGCCGCCGCTGCGGATGGGGTGGCGGGGTCCTCTACCTCGGCCACGGATCACGCCACCACCATGTCAGGGGGATTTCTTCCCGGCGGTGCCTCCTAAGGCGTCGGATGGAGGTGGCTCACCGGCGGCGGCTGGACTGGAGTCCGGGGAGGTGCGATCTAAGGCGGCAGGCGCGGAACTGGATTTTCAAAATCGTCCCACGCTGACTGGTGGGGCCCAGGTGCAGCTGATGGACAGCCGTAGATCTCCCTGGGCTCATCTGGATCGTTGGTACGGGGCGCTGTGGAAAGAAGACAGGCTCGCTAGGGCTGATCGATCGTCAACGCAACCACCGCGATCATCCCTGTGCCTCCGGCCGCCGTCTCCTGTCGCCGTCCCCGTGTCCGCCCCCGAGCCCGTCCCATCGCCGTCAACCTCCACCTCTTCGGGCTCGGGCCGATCGCGGTTGCTCCGGTCTTTCGCGGAAGTTGTGGCTCGGCGGCCAGCGATGGCGGCGCCGCCTGGACGCGGCCCTCCGACGTGGGCGCCAGTGCCTCGACCTGCTACTGGAGCGCAGCCTCGCAATCCCGGAGTCGTGTTCGGTCAGGCGGCCGGCCCATCCGTAGCGGCACCGAGGCAGCAAGCTGGGCAACAAGGGTGCCCACGGGTGGGGTTCCACCGCCGGTGGGGTTTGCTTTCGGTACGGTGGCGCAAGCCCCGGCCAGGAAGAAGAAGAAGAAGCGCAACACGCCCAACGTGAACCCGGCAGCTTAGCCCGGGATGCCCGGGGCAGATCACCAGCAGCAGGCGGTAACCCAGCAGATACTTCCGACCGGTCAGCCTGTCGTCGCTCCTATGCCTGTGACGGATGTGGCGCCGGCGGCTGCAGCTGCGCCAGTGGCAAGGAAGCCCAATGTTTGGTGCTGGAAGTGCTCAGTGAATGATCACGCAGCTAAGGAGTGTCCTGTTAAGCACTTCTGTCAAATATGTGAGAATGCAAGACACCCAACCCCCATGTGCCCATCTTTGAAGTTACCAAGGCCGATGGTGCAAGCTGTTGGGCAAGGACACAGGGACACGATCTTTCTTCAGTTCCCGGACAATCTGTATAAGGCCGACTTGGTGCCCAAAGACACTCCGGTAGCTCTAGTCAAGGTTCATGGCATGGCCGCCACCGCAAAGCAGGTGGAAACTCAGGTAGCGCGGCTGTGTCCGGTGAAGTCTTGGTGTTGGGAAGCTATACCGAGTGGGGAGGACACTTTCACGGTGAACTTTCCGACAGAGGAAGATTTGCTGAGGTTTGATGGTATTGAGTTGGGTGTTCCGTTACAAAATACCAAATTGGCGTTCAGCAAGTGGAAAGCGGAAGATGTCACGCACAAGCTAGACCTTCACCAGGTTTGGGTGCACGTAACTGGGGTGCCAAATCCGATGAGACAATTCTGGGGTGTGTGGGCTGTTGGGTCTCTCATTGGCACAACCATAGATGTGGATATGATAACACTCCGGCGAAGAGGTGTGGTCCGCATTTTAGTTGGCATGATGGAGGCTGATTGCTTCAAGAAATCTGATGAGTTGGGGCCATTTATTAGAACTGATGGGGTGTTACATCTGAAAGGGTACGATTTCCTCTTCCGGCCTGAGAAAGATGACTTTGTTCCGGAGCCGGATTTTGTTCCTTTTGTTTGGCAGCGCAAGGGCAAAGATGACCCAGATGACAATGGCTTAGAGGAAGACGGGAAAGGTGATCATCTAGAGAATGGTGGTTCCTTGGGTGATACTTCCGGTGCTACCAATATGATGATTGATCAGAGTCCGGCTAATGGTGGGGGTCCAGGGCAAGGAGCCCCAAGCAATCATGCGTTGAGGGGGATTGCTCTCACGCCGTTTAACCCCAACCCCAGCACGCCTAGGGCTATTGAAATTGTGAAGAAATGGAAGGATTCTGGAGTTCTCGGTGGGCTGAATGCTACTTCGGGCCACGCATTGGGTACTGCTCCGGGCGGTGGCCAGATACTTACCGCCGGGGAGCCCAGGCAGGCTGCTGCAGTGAGCCCGTCCCGTGGTGGGCTGATTGTGGCTGCCCACGAAGCTGATGCGGGAGCTATGCCGGTCCAAGAGGAGGGCCGTGTGACGCCCGGCCATGGGCTGGAGGCCGACCTACCTGCTGCTGTTGGGCCAGTGCCCGCGCGCCAGGTGGCGTTGAGCTGCCGAGCGCCGGCAGCGGGCTGGGTGCTGTCAAGGGAGGCGCCAGTCCGGCTACTGAGTTGCCGACGAACCTGGTGGTAGGTTC
Organism: Poa pratensis; assembly: GCA_947311845.1. Classification (NCBI taxonomy): domain Eukaryota; kingdom Viridiplantae; phylum Streptophyta; class Magnoliopsida; order Poales; family Poaceae; genus Poa; species Poa pratensis. Next base: position 68,237,139 of record CAMZMU010000042.1, read on the forward strand.
TCTGGACTGTCCCATGTCGACCGGAGATGCGGGTGCCACCCGCGGCGACTCTAGGGTGGAGGGGGACTCTACTTCGACTGTGTCCTCCCCTATGGTGAACCCGGAGGCTATGGCCACTCCGGCCTCTCCCACGACGCCGAGATCGTACGCGGTGGTCGAGAGGGCTGCTATCACGACCATACCTTCTCCCACTTCGTCTGTTGCAGCCAGGGGACGCCAGCACACGGTGGTTGAGAGGGATGCTACCACGCCAACGCCCTCTCCCACTGTGTCCGATGCTGCGAACGAACGTTCACAGCCGAGGGGATCCCCTAGGCGTAGTGGACGTCACCAGGTTGGCGAGGACGGTGCATCTGCGATGGATGAGGACATGATGGCCAAGGCGATGCGTCGCAAAGCAGGCTTGTTCTCTACTCCACCTGCTGGTATGAATCGTTCTTCGCAATCCTTTTTGTCCTTATCTACGCCTACTTTATCTGCTAGGTTGTCGGCGGTAGGTGTTTGTATGGGTAAAAATGAAAAGGAAGTTGTGTTATCGGCTAATGTTTTGAAGCACGTAGAGTATGACCGTCGTAGGGTTTCTTCTACCGTTTCGACTAGGTCGGTACCCTCAACCATAGATGATGATGATGCGCATGCCACAATAGATGGACAGCTTCTATCACATCTTGTTGGAGAGGTAACCGAGGTGGATATGGACGAGGCTGAGCTGGGATCTTTTGATGACCTGTATGCTACCGGCCGGAGATCCAAATCCGCCAAAAATAAAAAGAACAAAGCTTCGCGTAAAAGCGCGAAAAAGTCAAAATCCCCAACTGTTTCCCGATGAATGGCATTTTCGAAAATAGCAGAGGTCTAGGCGACTTGGCTAAACATTTGAATATTGCGCATCATGTGAGAGATTATAAGTTGGATTTTTTGGCTATATCTGAGACGGGTAGAAGGGATTTTCCAAACTCTACTAGACCGACTTTCAGGCGGTGTGGAGTTTGATTGGCATTCCTGTCCCCCTCGAGGTAGATCGGGTGGCATGCTACTTGGCATCAAAACGGAAACCATGGAGTTGTTGGGTGTTCGGATGGTGAATTTCACATTAAATTTCAAATCCGCAACAAGTCCGACAACTTTACATGGAGTCTAGTTGCTGTGTATGGTGCTGCCCAAGAAGAATATAAGGCTGCTTTTCTTAGAGAGTTGGTTAATCTAGCTAAAGATGACCCAAATCCTATTATTATAGGAGGGGATTTTAATATGCTGAGGTACCGACACGAGAAAAGTAGGGGTAGATTTGATACTCATTGGCCTACCTTGTTCAACGCTGTCATCGATAGCTTGTCCTTAAGAGAGGTTCATATGACGGGGAGACAATTCACTTGGGCTAATAGTCTCCCCGAGCCGACGTACGAGAAGCTGGACCGGGTTCTGATGGACTCCCGCTGGGAGGATAAATATCCATTAGTAACGGTTCGTGCGCTTGAACGTATAGAGGCGTTTTCGGATCATGCCCCCATACTCCTATCTACTGGAACGTTGACATCGCCCGGGAAGCACCAATTCAAATTCGAATTAGGTTGGCTGTTACGGGATGGTTTCGATGATTTGGTTAAAAGGATATGGTCTCAACCGGTTGTGGGTGATAGCGCTATCCAGCGGTGGAATAATAAGATGCGCAATTTGCGTAAATTCCTTCGTGGGTGGGCAAGACACACAACTGGTATGCTTAAAAAAGAAAAGGAGCGCCTGTGTTCCATTATTGATGAGCTTGATCAACTAGCAGAAGTACGCCCCTTATCAGCAAATGAGAGTGACCTAAAACGGCACTCGAATGAGCAGGTGGGTCGTATGTTGCGGGAAGAAGAGCTCAAATGGTACCAAAGATCTAAAGCTCAATTCATTCTACAAGGGGACTCGAATACAAAGTACTTTCATAATGTTGCTAATGGCAGACATAGAAAGAAATGTATTCATTCTCTCCTACAGGATGAGGGCTTGATCGAAGGACAGGATCAGCTCAAGGAATATATCACGAACTACTATAAAGGTTTGTTCGGGGCTCCCGAGGAAGGGAACTTTACTCTAGATGAGTCTCGAACAGATGATATTACCCAAGTTACTCCTGAGGAAAACAACTTTCTTACTGCACCTTTCTCTATGGAGGAGGTAAGTAAGGCGGTTTTTCAAATGGAGCATAATAAGGCGCCAGGACCAGATGGTTTTCCGGCTGAGTTTTACCAGCATTTTTGGGAAACCATCAAGTCTGATTTGCTTGAGTTATTTGGCTGCTTACATGCCGGACAACTTGAGCTATTTCGCCTTAATTTTGGGGAGATCGTTTTGTTGCCTAAGATTCAGAATGCCGAAAGGATACAACAGTATCGGCCAATATGCCTTCTGAATGTTAGCTTCAAAATCTTTACAAAAGTAGCGACCATCAGGTTAAATTCAGTGGCAGATCATGTGGTAAAACCTACCCAAACACTTTTATGCAAGGGAGGAATATCCTAGACGGTGTTGTGGTTTTACACGAGACCGTACATGAGATGCACACGAAAAAACTTGATGGGGTGATATTTAAAATCGACTTTGAAAAAGCGTATGATAAAGTCAAATGGCCGTTCTTGCTACAGACTCTGAGAATGAAAGGGTTCTCAGAGGAGTGGTGTGCTTGGATCCATAATTTTGTTACCGGAGGTAGCGTGGCGATAAAAGTCAATGATGACGTTGGTCGCTACTTCCAAACAAAAAAAGGATTAAGGCAAGGTGATCCTCTATCGCCTATACTATTTAATATAGTGGCGGATATGTTGACGATCATGATTGAACGAGCTAAGACGGATGGCCAAATTGAAGGAGTAGTTCCACATCTTGTTGATGGTGGTTTATCTATTCTTCAATATGCAGACGATACAATCCTCTTTATGGAACATGATCTAGATAAAGCCGCGAATCTGAAATTGATACTATCAGCATTCGAGCAATTATCGGGATTGAAAATTAATTTCCATAAGAGTGAATTGTTTTGCTTCGGTGAGGCTCAAGAAGCAGCTGCTCAATATGCCGATATTTTTGGCTGCGAGCAGGGTCAATTTCCAATTATGTACCTTGGAATACCAATACATTATCGGAAACTGACTAATGCGGAATGGAGACACGTCGAAGAACGTCTACAAGCTAGGCTATCTAGTTGGAAAGGAAAATTGCTATCTCTTGGTGGAAGATTGGTTCTCATTAATTCGGTACTAACAAACATGGTACTGTATATGATTTCCTTCTTCCAAATACCTAAAGGAATCTTGCATAAATTGGATTATTTCCGATCAAGATTCTTTTGGCAAGGAGATGGTGAGAAGAAGAAGTACAGACTGGCTAAATGGAATGTTGTTTGTCGCCCTAAAGATCAGGGAGGGCTTGGTATTCATGACCTTGATGTCAAGAACTCAGCCCTCCTAGGTAAATGGCTTTTTAAGCTGCTTACTGAAGATGGGATATGGCAAACACTCCTTAAGAGAAAATACATTGGCACAAAGGCGGTATCACAGGTATATTGGAAACCTGGTGATTCCCACTTTTGGGCTGGACTGATGGCGACAAAGAAACATTTCTTTCGCTTCGGGGTATTTAATATTAAGGATGGCTCGGAGATTAGATTCTGGGAGGACAAATGGTTAGACAACACCACCCTCCGGGATCGATATCCAGCCCTATACAATATTGTTCGTCATAAGGGAGATACCATTGCCACTGTCATGCAATGCTCTCCTCCGAATGTGACGTTCAGGCGAGATTTGTTTGGACCGAGACTAGCGTCTTGGAACTCCCTGTGGCACGGTTGAGTCAGTTCAACTCACACAGGGTCCCGATGAGTTTCGTTGGAATCTATGTGCGAATGGTAAATTCTCTGTGGATTCCATGTATAGGGCGTTAGTACATTCCGATGTGCCAGTTGATGATAATAAAAAAATATGGCAAATGAAGATACCACTTAAGATTAAAGTATTTACGTGGTATCTTCGTAGGGGTGTCATTCTAACAAAGGATAACCTTGTTAAACGAAATTGGCATGGAAGTACGAAGTGTATGTTTTGTCCACATGATGAGACAATAAAACACTTATTCTTCGAGTGTAGTTTCGCACGTTCTATATGGTCAGCCATCCAAATAGCGTCTAACTTATATCCACCCAAGTCTGTTGCCAATGTTTTTGGCAACTGGCTACATGGGATAGATAAAAAGTTAGAACGGTTATTAGGGTGGGAGCGATTGCTGTTATATGGTCGCTTTGGCTTAGTAGAAATGACAAGGTTTTCAATGATAAAGATGTTTCTCATATGCAGGTACTCTACCGTTGCACAAGTATTCTCCGTATGTGGTCCACCTTACAACGTGTGGGACATCGAGACCTCTTTACGGAGGCGTGTGCACGACTGGAAGAGGTGGCGAGGGACATTTTTTCACAACATGGGTGGCCGCTTGATCGCCGGATTGGACCTCCATAGGCCGTCGAGATTGTCCATGACATAGGCGTTTTACATTATGCTGATTGTAATTCGTCTATTGCTGCACAACTTTTTTACTTTCTTGGGATTGCGGCTGTGTGCATTTTTGATGCAGAGGCCGGGTGTAATACTTAAACTTTTGAGTAATAAAGCCCTTTATCTAAAAATGTCGGTTTGTTACATTTAGTGTTGAATGAATAATATGTTTACTAGTTGAGGATCTTCAGAACAAAGAGAGTTTTATTATTCTGCTATAGATTGTTGCAATTTGGAGGTGAGGTTGAATTATGGATGAATTTGCCTCTGAAACCCGGCATTGGTGTTCGCCACTAGCTCTGAATTTCCCTCATTATGACCACGCTTGTGCTGATTCTGGTTGTTGTTGTTGTTGTTGTTTCCCGAGCCATTGTTGTTTCTTCCTCCATTGTTCACAGTGCCTTTCCCTTTCTCTTCCTCATTGTCATCATGGGTCTTGTCCGTGGCTGCGTGCCTGTTGCAAGCGTCCATCAGTTTTGCTATGGTGACTGGCTTGACCCGGTGTCCTTCCTTCATGCGACCCAGCTTCTGAACCAGGGGAGCATACTTGCAAGTTTTCTCCATCGATGAAATTGCGTCCTTGGGCTCAATACCAGATGAAGAGTGCAGGATCTCCGTGACTCGGCCCATCCAATGACGCGTTGACTCGCCCTTCTTCTGCACACAACGATCTAGATCTTCAATGGAAAACAACCGCTTGCACGTACCCTGAAAATGCTTGATGAAAACTGCCTTCAACTCATCCCAGGAATTAATGGACTTCTCTGGCAAATTCTTGAACCACAACTTTGCTGCTCCATCACTCATCATCAAATACATGTACTTTGCACAAACATTCTCTGTGGCATTGCGTATACACATTGCCATCTTGTAACTACTCAACCATCTTGCCGGGTCCATGCTTGGCTCATAGTTGGATATCTTGCTTGGCTCCTTGAACTTCTCAGGGAAAGGCTCCGCTCTAATGGTATCTGAAAGACACATTGGCCCGGCTAAGTTAGAAGAACTTGCTAATAGATTGATATTACCTGGCGAACTTGCAGATGCTGCTGGTGCGGGACCCGGTCCTCCTTGTGGTACTCCTGCTGCTGGTACTGCCGGGTTTGCATTGATTGCGCTTCTTCCCGCTCGTGATCTATTGACTATCTGCTGAGCCACAGAAATTGCTGGGGCGGGTTGATGCTGCTGATTGTTCTGGTTCTGGTTCTGATGGGGCGGGTTTTGCTGCTGTGCCACGGCAGGCCCGGCCAAGGGCGGGTTACCTCCATTGCGGCTCCTGCTACGATAGGTTGTGGTATGAAGCGCACTTTTCTCTTTGGAATACTGAACTTGCTGAACAACTGTTGTACGCAACATGTCTATGGCACGCCGGGCTTCTATCTCTGCTGGCGAGTCTCCCAGTGGAATACGATCTAGTGCTAAAGTTGTTGCATACACGTTATCCGCCGGATTTGAATAGTGACCCGCCGGCGTGTGGAACCTTGGTGTTCTAGGCGGCAGACCCGGATTTCCCCTGGCTCCCTCAGCGGGCAAACCCAGTAATGCTGCTGTTGCAACACCGGCCCCTCCTGTTCCTCTGTTTGGTTCTGCACCTGCTCTAGCCACTGGTGCCACCTGAGTTACACCAATGGGCTGATCTTCTGGAGTTCTAAACAGTACTGCTGGATTTATGGCATTTTCTCCAAGGGCCAACTGGCTCTGGTGCCTCCTCTGATGTGCCCTGGTCATCTCATTGAGACGATTTTCTTCATCCTCAATTTGCTTCCTTCTTGTTTCTATCTCCTGTCTTTCTGCTTCTGCGTTTCTACGCATCTGTTCCAAAGCTCGGCGTGCTGTATCCAACTCTATTGCTCTAACCGCAGCGTTTTCTGGGGTTACTAACCTCGTGAGTGATGATGGATCCAAGACCAGGCCTGTCGTGTCTCGATGCACGGACACCGGGAGTAGAGGATACCCCCTTTTAGGTTCGGCACTGGGCGCGAAGGAGGCTGAGAGTCGTCTTCGCGGGCGGAGTCGGAATCAAGCTCTCCTCTCCACGATCAAAGCATGCAACCAAAGGGACACAAGGAGCTACCCAGGTTCTGGCCGCCCGGAGGCTAAAAGCCCTACTCCTGCATGTCTGGATTGATGGGTTCTTCATAGTGTGGATTACAATGGAGTCCTTCGGGTGAGGTACCCGGAAGGGTTTTGGCTGGAGGTAGAAGAAGGACAGATCCTGACCAGGAGGAGATCACCTTCCTCTCTACCCTGGCAGCCCTAGTCTAGTCTTGCTCTGGTGTGACTTGTGCTTCGGTTCGTCCTCCCCCTCCTCCGTGCCTTGGTCCTCCTTTTATAGGCCAAGGGGTTGCCACAGGGCACGTGAGGGGCACGAGGGACCTTCGGGGTGAAGGACCCTCCCGGCTGGTTTAGAGGGAGACGTGGCCTCTCCTCAGCCTAGCGTTTCCCTTGGGTTAGGTGGGAGCGTCCGCCTGGATGGTGAACAGTGGCTGACACAACCATGGGCCTTGCTCCCTGCCCGCGCTGCCTTCGCCTTGCTTCCCAAGTCTTCTGATGAGGTGGAGTGCTTATCCACAGTGATGCGACGATGCACCTGAGAGGGAGCCCAGCCTCCTGCCGGGGACTCGGGCCCTCGGGGTCTTCCGCGTCTTCTGGCTTGATTCGAGGACCCGGCAGGCCCCCAGGACCGGAGCCCCTTGTCGGTGTAGATCTTGCCTGGCCCTTGCGGGGTCAAAGGGTGAGCCCGCAAGGGTGGCTTGGTTCTTGGCCTTGTCCATCTTTGACTTGGGCCCACAGGGAGTGGACCCACTTTGGCAGCACTAGGGGAACCCCATGTTCCACTGCTGCGACAGTAGCCCCCGGGCATGGTCCCGGCGGCTCCTGCTCCAGCTGCCGGGGCCATGGCCTAAAGATAGGTCAATGTGGGTCCCAGGCAACTGGTCTTCTTGACTCGCTTCTGCCGGGAACTCGCCAGGTCGATGTAGAGACGAGCCCCCGGGTCATCTTGACTGAGTCGTGACGAACGTTGCGATTCGTGCGGACTCCGTTCTTATCTTGGAACTTAACGGGCGGCACGCGTAAGAAGCGGCACGCCTCCTCGATCCCCACGTCCGTCGGAGTAATGGGGCCGCGACGCGATGTGAGGAGTACCTTATAAGCCAAGTTTGGCTTTCACTGTAGCCGTTACTTCTCCAGATTCGCCAAAATCCCCAAATCGCCGCGCGAAGGACTCTTCTTCCTAGACCTCGCCGAGCGCCGCCCTCTCGACTCATCCGCCATAATCCGCCACCGCTCCTCGATCTTGCCTCCAATCCATGCCGCCAAAGCGAGATAGGATAGGAGTAAGGAAGATGTCGCAATCCGCCGCTGAGAAGATGGCGATGGAAGCTTCACTGGCCGAAGCGCCGCCTTCAAGGAGGGTGACTCAGGCCCTCTTCTCCTCCAGCGAATATGCATCGGAGGAAGCCGCTCAGCGCATCCGCCAATCCCTGGCCGCAAGCTTCCGCGGCACGGAGAGTGTGGTGGTGCACCCTGGGAGCGGGCCTCAGCAGGAGGGCAAGGTGGTTACTTTCCATGATTTTTCCGTTGTCGGCCTGCTTCCCCCATTTTCTGAGTTCTTCGCGGCGATACTGGAGGCCAACGGGTTGCATCTGCATCCCAATGCGGTGATGATGTTGGCCACCTTCGCCTATGCCTGCGAGGCATTTGTGGGCGTCATGCCCTCGGTGGCCTTGTTCCGCCACTACTTCGTCCCACGCTTGGGGAAGTCCAGGTGGATTGCTGGAGGCGTCTCTTTCTGCCTCCGGAGTGATGCCGCGCATCAGTACCCGGAGACATTCACTAAGGCCTCTGTTGAAGAATGGAGGCACAACTGGTACTTCGTCGAAGCTGACGATTCCAATGTTCATCTGACGACCCCCTTTTATCCTGCGGAGCAATTGGCGCATTCCAAGGAGAGGAGCTCTCAAGGGGAAGCCCTGGCTCCAGCAATTAGCAGGCTGGCTGCGCTCCGAGCGAGATGAGTGACAGGCGCCATGATCTTGGCAGACTTTCTTCGCAGAGGCATCGCTCCTTTGCAGTTCCGGAGCCGCCCGCTCTGGGAAATCAATCAAGTGGGTAGCAGCCTTCCACGGTCCAGATTTCACTTGACGGAGACGACCTGGGCACTGACCATGGGCTATATGCTGCCATGGGTGCCCTTTGAATTCCAGGGTGAGGTCTTGCCGCTGTTCGAAGATGTGGCTGCAGACAGAATCCGGTCCTTAATGCCGGTATGCAACGAGTATGGAGTGGCGGGTACCACTGGGATTGAGCCCCCGCCAGCGCCCAAACTGCGCATCCTCCGGGAAGAGGGGTCAACAGGGCAGAGCCTTGCTCACGGGGATGTTTCCCCCGAAGATCCCGGGTCTTCAGACAATGAGGGCGGTGAGACAGTTCCTTCTGGAGTGCCTTGTCGACGTGGAGCCCCCAGGGCCCCGTTCGTGGTGGCAACGAACTTGCCGGGAGCCGGGCCGCTGGAGCAGCCAGCCCCACCCGGCTTGCCGCCGATGCAGGAGTCCGATCAGGAGTCCGATCAGGAGTCAGAGGCCATCCCTCCTCCACTCGCAGATGTTGAGGTCGGGGAGGAGAGCTTGTCCTTGCCTGGTCTTTTTGATGACTTGACGAAGAAGAGGTGGAGCTTCGCCGGGTTGAAGAGAAACCGCCGGTAAGCCTTGCGTGTACTTGACCTTGATCACGGAGTTGCTTCTTTCCTGCATTGTCCTGACTTCTTTGCCCTTGCTTTATGGCGTAGGAGTCCAACGCCAGAGTGGCCGAGGAAGAGGCCCCGGGAAGACGAAGACGCCGAAGTGTCGAGCTCCTCCGACACCTCAGGCGGGGATGACTCAGAGCCCCCGAGCCCCCGGGTCGCTTCCCGGGGAGCTGAGGAGGCTCCAGGTGCCGAGGCCGAAGCTGTGCGCGTGGTAGCCCCCGGGGAAGAGTGCGACGTGGATCCCCAGGCGGCCCCGGAGCCGCGCAGACTTGAAGCTGGTGAGCTTGTTCCCGGGGGCCTGGCCCCCGGAAATGCCGAAGCCCGCCTTGAACCCAGAAGAGACTAGGAAGGTCCCGGGTTCACCAAGATGTTCTCCAGTGTCTCTGAGTTCCTGTCCTTTGCTCGCGTCGAACTGGCGCGGTTGATGCCCACGGCCTCCGGAGGCGGGGAGCATTCGCGAGCCGGCGATTGGCAGCTTGCCATGGGTGAGGAAACTCTCGGCGCCAGAGAGCTGAAGCTGGCGGCAGACGAAGAGCTGCTCTATGCTCGGGAGCGCCGGTTAGCCGGCCGCGAGAGGGAACTGGAGCGGCAAAAGGCCGAGCTGGAAAGCGAAGAGCGCCGCTATCTCGGCACTATTGAGGAGCGCCAGATCCGAGCAGCGGAGGACGAGGCTCGCCTTGAGCAAAGCTTGGAGAACGTGGCAAACTGGGCTCGCACTGAGGTCGAGCATGACCTTCGATCCAAGAGCAGAGCCGTCTCATCACTGAGCAGGCAGGTTTCGAAGATCCAGAGCGATCTCGAAAGCGAGAAAAGGAAACGCGAGCAAGCCACCAAGGATTTTCAGTGGGCTAGGGGTGAGAGAGATAACTTATCCGCCCGGATCGGGCCGATGACTGCCACGGTGGAGGCGTAGAAGCAAGCTCTCGATGCAGCTGCGCAGTTCAAGAAGGACGCCACGGCTGGCCGCTTTGCCATGGAGAAGAAAATCCGGGAACTGGGCGAGGTAGTCGATTTCTGGAAGGACAAGGATAAGCGCATGACCGTCATCCGCAAGAAAGAGTCCAAAGAGTTGGAAGACGGGCGGACGGCGATGGAAGCGTCCAAGTCTCAGGCTCAGATTGCCTGGCACCAGCACGAGCAAGTGTCCAACCAGTTGAAAGCAGTGCAAGCTGAATTGGCGGAGGCGAAAAGCGCATTGGAGAAGGAGACGCAGCGGTTTACGTTCCACCGCCGCGAGGATTCCAACATCTTGCTCCAGATGAACCATGGGTCCTTGGACATTGTGAAGGAGTTCGAGAACTTGGGGGTGCCCTCTCCGCCTATTCTCATGAAGGATCATTCCACCTCCTTTACTCGTTACCCCGGGTTCTTGCAGCGCGTGGCCTTACTCATCAAAGGCATCAAGGAGCAGGCTAGCAGAGCCACCCATCTGGCTGGAGAGCAGGCAGCGAGACAGGTGACGATCCGATTCGTCTCGGCGCTCCACCGTCGGCATCCGCAACTTTCTCTCTTGTCCGAGTTGGAGGCGTTTGAACCCAAGGCTCCGCTTCCTCCAGAGGTGTCCCGCCAGGTGGAGGAGATCTTGAAGCGCCTTTCCCGCGAGGACGACCCGTGAACCTGTAAAGTCCTGAAAAGGACAATACCAAAGGCCGTGAACCATGCTTTTGTACGGGTGTCGCCAACGGGCTTATGAACTCATGCTTTTGAAATGTAAATAACTTCTTCCCAGGATACATGAGTTTTATTGTGCTCGTGGGGGCTTAACGCTCTCGGGAAGGATCCAAAGGTGTGAGCGCTAACCAGCCGTGGGCACTCAGACTGTTCTGAGATGCGAGCACAGGGCGCAACCCCCCAAAGGACCCACCCCTCCTGACCGCACGGACCTCAGCCCACGACTCCACTGCCCGAGGGAAACTGACAGTGTCATCGCGAAGGCGCTGCCCAGGATCACGCCCGCTTTCTTCTTAGCCAAAACACATAAAACAGATGTACCCGAGAACAAGCCCGTGCAAGCACGTTTATACTTAGCTCGCATTATGATTCCTTCAGGCTACCTCGGTAATAATTTGGTCGCGCTGCCGCCAAGGCGGGTCTTCTATGCCGTGTTTCAGACATAATTCTACCTTGCCCAGCAATTCTTGGCGGGGACAAGGTTTCCATTCGAGATAGCCTCCCATGTCGACCAAGGGCATAACTGGCTGGCTTACGCCGGTCCGGAGACCATCATGCTGCTTGCTTTGAGTTACCCGGGGACCACCCAAATGGTGACCCGGCGACTTGCTGGCGTTCTGGAGACGCCGGTCCGGAGACCCTGCTGCTGCTTCGGCTTACTAAGCCCGGATGCTTTTTGCCTGATGACCCGACAAACTTACTGGCACGCGCCGGTCCGGAGACCCTGAAGTGGCTTTACCCGCGGGATTCTGACGCTAGCCACTTAGCAATCCAGTACTTCTGAGGAGGTCCGCTTGGCCCTGGGTGTATCGTGACGATGTGACCCGGGAGATCCCACTCTCCCCTGGTCGAATCTTCGCAGATGAAGTTTTGGTCCCAGCTAGCTGCAGTCAGTCCTTGACTACCTTGTGCCTGTTGCGGCGGTGGGGGTGGACGAGACTCTGATGGCTCCTCAGTCTGAGTGGAGGCATTAGCGAACGTCCGAAAAGATCTTCCCATCTGGGGAGTTCCAGCTGCAGTACTTTTCTTGGCTTTCTTGGAATTCACGCCAAGGGGACAGTCTCGGCTGATATGCCCGGGTTCCCCGCAGGTGTAGCAGTCTCCGTTCTTCTGGCTTATCTGGATGTCATTGAACTGCCGGCAATCTTCAAGGCTGTGCCTGTCAGATCTGTGATACACGCACCATACTCCAGGTTTTCCGTTCTTGCCAGGAGGAATGTGTATCTCTTGCGGAACATAGGTGAGAGAATCTTCTTGCCGAGGCTCGCTTTTTGAGTCCTGGTCGAGGCTTTCTTCCTCCAGAAGCGGCACTGATGTTGGTGCGTCAGAACAGAGTTCCTCTTTCAATCCATGCGTCCATGGAGAAAGAGGGACGTCAATGTTCGTGGCACTTTCCCCAGGTCTTCCCTTGCTGACCAAAGAGCTGACATAAGCGGCGGGAGGGACGAAATGGATTCCAGAGGTGCGATCTTCTGCGGCGGGCGCTGGAGAGGACTCGTCAAGAACGAAGCCGAGGCCAGGATACCGCAGGAACTCCAAAGCTGCCTTTCCTTCCTTTTCCGAGTCATCTCGGCCGGAGAGCTCCGCCTGGTCGTAGCAGACGCTGACCTTGTCTTGACCGGCGAACTTGGCGTAGATCTTGATCCTAAAGAAGGATAACTCGACGATGACCTTGAAGCTGAGGACGACGAACTTGTCGATGAACTTGATGAAGAAGAAACCAGCGCTTGCGCCCCCTACCTGGCGCGCCAGATGTCGTGTCTCGATGCACGGACACCGGGAGTAGAGGATACCCCCTTTTAGGTTCGGCACGGGGCGCGAAGGAGGCTGAGAGTCGTCTTCGCGGGCGGAGTCGGAATCAAGCTCTCCTCTCCACGATCAAAGCATGCAACCAAAGGGACACAACGAGCTACCCAGGTTCAGGCCGCCCGGAGGCTAAAAGCCCTACTCCTGCATGTCTGGATTGATGGGTTCTTCATAGTGTGGATTACAATGGAGTCCTTCGGGTGAGGTACCCGGAAGGGTTTTGGCTGGAGGTAGAAGAAGGACAGATCCTGACCCGGAGGAGATCACCTTCCTCTCTACCCTGGCAGCCCTAGTCTAGTCTTGCTCTGGTGTGACTTGTGCTTCGGTTCGTCCTCCCCCTCCTCCGTGCCTTGGTCCTCCTTTTATAGGCCAAGGGGTTGCCACAGGGCACGTGAGGGGCACGAGGGACCTTCGGGGTGAAGGACCCTCCCGGCTGGTTTAGAGGGAGACGTGGCCTCTCCTCAGCCTAGCGTTTCCCTTGGGTTAGGTGGGAGCGTCCGCCTGGATGGTGAACAGTGGCTGACACAACCACGGGCCTTGCTCCCTGCCCGCGCTGCCTTCGCCTTGCTTCCCAAGTCTTCTGATGAGGTGGAGTGCTTATCCACAGTGATGCGACGATGCACCGAGAGGGAGCCTAGCCTCCTGCCGGGGACTCGGGCCCTCGGGGTCTTCCGCGTCTTCTGGCTTGATTCGGGGACCTGGCAGGCCCCTAGGACCGGAGCCCCTTGTCGGTGTAGATCTTGCCTGGCCCTTGCGGGGTCAAAGGGTGAGCCCGCAAGGGTGGCTTGGTTCTTGGCCTTGTCCATCTTTGACTTGGGCCCACAGGGAGTGGACCCACTTTGGCAGCACTAGGGGAACCCCATGTTCCACTGCTGCGACAAGGCCATTGTTAAACAAGGCCGGGGCAGCAGCTGTGTTGTTTCTTTCCTCTCTTTGAGCCCGGTTATGCAGGAAACCAAAGCTGTTTCTGTATCTCGCCGTATCTTCACTTTCATCTGACACCGAAGCCGGCTCTCCATCAGTTCTCTGATCCGCCGGCTCCAATATCGGGGGCAGCTGTTGCTGTTGACCCGGAGTAAAGGCCAGTGGAACAACAGCTGAAGGTGATGCTTGCATGTTGGTCGAAGGCGCGGTGTACACCGCTACCCTCCGAACCGGGCTTGGGCTGGATTCTTGCTCCTCATCATCCTCTTCTTCTACATCATATCCGAACCGGCCTTCAAACAAGGGCAGGATCGATTCTGACTCGGCACGGTCCACCACGTCACCCGGGATTTGTGCCGGGTCTCCCGAGCGTTCCTCCAGCGTGTCAAGGACCAGCTCAACTTGCGCCGTGCCAACTGATTCTTCTCCATCAGATTGAACAATTGTGGCGGCTCCTGACACAGATTCATAGTCTCCATCACTAGCAGATCTAGTTGCAATCATACCAACAAAAACATTGAACTTGCCAATTGGAATAACATCACCTGATTCAAGTAGATCTGATTCTGGCCCCCAGCCAGAATCATCGACGATGAGCTCTCCTTGTGCATTGACTGTGATCTGGCCAAAAACGAAGTTCTCGACCCCTTGCCTTGCTTCTCCCATGATGGTGACACCTTTGGACGCGATTCCCACAGACGGCGCCAACTGTCGTGGGGTAGATAACACGGCAGATGCTACTTTGGGGTAGCTTAAGTTTTTGGGCAAGGCGACTCTGGCGTCTGGGAGATTGTTTAGCACTGCAGGGGGAAAAGGTTTACCCAGGTTCGGCCTCTCCATTGGAGATAAAGACCTACTTCCTGCTATCTTATTATTGATCTCGATCTCGATAACCCGGCTACAACAACAGAGCCAGATCTCGATCTAGGTTACAAGGTTTGTGTGTTTCTCTCTATGGTTCTCTCGCCTAAGCTTGGGTAGTAAAATCTTGCTAGCTATGACTCAGGGACCGGTTTATATAGATGACCGGGTCTCCTGGTGTAGTACAAAGTAAAGCCGGGTTCTACCCGAACTCGGAGTCCTACTCTAACTCTTCTGGTCTTCGTGTATTCCAAGTCTTGAACCGCCTCTGGACATTCTAGAACACCTCCTTCCTTAGCCGGGTTACCGCCAAGATGCTGGCCCAATATCATAACCCGGGTCATGTTGATGGTCAGCTGGCCTAGCCGGGCCTCCTGCCTGGCGGATCACGCTTCCCTCTTCATGGGCCTACCGGGTTATCATCCCCCCATCACATAGATTTTATTCTCTAGACTCCTACACTTCTATGCATGCACATATGCCCTGTCTCCTAAGATGGCAGGCACACACATTCATTCATAATATAGACGAATATGCTTATGGAACGCTATATGCCATAATATTCTGGTCCCATCAAAATACACGATGTAGATCTTTATTGTGTAAATTTTTTTCTTTGGGTTAAAGCAATTAATCTAAACTGTTATAATCTGGTCTGATCAAAATAGATAGTGTAGATCTTTCCTTTTTCTCTTGATCATTATGGGGTTTTCGTGTATATTTTTTATTAATGGGGGTGCTTTCAATCTCACATGTTCTTCATAGATATATAGATTTGATGTACTAGTTTACAGTTATCTTTTCATCTTTAATGTCCTCCTTTGCATTTCACGATTACAGTATATATGATTGTACTCAATTTGAAACTGATCGAAATGCTAAAATAATTGAATGATTTTTCTTTTAATATGTTTATCTATTTTCCTCCCCCCCCCCCCCCCCCGGATCGAGCATCTACAACTAGACGAGTATACAAAAAGTAGAGTGCTTTGGTTGATGTTGATGAGAGAGACTTGTGTGCCCAACTTAGCATGGATGAAAGGCAGACGACATGATTACCTTGCAAGTTGCAATTGGAAAGCCTAGAGGTGGCACAAGTATATTAGTTGTACTCTACGGCAAGCTTCCCATCAATTCAATCAATCCAAATAGAATCTTATCTTCTTGCACTACTGCTGATCACCCAGTCAGTGACAGGCCAAAAACCCCTTCCATTGATGGGCAGGCCGCCTGTAACTAATCATACATCAGTGGTGTATTCGACACTACTGACGAGCGCACTACCCGTCACTGGTAGGACACACCAGTGATGGGCCATCCACGGGATGCCCGTCAGTGATGCTTTTTTACACTGACAGACGCTCGGAAAATGCCCCTCACTGGTAATTGTTAGTGTTGTTTCAGTCAATTAGAATTTGTATATATTCTACAATTCAAATATTTGATTGCAATTCATATATAGTAATTCATATTTTGACAGCATTTAACATTAATATATCTGCACCATTCATCATATAACACATTGCAAGATCAAGTATATATGCGATACATAACATGTTCCAAGTCCAAAGCACAAGTGTAGAAAACACAAGTGCCAAGTTTCAACCCAAAAAGAAGGAGTGTTGCAAACAACGTCGTACAAATTTGAACACAAGTTCATTTTTTAGGTCCGCTTTTTTGGCGCTGTTGACGTCGATTTGAGTGACTACAAAAGTTTCAGTCCCTAGCTGGTTCCCTTTTCTAGGCCTGGACTTCTCTTTTGGCCGCGTAGGTTATGCTACATCCTTGGGCGCTTTAGTGGTTGCTTCCTCTTTTTCGGAATTGAACTCGGAAGAGCTAGACTCGTCATCAGAGTCTTCGTCGGATAAGCTGGTGGTCGGCGGGATAGAAGGGTCCACGATGGCCTCCTCTGGGGCAGCTTCTTCGGCCGCCTCTGAGAGAGTTTGTTTTTCCACCTCCGGGGTAGTTTCTTTCGCCGCCTCCTAGGCATGTTCTTTCGCCCCCTCCAGGGTCGGTGAAGGTTACTAGTGAGAGGCACTCCACTACCGCCTGTCACTGGCATGCTTCCACTGATGGCCTCTCCCCTTTCACCCTTCATTTGTAACCTTTTTGGAGGTAGGGATTTTTTTAGTTTGTAGTAGTTTGTTGCTTAGGGTTAGAATTGGTTTACGTTGCTTAGGGCTAGTTTTTTATTGAGGGTTAAGGTTCATTGTTTAGGGTTAGAGTTCGACGTTTAGGGTTAGAGTTCGACGTGTAGGGTTAGATTTCGATGTTTAGGGTTAGAGCTCGACGTGTAGAGGTTAGACTTCGTCATGTAGGGGTTATGTTTAGGGTTAGGGTTCAATGTTTATTGTTAGAGTTCAATGTTTATGGTTATAGTTTGACGTTTAGGGGTAGAGTTCGATGTTTAGGGTTAGAGTTCGACATTTAGGGATAGAGTTGGATGGTTAGGGCTTTAGTTTGACCTTTAGGGTTAGCGTTCGATGTTTATTGTTAATTAGATTGAAGATAATTAATATTATAACAAAAGGCCTTCCCGCACAAGTTTGACATAAATGGCATGCATACAACTTTCTGTCAAGTTTATCACTACCTAGCTCGCTAGGCTTCATTGTCGACCTCTTCGACAATCTTTTCGACGGTATTCTTGATCTTCCTGGTGGTATACGTTAGTCCTTTGTGGTGATTGCGTCTTGTGTTGGTAGGCACATCATTAGTAGTTTTGCTCCTTTTGCAGGGCTGGCGTTCATCAATATCATCCTCGTCAGTGTCCGGGTCGTTGAATTGGTTATAGTCCTCTTCGTCAAATACACCATCGACTCCAACAATACTCCTTTTCCATTCCTCACGACGTGGCGTTTCTTTCCCTTTGGGTCACGTATGTAGAAAACATGGGTGATTTTCTTAGCTAATACCCATGGCTCATCTTTGGCACTGATTGCTTTCACATTTCTTAACTTGATACGGGTCGCTTCAGGTAAAATCATGGTAGTGAACTTGCTGGGTTTATCTTTGACCTCTTTCGCCCATCTGACACGAAACATGGGGATCTTTGTCATGGCGTAGAATAGTGTCACACCCGTGGAACCGGGGGCTTCCACGACTCCTACCCAAGTGGGACCACACCCGCGGGGTCCACCGTGAAGATGGACAAGACTCGACTACGACAAGGCATGCGAGCAAGCATGTCCCGGCAACACAACTCCAAGGTTGGACCCGTCAAGAGCTCCTTCACCCGGAAGTGTCACTAAGAAGACCTTTCCGGTAACCACTCTGGGATGGTTCCCGGGGACACGGCTGGCTAGGCCTCTGGATCCGTCGCGGCGAATCTGGCGTGATCATGGTAGCGCAATTCCATGGTACGTCACGATCCCTCGGATCCTCCCAAGCAGTCAAGAGATGGACGCACTCCTCTTCCACGGCATCAGGGAGGGGCGCGCTCCTCTCCCCGCCATCAAGAGAAGATCAAAGCAACACTTGGGCGCCAAGGCTGGAACCGACAAGATCTTGCAAGGGTGAGATCATCTGGGGACAGCTGGGGATGGACTGTCAGGATCACCAACCCACAGTCATCCCGGTCCCACCAAAAGCTAGCATGCATTTGTCTCTCACGAATCCTCTGGCCGAAGCCCGTGAATAGGGGAGATGCTGCCTGCACATCTCCCGCCCACCTTTTCACCTTTTGGACGCTCCTCCCGCAAGGACGAAAACGCTTGCCTCTCGCGTGACCGCCTGTGGTGACCCCCTGTGCTATAATGGGAGGGCCAAGGCCACCGAGGGGGGGGGGGGACGGAGAAGGTCGGAAGAAGGACAGATCAGCTCGAGCGAGAGCTAGGCTAGAGCAAGGAAAGCTAGTCTAGGCAGAGAGAGGAGAAGAAGGAAGAGAGGTGATCTTCCGCGGGAAGGATCTGCTCTTCTTCTTCCTCCTAGCGACAACCGGCATTTGACCCAGAATCCACCTTTGTAGCCATAACCATGGTGATCATCTATTCAGACAAGTAGGAGTAGGGTGTTATGCTTCCGAGCGGTCTAAACCTGGGTAGATCACTGTGACCTCCTAGAGCCCCTTTGCCGAATCTACAAAGGGGATGCCTCGTACTCCCGGTGTCCGTGATCTACGACATCGACATCTGGCGCGCTAGGTAGTGGGCGCCAGGGTCTGGTTCGGCTTTTTCCTCGGCGGCTTCGTCAAGATCTCTGTCGTCTTCCTCATCTGCGACACTGAGCATGACTCGCAAGAAAAGAGCTCGACTCATAGTCAGAGCGACCTTCCACTCGCAGCCCGAGGCCGGGGGCTCGGAGCCATCATGGCCACGGCACACAGGTAAGGGCACCATCATCGACGCTCGTTCACAGCATCTCAAGGACCGCTACGCGCTGCCGATTGAGAGCAACCCCCCCGGAATTCTCTCGGATATTGACGCACCATCCTCCTCGTGGACGAACGATGGGAGGTTGGAGCTCTATCCTTGCGATGACCGTCATTCCCTGCAACGGGAGAGCGGGAACTCTCACCAAGATCAAGAATGTGAGCACTCCGCCGATGACAACGACCGCTCATCTACAAGCCTAGAAGGTTCAAGATCCCGACCGCCGCAGATGGCATCCCCGTCATGTGGTGTACCTTCCACCAAATCGGGCGCCCCAACACCGACGATTGCCGCAAGTTGCATCGCTTGTTGAAAGAAGAGGACATCCTACTCGCCAAGAGGAATGCAGGCTGCTACACCTGTGGTGAGGTCGGTCACCTCCGCAGGGAGTGTCCTCACGACCGAATCTCTGGCCTCAAGGGCTGTCGAAAGAGAGGTGCGTCATCTGGTGGCCAGGCTCAAAGTCCACGCGGCTTCCACCCTCGCCCAGTGAACGGCGCCGACGCTGGGGGCTCAGGTAGATGCCCACCCATCTGTAGTGCCAGGGAAGGCTCTTCCGGCTCAGTTGATACACCGGCACCCTGTACCAAGGCTGCACCTCGAGATCACCAAAGATAGACAGCTCGCAGTTGGTGTCTGACTTTCCTCGTCGCCGAGCCTGGAAGACACGAGTGGATCCATCCAGATCATATAATCACAGTAGAGACGGGGCCTGAACCAGTCCCGCCAACATGAGGAACCGACAGGAAGGCGGCAACAAAGGAGTTGTTCCCAGCAAGACCTCAGGAACCGGCGAGACTGCCTGGGCAAAGGTACAGAATAACTGCTCCGGGCGACGCACCGCCCGTGAGCAGCAGAGGATCCTTGCCCAGCGAACGCCAATGAAGACTTGTTCCCGGCGATGCATCGCCTGGGAAATAGCAGAGGATCCTTGCCCAGCGAGCGGCAATGAAGACTTGTTCCCGGCGACGCACTGCCCAGGAAACACCTGAAGACCTGCTCCTGGCGACGCATGGCCCGGGAGCAGCAAGTAAATGAGCTTAGCGAGCAGCACTATGAAACTACTCCTAGAGACGCACAGCCCAGGAACATCAAGAGAATGTGCTCAGCGAGCGGCACTGAAGGCCTGCTCCCGGCGACACACTACCCGGGAGCAGCAAGAGAATATGCTTAGCGAGCAGAACTAAGGAACAGCTCCCGGGAGCAGGTCTTCAGTGCCGAATGCTGGGCACGTTCCCTTGCTGCTCCCGGGAGGTGCGTCGCTGGAAACAGGTCTTCATTGCCGCTCGCTTGGCAAGGATCCTCTGCTGTTTCCTGGGCGATGCGTCATCGGGAACAATTCTTCATTGGCGCTCGCTGGGCAAGGATCCTCTGCTGTTTCCCGGGTGGTGCGTCGCCCGGAGCAGTTATTCTATACCTTTGCTCAGGCAGTCTCACCGGTTCCCGAAGTCTTGCTGGGAACATCTCCTTTGTTGCCGCCTGCCTGTCGGTTCCTCAAGTTGGCGGGACCGGTTCAGGCCCCGTCTCTGTTGTGATTATATGATCTGGACGGATCCACTCGTGTCTTCCAGGCTCGACGGCGAGGAAAGTCTGACACCAACTGCGAGCTGTCTGTCTTTGGTGATCTCGAGGTGCCTCCTTGGCGCGGGGTGCTCATGCATCAACTGAGCAGGAAATGCCTTCCCCGGCATTGCAACCGGACGGGTATCTACCTGAGCCCCTGACGTGGGGCTAAACCCTGGGTTACCAAAGTCCACGACTTGTCAAGGGAACACGAGAAGCAAATCAAGCTGGCTGCCCTAATCTGGCTACTCCATGTGCAGGTGGAATCCGGCTGGACCCCCTGCAGGTGGATCCTGCCTGGTCCCTGTGCAGGTGGATTCCGGCTGCTCCATGTGCAGGTGGATTCCGGCTACACCCTGCGCAGGTGGTATCCGGCTACGCCCTGCGCAGGTGGCTCTAGCGCATCCCGAATCTGGCTGCCCCCTGGCAGGTGGATCCGGCTGCTCCTAGTCGGCGACCCGGAGTCGACACTCGTCCCATCGGACACCCGCGGACATGACATCGCCGACCACCCGACAAGCGGGAAGCACGAGGCGCCGCCCGCACGCCCGACCAAGAACACTGTAGCCGGCTACGGCTACTGTACCCGACCAGCGGGAGGCTCGAGGCGCCGCCCTACATCGCCGCCCGACATCGCCGACCAGCGGGAGGCTCGAGGCGCCGCCCAAGCACTGTACCCGACCAGAGACACTGTAGCCGGCTGTGGCTGTTGTGCCCGCAACCGGCCCCACCTGTAAGCCAGCCCGCTAGCCTCTATATAAGGTGGGCTGGAGCCCAAGAAGAGGGGGACAGACTCTCTCCCCCCCCCCCCGATCGACTCTCCTTCACTCCCTCCTGCCCGAATCCGGCTACACCCTGCGCAGGTGGAATCCGGCTACGCCCTGCTCAGGTGGATTACGGCTGCTCCCTGAGTAGGTGGCTCAAGCACATAAACAGCTAAAGGAGCAAGATGTAACACATATACTCGCGCCGTCGCTCGCGCCAAGCTGTCCCCGCACCTACCAAAGCCACTCCGTGGCATATGTCGTGGCCCTCGCTTCTTCAAAGCCACGTCATTTGGCGCCCACCGTGGGGCTTAGCGGCGACCGGAGTCCCGTTCCCGGCGGGACCACTCGCCACCATCGTCTTCGTCGTCGTCGTCACCATCTCGCCATCGCCGGAGAAGCCCGGAGGCTCGGCGTCGCCTCCCGGAGAAGCCCGAAGGCTCGGCGTCGCCTCCCGGAGAAGCCCGGAGGCTCGGCGTCGCCGTGGCTCTCGCGCTCGCGTCGGCATCGTCCTCGTCAAGCTGCTGCTGCACGTGCGCGGGAGCCGCGCCTGCGCGCCCGTGATGCCCTGCTTCGCCGGCATGCCGGCGCGTCCGCGCCCGCGCCCATCGTCTTCTCCGCGCCCAGCCTCTCCTTCGCGCCGCTCGTTCTCCTGCTGGCCATCCTCGCCGTGGCTCCCTCGACCTCCAGTGGCCGTCGCCCGTCGTTCTGCAGCGACACCTAATTAAGCAGGCAGGGAGGCAGCTGGATCGTTCGTGTCTGGCTGCTAGCTTCGTGCATGCCTGGCCAGCTGCTCCGGCCGCTTCCATGGCCGACCGTCCGGCCGACGGCCCGCTCGGCTCCCCGCCCGGCTGCCGGCCTCCGCGCAAATCGACCCGGCCGGCTGGCCGCGCTCGGCTCCGCCTGGCCGACTGCTGCCCGGCCGGCCTCCTCTGCTTCCACACTCAGGCATCACGTGAGAAGCTAGGCCAAAGAAGCTAAGCAAGCAGACAAGCTGCTGGATCGTTCGTATGTACGAGCATGGCCGGCTGCTGCCTGGCCGAACGCCCGCCCGACCAGCCCAGCCTGGCGCCCGCGTGAATCGATCCGGCCGGCGTGCCCCGGCTTCGTCTCTTCAAGCTCCACCCGGCTGTCCGGCTTCATCTCCTCAAGCTTCGTCTCCGACCCCGCTGCCTCGACCTCCTCCGCGTGCAGCCCAAGGCCGGCTGCTCCTCCCCGGCCGGCGCCGCCATGGCTCAAGCGAGGCCAAGGACGCCCGCCTCCGCCAGCTGCGCCCGGCTGGCCTCGGCCAGCTGTGCCGCGCCGCCGGCTGCACCCCGCGCTGGCCCTGGCCGGCTCCCCGGCCCGCCGCGGTCCCGGCTGGCCCGACCGGCTTCCGGCCTTCGGCCTCCCCAGCTCGCCGTGGTCTCGGCTGCGCCTGCTCCGGCTGGCATGGCCGGCTCCCCGCCTCCGCCTCCCGGCTGGCCGGGCGGCGCTCCATCGCGTCACCTGCTCGGGAAGAAAGAGAAGAAAGGAAAAAAGATAAGGCGTACCGATCCGTCCGCCTGCGCCCGTTTGGTTGGCTGGCCGGCTGCGTCCCGATCTGGCTGGCTACGTCCCGTTTGGATGCCCGCCCAGCGGGGTCCCGACTCCGGCTGCGCGCGTTTGGATGCCGGGTCGTCTGCGTCCCGATCCGGCTGGAGGCCAATCCGGCTACCAGGTGTAACATCCCAAAATTATTATCCAGAATTTTATTCCAAAAATGGGAACCAACAAAAACTTTTGTTGTTTATTGTCTGTTAATTGCTTCTTCTTACTTGTGTTGTTGTTCTTGCTGGTTGTGTGAGTGTTTGCTCTAGTAAACACTAATAAGAAATAAAGAAACCAAAATCCAAATTAAAAGCAAGAAAATAAAAATAGCAAGTTATCACTTTAAAAATCTCAAAGTGACAAATTCAATTATTTTCAAATCAAAGTCAGTGGAGATGCAATGTAAACACTCTCCCTTTTTGTTCTTACTACTTTCCCATCTCAAATATTATTTTTGAACTTGTTTTAAAATTCTAAAATAAAAACAAATAGAAATAAATCAAATTACCTTAAACAAGTACTATGAAAGAAAATGTTGCCAAACATTTTATTTGGCAATGCCAATTTTTGTGGAGCTTCTACATGTTATGGGGAGGCCCCACAAATATTTGCAGAATTTTCTAAAATACTTAAGTACCTCAAATAAATCCAGGAAAAGCTTCTGGATATTGAAATAAAACTGAAAAATAAAAGAAAAGAGGGAGGAAGGGGTTTTCTGCAAAAAGGTCATCGACCTCAGCCCCGACGCCGTCGCCGTGTCGCCTCCACCGTCATCGCCGTTTTCTTCGCCGCCAGGGCCCCCCTGGCCGCGCTCTCCCTCGCTTCTGCACCTCTGCACCTCTCTGCACCGCAGGGGAAGAAACCCGAGCACTCTCCCATCGCCTTTAAGCCGCGGTTCCTCGACGGCCACCGTAGAGGAGTTGGACGGCGCCGGCGAAATTCGTCCCCCCCTTAGCTCCCCGACACGCACCGTCCCTCTAGACGCTTCTAGAAGAAGCCCGGACCCCGGTAGACGTCTCGCCGCCACGTTACCTGTACTTAGCCGCGCGAATCGATCGAGGGATCACCTCCGTGCGCCATGGACGCCGCCATGTGAACCACGACCACCGTGGACCAGCCCTGCCCTATAAAGCCACCCCCACGCCCCTCTGGAAACATCACACCTTCTCACTCCCTCACACTCCCCTCTCGATCCATCTGTGCACCGCAGGAGGCCGTGCACGGCTGCACCGTCGCCGCCGTCGAGGTGAAGCATGGCCGCGACGCCACACAACCCTATTGTCACCTCTCTGTCCTGAGCCTTGTTCTCCACCTTCACCGCACTCACCCGAGCTCGTTTTCCCTCATTTTAGTGCACAGCCGCGTCGCCAGGAGGTCGCCGGAGTCCGCTGCCGAGGCCGTGGAAGTCCGGGAACTCGCCGCCGACGAACCAGCCTTCCCCAGCAAGCGCAGCTCGCACCACGAACTTCCCCGAGCCTCCGCCGTCGATCCACCACTTCGCCGAGCCTTCCCGAGCCCCCTAGGTGAGGTTCCGACCGTCACAGTGCCGCCGGCGCGGCGGCGCCGCCAGTTTTTGGTCGCCGCCGTTGCCTTTGATCGTGGACCGTTGGATCCAGATCCAACAGCCACGTACCGCTTCGCTGTAGTTAAGCCACTGACTGTCTGGCCCCACCCGTCAGTCTTTTATTCTTTTCCACGCACACACTGAGTCACTGACCAGTAGGCCCCACCTGTCAGAAATCTCAACATTATCCAGAGAGAAGGAATTTCTATTTCAATTTTCTCTGGAAAAACAGTACTGGACCTATCTTTGAAATTCAATATCTCGAGATTTAGGAATCCAAATAAATCAAACTCAACTGTTCTGGAAAGCTTATGAAATTGTTTAACCAACACAATTGGTCTCATGTCATTTAATTAAAAGTTAAAAAGTATTATTGAAAATGCCACAGAAGGTTTAAAATCTAAACTTGTTTGTTTCTGATACTCTGTTAGTCCAAATAATTCCAAACCAATTTTGCTAGCTTAGTACTGCCTTGTGTTAGCTCCCCTAATTTTGGTAGAATTAATTAAGCAGTATTAATTGTGACTTTAAATAAACCCTTCTGGACTAAAACAGACAAATATGTTTATTGGTTGATCCAAATGAGTTAGGACCAATTTTGTTAGCTCACATATATCCATGTTTAGTTACCCCTAAAAGGGTTTAATTTTTGGAACAATATAATTTAATTGGTAGCTAAAACTTGATTATTAAGCTACTGGATTCAATCCAATGTGTAGGGAGTTTGGTAACTCCAAATGATCCAATTCAAATTGGGTTGTATTCTACACATCAGTGGCTTTCCATAGAATTTTAGTTTGTATTTTTGTGACCAACAGAACTCAAGTTGTGGAATTAAACATGAATAACTAGTTTCTGCCATAATTTGGACTTAATTAAAAAATGTTTAATTCAATTTATTTGAAAACCAAATTGTGTGGTTTGATGTGTGCAGTAGCTAATTGTGATGTTGATGATGGTTATGTTGAGGTGATTGCTTGTATAGCTTAGTGATTGTTTGCATTGTTTGTTTGTTAATTAGACGAGAACGTTGTCGGATATATCGAGGAAGGAGAGTTTGCTGAATTTGAAGAACAAGAGCAAGATCACTTTGCCAAGCAAGGCAAGCTATTCTCTGAGCTTGCACTACCAACATATGCATCTACTTTCATAACATGTTTACTCTCAAAGCAAGATTTACAAAACCCATTTCAAAAATATATGGATATTATTTTGCCACCCTATGTAGTAGTTTATATAAAACTTTAGGATGGGAAAACAATGTTGTTTATTCAAAACTCCTTTGAAATTCTTGTGAGTTTATGGAACCGAGATGTCGGTGTTGTGGAAAGTGGAAAAATGGTGATGTTTATGAAAAATGCACAGTGTCCTAGTACTATGGAAACCAATCCTACCCTGTGCGACCACATTTACCACATATGGGAAAAGGCGTAGTCATGTAGTTTGCTCTTATTAGTATGGGATACCTCATCGACGGAGATGACTCCGTTATGCATGAGGGGATGGTCCGAGGATCTACCCCCTGACCCGGGTCCTCACACAAGTTGGTGGGGAGGATAGAAGGTTCCACCATAAACCGCCGGACAAAACTATGAGTCCTCACACTTAGGGTTTCTGACGGGAAACCGGACTGGGTGTCGATGGAAAGTGTCATATGGGAAGGATCCTATACTAGCATGAGCAAATAAGAGGCTATGGCCGGCGGCTTACTTCGCATACACCTGGTATGGCGAGACGTGGCAGACACGATGAGTTGCCGGATGGATGTGGGTTAAAAGCGTGCTACCTCTGCAGAGTGTTAAAAACTATTCGAATAGCCGAGTCCTCGGATATGGACAATTGGGAGACTGTCCTAAGACCTTGTGCAAGTTTTAAAAAGGCTTTGAGTTTTTAAAAGAAAAATGAGTGGAGATGTTTCCTACACCTATACCAACGGATCGGTATGAGGTGGTGGATGAAAGTGGACCATGACGGGCTATGGTCGGGAAAAGGAGAAGTTTTGGAAAAACAGATGAAAAGGTGACTTCTTTAAAATAGTTATAAAACTCTTCTTACCTTTTTCAATAAAGATATAGAGATGTTTTAAATAAGAAAAGTTGTCAACTAAAATAAAACTGGTGCATACTCATGTTGGGGTAGTTTGCGAGTACATTCAAATGTACTCATA
Source organism: Poa pratensis (assembly GCA_947311845.1). Taxonomy (NCBI): domain Eukaryota; kingdom Viridiplantae; phylum Streptophyta; class Magnoliopsida; order Poales; family Poaceae; genus Poa; species Poa pratensis. The sequence continues at coordinate 68,263,677 of CAMZMU010000042.1, forward strand.
TTGGTTTCGTCCCTGGCTATTGTCCTAGCCAGACTACGAGGAGGAACACTACGCAGAGCAGGAATATGGCGACTTCTACGCCAACTAAGGATCTCCACAAGTCAGCTGCCTGTCGGGTCGTCATCGTTAGAATATGATGTCGATTACGCCGTAGCTTCCGCTGATATATTTGGTTTGGCCCATGAAGGCACCTATGTAAGAACTTGGTCTAAATGACCATTTATGTAAGACTTTTATTCGGTACTGTAATGGATGTAAACTTTGGTATCCAATTCGGATTATGTGCAACGACAGACTGATCACGGGATCGTTGTGTTAAGCATAATCGGGTATTTCGGACAGCTAGTCCGGGGTCCCCACAGACTTGGTATCAGAGCCATCCTGACTTTAGGAAACCTTAGTTAGCATGGTCGTTTGTCAAATGTTACAAAAGATGAATTTCTAAAAAGAAAGGAATGAAGTATTTTCGAAAATTGCTTATCTCCAATCCTCTTACTTATGCAAAATTTTACTCTCATTAAATGTTACATTTTCCTTAGTATCCCTAAAATTTTGTACACCTCTCATTAAGTTTAAAATTTGACTCACTTGTTGCCCTACTATATTAAAATTTTGATATACTTGTCACCTAACTAACTTAAAATTTTGCTTAAAAACTGTAGATGGCACTCCACTGGACCGAGTTCGTTCAGCTGGAGAAGGACAGCAAGCTGACGTTTGAGAGGGACTTGTTCGAGTTGACCAAGCTGTTAGGTCGCCCCGCTCCAGAGTTTGAGGGAGCTCAGATTGATGTTCACGGTGTTGGAAGGCTGAGCTGGCTCATCAGATCGTCAGTTCGCAGGAACATCAAGTCTCCCAATTCCAGGACGCTCATCTTCACCACCAAGGAGGCCACCTGGGTTGACGGTCTCTGTACTGCTACACAGAGGATGCTAGCCCGACTTTGTGAGGAGCACAAGGCGGAGTTAGTAGACTCCCGTTTCCGGTTCTACGGGAGGCGCAACTGTGATGGACACCCTACTCCTTCACCTTACCACCCGATGTTTGGGAGCTACATCATGGACATGGAGATCTTACTTCAGTGCACTCAGGATGATCTGTTGCGCACTAGGATTCAGCTCCACTTCGACCGCGAGTCGCTCGTTGAGCTTCGCGAGAACGAGATGAAGCTGATGGTGGAGAAGGTTGCTCTTCTCAGGAAGAGGGCCCAGCTGAGGAAGACTATCGTGAAGCTCCGCACGAAGGTGGCAGAGCAGGATGGACTGATTGAGGATCTTGAGCACCATACTGACGAGATGGAGGAGGAGGGCGAGGATCTCCGCAAGGAGAACGACGCTTTCCTCAGTGACGATGATGACTTCGTGGAGGAGATGGACTGTGAGGAGGAGGATGATGAGGAGGAGTTAGTTGACGAGGAGGAGGAGCCACTCGAGCCAGTTCTCGAGGACGAGGAGGAGGATCCCGAGGAGCCAGCCTACCAGTCAGATGCTGACGTGTTAGAGCTGGAGGTTCCACCTCAGTAGGCGAGTGACTTGATCACTACCGCAGGATTAGGTTGACCCCCTATAGCTAGTCGAGTAGTAGTAGTGGTTCTTTTGGAAACCAGATGTTATGTATTAGATGTATGTTGTAAGCTTGAGGTTGTAAGCTTGATGTTGATGTGAACCTTGATGTGTTGTTTGTGAAATATAAGTATGTTTGTCTTGTTTAAATTGTGTGAACTATTTTCATATAACTCTTAGGATTAATCAACCGCTTGAGAGATCATCTTTTCCCTTAGTCGAACTTTTCTTGCCTTGTCTCTTATACCCGGTGTGCTTCAGGATGCCACCCCGTCGCAGCAATGCGGAAGGATCAGGATCAGCACCACCACCACCGGACCCAACCCCCACCCAACTTCTCGCACTTATCATGGAGGAGCGTGAAAATGCCCGGCAAGAGCGCCAAGCTCATCTCGCTGCCTTACAACAACTCGCAGCCGCTTACAACAACAACAACAACAACAACAACAACAACAATGGTGGTAACGGCAATGGCGATGGAAACCAGCGATCTACCTTGGGTGATTTTCAGAAGACCAACCCACCCACCTACTCCAAGGGACTTCACCCACTAGAAGCCGATGATTGGCTTCGCACCATCGGCAATAATCTTGAAGTTGCTGCTGTGGGAGAAAATGAGAAAGTGCTGTATGCAACCCACTATCTCGCTGGACCTGCAAGAGCTTGGTGGGAAACTACCAAGACTCTCCAGCCAGCTGGTCATGTCATCAACTGGGCTGAGTTCCAGGAGAAGTTCCGCAAGAAGCATATTCCTTACGGACTTATTGAGAGGAAGAAGGATGAGTTCCGCAAACTGAGGCAGGGAAGTAGAGATGTGGTCGGTTATCTTGAGGAGTTTACCGACTTATCTCGGTATGCTCCTGATGACACCGACAAGGAAGAGAAGAAGATGGAGCGTTTCATGAGTGGACTTCATGATGAACTTCAGTGTGCTTTGGTTATCCATGACTTCCGTGATCTGGAGTCACTTGTGGACAAAGCCATCCAGCTGGAGACCAAGCGCAAGTCGATGTATGAAGGTCGCAAGAGGAGGATGAATGCTCAGGAAGGCTCGAGCAGCCAGAAACCTCGTATCTTTCAGCAGAACACCAGGCCTGCCTATCGTCCACCCCAAGCTCCACGCCCAATTACCCTAACCGCCCAAACAACTTCAACCGCCCCAATGACAATAACCGTCCCGGAGGAAACTTCAACAACTTCACCGCAATCCCAATGTGATCTGCTTTGAATGCGGCAACAAGGGTCACTACTCCAAAGAATGTCCCAATCCCAAGAGGAATGTCCAGCGCCCCAATGCGCCGGCACAGAACAATGGTCAAGGCCGCAATGGAAATGGAAATGGCAAGAATGCCGCACCTCGCGGAAATGCTGCTGTTGCCAAGGGTCGTCTGCACCACATCAATGCTGAAGAAGCTCAGGATGCTCCGGATGTTGTGCTGGGTACGTTCCTTGTCAACTCAGTACCTGCAACTGTTCTGTTTGATTCTGGTGCTACCCATTCATTTGTTACCCAAGAATTTGTTGCTAAGGGAGGTTTAGTTAAGAGCCTCTTACCCAAACCCATGGTCATCCAAATCCCAGAATCCACCGTAGAGACCAAGATGTTTTGCTCCGATGTACCCCTTGAGATCAAAGGAGAAAAGTTTCCAGTTAACTTAATTGTTCTGGGAACCCAAGGCATCGATGTTATACTCGGTATGAATTGGTTAGCCAAGTACCATGGTCGAATTGACTGTGCCAGAAGAGCTGTATCCATCACCACCGACAAAGAAGTAGAAGTGGAGTATGTGTCTGAAACTAGTCAACCTCACCCAGGCTGCCATGAGAGCATAGCTCGACCCGCCCTAGATGAGATCCGTGTTGTTCATCTGTTCAAGGATGTTTTCCCAGAAGAATTGCCTGGTATGCCGCCAGATAGGGATATTGAGTTCATAATTGAGCTTATCCAGGAACATCCCCCATATCCCAAAAGCCTTATCGGATGAATCCGGAAGAACTGGTTGAGTTGAAGAAGCAGTTGGCTGATATGCTAAGCAAAGGTCTTGTCCGCCCAAGCGCTTCACCATGGGGATCACCCATTATTTTTGTGGACAAGAGAGACGGTACCACACGCCTGTGTGTGGATTATCGCAAGCTGAATGACGTGACCATTAAAAATAAGTACCCTCTTCCCAAGATCGAGGATCTGTTCGATCAAATGAACGGAGCCCGAGTCTTTTCAAAGATCGATCTTCGGACAGGTTACCATCAGTTGAAGATCAGAGAGACAGATATTCCCAAGACCGCCTTCACCACTCGTTACGGTTGTTTGAATACACCGTGATGTCTTTTGGTCTGACCAATGCCCCAGCCTATTTCATGAATCTCATGAACAAGATTTTCATGGAGTACCTCGACAAGTTCGTGGTAGTTTTCCTTGATGACATCCTTATTTATTCCAAGACCGAAGAAGAGCATGCTGAACACCTGCGTCTAGTTTTGGAGACCCTCCAAGAGCACCACTGTATGCCAAACTTAGCAAGTGTGAGTTTTGGCTCAGTGAAGTGGCATTTCTTGGACATATTGTATCCGCTGGAGGAATTTCTGTTGACCCTGAGAAGATACAAGCCATTCTTGACTGGTTATCCCCAACCAATGTTTTTGAAATCCGAAGCTTTCTCGGACTTGCCGGTTATTACCGCAAGTTCGTGAAGGATTTTCCAGTATAGCCAAACCTCTGACCCAACTGTTGAAGAAGGACAAGAAATTTGAATGGACTCAGAAGTGTGAGGATAGTTTCCAAGAACTGAAGAAGAACTAACCTCAGCCCCAATCCTGATCATGCCAGACGTCACCCAGAGTTTCGACGTGTATTGCGATGCATCACGCCTCGGACTTGGTTGCGTTCTGATGCAAGAAGGCAAAGTTGTGTCGTACCTGTCCCGGCAGTTGCGACCGCATGAAGAGAATTACCCAACCCATGACTTGGAGTTAGCTGCTGTAGTCTTTGCTCTTAAGAAGTGGCGTCCCTATCTTGCGGGACATCGCTGCGAGGTCTATACAGATCACAAAAGCTTGAAGTATATTTTCACCCAGAAAGATCTGAACCTGCGACAGAGGAGATGGATGGAATTAATCAAGGATTATGATATTGGAATCCATTATCACCCCGGAAAGGCTAATGTAGTTGCCGATGCCCTTAGTCGCAAACCTTGCACCCTGAATGCCCTGATCCAAGCCGAACAGCCAGCCTTGTTCAAAGACTTCCAAGATTTTGGACTAGAGCTTGTTAGCCATGGTTATCTCGCCAATTAGAGTTAACCCCAACCCTGATGGATCAAATCAAAGAAGCCCAGAAAGGTCATGAAAGCATAGAGGGAATTAGGAAGAAATTTCCCTCGGCAAAGCACCCGGTTTTACCGAAGATGCTGAAGGAGTGCTGAAATTCAATGACCGTATCTGTGTGCCCAATGTCACGGAACTTAAGGAGTTAATCCTGAAGGAGGCCCATGAGACCCCTTATTCAATCCACCCCGGCGGAACCAAAATGTACCAAGACCTTCGAGAAAGATTTTGGTGGCATGGAATGAAGCGAGAGATTGGTTCATTCGTAGCCAAGTGTGATATCTGTCAGCGAGTCAAGGCTGAACATCAGCGACCCGCTGGATTGCTTCAACCTTTGAAAATTCCCGAGTGGAAGTGGGATGAGATTGGAATGGATTTTATTACCGGACTTCCAAGATCCAACCGAGGCCATGATTCAATCTGGGTCATCGTTGATCGACTGACCAAGGTTGCCCACTTTGTTCCTGTCAAGACCACTCATACCGGAGCTCAGTTAGCAGACCTGTATATTTCCAGAATAGTGAGCCTGCATGGTGTGCCTAAGAAGATTGTATCTGATAGAGGCACGCAATTCACCTCAAGATTCTGGAAATCCCTTCATGAAGCCCTCGGAACCAAGTTAGCCTTTAGCACAGCTTATCATCCCCAGACCGATGGCCAACTGAGCGAGTGAACCAGATATTGGAGGACATGCTTCGCGCATGTGTTCTATCCTATGGTTCCAAGTGGGAAGATTGTCTTCCGTTTGCAGAGTTCTCGTACAACAACAGTTATCAGTCTAGTCTGCAAATGGCCCCTTTTGAAGCCCTTTACGGCAAGAAGTGTCGTACACCCCTGAATTGGTCCGATACCGGAGAGAGCAAATTGTTCGGACCAGATACCCTCCGAGAAGCTGAAGAGCAAGTTCAGCTTATTCGTGAACGTCTCAAAACTGCCCAATCCCGTCAGAAGAGTTATGCTGACACCAAGCGCCGTGACTCACTTCAATCGGAGATTATGTTATCTCCGAGTGACACCCCTCAAGGGAATGCAGCGTTTCCATGTCAAAGGAAAGTTAGCACCAAGGTATATTGGACCCTTCAAGGTCATTGCTCGTCGAGGAGAAGTATCCTATCAGCTGGAGTTACCCCAGGAGTTAGGAGATTATCATGATGTCTTCCACATTTCCTTGCTCCGGAAGTGTCTTGAAGTTCCTGACCAGCCTGATGTTTTCAAAAACATCGACCACCTCTCCATCGACCTGAACCAAGACCTGACTTATCGTGAGAGACCCCTCAAAATTCTCGAAGAAGATGTTCGTGTTACCCGAAGACGTGCGATCAAGTTTTACAAAGTCCAGTGGACTAACCACTCTGAAGAAGAAGCAACTTGGGAACGCGAAGATTATCTTAGAAGCGAATTCCCAGACCTCCTTAAAACCTAAGCTAGCAAATCTCGGGACGAGATTTATTTTAAGGGGGGAAGGATTGTAACATCCCAAAATTATTATCCAGAATTTTATTCCAAAAATGGGAACCAACAAAAACTTTTGTTGTTTATTGTCTGTTAATTGCTTCTTCTTACTTGTGTTGTTGTTCTTGCTGGTTGTGTGAGTGTTTGCTCTAGTAAACACTAATAAGAAATAAAGAAACCAAAATCCAAATTAAAAGCAAGAAAATAAAAATAGCAAGTTATCACTTTAAAAATCTCAAAGTGACAAATTCAATTATTTTCAAATCAAAGTCAGTGGAGATGCAATGTAAACACTCTCCCTTTTTGTTCTTACTACTTTCCCATCTCAAATATTATTTTTGAACTTGTTTTAAAATTCTAAAATAAAAACAAATAGAAATAAATCAAATTACCTTAAACAAGTACTATGAAAGAAAATGTTGCCAAACATTTTATTTGGCAATGCCAATTTTTGTGGAGCTTCTACATGTTATGGGGAGGCCCCACAAATATTTGCAGAATTTTCTAAAATACTTAAGTACCTCAAATAAATCCAGGAAAAGCTTCTGGATATTGAAATAAAACTGAAAAATAAAAGAAAAGAGGGAGGAAGGGGTTTTCTGCAAAAAGGTCATCGACCTCAGCCCCGACGCCGTCGCCGTGTCGCCTCCACCGTCATCGCCGTTTTCTTCGCCGCCAGGGCCCCCCTGGCCGCGCTCTCCCTCGCTTCTGCACCTCTCTGCACCGCAGGGGAAGAAACCCGAGCACTCTCCCATCGCCTTTAAGCCGCGGTTCCTCGACGGCCACCGTAGAGGAGTTGGACGGCGCCGGCGAAATTCGTCCCCCCCTTAGCTCCCCGACACGCACCGTCCCTCTAGACGCTTCTAGAAGAAGCCCGGACCCCGGTAGACGTCTCGCCGCCACGTTACCTGTACTTAGCCGCGCGAATCGATCGAGGGATCACCTCCGTGCGCCATGGACGCCGCCATGTGAACCACGACCACCGTGGACCAGCCCTGCCCTATAAAGCCACCCCCACGCCCCTCTGGAAACATCACACCTTCTCACTCCCTCACACTCCCCTCTCGATCCATCTGTGCACCGCAGGAGGCCGTGCACGGCTGCACCGTCGCCGCCGTCGAGGTGAAGCATGGCCGCGACGCCACACAACCCTATTGTCACCTCTCTGTCCTGAGCCTTGTTCTCCACCTTCACCGCACTCACCCGAGCTCGTTTTCCCTCATTTTAGTGCACAGCCGCGTCGCCAGGAGGTCGCCGGAGTCCGCTGCCGAGGCCGTGGAAGTCCGGGAACTCGCCGCCGACGAACCAGCCTTCCCCAGCAAGCGCAGCTCGCACCACGAACTTCCCCGAGCCTCCGCCGTCGATCCACCACTTCGCCGAGCCTTCCCGAGCCCCCTAGGTGAGGTTCCGACCGTCACAGTGCCGCCGGCGCGGCGGCGCCGCCAGTTTTTGGTCGCCGCCGTTGCCTTTGATCGTGGACCGTTGGATCCAGATCCAACAGCCACGTACCGCTTCGCTGTAGTTAAGCCACTGACTGTCTGGCCCCACCCGTCAGTCTTTTATTCTTTTCCACGCACACACTGAGTCACTGACCAGTAGGCCCCACCTGTCAGAAATCTCAACATTATCCAGAGAGAAGGAATTTCTATTTCAATTTTCTCTGGAAAAACAGTACTGGACCTATCTTTGAAATTCAATATCTCGAGATTTAGGAATCCAAATAAATCAAACTCAACTGTTCTGGAAAGCTTATGAAATTGTTTAACCAACACAATTGGTCTCATGTCATTTAATTAAATAGTTAAAAAGTATTATTGAAAATGCCACAGAAGGTTTAAAATCTAAACTTGTTTGTTTCTGATACTCTGTTAGTCCAAATAATTCCAAACCAATTTTGCTAGCTTAGTACTGCCTTGTGTTAGCTCCCCTAATTTTGGTAGAATTAATTAAGTAGTATAATTGTGACTTTAAAATAAACCCTTCTGGACTAAAACAGACATATGTTTATTGGTTGATCCAAATGAGTTAGGACCAATTTTGTTAGCTCACATATATCCATGTTTAGTTACCCCTAAAAGGGTTTAATTTTTGGAACAATATAATTTAATTGGTAGCTAAAACTTGATTATTAAGCTACTGGATTCAATCCAATGTGTAGGGAGTTTGGTAACTCCAAATGATCCAATTCAAATTGGGTTGTATTCTACACATCAGTGGCTTTCCATAGAATTTTAGTTTGTATTTTTGTGACCAACAGAACTCAAGTTGTGGAATTAAACATGAATAACTAGTTTCTGCCATAATTTGAACTTAATTAAAAATGTTTAATTCAATTTATTTGAAAACCAAATTGTGTGGTTTGATGTGTGCAGTAGCTAATTGTGATGTTGATGATGGTTATGTTGAGGTGATTGCTTGTATAGCTTAGTGATTGTTTGCATTGTTTGTTTGTTAATTAGACGAGAACGTTGTCGGATATATCGAGGAAGGAGAGTTTGCTGAATTTGAAGAACAAGAGCAAGATCACTTTGCCAAGCAAGGCAAGCTATTCTCTGAGCTTGCACTACCAACATATGCATCTACTTTCATAACATGTTTACTCTCAAAGCAAGATTTACAAAACCCATTTCAAAAATATATGGATATTATTTTGCCACCCTATGTAGTAGTTTATATAAAACTTTAGGATGGGAAAACAATGTTGTTTATTCAAAACTCCTTTGAAATTCTTGTGAGTTTATGAACCGAGATGTCGGTGTTGAGTTGGAAAGTGGAAAAATGGTGATGTTTGTGAAAAATGCACAGTGTCCTAGTACTATGGAAACCAATCCTACCCTGTGCGACCACATTTACCACATATGGGAAAAGGCGTAGTCATGTAGTTTGCTCTTATTAGTATGGGATACCTCATCGACGGAGATGACTCCGTTATGCATGAGGGGATGGTCCGAGGATCTACCCCCTGACCCGGGTCCTCACACAAGTTGGTGGGGAGGATAGAAGGTTCCACCATAAACCGCCGGACAAAACTATGAGTCCTCACACTTAGGGTTTCTGACGGGAAACCGGACTGGGTGTCGATGGAAAGTGTCATATGGGAAGGATCCTATACTAGCATGAGCAAATAAGAGGCTATGGCCGGCGGCTTACTTCGCATACACCTGGTATGGCGAGACGTGGCAGACACGATGAGTTGCCGGATGGATGTGGGTTAAAAGCGTGCTACCTCTGCAGAGTGTTAAAAACTATTCGAATAGCCGAGTCCTCGGATATGGACAATTGGGAGACTGTCCTAAGACCTTGTGCAAGTTTTAAAAAGGCTTTGAGTTTTTAAAGAAAAATGAGTGGAGAATGTTTCCTACACCTATACCAACGGATCGGTATGAGGTGGTGGGATGAAAGTGGACCATGACGGGCTATGGTCGGGAAAAGGAGAAGTTTTGGAAAAACAGATGAAAACGGTGACTTCTTTAAAATAGTTATAAAACTCTTCTTACCTTTTTCAATAAAGATATAGAGATGTTTTAAATAAAAAAGTTGTCAACTAAAATAAAACTGGTGCATACTCATGTTGGGGTAGTTTGCGAGTACATTCAAATGTACTCATATTGGTTTCGTCCCTGGCTATTGTCCTAGCCAGACTACGAGGAGGAACACTACGCAGAGCAGGAATATGGCGACTTCTACGCCAACTAAGGATCTCCACAAGTCAGCTGCCTGTCGGGTCGTCATCGTTAGAATATGATGTCGATTACGCCGTAGCTTCCGCTGATATATTTGGTTTGGCCCATGAAGGCACCTATGTAAGAACTTGGTCTAAATGACCATTTATGTAAGACTTTTATTCGGTACTGTAATGGATGTAAACTTTGGTATCCAATTCGGATTATGTGCAACGACAGACTGATCACGGGATCGTTGTGTTAAGCATAATCGGGTATTTCGGACAGCTAGTCCGGGGTTACCACACCAGGTCGGCCGTCTGGCCACCCTCCTCCGACTACACCGACATCCCCGCTTCGACAACTCGAACCGCATCCCCAACTACGGCATAAAAAACAGCTAAGTGACGCTTTCGCCTCCTGTTTCCGGCATCCCTTACTTTCCATGTAACTGTGGCTAGCCGGCTACCGATCCTCGCTTACGATAGCTCAGTACCGTACCCGGCTCCACGGCCAAACTCTCGGATCCGGCTGCGCAGATAGTCGGCCAGAGGACAAAGCAGGAGCCACACGAAAAAGGCAAGTAAGAAAGGAAAGATTTCCGGCTCGCGACAGAAAAACCGCGCCTTTGCCGAGTCGCCTTTATCCAGTCTCTAGATCTAAGTATTGTGCCACGCTCGTCGTTCCGGCATCTCTTTGGATCCGGCTGCAGAGTTCAGCCGGCAAGAGCCTGCGCCGGACGGGGTGCACAGGAAAAAGATCAAAGGAACCGGCCAAAGGCGAGCCGGCACCTGCATCGCATAAAGTGCTCAGTCGTTTCGTCGAGTCGCTTCTGTCCAGCTTCTAGATCTAAATATTGTGCCACGCCCGTCGTTCCGGCATCTCTTCGGATCCGGCTGCAGAGTTCAGCCGGCAAGAGCCTGCGCCGGACGGGGTGCACACGGAAAAGATCGAAGGAACCGGCAAAAGCGAGCCGGCGTCGGCATCGCGTATAGATATCCGTTTGGCGTCGCACTATTTTACTTAGCATCGTGCAGATTCAACTCGTTTTCTTGATGTTACAGGAATACACGCAGGACTTGTTGAACATGCAGAAGCCCTCTCGTCGTAACCGGCGCCACCGCTCCAACGTGTTCGGAGGCTAGTGACGTGGGGCTAAACCCCGGGTTACCAAAGTCCACGACTCGTCAAGGGAACACGAGAAGCAAATCAAGCTGGCTGCCCTAATCTGGCTACTCCATGTGCAGGTGGAATCCGGCTGGACCCCTGCAGGTGGATCCTGCCTGGTCCCTGTGCAGGTGGATTCCGGCTGCTCCATGTGCAGGTGGATTCCGGCTACACCCTGCGCAGGTGGTATCCGGCTACGCCCTGCGCAGGTGGCTCTAGCGCATCCCGAATCCGGCTGCCCCCTGGCAGGTGGATCCGGCTGCTCCTAGTCGGCGACCCGGAGTCGACACTCGTCCCATCGGACACCCGTGGACATGACATCGCCGACCACCCGACAAGCGGGAAGCACGAGGCGCCGCCCACACGCCCGACCAAGAACACTGTAGCCGGCTACGGCTACTGTACCCGACCAGCGGGAGGCTCGAGGCGCCGCCCTACATCGCCGCCCGACATCGCCGACCAGCGGGAGGCTCGAGGCGCCGCACAAGCACTGTACCCGACCAGAGACACTGTAGCCGGCTGTGGCTGTTGTGCCCGCAACCGGCCCCACCTGTAAGCCAGCCCGCTAGCCTCTATATAAGGCGGGCTGGAGCCCAAGAAGAGGGGGACAGACTCTCTCCCCCCTCCCCGATCGACTCTCCTTCACTCCCTCCTGCCCGAATCCGGCTACACCCTGCGCAGGTGGAATCCGGCTACGCCCTGCGCAGGTGGATTCCGGCTGCTCCCTGAGCAGGTGGCTCAAGCACATAAACAGCTCAAGGAGCAAGATGTAACACATATACTCCACCATATATACAGAATCAGAGGCAGGATGTAGCGGTTTTACCTCCTCACGAGGGCCGTGAACCTGGGTACAACGTGTGTTTGCCGTGCCCGAACACAATCCCGCCGGAGCGCCGTCGCTCGCGCCAAGCTGTCCCCGCACCTACCAAAGCCACTCCGTGGCATATGTCGTGGCCCTCGCTTCTTCAAAGCCACGTCAGCCCCCAGCGCCGGCACCGTTCTCTGGACAGGGGTAGAAGTCGCGCGGACTTTGAGCCTGGCCGCCATTCAGTGCACCTCTTTTTCGACAGCCCTTGAGCACAGAGATTTGGTCGTGAGGACACTCCCTGCGGAGGTGACCAATCTCACCACTGGTGTAGCAGCCCTCATTCCACTTGGCGAGCAAGATGTCCTCTTCTTTCAACAAGCGACGTAGCTAGCGGCAGTCGTCGGTGCTGTGGCGGCCGATTTGGTGGAAGGTACAAAACTTGCCGGGGATGCCATCCGCGGTTGACGGGATCTTGAACCTTCTGGTCTTGTAGTAGAGCGGGTCATCGTCATTGGCGGAATACTCGCATTCTTCATCCTGGTGTGAGTTCCCGTTCTCCCGCTACGGGGAGCGATGGTCATCGCAAGGACAGAGCTCCAGTCTCCCATCGCACGTCCGTGGGGAGGATGGTGCGTCAATATCTGAGAGAGTTTCGGGACGGTTGCTCTCAACCGGCAGCGTGCAGTGGTTCATGAGCTGCTATGAATGAGCGTCGGTGACAACGCCCTCACTCGTGTGCCACGGCCTTGATCGGCTCCGAGCCCCGGCCTTGGGGTGTGAGTGGAAGGCCGCTCCGGCTACGCGTTGAGCTCTTTTCTTGCGAGTCATGCTCCGGGTCGCAGACGAGGAAGATCTCGACGAGGGCGTTGGGGAAGAAGCCGAACGAGACGCTGGCGCCCCCTACAGAGGCGGTTTCCGGGTCGACTGTCGGCTGTTTCTAGGAGGAAGAAGAAGAGCAGATACTTCCCAGGGAAGATCACCTCTCTTCCTTCTTCTCCTCTTTCTCTCTGCCTAGACTAGCTTTCCTTACTCTAGCCTAGCTCTTGGTTGATCCGTCCCTCCTTTTTTTCCTTCTCAGTGGCCTTGGCCCTCCCTTAATAGCACAGGGGGTCACCAAAGGCGGTCACGCAAGAGGCATGTGTCTTCGTTCTGGTGGGAAAACCGCCCAAAAGGTGGAAAGGTGAGCGGGGAGATGCGTGGGCCACATCTCCCATCTTCGCGCGCTCTGGCCAAAGGGTTCTTGATGGCCAAAAGCAGGCCAGCTTTTGGCGGGACATGGATAACAGTGGGTTGGTAAACCTGAAAGTCCATCACCAGCTGTCCCCTGATGATCTCACCCTGGTACGATCTTGTCAGCTACAGTCTTGGCGCCCAAGTCTTGCCTTGATCTTCTCTTGATGTCGTGGGAGGGGAGTGCGTCCCTCTCCTGATACCGTGGGAGAGGAGTACGTCCCTCTCTTGACTGCTTGGGAGGATTCGAGGGAGCGTGACGTACCATGGAGCTGCGCTACCATGATAACGCCAGACCCGTCGGGACGGATCCAGAGTGGTTCCCGGGAAGGTCTTCTTAGCGGCGCTCCCGGGTGGAAGAGCACTTGACGGGTTCAACCTTGTTCTTGCAGTCGTTGTGTAACACCCCAAATTTTGGATCTAAGAAAAACCTAGTTGTAAGAGACCCAAAATTCAGAGCCAACAAAAACTTTTTGAAATGTTTCTCTAATCGTTGTGTTTTCCTTCCTATTGCTCTGTTTGACCTTGTGTGACTTGTTGTTTAAATTGTTTGACCAATAAATATTAACCTAAGAACCCAACCTAAATAAAATATATTTAACCTTGGTGATCATGTCATGACAAGAAAAATAATCCATATATCATTTCCAATCTTATTTTGGCCAAATTCCATTTCAATGATGCTTTGGTTTTAGCAACAACCAAAAATACCTATTAATTGGGAAAGTAAAAGTGTTTCCAAATGTAAGTCATTCTAAACTATGGAGATCTATATATTATCTCCAACCTTGATAATTCCCTTGTATTTGTAGCTCTTATTTTAAACTCATATTTTCACTCTTTTTGGAAGTAATAAAAGTGGGAAATATACTACCCCATATATTTTATAAACCCTTTGAAAAGTATCAAATTATTGAGTTAAGCTTGTTTCAACATTATTGTTGTCATGATGATGCTTGATCACCATCCCACCATCTATCCGAGTGTTTCAAATTAGGTTGAAAAACTTATATTGCTTACTTGTTTGACTTATGTTTGTCTTGCCTATTTTGTTGACCTTGTTGTGTATGTGGCTTCTTTTGTCTGGATTTTATATCCTTGTGATTGTTGAGTGTTTGTGTGTAACAAAACAAGAACTACCCTGTATTAAGTTTTTATTCTTCAGATTATCTCAAAATCCAATTCTCTCCTATCTTCTTCTCTGTTAAAAGATACCATATCTTGAGCCTCACCAAATCTTTAACTTTGGTCAATTTGGAAATTCACCTGCGTAGACCTCATCTACTCCGTCTTATCTTCCTTATCAAATCAAGTTTGAGAAGTTTTGAACCTGGTTGCTCATTTATTCTTGGTCGTTTTGTGAGCTAGTCAAACCAGTGACCATTATGTCCAGTATTTTATACCTTTTTGACACCTCTGTTCTTACTCGAAATATTGGTCCCTGTGCCTTGGCATTGTGTTCATCCATCCTTGGCATCCGAACTCTCCATCTAAGATGTTGGTTAAATTTTTGGAAACCAACCAAACCCTTGTTCTCATAAGTTTTTCATGCCTAATCTATGATCCTTTTCTGAAAATCTGTCTACTTCCAAAACTCCTCCCAACTCATTCAAATTTGTGAGTTTCACTCCTTCACCTCTCATCTCATATTCTTGTCACCATCTCTCTCTCAAACTAATATTTTCCAACTATACCCATTTTGAAACTATTAAATCTTATTCTTCTCTATAAATCTTGGGAATATTAAAAACCCTATTTTTCTCTTACACCAAATTCCAGGAAAATCCACAAAACCCCTTACACCTTTCTAAAGACAATTATAAACTTAATGCACCAAATTTAAATTTAAAACCTCGGCCAAGCATTCTGTCGAACACCTGGTGGGCAGAAAACCGAATTTTCTTGAAACCAATTCAAGAACTATGGTAAAACGGTAAAATCTTGACCTCTCTCTCCCCCTCACCAGGCCTAGCAGAACCCCCACTCGAGTGCTTACCAATTTGGCCGTTTCCCGCTGGAATCTCTCTCTCTCCCCTCCGATCACCTCACCCTGCAAAAAGAAGAAAACGGGCGTGTGGCCGCCCGAGGCTGCACCACCCCACTGCCCTGTCCCTCCTCTCGCCGTTGGGCAATGGACTCGTAGGTCGATTTCCCTCTGCAGCGCCAAATCTTGCTCGCCCAACCCGCGGTCGTCGTGCACGTGGGTGCCGGAGACGTTCTCCGCCGTCTCTGCACTCGAGCACCCGCCGCTCGGCAAACCCACTCGCCATCCACTCCGCGGCCCCGCAGACACCCCGACGTCACCCCCTGGCCCACGATGCCATCAGCCAAGCATCGAGCACCTTCTGTGCACGCCGTGAATCACCACCCCGAGCTCGCCAAACACTTCTCCCGCACGCCTCTGCCTCAAAACCCTAGCGCGCGCTCGTGAGGAGAAGCAGCACCGCTCTGCCCACCAATGGCGTGCTTCCCCTCTCTCTCTCTCGTCGTCGCACCGAGACCACCGGGCACCCGCCTCTGGCTATAAGAGGCACCCCGAGCCTCTCCCACGCCTCGCACCCTTCCCTCTGTCTCTCCCTCGCTCTCCACCTCACCTTGCACCCGCAAGGAGGGCGGGAGTGTGGCTGCCCTGTCCCAGCCGAGGAGCACGAGCTCGTCCACGCTCGGCAGCTGCCAAGGTCGGCGACGGCCACGCGGCCATGCTTCCTTTCTTCTCTCTGTCTCTCCCTCTGTTCTATCATGACCAGAAGCTCACCGCACTCCCCCTTTTTCGTGCTCAGGTCCGACTCCAGAAGCTCGACACAAGGCCGGAGGAGCGCAGCCTTGGTGACCTCCCTGCCCCGGCGAACCATGACATCTCCAGCCACTTGTCCACCACCCCTGGGACTCCCTCGACCTCCTCCGCCGCCCTGCACATTCGCCATCGACTCCCAGCCACCCCACAGTGAGCATCCCGCCTGTCCCGAGCTTTCTCTCTCTCTCCTGTGTACATATATGCATCCGGAGGAAGAAGACATGCCAAGGACGCATGGCTGCATGGCCCTCTCTCTATCCTGGCCATCCAATTTAGCTCCTAGGGTGACTTACCGTTTCAAAATTAAAAAAAAAACATTTCCTCTCTGGACAGATTTTCGAACATTTCCGGGCGGGAAATTTCCTTTTCTAATTTCCTCTCTGGACCCTCACTAAAACCCTTTTATCTTTCATTTTAGAAGTCCAAAAATTATGAACCAAAATTCCTTGGAAAGCTTATGAAATTACCTAGCCAATGGAGTTGGCTTCACTCAAAAATAGTTGACAGGCTAAGAGCAGTTAAAAGTTTGGCACAGAAGCTTTTCTGGACTAAATGATTTTTAGCGCTTGATTTAAAAGTCCAAATGAGTTGAATCCAATTTTACTAGTTCAGGAATAGTGAAACATATCTGCCCCTAGAATGACAAGTGTTTTGGACAAACAAAAGATAAGTTACAATTAAGTTTCTCTTTAGGGATTTTTCTGCACTATAAAAATTATAGTTAAATAATTCTGTATCCAAATGACCTAGGACCAATTTTGCTAGATTTGAATTAACCAGTACTAGTTATTCCTAAAAGGGCACATTTTTGTGAGCAACAGAGAATAAACAGTGAGTTAATTCATGTGTAGATAATTTCTGTACTAAGAAAAGAATATAAAAATATTGGTTAATCAAAATGAACCAAATCCAATTGTTTTGTCTTCAGTAGGATAGTGGCTATCTGTAGAATTTTAGTTTTTATTTTTTATGCTTTGTCGAATGGTGGTGTGATTGTGTGTTTTTGCTTGTTTACGACGGATAGACGAGAACGTTGCCGGAGCTTGCGAGGAAGGGGGATACGTTGAACAAGAAGATCAAGACCAAGGGAACATTGCTGACCAAGGCACGCCATCTCTTTGATCATGCCTTTTTGTCCTACTAATTTAGTATACATGGTTTACCTATGTTAAATGCATAAAATAGTTTTAAGTGGTGTGTGCCACAAAAACTCTACTTTTAAAACATTTTTCAAAATACAAGTATACTATTTTGACACCCTATGTAGAGGTGCTAGTTTAATATTTATCAAGCTCTAGGTTGGGAAAATTCTTGTTTTATTTAAAATTTGTCTGTGAAAATCCTGGGGTGGAATCATGTTTTACCCAAGATATTGCTAAATATATTTTGTTATGAAAATTGGAGTTGAAGATGGAGTATGGAGATTTTAATGAAAAAGCACATTGTTTCCTAGTACTTTCGTCGACCAACCATACCCTGTGCGACCACATTACCCCCATATGGGACGGGGCTTAGTCATGTAGTTTGCTCGCCTTAGTATGGGATACCTCAATAGTGGAGATGCTCCGTTTCATGAGGGGCTGGTTTGGTGACCCACCCCCCCCCCCCCCCCTGACCTGGGTCCTCCTACAAAGAGGGGGATAGAAGGATGTCATATACACCGCCAGGAAAAACTGTGAGTCCTCACATCCAGGGCTTCGACGAAAGACCGGACTGGGTGTCGATGGAATGTTCATAAGGGCTGGGTCCAATACTAGGATGAGCAAATGAGAGGCTATGGTCGGTTACTCAACTTCGCATACACCTTGTATGGCGGGACGTGGCAGACACGATGAGTTTACCGGATGGTGTGGGGAAAGTGTACGACCTCTGGAGAGTGTAAAACTATTTGAATAGCGAGTCCTCGGTTATGGACAGTTGGAAGGCCGTCCTATGACCTATGTGCAAAGTTTTGAGTTCTAAAAAGAAAATGGAGATGTTTGTGCAACCATACCAAAGGGCCGGTATAAGGTTGCGGAAAAAAGGAGGACCATGATGGGCTATGGTTGACAAGGCAAAGTTTTGAGGAAGAACATGTTTCGATTTTTGAGAAAAACTACAAAGTCTATCCTTTCCTTTTTCAACAAAGATATAGAGATAATGTTTTCCAAAACAAAGCTTTTATCAAACAAATTAAACCTAGAGCCTTCCACCAAATTAGTTATGCATGTATACTTCGAGGTGGTTTGCGAGTACAATCAAATGTACTCATATTGGTTTCGTCCCTGGCTGTTGTCTTAGCCAGACTTCGAAGAAGAGGAGTTTGTTGGAGATGAAAAGAACGTTGATGTCTTTGCGAACTAGGCCATCTCCGAGTTAGTTGCCTGTAGGGTCTTCGAGGCTTCGACTTGGGCTCAATGATGCTTCACTTGTTTCCGCTGTTATTTTGTTGAATTTAGCCCTCGTGGCATTATTGTAAGACTATTGGTCTATGTGATCCTATTTGTAAGACTTGTAATCGGTACTGTAATGGATGTGAACTGTGATGCCAAGTCAAGTTATGTGCAACAACAAGTTGATCATGGGATTGTTGCGGCAAGCATAACGAGTATCTCGGACAGCTAGTCTCGGGTCCTCACACGTTGTCGGGGCATGCTTGCTTGCATGCCTTGCCGTGGTCAAGCCGTGTCCATCTTCATGGCGGGCCCAGCAGATGTGGTCCCACATGGGCAGGAGTCGTGGAAGCCCCCTGGTTCCACGGGTGGGACACAACCGTGTTGCATCGATTGCTCATAAAGTGATTCGGCCTACATAGTCAGTTTTCATCCGTGGTAGGAACATCCTTGAATGGGTGGTAATCCTACATGAATCTATCCATGAACTTCAGAGGAACAAATTGGATTGGGTTCTTTTTAAAATTGATTTTGAAAAGGCTTATGACAAGGTCAAGTGGTCTTTTCTACAACAAGCATTGCGCATGAATGGATTTGATCCAACATGGTGCGATTGGGTTGCATGTTTTATTTAGGGAGGGAGTGTTGGGATTCGTGTAAATGATGACATTGGTCATTATTTTTAGACTCTGAAAGGCCTAAGACACAGGGAGACCTGCAATCACCGATTCTCTTTAATATTGTTGCAGATATGCTAGCTATCCATATTGCGAGACCAAAGGAGGACGGGCAGGTAGGTGGTCTTGTGCCGCATCTACTGGATGGCGGAATATCCATTCTACAATACACTGATGATACAATATTGTTTCTTGAGCACGACATTGCAAAGGCCGTGAACATGAAACTTATTTTGTCATTATTTGAACAACTGTCCGGGCTTAAAATTAATTTTCACAAAAGTGAATTATGTTGTTTTGGTGTAGCAAAGGATATGCAAAATGAGTACCGTCATATCTTTGGATGTGAAGTGGGTACTTTACCTTTCAAATATCTAGGCATTCACATTCACTACAGAAAACTATTAAACAAAGAATGGAAACTAGTTGAGGAAGGTTCGAGAAGAAATTCGGTTCTTGGGCGGGCAAGATGCTCTCATATGGAGATCGTCTTGTCCTTATTAATTCGGTTCTCACTAGCTTGCCCATGTTTCTATTATCTTTTTTTGAAATCCCAAAGGGGGTTCATAAAAGATTGGATTTTTATCGCTCTCGTTTCTTTTGGCAAAGCAACGGGCATAAGAAAAAATACCGTCTAACAAAATGGAATATCGTGTGTAGACCCAAGGATCAAGGGTGGCTTGGTATTGAAGTACTTGATATAAAGAATAGATGTTTGCTCAGCAAGTGGCTGTTTAAAATCTTGCACGAAGAAGGGGTATGGCACAAGCTGCTGTCCAATAAGTATTTGTGTGGTAAAACTTTATCCCAAGTTAAAACAAAACCATCTGACGCACCCTTTTGGAAACGTATTATGGCTGTACAGGATGATTTTTTTTCTAGGGGTTATTTTGTTGTAGGCAACAGCCATGGTACCCGTTTTTGGGAGGACATTTGGCTAGGGGATATGCCACTAGCGGTCCAATATCCTGGCCTCTTTAATTTAGTGCGACGTAAAAACATACTGGTTGCAGATGTTTTATCTAACACACCGCCTTTGAATGTTGAATTTAGACGTAATTTAACAAGCAACAATTGCACCTCATGGCTGCATTTGGTACAGAGACTAATGCGAGTTTCACTACCAGATGATCTGGATTCTTTTTGATGGAATGTGACTCAATCTGGAAGATTTTCGGTTAAATCGATGTATTTAGATATAATGCATGGTCATACACCTTTTCTGCGGAAGTACCTTTGGAAACTAAAAGTGGCCCTTAAAATTAAATTATTTATGTGGTTTCTCAATCGAAAGATGTTACTTATGAAAGATAATCTCGCGCGAAGATGTTGGACTGGTTGTAAACGTTGTGGGTTTTGTCATTCAGAGGAGTCTGTTGAGCACTTGTTTATATCATGTCCCTTTGCGCGCCATATTAGGAGACTCATACACTTTACGTTCAATATTTCTCCACCAACTAGTATTGCTAATATGTTCGGTAACTGGTTGGCTGGGATTGATAAGACGACTAAAGCCCGTATTCACATATCTACTACTGGATCCATATGTGGTCCTTCCTTCTGCCACAGGAGCAACGGGGGCTCATGGATTCCGGATGTTCACGGTTGATGGCGGTCGTACGGGCTATCTTCAACCAGGGTGGCTGGCAACATGCTAGACGTTTGTATCATGTCTAGTGTTTTTGTTTCGTCCAAGTTCTGCTGGTTGATTCATGTGGCCAATCTGGCTGATGCGTGAGATGTAACTTGATATTTTTGTTTGCTACATTACAACTTTTTGTTTAATATAAAAGATGTGTGCATCATCATGATGCAGAGGCTGGGACTTTGTTCCCATTTCGAAAAAAAATCACTTTTACAACTCTAACCCAAGCTCTTGTACTATATATACGATGGAATACAATAGTATGACGTGTGGATAATCACGGTCTTTCACAAAGGCTTACTAATCAAGTAATCATGGAACGTTGCAGTGGATGCAGGTACAAACAGATTATTATTTAGCCCTTGCTTTTATATTTTTTACCGGGAAACAAATGCACATAAGAAAGTTTGCATGTGCACGTAGTCTTAGAGGCGAGACTAGGGAAATTCTTTATGTTTATGTTTCCACACATGCTAATGAGTTTTCCTCTGAATCTCACATTCAAGAACCATAGCAATTTTAGCATAGTAATATAAATATTAATTATGAATGTGGAAATAACAATAACATTTATTATTGCCTCTAGGGCATATTTTCAACAGTCCTTTGTGGTGACTCCGTCTTGTGCAGGTAGGCGCATTGTTAGTAGATTTGCTCCTTTTGCAGGGCTGGCATTCATCAATATATTTCTCGTCGGTGTCCGAGTCATCGAATTGGCAATTGTCCTCTTGGTCAACTACACCATCGACTCCAACAATACTCCTTTTCCCTCTCCTCATGACATGGCGCTTCTTTCCGTTTGGTCACGTATGTAGAAAACTTGGGTGGTTTGCTTAGCTAATACCCATGGCTCATCTTTGGAACTAAAACCCTTCACATTTATTTTCTTGATATGGGTCGGTTCAGGTAAAATCATGGTAGTGAACTTGCTGGGTTCGTCTTTGACATCTTTCGCCCATTTGACCAGAAACATGGGGATATTTGTGATGGTGTAGTCTAGTTCCCAAATCTATTCAATCACTCTATAGTATCTAGACTTACGTTTACCTGTAAAGGCCTCCATCGTTAGCGCACTGTTCTGGTACATACTTGTGACGCCCCAAAATCGGTACCATGCGGATTTCAGCGATCTCGCCAAAACCGGCATAATAACGATCTCAGGACGCCCACCAGACATAATGTGTACGCCGAAACATGCGCATTATGTGGGTGGAATTGTGATAACAATAAAACAGTTCACGAAAGAATCCACAACAATAGCAGAAATAGACTATATATACAAGATCGACTCAAACGAGTCAAGAAACAACTGATACATTACAAAGATACAAATCACAGCGGAAGCAATATAGTATCCGACTATGGATAAGATGAAAATTGGACTAAGAGTCCTGAAGATAACCATGGCATCCATATCCCTGGTCAGGCCAAGACGGAGGGATTCCTAAGCTAACGTCGTTGGAGTTCAAACCTGTTGACTGTTCAGTGGAAAACAGCCCAAAAAGATTGGGTCAGGTAATGGAATTTACCTGGCAAGCAAAGCACACTAGTACAGAACGACACATCGGATACCCCTCTATGGCAACGACAGGAGTTAGGCGACGGTAAATCGCGACATCCCCGCGTGCCCGCACTGGGCCGTAAAGCAGGCCCACAACAAAGGCAACGGGTGAATAGTGGAATATATGTTGGCAACGGAGGTTAGTTTACCTCCGTTACCGATGTGTGCTCATCGCACACGGACAGTTTTGTAATCTCCGTTGCCATTAGAACCAGCCCGACAGCCGGCCTATAAGAACCTACTATGCCCTTCACTCTCACTCTCACTCTCACTGTCTCACTTCCAACCCTAGCCGCCGCACAGTCTCCTCCCTCTCCACTCTCTCGCATGGATTCCACCGTCGGCGCTGGTAGATCCGGCCATCGCGGCCGTGGCCGCCCCACCCTCCGGGCCTTCAGGCAGCAGCAGCGTCAGCTGGTGTTGCGGGACGAGCTTGCGGAACAGGCCGCCGCCGATCCGGCCCCCTTGGGCCGGTCCCGCACCCTTGGCGCTCGTCCGCACGGCGAAGGCTCCGACCGCACCCGCTCATTTGGCCACCATTGCAGCTACCGCGAGATCTGCCAGGCGATGTACCCCGGCCGCCATCCGTCTTCCTCCTCCTCCTCGTCCTCGTCCTCCGACGAGGAGGAAGAGGAAGAGGAAGAGGAGGAGGATCGTGATCTGGAGATCGCTTGCCAACTCTCCCGCGCCGATTTTGAGCGCGATGACGCCAAGCGTCGTCAGGGCGAGGCCGATCTGGAGGAGGCGGTCCTCCTCTCCGAGGCCTCGACCCAGGTCGAACGCGCCGAGGAGGCGGTCTACCAGTCTGACCTCCGGGCCGCCATAGCCCTCTCTTTGGTCCACGGCGGGGGCAAGGCGCCGCCAGGGGAGGCCGGCGCTAGCTCCGTCGCCGGTGGCGACGCTAAGCGAGCCCGCCTTGCCTAATGTAAGACCCCAGTTCAGTAGGATAGCTGTTTTCTAGTTGTAAGTAGCTAATTGTTTATCCATAGATTTGCTCTGTTTTTATTAGGCATTGTTTACACATAGATTTTATCTGTTTTCTAGTTGTATGTAGCTAATTGTTTATCCATAGATTTGCTCTGTTTTTAGTAGGCATTGTTTACACATAGATTTTAGCTGTTTTCTAGTTGTAAGTAGCTAATTATTTGTCCATAGATTTGCTCTGTTTTTAGTAGGCATTGTTTACACATAGATTTTAGTTGTTTTCTAGTTGTAAGTAGCTAATTGTTTATCCATAGATTTGCTCTGTTTTTAGTAGGCACTGTTTACACATAGATTTTAGTTATTTTCTAGTTGTAAGTAGCTAATTGTTTATCCATAGATTTGCTCTGTTTTTAGTAGGCATTGTTTACACATAGATTTTAGTTGTTTTCTAGTTGTAAGTAGCTAATTGTTTATCCATAGATTTGCTCTGTTTTTAGTAGGCATTGTTTACACATAGATTTTAGCTGTTTTCTAGTTGTAAGTAGCTAATTGTTTATCCATAGATTTGCTCTGCTTTTAGTAGGCATGTGCTCTGATTTTAGCTTTGTTTCTGTTATGCCGATGATTAAAATTAGGTGACACCGTGTGATCCGGGGGTGGCGCTAGTGATCCTTGTGATATGCACAAATACACATCGATCTTGTGCATCCTACTTGGCTCGCTTGCTCCATCCCTGGAATTTGTGTGTCCAATCTACCTATATATGAGGCATTGTTTAGGCTATGTTCTAGTTGTAATTAGTTCTATATTTTCTGTAATGCCGATGAAGAAGCATATGTCTTGTGTATAGAGATGAAGGAGCTTACATTTTGATTTTTTTCATCTCCTTTAGGGCGAGGAGGAAACCTGGAGACTATGCGGCGGCCGTGAAGACGTAGGAGCGGGGCTCCGTCCACACGGTCCACTGAAGCCGGCGCCTCCAGGAGCAAGACTTTTGTGCAGTACTAAATAGGTAGAAGAAGACCACGCAATGAAGTTGGGCGAAGAGGAAGGTGAAGAACCGGCGGCCGTCAAGCAGGAACCACAGGGCTCCGTCGACGGCGCAGCAGGCGTCACCGGCTTTTTTTTGTTTCCTTCAGCCCTCATTACAAACGGTCAAAAACTAATCTCCGTATCTGATGTAAAGACTAAAGGCAACGATTATATATTATGCCCGTTGCTAAACTTATTGCAAACGATCAAAATCTCCGTTGCCATTGTGAGGCTTCACATCAGTGACAGAGGCGGGGACACGGACCCTTTCTCCGTTGCCGAAGGGGTTTTTGGCCCGTTTCCGATGTGTCGTTCTGTACTAGTGGCACACTTGGAATAACCTAGATACTAAAGGATTGGTGGACTGAAACAGCAGCACTAAGCTATCTACAGAAGACACGCTACAACTTTCGTTTATAAGGGATAAGAACGCGAGCAAGGAACCAACTAGATACTAACACCAAACAATACCCAACCGATTATCACTCACTCGCTTAACCCACGAGTAAGCAATCCAAAGGCACTCACACAACAAACCAAGTTTAAGAGCTATCATTGCTAGGTGTAAGTTGTCTATGATCTTGTTAGCTAGTATCTTCACCAAGTCGTCCATAACTGCGGACACGGCTTTTCGAAAAGATTTAACCCTGCAGGGGTGCAATATTGTTAAACCACATGCATCAAATTGCCATGGAGCGTTTGACACAACCTTTCACTTCTTTACAGCCAAGTCCAGGGAACCACCTAGCCAAGTTGAACCCGCATCATAAGTTCGGCCGAAGCTCTGAGGCAGACCTAGCCGTTTGCGATTACGCACTAGGGGGAATCTATCCACAGTAGGAAATCCCCCTTTGTATCATACCGTGGAACCTATATAAATGTACGCACATCGGTTAAGTACCATCATCAACTTCACCTGCATGAAAGGGGATGTGCGTACGCCAAATGGAAAAACTGAACTACTTGGGGCGCCCTGGACAAGGCTACGAATCGGGTCATGGGTCGCAGGGAGTCCCATTAAGGTCCCACATGTGGGTAGCGTGCTCAGTCTTGGATCCGAGGACAAGAACTCAAGTCCTAAGGCGACACTAGAAGAACAAAGCACCAAAACAGGCCTTCTGCCAGTGCCTTATCATTAAGATAACAATCGTCCCACAACAGATAAATAGGTAGCCACTTAACAGGGCTTTAAAGATACATGTAATAACAAGAAGATAAAGGTAACAAGCTAAGCATGCGCTACGACTCACAAGGCCAACAAGGTAAACAAACAACAAGGTGATAGGATGTGGAAGTGGGGCTATATCATGGCAGCAGGGTAAACATGGATAGGATCGCACACAAGCATCGCAACATAAGGATAGCAGAGATCAACGGCAAGGATGAAAGACAATGCATTGGGAACAAGAGAACAGTGCTTGCCTGTAATCCAGCAAGGAAGAAGATCTGTCGTTGCTCACATCATCTCAACGTCCTATTCGCGAAGACACTACAAACACTGGAAAGAACAAAAGATGCATCTTACAACTACGACAAAAGATCCATCATGTGATGATATGCTATGCATGTCATGGCAAGATGCAACTTAAACCAAATTAAGCGGAACCAGGATTCCGACAATTAATATTAAGGTTCAAGTTATTTATCTAACCACAAATTAAATGTTGATTAACATAGCAACACAAGGCATGGGTGATCTACACCAAATTAAATGAAGTCGGGACATTTATCGAATATTCCCGCACACTCCATATTTAATTATCAGGTGAATTGCTAATTACCCACAACCCAAGATATGCAACAAATGCATGAAAGATTTGATATGCACAAGATAGATGACATTTTATAAAATAGGTATATAGGTATAGGGTTTGAGTTTGGGTTCGCACGTCGGAAAGAGGGGTCGAGGAACTTCAGGGGTCAAAGCCGGCATCTTTGAGCCGTAGAGGAGGTAGACGACGTCGGGGAGGTAGTCGTCGCTGAACCGGAACTTCATCGTTTGTTCGGTCTTCGGTTCTCCTTGGACGCGCACGAAGGCGACCAAACGCAAAACGAGCAAAAGCGACGTCACGAGGCAAAGATCATGTCGTCGGTCGGGGTACACAGGTGCGGTCACGGTCTTGTCGACGATCGGGGTACTCGGCGCCGGTGGCGGTCTTGTCGTCGGACATCGGGCACGGGCGAGGTTCACGGCGTCGATCTTGTCGGCGGTCACGGACACGGGGAACACGGACACGGGAACGGAAGGCACGACAACACGGCACCAGAAGAAGCACGGGCACACACGATGCAGCACCTCGACGGGTGGACAACTCGGAGCTCGACGGGAAACCGGAGGCCTTGCGGACAATACGTCGAACACCTGGCGGGCAGAGGCGGGACGCGGCCGGGGCAGCAAGCTGGAGGCGTAGATGGCGACGCCAAGGACGAAGAACCCAGGCAGGAGCAGAGCCGACCGGGGCGCAGTGACAGCGCGTGAGGGATGCGCGACTCGCGCGGGTGCAGAGGCGCGCGGGCCAGCGCGGGTCGCAGCGAGACGCGTTCCAGGAGGCGACGGGGAGTAGGCCCACGGCGGCGCAGCGGCTGCAGTCGATCGGGGGAGGCGGCCGGGACCGGAGCGGAGGAGGAGGCGCAGGGAGGGAGGCAAGGTGGAGGAGAGGAAGAGGAGCACGGGGCGGCTCGGGCTGGGGAAGGAGAAGGCGACGGGGAGGAGGCCCACGGCGGCACAGCGGCTGCAGTCGGTCGGGGGAGGCGGCGGCGGCCAGCGGCCGGGACCGGAGCGGAGGAGGAAGCTCGGGGGAGCTCACCCATGCGCGTGCGTGTGTGGTGTGTGTGGCCAGGAGAGAAGAAGAGAAGGGGAGGAGAGAGAGTAGAGGATAAGGTGGAGGGACCGAATTGGAAAGGAAAAAAGAATAGAGAGAGGGTGGGAGGACCCAGATGCAAAAACGAGAAAAGCAGGGAGGCGGCTGCAAAACGTAGGGGGTGGAGGTAGAAGTTTTCCAGGGAAAACCTAGGGTTTCAGCTTAGGTGGGCTTTGGGCCGAAAGTGGCCCTGCTGGGCTGCTCTCTCTCACACTAAAACATTTTTTTATTTTTGCACAACCTTTTGACAAAACAAATTTCGAGACGGAGACGAACAAAAGAAAGGAGGGAATTATTTGAACAACCAAAATAGAGTTTAGCAAAATAATTTTATTGTCAAAATTGTGCAATGCTCATGATACAAGATGCCATGATGATGCGAAAAAGAAAAACAAACAAATCTAATTAGGAAAAAATCCCGGGGCGTTACAATACTTTTCCGGTCTTGAGCCTCCGCGTAGAATGTGTATCCATTGATATCATATGCTTGAAATGTCAGGACATTCAACGAGGGTTCTTGTGACAACATGAACACCGTCTCTTTTTCTTCATTTTCCGGGCTCCGCCCATACCAGTAGTTTTTAGTCACTTGGCGAACTTTGCGCTATAATCTTTCACGAGCCAAGCTTCTCCTTTTTTGGGTCCTCAATTTTTATCTTTGTCTTGTGCATCGCAACATAAGATTGAACCACATTCAGGTGTTGAAACACCACGACATGTGCTCTGTCGTAGTCATTTGATCATTTCGGTGCATCATTTTACAACCGTAAATCCGCCTTTCCAGGTGCGTGACCTGCACCAGCGAGCTTGCGAGTGTGGCACAAACATAGTTTTTTGATCAGCCAAATAATCCGACGATTATCTCTCGGATGATATGGACCACGAGATGCACCATGATATAGAAAAATGATGGAGGGAAGTACATCTCAAGTTCGCATAGTATGACAATGATCTCCGCCTGCAGTTTGTTGCGGCACTTCACTGTGATTGACTTCTGAGAGATCGTTTCAAAAAATTTAGAAAGCTTCAAGATTGTCTTTGTTGATCTCTGCCTTCATGAGACATCTAATTGCAACCGGAAGTATCTGCGTTATCATCACATGACAGTCATGAGACTTCATACCAATAAGTCTTCTGATGTTTGTCGAGTAATCGGCAGAAACTTTGATATCATGGATGCACTCGCAAAATCTTTGGAGCTCTTCCTTGCTGAGAGTGTAACAAGCAGCGGGACAGTCCATCTTGACTTTTACAGCACCCCTCAAAAGGTTGGTTGTTTCCTTGGTTGCCCACAGCTCCTTTCTTATACCCATTAATTGCCTATATGCTACAAAAAACAGTGATGGGCGCCTGTCGGGAGCCTGTCACTGGTATGTTTAGTATGTCCGAAGACAGGGACGATATACCGCTGATGGACGGACCATACAGCATGTCACTGGTATTTCGTCTCCACTGACGGGCAACCTGGCACTGCCCATCACTGGAAGTCCACATCAGTGGTGGGCCGTTCCAGGGCCCCCGGACAACATACCCTGACGGGTGGACCGAGAGCTCTTCACATGGAGGTTGTACATGTGCCCTCGGATGGGCTACCACTGACGGGCGAAAACCTGCCCATCACTGGTAACGTGCTCCAGTGACGGGCCGTGTTGTGCCCCTCACTGATGACCAATCACAAATGGGTTTTCCTACAATAGTGTTGGGGAGGAAGGCAGAGCAGCACATTAAAAATAATCAGTCCATTATTTTAATTGTCCCCTGATAGATCTTTGTACTATTTTTATATTCGCAAAAAAGGTGAGCAAAAAGATTATTATAACCAGTAGTTGTAGGGCAGTGCACAGTTGGAAGGAGGATAGAGGCGAAACCTCAACAGGCAGCTCAAGCTCACGTACGCCCGCACTCACAAAAAAATTGCCCGAACACTAAATTCCAAACATTTAGCGTTGGGGTGATCGTCAGTATCCATATCCCTTTGCCACTTGTAAGGGAGAATACTTAAATGAAAATCACTCACATGCATTACGATGAAATAATGGTTAATCACTGCCAAAAATTTACTGTCACAAATAATATTGTGATAGAAAAATGTTGTATTATTTTGGATGTGATCTCTTTCTCTTAAAAAAATAAGTCTTTTGCCATCGTTATTTCCACCCCTAACCTTAACCTTGGTCACTAGATATTCTTTAAGATTTTTTTTGAGGAAATATTTTAAGCTTTCTTGGTCAGACGATAGAGTGAGAACAAGATTCCTTTGGAAATTGTAATGGCATGGCCTCTACGTGCACGCGAGCACATATGCTCTATCTCCAAAAATGACAGGCACATCGCACATGCATGCAGGAATAATTAGGCGAATATACTCATGGTAGGCTATACATGATTTTCTC
Organism: Poa pratensis; assembly: GCA_947311845.1. Classification (NCBI taxonomy): domain Eukaryota; kingdom Viridiplantae; phylum Streptophyta; class Magnoliopsida; order Poales; family Poaceae; genus Poa; species Poa pratensis. Next base: position 68,293,144 of record CAMZMU010000042.1, read on the forward strand.
TCTCGGTTAATGAAATTAATCTACACCATCATTATCTGATCCCATGAAAAAAGGTAATCCCGTCCCACCAAAACGAATGGTGTAGATCTTTTCTTTTTCTCTGGAACATCATTGTATTTTCTTCCTTTTTATTAATGTGGGGTCTGAAATCTCACATGTTCTTCATATATGCAGATTTAATATATGTAGTAGTTTATCATTCTCTCTTCTTCTTTAATGTGCTCAGTTGCATTTCTGGATGAGGGTATATTATACTACTCAAGTCAAATCTTAGGGAAAAGTTAAACTAAATGAATGATTTTATTTTTAATATATTTATCTGCCTTTAGCCCACAGTCAATACCATTTGCAATTAGGAGAGTGGCCCAAAAGAGGAGTGCTTTTGTAGTTTACCATTTGCAATTAGAAGAGTAGCCCAAAAGTGCAGTGCTTTTATTGAAGTTGATGAGAGGGGAGATAATACGTGCTCGGCAAATAAGCTCAAGCTAGCAATAGAGCATAAAACCACTGTGCCTCCTCTAGGCCATGCCATTTTAATTTGCATGTGCTCTATATAGCATGAAGGAAAGGTGGAGGATACGATTCCCTTGCAAATTGCAATGACAAGGCCGAGAGATGCCACAAGTCTTTTGCATGTGCTCTATGGCTAACTTACTTGTACCCCCTCCCATCAATTCAAGCAATGCAAATGGAATCTTATCTTGTAGGGAAGACATAGGAGCACAATAAAAATAAATGACTGCTTTATTTTTGTTGCCCCCTGACATTTAAATGAAAGATTACTAGATGTGGCAATTTGATATGTTCCTTTATGTAAAATAATTAAAGGAAATTACAGAATAAGCTATATGTGAGAGAGTATCATAAATATCTTGCCACTACATAAGTTATAATAATGATACTCCTATTCCTATTTGTGACAACATCTTGTTTGTATTCATATTGGTATCCATTTCAAAACAAAATATTGAAACAAATACGGAAAAAGCACTACTGATTTTAATCTGATCCATTTCCACCCCTATCTATAGCCATGCATCCTATGAAGGAAAAAGAGATGAGCACACTAATAAGATGGAAGAAAGGTAAACTACTTCAGCAGATTTATTGTAACAATGAAATATTGTGTGGTGATGCAATGCATTATCATATAGCATATGAATTTGCATGCATGCTGTAATCCTATGGGCCTTTGGAGCAAATGCCGAGGATACCATTGCATAGTAAAGTAAAACACGATTATTATATCCTGTAGTTGTCGGGGAGTTACCTGGTGGCATACGCGGTGAGCAACTAAAATTTGAGAAGAACAAAAAGTAGTTGTTGGGCAGTTCCCTTTTTCAAAAATATTTTTCGGTACTTAAAAAAATGAAAATATTGATAGTACTTAGTAATCACATGTATTTCACATCTGTAAAATGTTGTGCAAAAATCTGAAGTTTTGTGGTCTATGTAAAAAATATCCCTGGTAAATAGTATCTACATAAGTAACTTTTTTCTGCACAGACTACAAAACTTTATATTTTTGTGCAAATTTTGCATATATCAGATACTACAAGTTATTAGTAAACACTGTGATTTTTTTATAATTTTTCGATGTGAAAAAAATATTTATGAAAATCTGGTGCCCATCCGGGAATCAAGGCTTACCTAAACTAAAAGTACGGACTACCGAGTATACATGGAATCACAAATGAGACAGCAAAATTCGAAGTCTCAGCTACTAAAATATTTAGTTGGATCCAAGGTGACAAAGTGTGCGTGTGTGTCATATATATATATATATATATATATATATATATATATATATATATATATATATATATAGCTAATATTGAAAGACATAGACACGTCACAAATTATTCTGGCATGGAAAATCAAAAGGGTAGTAAAATACTCATGGCTGGTGGGGAGAATATTAAAGGACAATAGAGACATGTCCCCGTCCCTCCACCACTGATAAAGGAGAATATTAAAAAGAAAATGGCTCATTAATTTTTATTGTTCTCTCACTTTCAATCAGAGTAGAATCATATATGCCAGTCTCACTCTTTATGCCCCGTCTGGGTGTAGTGTTCAAATTTTACACCTATAAAATACTTGTCTCAAAAATACCTTTGTAATTACATCTGTAATATTTTCCCCATGTAGAATGCAATCGTCTAGTTTTTTCTGTTTGGATCCATAGTTTGCATAAACCAGTTGCATGCACTCAACTTTTTCGAACATGCCACTACCAAGAAAAGCCTGAAGTAAACTTGTGAAGAGCACATCTGCATACACTATTGGTAATATATTGTCAATCCATTACTCAATCAATCTAGGTCATTTGCTTTGGCGATTCATATGTATGCAACAGGGTAACCATAGCTTAATAGGGAATGGAGGAAGATTATTACATGCAGTAGGCATTTACTTTCGGTCAGACACAATGGTACAGAAGTAGCAAGGAAAAAATGACAACACAATGGTCAGACATAAACCATGGAGACAAGCTTCAATAATAATCGATAATCTAAAAGAATGCACAATACCCAATAGCCAACATATTAAAATGAATATAGTTTAGTAATACACGGCTAACAAAATTAATACACTGATATAGCTCAGTTAATCAAGAACAGTGATATAGTTCAGTTAATCAAGAACACTGATATATTTCAGTTAATCAAGAACATTTCCAAATGTCATAGCAGGAACACAACAGATTGAAGTAAGTCCTCCCATCAGATTGAAGTAAACTCAAGCTATGCTAAGAACTTAGTGAAGGAACATTGTACATGGACGTGAATATACTGCCTAAGTGAAACTCTGAAGAATTTAACATTGAAGATCAAGTTCAGTTAACTGATCTCGGTAACTACTATCATTTCTATTTATCCACCAGAAATGGGATCATGATGTATCGTCCATTTAGTTGAATTTGCATATTGTCAACAACTAAATCAGGAAAAGTTATAAAAGAAACAAATTGTACATGTCCAATCGAAATGGAGTCTCAATCAATACAGAGCACAAAACAGGAAGAAAGAGAACAGAAGTGTAGCACTACTCACTATTTGGAATTCCGGAATACTCCCTTTAAACAAGGGTCACATGTTAAAAAATGGCTTTGTCACGAGATGGAACATGGCAGCTCTAATATAAGTTCAGAAAAGGGGCAATATACAGAGGTGGTAAAATTTCTTACTTTGCCAAGAACATATGATTAGCAAACTAATCACACTAAGTCAAAATTTCAGAAAGAAGTTAACTCCAGCAAAATCCTAAAGACAAAGAATCAAGTACATATGCTTCAGCTCCACCATAAGATGATCCATATGCACTTTGATCTTCCAATAACATCACCTCATGGATCCAAAACATCAACATCTTGAAACCTGGCAAAGCAAAATTCACTTGATTTTTCTTATTGAAATGAGCACTAACTAGCATATCAAACAAAGGCATTAATTGACAAACAAAGACACAAAAAAAAAGAACTAACTAACAGATCAGTTTAAGAGCATTTACGGGTCTGTTTTAAAGTACCACTAAGCAAGTAGAGCATCTTAATCCATTTAAGGGCTCAACAGTTACTAATGCCTAGGACCTACTCGAGAGTAGCTTTGACAGTGTCGTGTGGTGCAGCAAGGTAATACTCATTTGCTAATACGTTCGGTTACTGGTTGGCTGGGATTGATAAGAATACTAAAGCCCGTATTCGTATTGGCATTTGTGCTTTTCTTTGGGCAATTTGGAATTGTCGGAATGATGTGGTTTTTAGCAAAGTTGGAGATGGCCATTTTTTGCAGGTTGTTCATAGATCTACATACTGGATCCATATGTGGTCTTTCCTTCTGCCACAGGAGCAACGGGGACTCATGGAATCCGGATGTTCACGGTTGATGGCGGTCATATGGGCTATCTTCAACCAGGGTGGCTGGCAACATGCTAGACGTTTGCATCATGTCTAGTGTTTTTGTTTCATCGGAGTTCTGCTGGTTGATTCATGTAGCCAATCTGGCTAATGCGTGAGATGTAACTTGAGATTTTTGTTTGCTACACTACAACATTTTGTTTAATATAAAAGTTGTGTGCATCATCATGATGCAGAGGCTAGGACTTTGTTCCCATTTCTAAAAAAAATCTCTTTTACAACTCTTGTACTATATATACGATGGAATACAATAGTATGACGTGTGGATAATCACGGTCTTTCACGAAGGCTTACTAATCAAGTAATCATGGAAATTTGCAGTGGATGCAGGTTCAAACAGATTATTATTTAGCACTTGCTTTTATATTTTTTACCAGGAAACAAATGCACATACAAAAGTTTGCATGTGCACATAGTCTTAGAGACGAGACTAGGGAACATCTTTGTGTTTATGTTTCCACACGTGCTAATGAGTTTTCCTCTGAATCTCACATTCAAGAACCATACCAATTTTAGCATAGTAATAGAAACATTAATTATGAATGTGGAAATAACAATAACATTTATTATTGCCTCCAGGGCATATTTTCAACAGTCCTTTGTGGTGACTCTGTCTTGTGTAGGTAGGCGCATTGTTAGTAGTTTTGCTCCTTTTGAAGGGCTGGCGTTCATCAATATCTTCCTCGTCGGTGTCCAGGTCATCAAATTGGCAATAGTCTTCTTAGTCAACTACACCATCGACTACAACAATACTCCTTTTCCCTCTCCTCATGACATGGCGCTTCTTTGCCGTTTGGTCACGTATGTAGAAAACTTGGGTGATTTGCTTAGCTAATACCGATGGCTCATCTTTGGCACTAAAATCATTCACATTTATTTTCTTGATACGGTTCAGTACAGGTAAAATCATGGTAGTGAACTTGCTGGGTTCGTCTTTGACATCTTTCGCCCATCTGACAAGAAACATGGGGATATTTGTGATGATGTAGTCTAGTTCCCAAATCTATTCAATCACTCTATAGTATCTAGACATACGTTTACCAGCAAAGGCCTCCATCGTTAGCGCACTGTTCTGGTACATACTTTTCCGGTCTTGAGCCTCCGAATAGAATGTGTATCCATTGATATCATATGCTTGAAATGTCAGGACATTCAACGAGGGTTCTTGTGACAACATGAACACCGTTTTTTTTTCTTCATTTTCCGGGCTCCGTCCATACCAGTAGTTTTTAGTCACTTGGCGAACTTTGCGTTATAATCTTTCACGAGCCAAGCTTCTCCTTTTTTGGGGGTTCTCACTCTTTATCTTTGTCTTGTGCATCGCAACATATGTCTGAACACCATTCAGGTGTTGAAACAGCACGACATGTGATCTGTCGTAGTCATTTAATCATTTCGGTGCATCATTGTACAACCGTAAATCCGCCTTTCCAGGTGCGTGACCTGCACGAGCGAGCTTGTGAGTGTGGCACAAACATAGGTTTTTTATCGGCCAAATAATCCGATGATTATCTCTCGGACGATATGGACCACGAGATGCACCATGATATGGAAAAATGATGGAGAGAAGTACATCTCAAGTTCGCATAGTATGACAATGTTCTCTGCCTCCAGTTTGTTGCAGCACTTCACTGTGATTGACTTCTGAGAGATCGTGTCAAAAAATTTAGAATGCTTCAAGATTGTCTTTGTTGATCTCTGCCTTCATGAGACCTCTAATTGCAACCGGGAGTATCTGCGTGATCATCACATGACAGTCAAGAGACTTCATACCAATTAGTCAGCGAGTCTTTATGTCCATAAGTCTCCTGATGTTTGTCGAGTAACCGGCAGAAACTTTGATACCATGGATGCACTCGCAAAATCTTTGGAGCTCTTCCTTGCTGAGAGTGTAACTAGCAGCGGGACAGTCCATCTTGACTTTTACAGCACCCCTCCCAAAGTTTGTTGTTTCCTTGGTTGCCCACAGCTCCTTTCTTATACCCATTAATTGCCTATATGCTACGAAAAAACAGTGATGGGCGCCTGTCGGGAGCCTGTCACTGGTATGTTCAGTACGTCCGAAGACAGGGACGATATACCGCTGATGGACGGACCATACAACCTGTCACTGGTATTTCGTCTCCACTGACGGGCAACCTGGCACTGCCCATCACTGGAAGTCCACATCATTGGTCGGCCGTTCCAGGGCCCCTGGACAGCATACCCGTGATGGGTGGACCGAGAGCTCGTCACATGGAGGTTGTACATGTGCCCTCGGATGGGCTACCACTGACGGGCGAAACCATGCCCATCACTGGTAACGTGCTCCAGTGACGGACCGCGTTGTGCCCCTCACTGATGACCAATCATGAATGGGTTTTCCTACAATAGTGTTGGGGGGGAAGGCAGAGCAGGACATTAAAAATAATCAGTCCATTATTTTAATTGTCCCCTGATAGATCTTTGTACTATTTTTTATATTCGCAAAAAAGGTGAGTAAAAAGATTATTATAACCAGTAGTTGTAGGGCAGTCCACAGTTGGAAGGAGGATAGAGGCGAAACCTCAACAGACAACCCAAGCTCACGTACGCCAGCACTCACAAAAAAATTGCCCGAACATTAAATGCCAAACATTTAGTGTTGGGGTGATCGTCAGTGTCCATATCCCTTTGCCACTTATAAGGGAGAATACTTGAATGAAAATCACTCACATGCATTACGATGAAATAATGGTAAATCACTGCCAAAAATTTACTGTCACAAATAATATTGTGATACTTTGTAGAAAAATGTTGTATTATTTTGGATGTGATCTCTTTCTCTTAAAAAAAATAAGTCTTTTGCCATCGTTGTTTCCACCTGTAACCTTAACCTTGGTCACTAGATATTCTTTAAGATTTTTTTTGAGGAAATATTTTTAAGCTTTCTTGGTCAGACGATAGAGTGAGAACATGATTCCGTTGGAAATTGTAATGGCATGGCCTCTACGTGCACGCGAGCACATATGCTCTATCTCCAAAAATGATAGGCACACCGCACATGCATGCAGGCATAATTAGGCGAATATACTCATGGAAAGCTATAGATGATTTTCTCTCTCGGTAAATGAAATTAATTCACACCATCATTATCTGATCGCATGAAAAAAAGGTAATCCCGTCCCACCAAAACGAATGGTGTAGATCTTTTCTTTTTTTCTCTTGATCATCATTGTATTTTTTTCCTTTTTATTATTGTGGGGTCTAAAATCTCACATGTTCTTCATATATACAGATTTAATATATGTAGTAGTTTATCATTCTCTCTTCTTCTTGAATATGCTCCTTTGCATTTCTGGACGAGGGTATATTATACTATTCTAGTTGAATCTTAAGGAAAAGTTAAAATAAATGAATGATTTTCTTTTTAATATATTCATCTGCCTTTAGCCCACAGTCAATACCATTTGCAATTAGGAGAGTGGCCCAAAAGAGGAGTGCTTTTATTGAAGTTTTCCATTTGCAATTAGGAGAGTGGCCCAAAAGAGGAGTGCTTTTATTGAAGTTGATGAGAAGGGAGATAATACGTGCTCGGAAAATATGCTCAAGCTAGCAATAGAGCATAAAACAATTGTGCCTCCTCTAGGCCATGCCATTTTAATTTGCGTGGGACTTGTGTGTCCAATATAGCATGAAGGAAAAGCGGAGTATACGATTCCCTTGCAAATTGCAATGACAAGGCCGAGAGATGCCACAAGTCTTTTGCTTGTGCTCTATGGCTAACTTACTTGTACCCCCTCCCATCAATTCAAGCAATGCAAATGGAATCTTATCTTCTACGGAAGACATAGGAGCGCAATAAAAATAAATGACTCCTTTATTTTTGTTGCCCCTGACGTTTAAATGAAAGAGTAGTAGATGTGGCAATTTGATATGTTCCTTTATATAAAATAATTAAAGGAAATAACAAAATATGCTATATGTGAGAGAGTATCATAAATATCTTGCCACAACATAAGTTATAATAATGATACTCCTATTCCTATTTGTCACAACATCTGGTTTGTATTCATATTGGTATCCATTTCAAAATAAAATATAGAAACAAATGCGGAAAAATCACTACTGATTTTTATCTGATCCATTTCCACCCCTACCTATAGCCATGCATCCTATGAAAGAAAGGTAAACTACTTCAGCAGATTTATTGTAACAATGAAATATTGGGTGGCGATGCAATGCATTTTCATGTAGCATATGAATTAGCATGCGTGTTGTAATCCTATGCGCCTTTGGAGCAAATGCCGAGGATACCATTGCATAGCAAAATTGCAGTTACAAATCCCAGAGGAAAGTAAAACACGATTATTATATCATGTAGTTGTTGGGGAGTTACCTCGTGGCATACGCGGTGAGCAACTAAAATTTGATAAGAACAAAAAGTAGTTGTTGGGCAGTTGCCCTTTTTCAAAAATATTTTTTGGTACTTCGAAAAAATATGAAAATATTGATAGTACTTAGTAATCACATGTATTTAACATCGGTAAAATGTCGTGCAAAAATATGAAGTTTTGTGGTCTATGTAAAAAAATCCCCTGGTAAATAGTATCAACATATGTGACTTTTTTTCACGGACTAGAAAAATTTATATTTTTGTACAAATTTTGCATATATCAAATACTACAAGTTATTAGTAAACACTGTGATTTTTTTATTTTTCGAGGTGAAAAAATATTTAAGAAAAACTGGTGCCCATCCGGGAATGAATGCTTTCCTAAATTAAAAGTACGGACTACCGAGTATAGGTGGATTGACAAATGAGACAGCACTAGTAGAAAAAAACCTATTAGTGGCGCACCAAAATAAGCCTAGTGCGCCACTAAACTTGCGCCACTGATAAGTGTTACCAGTGGCGCACCAGCGGTGCGTCACAGGTAACTCACTTATCAGTGGCGCACCATCCTAAGTATTTGAATTTTTTCTATTTTAATATTTGAATTTTTCTATTTTATTTGCATTTTTTAACCTATCTCAGATGATGACTTCCCGCTAGGTCACCCATCCTCAAATTGCTCCAACCCAAGCACGATTAACCACTAAGTTCTATTCAGCTCAGCCACCCTTGTGCTACTCAACTTCTTATTGATATAAGTATCATATCAACCCTCTTAAGCCTTATATGTGTATATATGTATATGTGTGTAGTTTATGTGTGTATGTGTGTTTTTAATTTTCAAAAGTTTCAAAAGAAATTCAAAAGTTTCAAAAAATCTCAAAAAATTCAAAAAAAATCAAAAAATCTAAAAAACTTCAAAAATCTCAAAAACTTCAAAAAAAATCAAAAAACCCAAAAATTTCAACAATTCAAAAAATCTCAAATTTTTTGAATTTTTTATTTATTTTTTTGATTTTGTAGAAAAAAATCTGGTGCGATTTTTTTTTATTTTGGTTACCAGTGGCGCACCAGATTACTCGTGCGCCACTGGTAAAATATTACCAGTGGCGCACTGGGTCTGGTGCGCCACAGGTAAATTTTTTACCAGTGGCGCACTAGGTCTGGTGCGCCACAGGTATTCTCTCTCCATGATTCAAAGTACATGTGGACAAATACATGTGGCGCACCAGCCCCAGTGCGCCACTGGTAAAAAAATTACCTGTGGCGCACCGCTGTCTGGTGCGCCACAGGTAAAAAAATTTACCAGTGGCGCACTACTGGCTGGTGCGCCACTGGTACTCTCTCTCTTCCACCTCGAAATTTTTCAAGTTTAACTGGAACTTACCTGTGGCGCACCACGTTTACGGTGCGCCACTGCTAAAAATTTACCAGTGGCGCACTGGAATCTTGTGCGCCACCGGTATTTTTTTTTTCAAAATCCAGGAACCTAGGTGAGAGACTATCAGTGGCGCACTGGGAGCTGGTGCGCCACTGATAGCATCTCACCTATAAGTTTTTCCCTACTAGTGCAGAGAAATTCAAAGTCTCAGCTACTAAAATATTTAGTTGGATCCAAGGTGACAAAGTGTATGTGTGCCATATATATATATATATATATATATATATATATATATATATATTTGAGATTTTTAGCACATGGTATATAACTAATATTTAAAGACATAGACACGTCACAAATTATTTTGGCATAGAAAATCAAAAGGGTAGTAAAATACTCATGGCTGGTGGGGAGAATATTAAAGGACAATAGAGACACGTCGTCGTCCCTCCACCACTGGTAAAGGAGAATATTAAAAAGAAAATGGCTCATTTATTTTTATTGTTCTCTCACTTTCAAACAAGTAGAATCATATATGCCGGTCTCACTCATTATGCCCCGTCTGGGTGTACAGTTTCAAATTTTACACCTATAAAATAATTGTCTCAAAAATACCTTTGTAATTACAAGTGTAATATTTCCCCCCATGTAAAATACAATCGTCTAGTTTTTTCTGTTTGGATCCATGGTTTGCATACACCAGTTGCATGCACTCAACTTTTTCGAACATGCCACTACAAAGCAATGCCCGAAGTAAACTTGTGCAGAGCACATATGCATACACTATTGGTAATATATTGTCAATCCATTACTCAATCAATCTAGGTCATCTGCTTTGGCGATCCATAGCAGATGACCTAGATTGATTGTGGGTCGTGGATCAGGGTCTGGTCTTGCACGAGTCTGCACAAAATTATGTTGGTGTGGGGATCATGGTTTGGTCTTACACGAGTCACGGGTGCCAGCGTGATTATTAGGCTCAGATGTACTATGACCAGTTTTTCCCTCGTATGATGATTGCAGCACCTATGTGCCGACTGACATGTGTGTTACATATACGCTGGCACATTGTCTAAATGCCATTTAATATAGACACGCTCAATGGAAAATACATTTATCCGTATGTTTTCTCTCAAATTCCTGTCGTCCAATTCCGACCAATATGCCATGTGAATAAAAAAAGGAAATTTTCATGCCACGTAACAATTTTGTGTTGTGTTTTTGCTGTCAATCCATATATTATGTGCTGAATCTTGAAATGACTGGAATTTTGAAAATAAGCCTACGCTTTAGTCGCAAAAAAATGATAAATTTGGGTGGAAATTTCTTCAACGAGAAGTTGAAGTGCAATAATCACGATCTGGTCATGTCCCCGGTCTCTCTCTCGTATGATTGCGCATCAAAAAGTCATTAGGAATTCATCACAAATTCATCACAAATTCGGGAATGAATCAATCACCCCTTTTGTTGGCCATGTTGGATCTATTTGTCACCGGATTTGCCCTTCCCCTTGTCATTTTCCGGAGCGGATACCCCCTTCAATATGGTCCAACAATGGGCCAATCTAAATGGCATTCTCTCAAGTTGATTATACAAAATAGTGGCCGACTCCATCTAGCAAATAAAAGAAATCAATCAACATATGCAATAATAAGCGAAGGAAACACCAAAAATGAAGCAAACAAAACTTACATTTTGCACTTGGGCATAGCACCCGGCAAACTTGTTCACGGAGTCTTGGATGCATGCCCATCTATGGCGGAGAGATTGCTCGGTGAGCGTGATGTTGGGTGTATGCGGATGTTCATTGTAAACTTGATGGATTTTTGCCCAAAAATCTGAGGCCTTTGTTTCATCAACTGAATCCATGATTGTGGCCAACCAAGCCTTACACAACAACTCATCGTCATGGAAGGATGAGCGAAACATATCCTGTACATTATTAAGCCTAGCAAATGTGGAACCTGCATGCTCTTGAGAAGCTCACCTTACAATTGAACAAAAATGCGTCATGCATCACTAGCTACTCCACTTTCATCACTAGCTAGCTAAAAATGTGGTCAGCTACTTAATTAGTCAACTGTAATTGCTAAAACAAAGGAAGAAAAACACTACTCCATGAGTGTTTCGTAGAACATGGAAATTAACAAAGTAGCCCATGAGCAAATGAGACTAAATAGTGTACATGGAGAAATGATGAGAAGAAACTAGAATGAAGAGAAAATGAAGAAAAAGACTAAAGAATGATGAAAAAAGACTGAAGACTGAGCGAAACAAAAAATATGAATGAAAAAGATTAAATGAAAGACTGAGAAAATAAGAGAGGACTGAAAGACTGCCAAAGAAGAGCACTGAAAAAAATCTAACAACCAAGCCTTGCACAACAACTAGCTCCACGTAAAGTATCTATCTACTGTAAAGCTGGGGTATGGATGTGTAATCTAACTATACAATTTCATGCAATTGTAGGTGTCATCTCACAAAAAGCAATTTAAAGATGCCAGGCCGTCAAGTCTTGCCCCTCCAACCATTGGTTTTCTCTTTTGCCAGCAGACATGGTGAGATAATTATGATCGATCAGCCAATGTAACCTGTAGCTACATGCTGACCCGACTTTCCAGCTGCTGACCTGTCTTTGTTTCTTTCTTGGTAAAACTATTACTATCGTACCAATTTACCTGTAGCGTAGCAGGTTTTCGTACACAAAAGCATGTGTGTCTGCATCAATGTAGCAGAGAGTGAATCTAATAGCGTGTAGCGGTCTGTCCCTCACTCTTCGTAATAATTCGAGAGAGGACTTGGTGCACCCAGGCACCAGTGAACCATTTTTTTGATTTTTTTTTAAATGGTACTTTTGAGTTTCATAAAATTCAATTTTTTTTTACACGAATACATATACATGGTATGTACATTTGTACAAAGTTTCGGTAGAAAACACGTTTTATTTTGGGCTACAGAAAAATACCAAAATTGTGGCTGTATAAAGTAGAAAAAATCCTCCATTTTGTCCCAAATTTTGTCTTTTTGTGTAGTCTAAAATATAACGTATTTTTAAACGAAACTTGATGCGTATGTAGGAAACATGTATACAAATCTGTATATTATTTTGCAGGATTTGTTGAAACACAAAGTACGTTTTAAAACGCATTGTGCCGCTGTTCATAACAGTATCCTATGTCGTTCACCTGTGTATGTCTCCTATGTCGTCCATTTTAAAACACGTGTATATGTCTCTTTGGTTAAATCCCAGATTTAAAAATAGCTACGAGCTATTTCTAGAAACAGCACAATATTTCTCAGTTTTGTTTAGAAAATAATAGTACCAACTTTTTCAAACGGCTATCGGCTTGTTTATTGCCAGGTTTTAAGAGTACTGCTGCCGGGTTCTCTGAACCAGATTGTTTTGACCCGGTGAGAGAGAGTAATCCCGTTGCCAAAAAGTTGGAAAAGCATGCCTGTAGCGTAGCAGTTCTCTTTTCTCAAACGGAATTGCTTTGCAGTACATGTTGTAGCGTCTCCGTCAATATAGCGGAGAGGGAATCTTAGTGTAGCAGCGTACGTGTAGCAGGTGGCCAGGCTGCATGTTGTCTTTATTATTTTGTCGGCCACCCAAAAAAGTTGCTTTCTTGGTAGAAAATGCGTGCGTGTCTGCATCAATATAGCAGAGTGAATCTAACTGTAGCGTGTAGCAGATGGACAGTACTGTGATGGCTCAAGGAGCTTGGAAGAAAAATATGTTGGCTGGCTCAAGGAGACGCTGCTTTGCTATAAAAGTCTCCTAATCGTCTCTGGCCCTCTCTCTCACCTCACATCCAGAGCTGATCCATCGTCCTGATTATCTCAAACTTGCCTCGACGTACTACACAGCAGTGCTCCGCCAGGTAATGGTTACGAAATTTTCTCCTCCAGATTATATATCTTTCTTTTGTTCCAGTATACACGGGGAGGTGATTTGTGTCTCCTACCAATCGATCGTGCAGAGTGCCTTCAGAGCAACCGCATAGCGCTAGCTTACCCAAAATTCCACCAGAGAGGTCGAGGCATGGAGATCGCTATGGGGGCTATTGGCCCTCTCCTCCGAAGCTCGGCGAGCTGCTCATCGGCGAGCTCACCATGGAGAAACAAGTGAGGAAAGCATCGAGTCTCTCAAGACAGAGCTGACGCTGATGCATGCTGCCCTCCGCAAGGTGGCCAAAGTGCCGGCAGACCAGCTTGATGAGGGGGTCAAGATCTGGGCAGGAAACGTCAAGGAGTTGTCCTACCAAATGGAGGACATCGTTGATGCTTTCATGGTGCGCGTGGAGGATGGTGGTGAACCTGCCAACCCGAAGAACAGAGTCAAGAAGATACTCAAGAAGGTGAAAATGTTATTCAAGAATGGCAAGCATCTCCATCGGATCTCTGATGCTTTGGAAGAAGCGGTCATCAAGCTGAGCAGTTGGCCAAGCTACGTCAAAGGTACGAGCATGAGATGCGGGACACCGGCGCTGGTGCTAGTGTTGACCCTCGCATGATGGCCCTATACACAGATGTGACAGAGCTCGTCGGCATTGAAGAACCACGAGACAAGTTGATCAACATGTTGACTGAAGGTGATGATTGGAAAAAGCATCCGTTGAAGACGATCTCTATTGTTGGATTTGGTGGATTAGGCAAGACAACTCTTGCCAAAGCAGCATATGACAAGATCAAAGTGCAATTTGATTGTTGTGCTTTTGTCTCGGTTTCGCAAAACCCTGAAATGAAAAAGGTTTTCAAGGATATTCTCTATGGACTTGACAAGGTCAAGTATGAAAACATACATAATGCAGCAAGGGACGAAAAGCATCTCATTGACGATATCATTGAATACCTTAATGACAAGAGGTACATACATACATATGCTTTTTCCTTCTTTTACAGACCAATTTTCATTTCTTCTAGTAAAATCATGACATCGTTTTGTACTAGTGCATATGTATCTTGAATTCTTGATAGCATATTGTTAATTTATACTTTTCATGTAAATTCCTATAGTTACTACGTAACCCATCATTTAACAATTAGGGAGTGCATATTTTTAAGGCGACTGGAAATCCTTATTCTAAGTCGATGATCTTAACTATGTGTGTGTCTGTGGGTGGGGAGGGGATCCAGGTCTCAGATTATGCACTTTGGTCGAGTTTACTTAGAAGTAACTGATGTAGTAATATCTTTTTTATATGCCTTCATTGTATTGATTTGTTAACTAATTATTATATTCGGAAAGGTACCTCATCGTAATTGATGATATATGGAGTGGAAAAGCATGGGAGTTAATTCGGTATGCTTCTCCAAGAAGAGTCCCGGAAGCCGATTAATCACAACAACCCGCATTGTTGATGTCTCTAAGGCATGTTGCTCTTCTGGGGATGGTATTTACAGAATGGAACCCCTTTCTGATGATGTATCAAAAACACTCTTCTGTAAAAGAGTATTTTCGAGGAAGGGTGTCCTCAAGAATTGCTACAAGTATGCAAAGACATTTTGAAGAAATGTGGCGGCATACCATTAGCTATTATTACTATAGCAAGTATTCTAGCTAATATAAAAAGAAAGGACCAATGGTATGCTTTGCTCAATTCCATTGGTCGTGGACTCACAGAAGATCGCAGTTTGGAGCAGATGAAAAAGATATTATTATTCAGCTACTATGATCTACCTTGGTATCTGAAACCTTGCTTGTTATATCTTAGCATCTTCCCAGAAGATCACAAGATTATGAAAAGCAGATTAATTTGGAGATGGATATCAGAAGGCTTTGTTTATAGTGAAAAACAAGAAACTAGCTTATATGAGCTCGGTAATAGCTTCTTCAATGAACTAGTCAACAGAAGTATGATCCAGCCAATAGGCAAAGATAAAGAAAATGTAGTAGCTTGCCGTGTACATGACATGGTGCTCGACCTCATATGCTCATTGTCAAGTGAAGAAAACTTTGTCACAATATTGGATGGCACTGGAAGAAGGAGGCCTAATACGGAAAGCAAGGTTCGCAGATTGTCTATCCAAAACTGCAAGATAGATGTGGATACCGGCATGATTGATCATGTGAGATCTGTTACCATTTGCACACATAATGTTGCTGGGAAAGTGTTGGACATTTCATATTTTCGAGTTCTGCGCGTGTTGGATTTGGAAGGTTGTGATATCTCGGATATTGGGTATGTGGAGAATCTGATACATTTGCGGTACTTAGGGCTAAAAGATACCCATGTGGTGGAACTTCCCGTGAAAATAGGAAAGCTACAATTTTTGATTACCTTGGACATAAGAGACACTAAGATAAAAGTACTGCCGTCGAGTGTTGCTCAACTGAGACGTCTGAAGTGCCTGCATGTTAAGAGAAATATGAAGTTGCCATATGGTATAGGTAACCTGACTTCCCTAGAAGTTCTAACGAATATGGGACAGTTTGACGAGGACCTTGGTGTTGTGAAAGCGTTGGGCCATCTGACCAAGCTCAGGGTGCTCTGTATTGTTTACTCTGCTTCTGATGAGAGCGTGAACAAAGCTTTAGAGGAATCCCTAGGTAATTTGTGCAAACTGGAAAATCTAGATATATATTGCGAAAGTGACGCCCGCGTCAATTTCATGAGCGAAGGTTGGGTGCCTCCTCCACGACTCCGTAGATTGTGCATGCCGGTCAGTGGCGGTTGGTTCAAGAGAGTGCCGTCATGGATTAATCCTTCGTCGCTTTCCCTCCTCTCCTATTTGAAAATATATGTGGAGGAAGTGCGACCGGAGCACATCCGGCTTCTTGGGATGATGCCTGCTCTTTGTTTTCTCTGGCTGGGTCGACTGGGTGGTTCTGCGCTCTCACGAGGGTGTGTGTGTGTGGACAGGGTGTCTGTCCTTTCTTCTGGCGCATTCCCGTGTCTTACACACTGCAGGTTCAGTCATTATGGTGTGTTGCCGTCTACGTTTCCACGAGGAGCAGCGCCAAGGCTTAAATACCTGGAGTTCGTCTTCCCTGCTAAGTGGGCCGTCTTTGATTTGGGCATGCGCCACCTCCCTTCCCTCGAGGGACTCAAGTGTCACGTTGAGCGGGGGGAAGCCAGCGATGCAGAGTTGGAAAGAGCAGAGGCTGCCGTGCGGCTCGCAGCGCAGGACCATCCCAACCGTCCCCACTGTGATGTGTGTACACACTAGCCGCACATGAAGCTTGTATTCCCATCATCTGTACGTTCATTGTTCTTTCCTTGTTTTGTTCTCAGCTTCACGTTCAGTCATTACTAGCCAACTCCATTAATTAATTATTAGTAGTTTCAGCATTTCCTTTATATAGCTAGCTAGCTCCATCGATCAGGCCCCTAGCTAGAGCCTAAATATTGCCACACTGGCCTCTTTATTTATGCTACCTAAAGCCTAAATATTCAACACTGGCGCCTGGATCGATTTGATTTTGTCTTGAGCTGGGCGTGCTCTAAAGCTAGCTATCTACACAGACCTGGGAACTTATGTGGCTGCTGCATAGCTACTCGTGTTTATTTGTACACCTACTTTGACACGGTGAAGCCTCACCCATTTCCTATGAGAAAACCGGTCCATAGACAGCTCCATCTCATCTCTCATTAGTGCATAAGTATGTGAGCAGACCATGTGTGAGTTGTGCATATTGCCGTGCTCTCTGTGAGCCTGCTCTATCTAATGTAGCGAAATGATTTCTGTGCAACCATCTGTAATAATAATAATAATGATAATAATAATAATAATAATGACAATAATAATAATAATGTTGTTTATGTTATCTGCAGGTCCTCCAGTTGGTCCGGTGCAGCAGGGGAGGATTACGTGGCGGCGGCAAGGACAGCGTGGCCTAATCTATACTGTATCCTCCTGCTTTGGTCTTGACCCCGCCGTGGCCTATGGAATACCGTTTGAATGAGTTGTTGTAATATTCAGTAGTCGAATCGGAACTTGTAATAATTTGCACACTATGTAGTATGTTGTTGATTTGCATTCGTCTTGAGCTGGGGCTGAATTGCATATTGAGTCATGAAATGCTCTTGATCAATGATACAACTATGCTGCTCTGTTGCTTATGAACTTCTGATTTTTTTATATTATGATGATGTCTGTGGGTCAAGCACTTTTCTTTTGTTTGCAAAAGGACGGCCGATGCATTTTTGCTACGCCTAGTCCTTTCAAATCCAGGCAGCCTGAAGTTGTCGTCAAGCACTCTAGCAGCACATACCTTATTGTTCAACTTACCGTGACCAATTAATGACACAAAAGCTGCTCTGGACTGAATTTTCATCGTAGCTCTATTAGCAAAGATCGCCCCGCCGTCGCTCCAGGTTCAATCTGCCATGCCAACCATGCCAGCTGGAGACGCGATCTGCCGCGTCATCCTCGTTCCAGAGAGTGGCGATCACATTATATACGGGATATACCATTACAGCTACCTTAACAATTTGCTGCCAAAGACCATCTTGGGTTTCAAATTTCCACCACCACTTTACCAACAGACTGATATTCTGCCTCTTAAAATCTTTTGTTCCCAGGCCGCCTTTCTTTTTCGATCTACAAATTCTAGACCATTTGACCATATGACAACTTCTTTTATCATTTTTCTTTTGCCAAAAGAATCTTCTGCGGTATCTATCCATCTTTTCCAGGAAGGTTTTATTAAACAAGAACATGGACATAGGATAATATATATTGAGGAAAGGCTAACATCAATAAGGATTTTTTCCCCCGGTAGATGTCGAATTACCAACCCAAGCATCAAGTTTTTTAAGCATGCGAATATCCAGGAAATCCCTCCAGCACGTATGTCTTTCTGGCAACAGAAGATGCACAAAGTGGTTTCAGTGGCACTACCGAGTTCGCATCAACGATTTTCTCACCAATCAAAGTTTTTTAAGGAGGTAGAGGATATAGGGACCCCCAGAGGAAGTCTACCCACTTGACAGCCAAACATGTCCGCATAAAACTCAGTAATTTCATTATCCATTCCCACCATAAAGATCTCACTCTTCATGAAGTTTATTTTTAGCCCGACATAAGCTCAAAAAATGTACAACAAGAGTTTTAAATTAATGGCTCTTTCAGGATCATTGTTGATGCACAAGACAGTATTGTCAGCGTATTGTAGCACTGCCACCCCCTTAGGGATCAGATCAGGAGCCAAACCAACAAATCGTTAGCTTGTGCTATCAGCGCCAACTTTGTCAATGATTCAGCCACCAGGTTAAACAAAGTGGGCGACATGGGGTCTCCCTGTCCACATACCTTGTTCACTAGTAGAAAAAAGGCCTCTAATCCCGGTTGGCGAGGGCCTTTAGTCCCGGTTTCCCATCCGGGACTACAAAATCGGGACTAAAGGTCCTGTACTTTAGTCCCGGTTGGCCACAAACCGGGACTAAAAGCCCTTCCACGTTGCCACGGCCGAGTTCGTGGGGTGGATGACCTTTAGTCCCGGTTGGACTAAAGATTTGTGTTTTTTGTTTTTCTTTTCAATTATTTTTCAGGGTTTAGGGTTCAGGGTGGGTTTAGGGTTTTGTGTTTTCCATTTAATTATTTTGTGTTTTCCATTCAATTCTTTTTCATTTCAAACAAGTTTTCGTATACATATTCTACGCTACTACATACTGTACACGTTGAAGCATATATAATATAATTTCTCTTACGAGCATACATATATATACAATTTAGTATATATATATCTGTTTAATTACATGGAGGCATTAGCGGCAATGGAGTTCTCCCCTTTCAGATATGACCTCCGTAAGAAAAAATCCCACCAATTCCTCTAGAATTGCTTTTGGGCGGTTCTTTGGTAGGAGCTTCTCCCGCATCTCTTCCATCTAGATCAATATGAATATGTGAGTTGTGTGTACATATATCAAATCATCATAAAATAAATTATGAATGGAACTCAACGCAATTTATGGTAATAAAATAAAATTATGAATAGTGTCTACGTACTTGACGTTGTCTTACATCTCTTTTCCGCTGATTGATCATCATGTGAATGTTCTCGCAAACGTAGTATGCATATAAATTAGTCTCTTGTTCCTGTCCCATGGACTTTACGAGAATAGAATCCAATCAAATAATAATCAAGCATGATAATGGTATTGAAACTAGATTAAAGAGATGCGCGGACGTAGCTAGTACTACTTACCTCACATGATGATCAGTGAGCGGAAAAGAGATGTAAGACAACGTCAAGTACGTAAACACTATTCACAATTTTATTTTATTACCATAAATTGTGTTGAGTTCCATTCATAATTAGTCCCTTGTTCCTGCCTCATAGACTTTACGAGAATAGAATCCAATCAAATAATAATCAAGCATGATAATGGTATTGAAACTAGAATAAAGAGATGCGCGGATGTAGCTAGTACTACTTACCTCGATCCGTCGAAAACGCAGCTCCGGTTTCCATTCACCTCTAACCTTGATGAACTGTTTCCAAACCCTGCCCGGCAAAGAAAATGAATAAAGAAGTTATTAATTACTTGATATCAGGAAATGAACAAAAGAGGCCGATATAGTGCATAAGTATGTGAGCAGATCATGTGTGCGTTGTGCATATTGCCATGCTCCCTGTGAACTTGATCTATCTAATATAACAAAATGACAAGCATCGGTAATAAACATGTCTATAATAATAATGTCATTTATGTTATCTGCAGGTTCCGTCGATTGTGTCTGGTGCAGCAGGAGTGGGTGACGCGGCGGCGGCGTCGAGGACGGTGCGGCCTGGTCTATACCGTCTCTAGCTGCTTTGGTCCGTCGTGACCCAGCCTATGTAATACCTTTCGAATGAGTTGTAATATTCAGCAGCCAAATAGGAACTTGTAAAAATTTGCACATTGTGTAATATTTGTTGTTAACTTGCATTCGACTTTAGTTGGATGAACTTGTGAGTCGGAGGTGAATTGTATGTTTAGATGTTACAAGTCTATTTGTAGACTTTCTTATATCAACAATCATTTGCTGTGTGATCCACAGAGAGTCTGCATGCATGGTTCATGTCAAAATTATTAGCCGTTGAGGACAAGCTCAAGAGCCACGCCAAGTTTGGTTTCAAGCATTGGGCCTTTCAGAACAAGTCATGCTTGGTTTCAGAACTCAATAATTTCAAGCGCAACAAGGTGTGGAAGCTGGTGCCAAGGCCAAATGGGTGCAAGAACGTCATCGGCACCAAGTGGGTCTTCAAGAACAAGCAAGATTCGAACGGTATTGTCATTCGAAACAAGGCAAGATTGGTGGCACAAGGCTACTCTCAAGTCGAAGGTGTTGACTTCGGTGAAACCTATGCCCCCGTTGCTCGTCTTGAATCTATTCGCATCTTGCTTGCATATGCATCTCATCATAACTTTAAATTGCAACAAATGGATGTTAAAAGTGCTTTCCTTAATGGTCCTATTAATGAGTTGGTATATGTTAAGCAACCTCCCGGGTTTGAGGATCCTAACCATCCGGACCATGTTTACAAGCTCGACAAGGCGCTCTATGGCCTTAAACAAGCCCCACGTGCGTGGTATGAGCACCTTCGAGAGTTTCTTGTAGACCGTGGATTCCAAGTTGGTGTTATTGACCCCACCCTCTTTACCAAGTAGGTGGGTGGCAATCTTTTCATATGCCAACTCTATGTAGATGACATCATTTTTGGTTCTACTAACAATGCTTTCAATGATGAGTTTGCAAAGCTAATGACAAGCAAATTTGAGATGTCCATGATGGGGGAGTTGAAGTACTTCCTAGGATTTGAAGTGAAGCAATATAGGGAAGGTACCTTCATCAATCAAGCCAAATATACCCAAGACATGCTCAAGAGGTTCAAGATGATGGAGCTCAAACCTTACAAGACACCCATGTCTACCTCCATTGACCTCCACACCGACACCGAGGGTAACGATGTCGATCAAAAACTCTATCGCTCGATGATTGGTTCTTTGCTTTATCTTTGTGTATCTAGACCTAATATTATGTTTAGTGTGGGTAAGTGTGCAAGGTATCAAGCGGCTCCCAACGAAAGCCACTTAGTGGCGGTTAAGCGCATCTTTCGATATTTGCTTCATACCACAAACTTTGGTCTTTGGTATCCCAAGGGTTCAAGCTTTCATCTTATGGGGTACTCGGATGCGGATTATGCCGGAGAGAAGAAGGATAGGAAGTCCACATCCGGGAGTTGTCAATTCCTTGGCCGCTCCTTGGTGTGTTGGTCTTCCAAGAAGCAAAATTGTGTTGCTCTCTCCACTACCGAAGCCGAGTACATCTCCGCCGCAAGTTGTTGTGCTCAACTCTTATAGATGGTGCAAACAATGAAGGATTATGGTGTTAACTTCACCAAGGTGCCCCTCCTTTGCGGCAATGAGAGTGCTATCAAGATCGCTCACAACCCCGTGCAACATGCCAAGACGAAGCATATTGAAGTTCATCATTTCATCCGGGAGCACGTGGAAAGGGGCAACATTGACCTCTCTTTTGTAGGAACCAAGGATCAACTTGCGGATATCTTCACCAAGGCCCTTGATGAACCAAGATTTCGAGAGTTGAGGAATGAACTAAATGTCATTGATGCGAGCAACTTTGCTTGACCGCTTTGCACAAGTACCCATAGTAGACATCGTAACTAGTTTTGATGCATGCATGGACATAGGGGGAGTGTAGCTCAATTCATGAGTCAACACTACTTCTATTATGCGCACATAGACAATTCGTGCTTCATTTGGTCACTCCGGTGACAAATTGTGCTTAAACGATGAGTATTGGCCTTGAACCCAAGATATATCTTCGCGGTTTTGGGTTGATAATTGCTCATACATGGTGGCCTAGGCCACCGCCCTCCTCCTTATGAGGAGTTGATCTTCCACTACAAGGAAAAAGGCTTTTAGTGGCGCACCAAAAACAGGATTATGTGGCGCATGGTGGGTGCGCCACAGAATCCTCGCCACAAAAATGTGAATTATGTGGCGCACCCCCAGATGCGCCACAGAAAACCAGAATTATGTGGCGCACCCCTACCCCGTGCGCCACATAAATTTTTTTTTTTTTGAATTTCAAAAAAAAGGGCGGCCAGATCTAGATCTGGATTCCCAAAAAATCAAAAAAATCAGAAAAAGAAATAATTTGGAAAACCCTAAATATTTGAATTTTTTGACCATTTTTAACACTCTAAGCATATCTCAAATGGTGACTTCCCAATAGGTCACACATCCTCAGATTGCTCCAACCCAAGCACGCTTAACTTCTAAGTTCTATTCAATTCAACTACGCTCATGCTACTCAAGTTCTTATTGATAATACTATCATATCAACCCTCTTAACCCTTGTGTATGTTTATATATGTGTGTGTAGTTTATGTGTGGTATGTGTGTATATGAGTTCTTAAAATTCAAAAAAAATCAAAAACTTCAAAAGTTTCAACCGGAAGTTCAGAAAATCCAAAAAAATTCAAAAAATTCAAAAAATCACAAAAATTCATAAAACTTCAAAAAATCCAAAAACTCAACAAATTCAAAAAAAATCAATTTTTTTTATTTTTTTTGATTTTGTAGAAAAAAATCTTTATTTTGAAATAACTTTTTACTCTTTTGGAATTTCCCGAATCTGAGAAAAGTTCACCGGGTAAACCCGGTTGAAATCGAGTTCCTTTTTTTCTCACGATTTTTTTGACATATTAAATGCATTTTTTTGACATCGTATACAAAAGTTATGGCCGTGTCAATATTTTTTTTTCGTTTTTTGCAAAAAAGGTCAAAATTCATATTTTAAAATTTCTATACCAACTAGACACTAAAACCTAACTCATCTCAAAGGATTTTATTTTTTGAACATTTTATCATTTTCTTTTCTTGTTTGTAAAGCTAAAAAGGCTATCCACGGGGGGTGGGATCTGATTTCAAAAAAAAGTTATGTGGCGCATGGGGCCTGCTGCGCCACAGAATTGCTGATTTCTGTGGCGCATGGCCTCATGCGCCATAGAATGTGTCATTTCTGTGGCGCATCCCACCCCATGCGCCACAGAAAGGCATATTTCTGTGGCGCACATCCTACATGCGCCACAGAAAGGCACATTTCTGTGGCGCATGTTGTACATGCGCCATAGAAAGGCACATTTCTGTGGCGCATGGGGCCAGGTGCGCCACAGAATTTTTTTTTTGTGGCGCATGGCTACTTGGTGCGCCACAAAATGCCATTCCATAGAAAGGCAGTTTCCTAGTAGTGTTCATTTGATCGTATTTCGTTTTTTTACCTCTTTTTGTGGAGAGCATTTGAGTTTGGCCTTTCACTCTTGCTTCTTGCAAACTCGAATTGTCTCTCCTCCCCCAGTTCCAAACTCAATCCAAGCCAACACTCTTATCCCATAAGACCTTTCCGTTCCAAAATTGCAAAAACTTTTTATGATCATCTCGGCGAAAATGCGCGAATCAGGCGCCCGGTACTACCGGTGTTTAGGAACGGTACTACCGTTGCCTGGGAGCTCTCCGTCCTAGGCATAGTACTACCTCTCTAAATACCGTAGTCATCAGGTACCGGTACTACCGGCCGTTCTGGCGGTACTACCGCTCTGGCTGAGGTTGCTCTCGCACCTCCCAGATGCGGTATCACCACTAGACCTTCCGTAGCACCAGTAGAGGTACTACCGCTAGAAGATCCGGTAACACCGCTAGGACAACGTGGTTGCCAGGCGCGGTATCACCGTCCTCTACCGATAGTGCCAGCGGGCGGTACTACCGCTGGGCCAGTGGTACTACCGCTGAGGGATTTTGACAGTGGGGTTAAGTGGGGCGTGGGGGGTAGTTTTTCCCCATTCTACCTCCCCACACCCGACCCCCACGTTCGTCTCCTCTCACCGCCGTCGCCGCCGTCGCCCATTGCCGCCGGGAGAGCTTCTCCCCGGCCACGACAGCCCCTCTCCGGTCGTGGGGTGGCTCGAGGACCTTCTCCTCCCTCTTCTTCTCCACAATGAGTTCCGGTAAACTCCTCTCTCTCTCTCAACCTAGTTGATTCGTTGAGATTCGATAGAGATTGTTTTCTTGCAATTCCTGTGGTAGAAGTAGTAGGGAATAGTTGGTACTCAGTTTAGAATCGTACTTGCAAAGTTTTATTGGACGATTCCATAGATCGGGTCAGTTTCGTCGGTCAAACCGCTAGATCTGGAGCTGGCGGTACTACCGCTCCTAGGAGCGGTACTACCGCTGCACCGGTACTACCGGTCTGTCAAACGGTACTACCGTTGATCTGGTGTTTTCCAGAAACTGGGCAATTTCGATTCTTCTCTTTTTGATCATGATTTTTTGCAATACTTATCCCCTGTGCTATCTGTCTCTGCTTTCTTAGGACCTAGCAAGGGCCGTGGGGGCAGTTCAGCTCGGGCTCCCAAGAGATCTCGCAAGGACAAGGACCTCAGTGATGAACCTGAAATCATTCCAGAGAAGCTCACTCGCCGTCAGCAGTCTGCTCAAGCCAAAGCTGCTGCCAAGAAGTCTGCCTCTCTCATGAGGATGCCACCACAGCTTTGTCAAGGAAAGAAGGATGAATCCCTATGCCGACCAAGGATCCCCGCTACAGAATCCCCTATTCCATACTCAGTTTCAAGAGAAGATTTTCAATGAGGTGCTTCCCCGTTTCAAGACCAAAGTGGTGAAGCAGTTTTGCATCAACACAGACTATATGAGAGCACATCTTGACTACTTTGGTGAGTCCCTGGAGATTTGTGAAGAGTTTGGGATCTTGAACTATATCAACATACATGAAGACTTTGATGAGCACCTCGTTCTCCAGTTCTATGCTACTGTCCACTTCCACACCGACAAGAGAGCTGTCACATGGATGACCAAGGACAAGGTGCTCACCTCCTCTTGGGCAGATTTTGCTACCCTTCTTCAGCTGAAGGACTACGGTGACCTTATGACGGTGGCTGACGATGCTCAAGTGTTTTGTATCTCCTACATGGACAAGCCATGAAGCCCTCTGCTCTCTCTCATCTGCTGATTCAGGGTCGTGGGGTTTGGAGAATCCAAGCACCTGCAGAAGACATGGCACATTATGCATCGCATTTTCCGCAACACGGTGTTGCCTCGAGTGGGCAACTTTGACCAGATCCATGGGCGTCTATTGACCTTATGGTTGTCTCTTTGATATGGTGGGCAAAGGCAAGAAGCTGGATATTATGGATATCCTTTGGAATGAGATTCATGAAGTGATGAAGAAGCATGTTCCTATCTTTGGCTCCCTTATATGAAGCTCATTGTTCATGCGTGGGTCAAAAAGAAGTTTCCCTTAGAGCTGCTGGACAATGACACTCCTCTCATTGCTCACTCTGTCAAAGATTTGAACCGCAACAAGCATCTCTGCCTCTCATCCCCAATGATGAAGCTTACAACACCGAAGATGAAGAAAATGACCCAGCTTTTGAGTTGCCCAAGAAGAAAGAGAATACCTTCAAGAAATGGGTTGCCAATGCCTTGCACTCCATCTTTTCCGCCAGGATGATGCAATGTTAGGGCTTGGAGAGAACATGAAAGGGCCAAGCTGGAACGCCAACGCACTCGCCAGCGCTTTGCGGCTTTGGGTGCACCTATCCCTGCGGGCTCCGAGGCAACATCACCACTTACTCCAAGTGGATGGGGGCAAGCTACAACACTTGGGTTGATCCCGATCTTCAGGACGATTCCTCCACTTCTCATGCCGGTGACCCCTGGGTTCGTGAAGGCGAAGAACATGGCAGTGATGGGTCTGCTAGTGATGAGGATGATGATGCTGATCCCGAGGCTGCTGATGGGGACGAGGATGATGAGGAGGAGGACGATGACTGAACCCCCTTGGGACGCTAGCATCGCCTTTCCCTTTTTGGTGTCTTGGTGCCAAAGGGGGAGAGCGTTCTACAAGGTTATCCGGGGATTTGCATGGGTGGAACACAAGCCGGCCGTTTTCATTTGACTCTTATGCTTGTGTTCTTCCTTTTTCTATTGAACTTGGTTTAGGTGAACTATCTCATGGCATGGTGTAAGACATGTGGAACTTATGTCACTTATTTCATTCCGTGCAAACTTTGTGCTGTAATAACTAGCTTATTCTTGTCTTACCATGCTTGTGCAAGTTATGCTTTCTTGTTTTATTCATAAACTTGCTTGGTTTACAAAATGTAGGGGGAGCCTTGATCCTAACATGTATGCATTTGTATTCAAACGCAAATTTATTTGATGCATACTGATAGGGGGAGCCTCTATATTTTGCAAATCGTTGTGTGAGTGTGTTTTCATCAAACTCCAAAAAGGGGGAGATTGAAAGAGCATGCTAGGCTCTTACTCTGTTTTGGAGTTAATAAAACACACCCACTGAACTAATCATGTTCTTAAGTTTGAACAGGTATGAAAACAACAACACGAGAAGTTCACATATGGAAGAGAGAGGGGCTCGAAAATCTACCTAGGCTGAAATCGCCTTAACGGTAGTACTGCCAGTTGGCAACGGTAGTACCGCTCCTTCTGGAGTAGTACTGCTGCAGCACGCAGGCAGTCTTCTCCAACGGTACTACCGCTGGAAGTACCGTGGGAGATACCGTTCAGAAGGTTTTAAGCCACTGTCTCCAACGGTACCTGTCCGGTACCCCCCACGTACTACCGTTGGAATACCACGAATTTATTCGAGGCATGACAGCGGTAGTACCGGTGGGTTCTGGCGGTAGTACCGGTGCCTGGTAACTACAGTAGCATTCTGTGCTACCGCTGCAACTGTGCATCGGAACCACTGAGGTACCGCATAGAGGTCAGTAGCGGTGATACCGCTGTTCTTCAGCGGTAGTACCGCCGTGCACATTTCTGTGCATAACGGTTGGATTTTCAGGGGCCCTATAAAAGGACTGCTTCGTTCCCAAGAAGAAGCTGCGATTTACATTCTCTCTCCTCCATTACTGCCGAGCTTTAAACTTCCGAGATCTCCCACTCCAACCACTCAATCGCCGTGATACTTTGAGGAGTGATAGAGGAGATCCAGATCTACAATCTCACCGAAGGAATTTCGAATCCATTCATTCTCCTTTGTGATACTTGTTCTCTTGGGGTTGCTTGTAACCCTAGGAGACCTTTGTGCGTTTCGGAAGCCTCAACTTGTTGCGAGGCGGTCCGGGACACTGTTGGGAGGCTCCAACTCATTGTGGAGTTCCCCGACCTTTGTGTACCGGCTTGGTCAACGCCATCAAGGTGACCTCATAGTGGATGAGCCGAACCCCCACGGGTAAAGCTCACGGAGAATAGAGTGAGCACATCCGTGCTATTGGAGCGCCTAGGTGGCTCCACACTCCTCCAACGTAGACGTACTTCCATTGTGAAGGAACTACGGGAAACATCTCCGTGTCTCCACTTTGCGGTTATTTCTATCCTTTACTTGTTGCTTCCGCTATGGTACTTACCTTGCTTGTATCACATAGGTTGCTATCATCTAGTGCACATCTAGTCAACCTTGTTATACTTTGCTCAAGCCCTAATTCATCGAAAAAGAATTAAAATTTGGTAGTCGCCTAATCACCCCCCTCTAGTCGACATATCGATCTTTCAACTGGTACGTGGGAGATCGTCCCTCTTCCTCCTCGTGTTCGTCCTATCACCTGTAAGTGGGTCTATAAGGTTAAGACACGCTCTGATGGGACTCTTGAGCGTTACAAAGCTCGTCTGGTCGCTCGTGGCTTTCAGCAGGAGCATGGCCATGATTATGATGAGACTTTTGCTCCAGTGGCTCACATGACCACTGTTCGGACTCTTCTTGATGTGGCATCTGTTCGTCATTGGTCTGTGTCTCAGCTTGATGTTAAGAATGCCTTTCTTAATGGTGAGTTGCGTGAGGAGGTTTATATGCAACCACCACCTGGGTATTCTGTTACAGATGGTATGGTCTGCCGTCTTCGTCGTTCTCTCTATGGCCTTAAGCAAGCCCCTCGTGCATGGTTTGAGCGCTTTGCTTCTGTGGTCACAGCTGCTGGTTTCTCTCCCAGTGCTAATGATCCTGCGTTGTTTGTTCACTGTTCTCCTCGTGGTCGCACTCTTCTTCTTCTTTATGTTGATGACATGATCATCACTGGTGACGACCCAGAGTATATTGCCTTTGTCAAGGCACGTCTGAGTGAGCAGTTTCTTATGTCGGATCTTGGTCCGCTTCGTTACTTTCTTGGGATTGAGATTTCATCCACCGCTGATGGTTTCTTTATATCCCAAGAACTGTATATTCATGATCTTATTTCTCGTGCCGCTCTTACTGATGAGCGTACTGTTGAGACTCCCATGGAGCTCAATATTTCTCTCCGTGCGTCTGATGGCGATCCTCTCTCTGATCTGACTCGTTATCGACATCTTGTCGGGAATCTCGTCTATCTAGCTGTTACTCGCCCTGATATTTCTTATCTTGTCCATATTCTGAGTCAGTTTGTTTCTGCTCCCACTTCGGTCCACTATAGTCACCTCCTTCGTGTTCTACGCTATCTTCATGGAACGATCTCTCTTTTCTCTTCTTTCCTCGTTACAGCTTCAGTCCTACTCCGATGCTACTTGGGCTAGTGATCCATTGGATCGCCGCTCACTTTCTGCTTACTGTGTTTTTCTTGGTGGTTCTCTCATTGCCTGGAAGACAAAGAAGCAGACCGCAGTTTCCCGTTCGAGTGCAGAAGCTGAGTTGCGAGCTATGGCTCTTTTGACTGCTGAGGTGACTTTGTTACGGTGGTTACTTGCAGATTTTGGTGTCTCTGTTACGACACCCACGACTCTATTGCCAGACAATACAGGTGATATTAGCATTGCACGTGACCCAGTGAAGCATGAGCTTACTAAGCATATTGGCATTGATGCTTCTTTTGTCCGTGCTAGTGTGCAGGATCAGATTATTGCGCTGCAGTATGTGTCTTCAGAGTTACAGTTGGCGGATTTTTTCATGAAGGCTCAGACTAGAGCGCAGCATAGCTTTTTCCTCTCCAAACTCAGTGTTGTGGATCCAGCATGAGTTTGAGGAGGGGTGTTAGAGAGATATTTGTATATTGTAGTTTCCCTATTAGACAGGGGGCTCGCTGCATATTTACACTTGTACATGTACTATATATTGTGGCCTTTGACCCCCGTGGAGTACAAATTGCTTATTCCTAACAGTTAGCCCACCTGTACAATCTGGTGTAAGCTCAACTTATCTAAGTTGATTTCCAGATTCGGAATATTCCTAAACTTAGAAACAAATCGAGAGATTTATGGGTTGCTGTCCGTATAAGAATATGTTTCAGCATATGATGAGCAAAAATATATTGTCATAATCAGTAGTAGAGTAATATACATTCATTATTTACCTTATTTAGGAAAAATATGCCTATATATAGAACTGCGGAAATCAAGAACAGAATAGTAACAAAGAAATTCGATATCCGATATCTGTTCGCCTAGTCCAATTCTTACAAACCTATGTCATGCATGTTGAACATAAAAGCATCTGGAATTACAGGTAAACTCGGTATATCAAGCCTGTTGCTGACTACCCCGCGCCTTGTTGACATCTCTCAGCTCATTCTGCGGATTCTTCTCCACCAGAAAAGTCACTTGAAAGCATATATTTCAGTTATCTCCTAAGAAACCGGCTAAAGCTATAAATTTAATGTGCACATTAACATAGATATATTTCATCAGCCAGGGGGAATGCAAGTCGTAATTATCTCCATGGGCTCCCTGATATAGAAACATGATCACATAGTATTCTGGTGCAAAATGTACTGATGATTCCATCGTAGAAGTACCCTGGTCGTGATTGCTCAATGAATTCCAACTTCATAAACCTAGAAGTGTCGATTAATATTGCAACCTGATTCCGTCCCTTGCTGACACAACTAAACCCTTTGTAGAGTTCATATAACCTTACTGAACTAAGCATGATATCAAATTCTATGGATTTTATAGATTTTGTCATTCTATATAGTATAATATTTTCCACAATAGAAATCTTTCGAAGGCAGTCTTGAGAAAACTCAACCGCATAAATTGAAGTTCTATTTAAGTACAGTTTTAATTTCTAGCAAGCATCTTCAAATCTCAAGAATCCTTTTGGCTGGTACAACCCAATTGAGAAAATAACCGCATTACATGGCAATCAACTTTTATTTGGCACAATCTACAGAAATCGCACTTCAAAGTCCTCCATGTGTAAAATGGGGGAATGACAGTACACACGTGAGGCATGACTGAAGAAAAATAGGGGTAAAATTACCCACGGTTTTGCTTCAATAGAAAATTACAATATACTTTTCAGACTTCATAGGGTTCAGCCATAGAGTAAACGAGCTCAAATTGGAGTAGTGTGAGAGAGAGAAAGGTGTGGCAGGACGTGGACCTTGTCGACCATGTCAGGGTGGAGTTAGGCGAGACAGCCTTGAGACAATAAACGCCCAGTCCAACACCGCTGCAGCGTGTCCTCGTTGGGGCGCAACTCATGGCGAGGGCCGTGCGACCTCCTGGAGATTCTGCGCCACCTGCTCGGGCGTCGCTATCGCCGGCCAGTGCCTCGCCGCGGCAGAGAGCTGGAGAGTTGACAGGGCGGCGCGGTGGGCCTCCAGTTCGTCGAGGTCGCTAGAAGAGACCGGATTGGCTGCTACAAAGGGAAGGCTTTAGTGGGAAGAAGACGGCCAAGAAGAGGATGCCCAAAACGTCGCCGCCCAGTCGGCCGCCGCCGCAGTTCATCCTCCCGCCGCTGTTCTGGTCCTGCCCGCGATTTGGGGTTAGGACCGGGAGAGAAACGGAGCGGCCAGGGGGACGAGGGCATGGAGGAGGAAGCCCAGGGCAGGGAGAGAAGCCCGGGGGACGCGGGGGGAGGAGGAGGCTTGCCAGGTCACCGTAGCCGCCGGGTACGAGCTCCAACGACGCCTTCCCCAGGTTCGAGCTCCGTCGCCTCCGCGTCTTTTCCCTGTCGTGAGCGAGTCGAGCTCCATCTCCACGCTGCGTCCACCTGCGGGCCCACGCCGAGCCCAACAGCAACACGACACGCAAACAACAAAGAATAAATGAGGAATCCATGTGTCGCTGATTTGTGGGCCCATGTCGTGGATGAACCACAGGCCAGCAATCCTAGGGAGCTTAGATGTTGTAGATATTAGACTGTGTGTCTGTACCAAGTTTACGTGTCAATTAACTGCGGCAAGTTGGTACAAAGGCATGTGTATGCAATATTCTGGATTGCTCTACACAACTTGATTGACCTGAGGAGGTGGCTGAGGTTATTCTTTAACATCTAGTAGATTATTCGTTAACTGTCTTCCTATGTTGCTTGTTGGTTGAGTCAGTCATTCTTTCTGCCTGCTTAGTAAGAACTGTATGCTCTGTTCTGCAGTTCTGTTGCTGCTATTGACCTCTGCTTGGACGTCAGGAGACATATTGAAGGTCAAATTAAGGTCGGTCAGTAAGGGTAAAACCTTTTGTTCTTTGTGATCCATTTTTGAAATTTTGAACTAATTTGTTTCATGATACTAAACACTTTATTGCAGGGAATTGTTGAACCATCAACAGAAAAACTTCTTCCGGATCTACATCCGGACGACCAGCACGTCTTTACCGTAGTTCTAGATCTGGATGGCACTCTTGTACACTCAGATTGGAAGGTTAAGTTGTGTTTTCTACGAAGTTTAGAAATCTTGTTATTTGCTATGGGTGGTGCTCATGTGTCATGTGGTGTGTGTCTTGTAATGTTAGTATTGAGCAAAATCTAATAAAAACCTGAAAGAGCTGTATGGTTAAAAACCCGAACGAGCTTGTGCTTTAAAAGGGACATCCTGGAGCAGTATTTTAAGTTCTTATAATATGTATTGGTCAATGGGAGCATCTGACTTATTTTCTTCATGGAAGTCTTCCTGTTTTAATTAAGTTTTAAAGCATGCACAGTTTATTTTATTGCTCCCCCTCCCCGCAAGGGCTGAGGATTGGTGGATAAAGAATATGTAAATAATGTTTCCAAATGTGTTTATAGCGTGCGAGAGGACGGATGACTTAAAAGAGACCAGGAGCAGTGGATGCCTTTTTGGAACAGATTACGAGGTATTATGAAGTTGTTGTGTATTCTGATCAGTTGAATATGGTAAGTTTCTCAAGATTCTATAACTATTTAGTGTGTGTGCGTGCAAAAATATAAACTCAATTGAATCTTTATTACATGTGTAGAATCTTGATACTATTATGGGAAGACTGGATGCAAAAGGCTCTGTTCGGTACAGGCTACCAAGAGCTGCAACTAAGCATGAGAACGGAAAGCACTACCGGGTATGGGTATCTTACCTGCTGCTCTAGTTGTTTATTGTGTAGCTAAATCCATTATTTTGAAGTTTAGACTATTGAGGCTCTATAGTTCTCGTTTTTGTCAGAAATCTCATGTGTGTTGTCTTTTTCAAATTATCCTCGTGCTAATTTAGATGATTCCAGGCTATATGTTGGCATGACATTGATTGAAATATGGTAAAAATGCTAGAACTGTTCACACTTTTACTTTTTCCCTCCAGCTTGACAGGGTTTGTTATCTTTTTGCACAGAACTTAAGGAGTATTTTTTTTGGAGATGTCACATGTTACACTTGTGTCGTAGTTTTTTTACAGCAGCTTCTCACTAACTATTGAACTTTAAACATTATGTATCCACTGCTTCATCACGTGGACAATTCCTTCTAACCTAGTTTGTCATTTCTTCGCAAAAATAAAGTTAATTGTAGTTATCTCTTGCAGTTACTACTTCCTAAGAGGTAGGCAATGGTAATTAGTAGTACAAGTCATTTCTTTTTTGGAAAGAAGTTAAGTTTAGCTATTTGTTGCAGTTATTATTCCTGAGAGGTAGGGACTGTTAATTGGTACTCCCTCCCATCGAAAATAAGTGTCGCAATTGTGACACTTATATGGATCGGAAGTAGTTGTACAATTTGGTAGATATTTGCTTCATAATTTTATGCTTTTGACCCATGATTTTACATTACAAGTTCCATTTGTTTTGGCAATTACTACATGGTTGTAATTGGTGGGCCTCTCCACTTGGTGAATGAACCTTGGACCACGGCCCCTTTAGAGGAACCGGGCCCTTAAAGGTCCCACGAAGTAGGCCCATTACAGACATAAGTGGGACGGTTGCAGTCATTCATCTGTATTCATAGGGCTAAGGCTTCATGCATGGGTCTTCAGTCACAGGTCGGGACAAACCCATCTAACCTAGCTCCTTCGACAACCTAGTGGCTAGTAGAGTCGTAAGTGTATTGACCAAGCTTTAGCTGTTTGACTAGTGCCAAAAATGAATAGATGAACAGTTGACGGTTTTTGGACTGTTAGAGGAAACTGTTTTTGAAAACCTCCTCATGTACCTGTTGTTTCTCCCTGTTTTTTTATTTACATATTATGTGCCTTCAGAATAAACTCTATTAAGATTAATCATGGAAATTTGTTTATTTTAGTAGAATCACCATACCGGCTGACTGTTACTGAAGGGTTTGCTGACAATTCCCCATTAGGTCATTCTTTTGGTTGAATGAGTAATACTTGTTCAAGCCTATTTAAATGTGGTAAATATTTATTTTAAAAATAGGTTAATATTGTAAGTTCTTAGAGCATCTCCAACCGGCTGTTCTCAAAGGCCTCCCAATAGGCCCAATAGGAGTTCAGACCAAAAAATAGCCTAGCGGCGAACCCCATCGGCCTACCCCAAAAATATGTCCGGCAACCCCTTGTCCGCCCCACCCGTGTGTGCTTTGGCTAGGTGCGCCCGGACACGTCAGATGCACCCTCCTTGACCGGCCTGGCCCACCCGTCAGAGGCACCCACCCCCATATGTCGGGACATGGTCTCCGGGCACCCATATACCGCACATATCCAGACGTTTTTTTGGTCTCCTGGTGGAGATGCTTAGTAACACATTCCGACGAGGCAATGTGTTTTCCATGATCATTTAAGTATCTGGTGTTATTTTCAGTGTCGTGCAATTTTCCTATCTTACATTATGTTATCATTATTAGGATTTGTCAAAGCTGAACAGAAATCTTGCGCAAGTTATCTATATCAGTGGCCACGCTCTCAAGTCATGCCTACAGCCTGAGAATTGTTTGCCAATCAAGCCTTGGAGCCTTGAAACTGAGGACACTGTACTGATTGATCTTATTCCATTTCTCAATTGTAAGCTCTATGAAATTGAATGTACTTTGTTCCAGGTTTTCTGTTCTGCTAGGTGTTGCCACCTTTGGAATCTTAATAAACTAACAAAATGGTGCAGATGTTGCTATGTCAAAAGTTTCTGACATCAGGCCTGTCCTTGCATCCTTCGAAGATCTTGACATCCCTACTGAATTTCATGACCTTTGAGGTAAGCAAATGTTTTATCAGCTCCAGTCCTCTCTCCGCGTCCAGTTGTAGGTAATCAGTTTTCATTGTATAAGATGAATCTAACCTGTTCAAAGCTTTTTGTAACTAACAAGAGCTGTTAGGATTACAACTTTGTGCAATCACACTCGATGTAAATATTTTGTTTCCTATTGATCTTGGAAAACATCTCATGAGCTGTTGAGTGAACCTTTTTTTAGCAAAGCTTGCTATGTGACTTGAGTCTGCGCCAAAAAAAATTTGATTGTCATAGCACTACCAGGGAAAAGCCTTTCTGTGCCGCACCAAAAATGGCTTTTTGTGGCGCATGGTGGGTGCGCCACAAAATTGTCGCCACAAAAATGTGAATTCTGTGGCGCACCATCTGGTGCGCCACAGAAATCCCAACATTCTGTGGCGCATCCTTTTCCATGCGCCACAGAAACCTCTTTAGTGGCGCATTCGCAGGGGTGCGCCACAGAAAATGGTGCGCCACAGAAACAAAAACCATGCGCCACAGAATTTCTGTTCAGGTATTTGAAATTTGCTGCTGCCCGCTGTACAAATACAGGTATATTACAGGAATACAGGTATATTACAGTATTTATACAGATATAACAGAAAAAATAATATATTTTGACAGGTATATGAAAACAAACACATTACTATGTCATCACATTACTTATATCCCGAGATAACATACATATAGAGTGACAAGTGCGGAATTTTTATACAAATTTTGATACAAAACTTCATCGATTCACACGTTACAAAATGAAGTGTTCACCGCCTACACTAGGATCAAATCGAGTACATCGCCGATGATGGAGAACACGTTTAGCTCCACGGGTAGGATTGAGCCTTCTTCTTGCTCGGCTCCGGGAATGGTTTATAGCAGTCTTTCGTCATCCACGTCCTCGTGTCATTTTGCCTGTCTAGGCGTTCTTCGATCTCCCACTTAGACAACCCTGGAGATGGATTGGGATATATATTTGGTTAATAATATAAATAGAGTATGATTTATTCATCTAATTAAGTGGATAAGTCTATAATAAATAAAATAAAGAAGCACTTCTATCGAGTGAGGCAATGCTTTCTTTTATAATACATCCTACCTCTGGCGTTGTGTAAGGAGCCATATTCTGTCATGACATCTTCCAAAATAATTTGCGATAACTGCATCTGGATGCGATGGAAGTCTTCTCTAAGGTCAGCGTCGGTGATATCCCCACTAAGTTTGCTCCATTCTTGGAGATTCGTTGGCCACCTCGTTTGCTCTGAATCCCGGACAAACCCTTTAATGTGATGGGGGACGTGGAAGGCATCCTTCACGCTGCCAGGCGCATGCTTGATGCAATGGAACCCGGTCCCATGCCGGAAACTGTGTTTGTTGTACTTCGTGAAATGTTCCCCATTCTTATCTTTGTGGAAGTGGCCTCCCATTTGGGCATAGCCCTCGAGAGCCTCATCGAGAACACCCTTTATTCTGGTGTAGTCTTTAAGACTCCCCGAGTCGAAATAAGTGGCAAGGGACCACCTCGGGCTTACGGCGATGAGTATGCAGTACGTGTCCCTGCTCAACACAATTGAAATGGAATGTTGGAAAGGATCAACAACGAAAGAAATCTATAAGAAAGCATAAGATATGACGGCGGCGACCAGATGTGTACTTACTCGGAAAAGAAAGGCAGAAGAAGGCCGTTCTTGTCCTGATTGGTCAGCATGATTCGCTGGAGGAACTCCGTGGCCATGGCCCGTGTCGTTGATCCTTGCACCAGCTGGCTGTCGCTAGGGGTGGGCATATTAACCGAGAACCGATCACCTGAACCGAAAGAACCGGGACCGAACCCGATTAGACCGAAACCGAGAATTTAGGTTCCTAATTCGGTCATCAAGTTTTGAAAACCGAATTTAGTTAGGGTAGTTCGGTTTTGTCTGCCGAGGACCCGTATTAGCCGAAAAGACCGAAGTACGTGAAAAAGGCCAAGCCCAACGTTGGTCCTAGGCCAAACAATTAGCCCACTAGTGCACATCTAGTCTCCCGATGGCTCAGGACTTGTCCCATCAGCACGCAACACGCATGCGATCTCACGATCTCCACAAAAGACGTGCGGAAACCGCTCCCCAGTCACCTGTCGATCGTGCGCCGCCATGCCTTCTCTCCGGCTCTCTCTCCTCTACATCCTCTTCATCTTCCCCCATACGTTTCTCTCTCCAGAGTCCCAGCCAACTGACTAGTACCAAGGAGGCCGCCTTGATTGCAGCTCGAGGAGACCGGGAAGAAGGACGGTGGCTGCCGAAGCCTCCTGCAGCGATGTTGACTCTATCAAATCTATTTTCTGGTGTAATGGTACACTACATCGAGTCTGTTCGGTTAATACCGATGACCGAACCGAAGTTTTTGTGACCGAAATTGTCGGTTAGTAGATTTCTAGTGAACCGATCGGTCATCATATTTTGGAAACCGAATTTCCAATAGAACCGAGGAACCGAACCGATCGGTTCGGTTAACCCGAATGCCCAGGCCTAGCTGTCGCGCATGTAGTAGGGATCCACTACCTTGACGTACGGGATATTATCTCTCCTGATCCTCATCGCCTGGTTGAGCGCGTATAGGCGGACCAAGTTATAGTCCAGCCGTTTGTAGTGAAACAGATTGAAGACGTCCTCGTACGATATGAAGAACAGATCCGCGGGGGCTTCATGGACGAAGTCGGCCAAGTCGTTTGGCACCTTGACAGTGAACACCGGGTAATTTGGATCCTCTTCTTTAAGAAGGTTGCCCTCTAGCTTCAAGATAGCATTTTGCAAAGGAAGCATGCATCCGTCTGCGAGGCGGAGCAGGTCCCGAGACAGGATCGGTTGACCAGCTTGATGAACTCGGGTCACGCCATCCGCACGGGGTGGTACCATGTCTTCATACCCCCGGATAGTCGTCTTAGAAGCTGGCTTACTTCTCTTCCTGTGCTTCTTCTTCTTTACCTCTGGGGATGCTGGGGGTGCATCTTCTGTACCCACATCGATTGAGTACCTGTTGGAGCCGAAGCTGATCACTGGGGGAGGCCCTTTTTTCCCTCCCTCAATCCAAACCTTGACACCCTCACAGACGGTAGGAAAGAGCGACGTGAACGTCTTTGTCACTGCCTCTGCGATGACCGTCTGAATCATACTATTTTCCTCTATCGGTTCCTCGCCTCCTGTTCGAGAACCCCCGGCCTCGTTATTGTCAGCCATGTTCCCAACTATAAGAAACAAAACGTCGAAGTTAGTACACCAAATATAAGAAAAAAAATCCACATCTCCGGCCGCATCTCCACGTCACGATGGTCGGAGCACAAACAACCACATGGAAGTCAACATAAGTGGACAAGTCAACCATGTGATGCATGAATATAAAACATTAGTCTTAACCAAGTACAGTGGAAACATCAGTCTACATAGATAAGTGGACAAGTCAACCATGTGATGCATGAAAATAAAACATTAGTTTTAACCAAGTACAGTGGAAACATCAGTCTACATCGGATCTATGGGTCGTCGTCCTGCTAGGACTATTCATCTTGGCCCAGAACATCGGATCTGCGGGGTCATCAGTGTCCTTGCTCCCCCACGGCTGACCCGAAGAAGTGCGGAACGGAGGTACGCCGTCCCGCCTATTCACCTCGACCCAGTGCCTAGGGTCGCTGTGGTGATAAGCATCGGGGTTCGGCGGCCCGAACATCTGCAGTAGCTGCTGCTCCGACTCCAGCCACTCCTGGTGCCGCCGCTGCTGCTCCTCCTCCCACTCCTGGTGCCGCTCCTGCTGCCGCTTCTGCCGCCGCTGCTCAGAATCGGAATCCCAGTCCTTCTCCCAGTCCTCCTCCTCCTGCTGCTCCTCCTCCTCCGCCCAGATCCCAACAGAAGTGATGTCGTCGTCAGTAGGACCGGCGCCGTGGGAAGGACCGGCTCCGTACGAAGGACCAGCACCGTCAAAAGGACTAGCGCCGAACTGCTGGTAGGACATCAAGTTTGGCTCGTTCTGCAGGAGATGCCTCACATACGGGTCGTCCTGGGGGCGTGCGTTGCGACGTGCGATCTGCGCTTCAGCCTGCCGGTGCTCCTTCTCCATGGCCATTTCCACCTCTCTGATCCCCTCCGGTTTGAACTCATCCACACGGTGGCGATCCGCTGGGTAGTTCAGATCCTTATCTTTCTTCTTATCACCGTACTCGTGTACGGCGAAATAATCATAGGCGCGCGCCGCCTCCTCCGGTGTATCAAACTGCCCAGCCCAGTGCTTCCTCTTGTTGATATGGATCTGACATCCATACACGTACCGACCAAGCTTCTTCCTATAGGACTCCCTCACACCCTTAAACCCGGCCATTCCGTGAAACTAAAACATATTAAAAACAAATTCATTAGAATCAAAAAACTACACAACTATATACTACAAACTACACAATGTGGAAATTACATATATATAACTAAAATCTTGATCACATGAATAATTTGGTCCATGTTTATTTAACCCTAATACATCGCGAATAATATCACTAATACATATATCTCTCCCATGCATGAAACTCTCAAACTAACTTCGACCGGGTCCTGAGCCGCGGGGTGCTAAGCCGCGGGCGCTGCACATCCAAAGATAAGGAACCCTCACAGGGTCATAGCTCACGTGATGAGGAACCCTCTGAATAAACGACCATCCATTGTTGTACTGCCTATCCAACCAATACATGTAGCGACGGACGTGCTCGTCCTCCTCCCTGATACGGCGACGTACCACCTCCTCGGGGGCCGGCTCCCTCTGCACCGAGCATGGCCCACGCGACCGCCACCAAAGAAGATCCGGGTCGACGACGTCACCCGGATCCCTCACCAAGATACGCGTCCCGGAAGGTTGCACCTCCCAGTGCCAGCCCGGCGGAGTCCAGTCGCGGACATCGCCACTCTGGTCCAACAGTGACATCGTCGCCGAGAACAATAAACTAAAAACAAAAATTTAGCAATGTGGAAATTACACAATATAAACAACAATGAACACAACTAAAATTATCTACAATCTAAGCTACACAACTATATGTCCTATTTTTAGCAAAGTCATGCCAAAATTCACGAAAAAATTGGCATGACCTTTGCTAAAAAAGGGACATATGGAGTACCCGAATTTGCCGGAACGGAAGTTAATCGACGTTCCGGCAAACTCAAGGGCCTCATGGGTACCTGCAGACATTTCACAAATCATATGTCCTATTTTTAGCAAAGTCATGCCAAAATTCACGAAAAATTTCGGCATGACCTTTGCTAAAAAAGGGACATATGGAGTACCCGAATTTGCCGGAACGGAAGTTAATCGACGTTCCGGCAAACTCAAGGGCCTCATGGGTACCTGCATATATTTCATAAATCAGGTTGGCCGGCATCGCCGGCCGGCCAACAACATCACAGCAACCGGCAACAAACACAATACCACATCTCACATACACGACAAACACAATACCACATCCACATCTCACACACATACACCATCACCACATCCACATCTCACCTGAAAGAACATGGAGCCTCTTCTAAATTTCCTGCATACGGCAAAATAATGCATTAGTTAATTAAAAATGCATGAACCAATGCAAAACTGCAAACAACAATAAGAAAGAACTTGTAACAGAAGTATGTGAAGTTAAACAGTGATCTGTCAGAGATGGTAAATGATAAAACATCTGCGCCACAAGATTATACGGAGCAAAATACTATAGGCATACAACAAATTCAGTATGCTAATACTATGTGTTGTTGAAATTTTTAGGCCATGGTCTATTGAAGGCACAAAGGCGATGATGTAGGCCATCATTTGCATATATAACTCAATCTTTATATGGATGAATCTTATTATTAGAACTAAAGCTTGCTATTCATTTATCTTTTGAAACTCCTTAGCATCCGTGACCAATGGAAAATTCTATCCCAAATAAAAATATTCAAGAAAAAGTTACAAATTATAAGTTACAAACAATTATTTGTATGTTGCTGCATTGGGAAAATTTACAGACAAAGCAAGGATTCAGTTACATCCAAATACTTAGAGCCCTGCTATTACTACCAGCAACGTCAATTTTTTCAATGTGTGTGTGTAGTAGCAGGTGCTGCCGCAGCAGCGCCGCGTGTGTGTAGGTTGCGGCCCCGCGTGTGTGTAGCAACAGCGCCGCCGCTCCTCACCTCAGCTAGCTGCTGCCACAGCGGCGCCGCCGGCAGAGGCGGGCCGTCGGCCGGTCGGAGGCTGCGGCCCCGCGTGTGTGTACGTGTGAGAGAGAGAGATAGAGAGAGAGAGAGACGATGAGGGGAGGGAGAAGGCGGGAGACATACCGTACTCAGCAGCGGCGCGGCGCGGAGGGAGAGGAGGAAGGGGGTGGTGGCGCGGCGCAGACGGCACGGCGGCGCTAGGGCAGGAGAATTTTGGAACGGCGGCGCGGGGAGATGTGTGTGTCGATTGGAGAATTTTGGGAGCTGAGAGAAGAAACCGGCGCGGGGGCGGGCCCACATGCAGCCTAAGACTTTCTGTGGCGCAGCACATCCTTGATGCGCCACAGAATTCTCTGATTCTGTGGCGCATCCGTTCCTTGATGCGCCACAAAATGTCTCACATTTTTTTCTTCTTTTAAAAAAAATTATTCATGACACACTTTTTTTATTTTGGTTGTCTCACATTTGTTATTTGTAAAAAAAAATATTTTTTGTTATATTTAAAAAAAGAACAGACACACATTTTAAAGAAAAGAATATACACACATTTTTTAGTAGACCATTATTTTATTCATGATATATATATATGATTGTCTCACACACACAAAATAATACATAAAAAAGACATTTTTGGTACCTTTAAAAAAACATTTTTGGTTATATTTAGTATACCATTATTATACACACATTTGTTATTTTTAAAAAAAAATATATTTTTAGTTATATTTAAAGAAAAAACAGACACACATTTTAAAGAAAATAATATGCACACATTTCTTAGTAGACCATTATTTTATTCATGATATACATATATATGCTTGTCTCAAACACACACAAAATAATACATAAAAAAGATGCATATGCATGTCCATCCAACTTTCCTCACCTAGTAGATTCATTGCCGACACGTGAGAGTGTGTGGTGTTGGAGAAAAAATAGTGGAGAAAAAGAGATCGATGTGGGAGAGAGGAGGAGAAAAAGAGATCTGAGAAACCATTTTGTGGCGCATGGGCACACATGCGTCACAGAATAGCGCCACAGAAATGAACCCAGAATTCGAAATCCAACCTTTGGTGGTGGGGCCCGCACAGTTTCTGTGGCGCATCTCCTTGCATGCGCCACAGAATATGCACTTTCAGTGGCGCATTGGTGCTGTGTGCGCCACAAAATGTGGAAACATTCTGTGGCGCACATAGTATGGTGCGCCACAGAATATCTTTTGTGGCGCACGCACGTTTCGGTGCGCCACAAAATGCCATTCTATAGAAAGGCAGTTTCCTGGTAGTGTAGTCAAGTGATTAAATTGTGCATCATGCAACATTATGTTCAACAAGACATCTGACAACTCCCATGTTAGCTTTTTACTGTTGTAGGCTGTGGTATTATTTTAGGGGCATTTCACTGTATTGTAGAATGTATGCTCGTTGAGGAACATGTCAGAATTGTGAATTCCTAGCATCCCAGCCACCAAAAACTATAGAAGAATTATCTCAACTCAATATTTGCTTATTCACATGGTAGTCCAGGGATTCTTTATTTGATTAAGAGGTTCTAAGGACATAATCCATCACTCTGCAGGCCTCTACACTACATGAACAAAAATAACATGGAATTATTTGGCAGTGATGATGACTATAATCTGTTGTAGGGAAGCAGAGGGTTCTACCATCTTCCATACACCGAAAGCCGTTGGAATTAAGGCTTGTATTTTTTGTCAACTTTGATTTCAGAAATCCCCTGTAATTTTCGTAAGCACCTCATGTTTCAATCACTATCATCCGAGGGGCATGTCAAAATTGAAGTTCACTTTATTGACAATATGATACATTGTTGCAATGAGCTTACAGTTCATTGATTGATGTAATCATGGTCGGGTGTTACAACATGAATTGATGTGGTAATGTACTCCCTCCGTCCTAGTTTAAAGGGCACAATGCAAAAATCATGTATTCTCAAAAACCGCCACCTCCTAGGCACATTAGAATTTAATTTCCTCTCAATCGTAAAGTTCCACGCTCGCAGTTTGTTCAAGAAAGTTAGACGTAATCCAACAAACAAGAGAAGGATTAATTACAAATCTAGATTATTCAAAGAAGGTTTTCGGGTACCTCGCAGCAGGGATCGGCTTGTGGCGCAAGGGAGGCGCGGTTTGGGGCATAGCGACGTTGTGGCATCGCCATAGGCAGGGATGTTGGGAGGGGGGCGAGTTGCAGTGGCGGTACGGCCGTGGAAGCGAGGACCGCAGCAGCGGTGCGGCGGCCGGGGGCGCATGTGCGCTGGATGTGATTAGGCGAAGCATAGCGCATTAGCGCGAAACATGGCAGCAACATGAGCCGTTGGATACTTGGTTAGACGGTTAAGATCTATTAGATATGCCACCTCTCTCTCTCTTTTTATATTAGTGGTGATGATATGAGGACTCTCTTTTTATATTTGTGGACTTGTGGTGAATTGTTGGACCTCCTCAAACAAGCCCTCCCAACCACCCTCTCTTATAGAGGCCAACCGGGCTTTCACATCATTAACTAGTTCCATGGCATGCACAATATTAAGATCTTTCTTTTGCAAAACATGTGAAAGCTCATCCGTGATGGCAAGCAACTTAATCATGAGCTTTAAGATAAAAGCAAATTTGTAGTTCTCCATTTTTTCTATTAAACCGGCCGCTTGGGTCAATCCACGAGACTCATCATTGACCAATTTGAGAACCTCCAATGCTCCCAACCACATTGCATGCAAACGAAGCAAAGTTTTATAATGTGAACCCCATCTAGTATCCCAGGCCTAGTGAGACTTGTTTCTTGATTCAAGCCACTTCCACTAGATATCTCACCCCTTTCAAGCATATCCACCAAATTTTTATGATGTTCTTCCGTAAGCACATCTCTTCTTTTGCAAGATGCACTTGTTGTTTTCACAATCAAGGAGACGTACTCAAAGAAATCATAAATGGATGAACAAGAACTAGCAACAGAGACAACTACCAATTGCAAACTATGAGCAAAGCAATGCACATAGAAGGCATAAGGGTTTTCATCTAAGATCTTTTTTTGCAATCCATTGGATTCACCTCTCACATTGGAAGCCCCATCATATCCTTGCCCTCGTAGCCTATGAATAGATGGCTTGTGATGATCTAGAGCCTTCATTAGTGCCTTCTTTAGTGCCTCCGATGTAGTCTCATGGACATGATATAGAGAAAGAAAGCGTTCCACAACCTTCCCTTCATTGTTCACATACCTATAACAAAACAATTTCAATAAGGGTAAATGAAAGCAAAGTATGGAACAATAGGAAAATTTAATAACAAGACACCACCACGAACCTCAACATTACCGCTATTTGCTCTTTCACAGATATATCACGTGATTCATCAATAAGAACAGAGAATTTCTTATCACCAATTTCTCCCATAATCATCTTGGTGACTTCTTGTGCACAACACTTGGAAAGATCCTTTTGAACTTTGGGAGAGATCATCTTGGAATTTCCACCACG
This sequence comes from Poa pratensis, assembly GCA_947311845.1. NCBI lineage: Eukaryota > Viridiplantae > Streptophyta > Magnoliopsida > Poales > Poaceae > Poa > Poa pratensis. The sequence goes on from CAMZMU010000042.1 coordinate 68,337,845, forward strand.
CTCATAAGCATGCTTCACTTTTCCATCCTTTTCTTTGTACCAATCAACCATCTCACGGAAGTTGCCCTTGTTTAATGAACCAAGGGATTCATTATGGCCACGAAATGCCAACCCTTGACCAATGAGAAATCTTGCACAATGCAAAGAAGAAGTCAAACGGATCTTATATAGTTCTTCGTATTCCTTAGATGCACGAGCGAGGTTACTAGACACACTTTGTCTTTGATTGCGAAAATCATCACATTGCAAACTTGCCTTATTATGGTCACTATTTACCCCACCAAAATGCTCGGACAAAGCTTTGTAACCATGCTTCCAATCACTAAATCCGGTTTTGGTGAAGACTTCACTACCAAAACGGTGTGAACTTACAAGTGGCTCGAAAAAAAGCAATAGAAACAATAAGCCTTGTCATGAGACTCACTATATTCTATCCAATCATATTTATCATACCATGCTTTTGAAAAGCCCCTAGATCCACTTCCATTCTTAGGAAAAATCACAATTGGTTTGGTTGGACCCTTCAAAAGGTATGCTCTCTTCACTTGGTCTTGCACATCCGGATTATATTCATTGATTTGTTTCCTAAGAGCAGGATCACACAATATTTCATCCGGATTGAACACATGCACCGGCTCTTCCTCCTCATTTGCAACATTTGGTTGCGTTGGTGGTTGTGGTAAGCTTCTTCTATCAACCAAAAACCTCCCAATTTCTGAAATTTAATTTAAACACATTCGTTAGTTATTAATTAATACTTCAAGGTTCAAAGCAATTGAGTTGAGTAATTCATGTTCTATACCCTAAGTTTCAGGTTCAAAATTCATACCCGAAATACACCTAAAATGAGCCATCTCAGTTGAGGAAGCTTTTTTTCAGGTCGGATTCGTGGCCTCGTTCTTTACTGCGAGCACAGCCTAACCATTAAGTGCCCAAGCCCATCAACCTCAAGGCCCACCAAACGATCAGTTTTGCCCCTCGTCACAGGTTATTTCATCTAGGAAAAAGTATAGATTTCACCCTGAAATCTCACCTTCGGGATACATTTCATCCCAATCTCCAAAACTGGATAATTTATACCTGATATGTGACAAACCGGACAAATCTCACCCTGGTAGTGGTATTGCTCGATTTGGGCGGTTTTGAGTCAATTTTGACATTTTTTGGGGATGACATGGCGCTGATGTGGCGCAAACCAAAAAAAAAGAAAAATCCCCAAATTGAAGGGCGGCTAACAGCCGCCGGCCTGTCCCGATTCCGCCGCCTCCGGCTGCCTCCGCCGCCCTCGCAGCCTGCCCTCGCCGGAGGAGACCCTCGCGGCTAGCCGCTTCCCGTTTAGAAGCCTCTGGAGCCCTCCGCCCCACGCACCGTGCTCGTCCCCTCCTGGGAACGGCCTTTCCGCCGACAACCTTCATCAGAGGAGGAGCCGCAAGTTTGGGACCCCGATTCTGTGCAGATGGAGCTGAGCCAAGTGTTCGACTCGGGGAACGGGGGGATTGTGCCACGGATGCCTAGACTGGGAGGCGGCCGGATTGAAGCCGAGGACTGGAGGCGGCCGCGAGCGACTGCTGGATCCTTGAGCGCGTTTGACGACGACGACGCGCTCTTCGTGTGCAACCCGGCCACAGCGTCCTGGTCCGCCGTCCCGCCCTCGTCGTGCCGGACCTGGCCGCGCCCTGCCGTCGTCGTGCTCTTCGACGCGTCGTGCTCGGCGGCGGCCTTCCTGGCAGTGAGGTCGGTGGCCGCGGAGGCGGCGCCGATGAGGGAGATGGGCGTGCGCGGGACGAGAGGCGGAGGCGACCTCGCCGGAGATACGCGCGGCGGCGGTGACCTCGCCGGAGAGGCGCGCGGCGGCGGCCGCCAGGTCGATTTAGCCACCCAGCGCATTGAATTTTTTTAATTATTTTGTCCACATACCCCTGACAGGTGGGTCCAAACTCTCGATGAACAGCTGGCGCCATGTCATAGCCATGTCATCGCCACATCATCGTAGAAAACCGCTTAAATCAAACAAAAACCACCTTAGGGGAAATCCCGTCATCGCCGATCCCCTGGTTCGTCCTCACGACATCGCCTGCTGTCTCCACCCTGATCGAGGTTCGTTTCCACCAAGCGATGATCACTAGTTAAAAGAATCACTGACCGTCACGATCACTGAAAATCCATCTGGATCCGCCCCTGTGCGGTATTTTGTCAAACCCTAGATCTTTCTTCAGTAAAACAAAATCTTGTTTGGGTCGATTGATTGGCTCCTTCCTTGTCCTCTGTGTTCGTCAGTACGTGTCTTTATGCATCTTTGTTGGCTTCATAGTTAAAAATTCTTTATTTGGTCCCCAAGCGCTTTAATTACTTTCTAACAAAGGCAATGTCACTTGTGCACCAGTGCTAGCTAATGGAGACACAGGGCAAGACGAAGGAGGAGAAGAAGAAGGTGACACTGCTACCACATCGTCACTTAAGATCTTACCCTCCTCGTTCCAAGGACTTTGACTCTGCAATGGTAACATCCCTATACAATTTCTTTTTTTTTTCCTTTGAGCAGTTGGCTCTCTGCAATATGGATCACTAAGATCTGGATCCGAGCAACGGCTGCGTGTACCTGCAGATTGAGCTAGCTAGTGTGATCAACTCACACACACACCCTTCGTCAGTTTGAAAAAAACAATGATTTTCTTCTCCAGGTTGAAACTCGAATCTGATGCAAGTTTTATTCTAACGAAAGTCATGTACTAATTAATGTTCTTATTGCAGCCTAGTACTGGACCTCGACCCCCAATCTTCGAACCACCTCAGCCGACTTCGTTTGAAGAAGCTGTTATTTTCCATCGCTTCTGTGACGAGCTGCGTGCAGCATCAGTTGATGTGAGTGCCGAAGATGTTATTTTCCAACGCTTCTACGACAAACTGTTTGCTGCGGCAGATCATGTGTGAGTGGTACAATAGATTCCAATATTCGATATACACTTTCAGCTGGCCTCTGCATCCAAAAATGCAGAAAAGTATTGCTCCTATGCAAAATCCAAATATTAAAAGCAATAAGCTACGCACATAAGAAGTGAAAACTCTAGATCGGTGTACCCTATCAGGTTGTTTACAAGTTACAATCTATTTCCTGCTTTTGGCTTTGCTGCAACTCGAAACATACATTCTGTTATTTCAAACCACGGTCGAATTAAGGTTGTATGATAAAAAGTTGTCTCCTTCCCTTTGCAGCGCAGTGTGTCTTCCAAAAACACCCCACACCCGCCGTTTCCCTATGTCAACCTCGGAGAAGCTTCTGCGGTTGATTCTCCTGATCCATCAGGGCAGGCAAGACTACCAACTTGAGCTCTTGTTATTTTAGTGTCAAGCATGTTGTTACTGCTATCCACTTTTTAGACCTCTTAATTTGGGTTGCAAGAATTAGTAAAAGTAAGATAATGCACAAACTGGAAGCATGCTCAGACAGATATTTTAACCAAATATACTCTAGTGTTGCTGATATTTTGTTTTACCAAACAACTGCAACGAGCTGTTTATTACCAAAGGTGGTGGCTTTTGCATTTATCTCTTCATGTTATAATTGAATCCAGTATTTATCGTGTTCTTTAGTCTAAATAAATTGTATATGGTCCGAGGACGAGTTTGTGAACTATTATCTTGGATGTTACCGTATTAATCTCTTGTTCTTTGCTGTAAAAATTGTCTCTCATCTTGGCAGGTTGGCTTAACTACTGGATACCCCAAGATTAATGAAAGTTCAGTAATCCCAGTCATGAAGGTATGCGTCATGTATCCGTTTTTGGAAAAGTTTTGACTAAACCCCATGTCACCTACACCCCTATACTTTTTTGAGTTTTTCATTTTTTTTGTATATTTCAAAAAATTCAACATATGGATTTGAAACTTTGCAGGTCTCTGAAACATTAGAGCGGTTTGAGGGATACAGAAAAAATGTTAGACGCAAAAAAGGGATAGCTTGGATTTTTTTTTTTTGAGAAAACGTAAAAGCTCTGTGTTTCAATGCATAGATAGAAAGAGTTTGAAACATGCCTAGAAAGGCCACTCCCCGGTACAACACAACGCTCTACAGCTAAGCCGGATGGAGTATTGCCGCTAGCCCTGATGCTACCGCAGCTGCCCACGATTTAGCTTCCATCTTGATCGTGTCGAGTAATCCGCCGAGATCCCGTTGCACACCGTCGAATATGATTGCGTTGCGCCTATTCCAGAGCCACCATGTCGTAAGCATGGTCATCCAAGATGTTCCCTTTCGGGCCGCTGTCGGGGTCACCAGGACGGCCTTCTGCCACCAGTCCATGAATCTGTCCCCAGCGGCTCTCATGTCGTGTTGGTTAATTTTGTTACATAAATATGACCTTTTTTGTTGGGAAGTAAATTTTACTTTAGTTTCTTCTTGATTTTTGCGCAATGATAGTAATGATAATAAAAATGAACTACATTGACGCTCAATATATATGACAGTGGCCGCTCTGAAGATTGATGAGAAGTAGCCATGTGCTCGACAATGTGCAACGTCTAGCTTAACCCGGAACATGGAATTGAAATGTTCATGGAGGATCCAGAGTTTGATATCAAATTATGGAAGTGCTAGGAGAAGCAATATGTGTAAGCTTGATCTACCGTGTGTATACATTGCATCTACAATCGATCCTAGCCGTATTGACGTTTTAAGCTCGTCTATATAATCTGTAATATGTATGTAATTGCTTCAGGTTCTGTGTGACAACAGATTTGTGGCAACCTTTCTTCACCTATTGTTATTTCCTTGAGAAATATAATATTTTAGCCTCTACTGTGGTGATAATTTCACAATACCATTTCGGTTTTTTGTGGGATAAAAAGAATGCAGAATGTCTTTTATTTGTGTGTATAGGCCTGCACACAAGAATAAGAAACCCAGTTTCCTTGCTGAATTTGCTTTCAAGATTCCAATTTGATTGATACACCTTATATTGTTGGCGGGGACTAAAAACAAACCCACTGCACTTCCTTTTTCATCCGTGTGGTGGGTTCTGGTGACATTCGTGTTGTTAAAAAGAGTAGGGAATTTAAGTTTGACTCCTCTTGGCTTAAAAAACCTGAATTTTATCATGCTGTCAATACACTTTTTGGGAAAACGTGTCAATATTTTGTATACAAAACCGTTGCCGATAATGGGCCTCATCGGTGACGGTTAATTGCTCTGTTGCCCTCGTGGGATTTCACATCAGTGACGAGGCTCGGGCAACGTACGGTTTTTCCGATCCCGAAAAGGGTTTTAACATGTTTCTGTAATCTCATTTTGTATCACCGACACTTCCGATGATACACGCGTTTTGTCTGTTGTTCTTATGCTGGAGGGGTCGTAGGATGGTGCTTGTACTTTGGTTCGAGCCTTGGGTTGTAATTTCTGTTATAAGTTAATAGAAAGGGGAGTAGCCGGCTTGGAAAAAATGTTGATTTTCTAAAATTCTTCTTTTTATGTCTAGCCACCATGCATGTTCAATTGTTTGAATGTCGTGATTTCTAGTAAAAAAAAAGTTGGCACTCTGAGGCACGCAGGCAGTTTTGAGCACCTGAACAACGGGAGAGAAAGTCGTGATGTCTCCAGATTAGTTACAGACTTATAGTATAAGTGAAGTAGCAGAAATCTCAGTCCAAAGATTTTAGGTTAAAGGCAAATGCAGCCTGATTACATATTTAACTTCCCGAGAAACGTGACATGAACCTACTCAATATGCACACAGAGAAGGGGATTAGATAGGGAAGGTACCAGTGAAGGAGTTTAGACTTGGAGAGGGGGGGGGGGGGGGGAGGGGTCAAAAACTCAAAATGGCTTGAACTTTACTAAGTATAAGCAGTATTAGTGAGTTTATGAACAAAATTAGATTATTGGGGATGGCTCAGCCCCTGCTCATCCCCCTTCCTCCGTCACTGGAAGCTAGGGTTCGGGAGGTACACGGAAGCACTCATGATACACAACGGTGAAATGGGAAGGAACGAAAGGGGATCAAGGGTGAAGGAAGGAGATCATAAATCAATTTTGTTCGTTTCTTCCTTACGCTGCTTGCAGGGTACCAAACACACCCTAGACGCTCGAAGCAGGCCAGCAGCAACATGACTTGACATGATCGATCGCCACAACTAGATGCATCTTGTAATATATATAGTTGTAGAATAGGAGTACGAATTTAATATCATAGATATTGTAATAATTACTTGGCTAAAGGAAATGCAGGCTGGTCAAGTATTGAACTATCCCGAGTCCCAAGTGCCCCGAACCTAGCTCAATGTACACGCAGAGAAGGGGATTGGAGAGGGAAGCTACCAATCATGAGGTAGATGGAAGCACTGACAAATCACAATACACAACGGAAAATTGTAAGGAGATTAAAGGGGATCAAGGGGGAAGGAAGGAGATCATCGATCGTTCGCCTCTTTGATGCGGCTTGCATGGTACCAAACACGCCCTAATAAAACGAGAAAGAACATGGGATCAGGTGAAATGGGGTCTTGTAGAATAATGTATTCGGGAAAAAATTTAAAAAAAATGAGACCCAAGGGCACTAGCACCGAGGGCATATTTTTATAGAAGAAATGTTCCTTTAGGAGAATTCCAGAAAATTCGTTCCCGAGGGGAATCGAAAACCACTGGGCCTCTGCCCTGTTCTCTCGGGGAAAAAATTAGAAGTATAATGTGGGACTGCTATTGCTAGATGCTCATAGCAGGCTAGCAACAACTTAACACGGCTCGACTCGCTCGATCGCCACAACTAGACACATCTTTGAATATAGTTTTATAATATAGAGTACTAATTTAATATCATAAATATTTTTATAATTTTTTATGAAGTTTGTGGTTTTTTTTTAAAAAATGACGTAGGAAGGGATTAATGGAGGAAGCCACCACGGCAACACGACCCATGTTGCTCTCCGCCCCTTCTTCCGCAGACAGACTGTTTCTTTCTTCTTCTCGATCGGATCGGTTCTCCCATGCATGGCTAAGGGAGTTGAGTCGTCACTGCTGCACAACCGGAGAGCCATGGAGCTCCTCCGCCACACTGCAGCACACACCACTGATCCACCATGGAGCTCCTCCGTGCGCTCGTCTTGCTCTCCCTGGCGCTGCTGGCCCACGGCCGGGACACCGACCTGAGCCGGGACAGCTTCCCCAAGGGCTTCGTCTTCGGCACCGCCTCGTCGGCGTACCAGGTGGAAGGCAACGCCCTCAAGTACGGCCGGGGGGCCTGCATCTGGGACACCTTCCTCAAGTTCCCCGGTGCCACCCCTGACAACGCCACCGCCAACGTCACCGTCGACGAGTACCATCGCTACATGGTTAGTCAGTCAGTGATCGATCGAAACAAGAAACTAACCAGGAGTTCGTGATTAATTTCTGATTTGTGATGATATCTGTTTGTGTTTTGTGATCGATGGATGGCAGGGCAGGACGACGTGGACAACATGGTCAGGGTGGGCTTCGACGCCTACCGCTTCTCCATCTCCTGGTCGCGCATCTTCCCCAGTACGTCCATCTCCCGATCACAGTCGCCAGTGATGAACCCTGTGTGATGCATGTGTGTATTTGATCTTCTGAATCTCTGCACGAAAAGCAAAATGCAGGTGGGATCGGGAAGACCAACAAGGACGGCGTGGATTACTACCACCGCCTCATCGACTACATGCTCGCCAACAGTACGATCCATGCAACTGAGCATCTCTGAGTTTCTCTGGATTATTATCAATCTCTCTTCGACAATAGCTAGATTGATGATATTTTCTCTTCTTTGTAACGTTTGTCCATCAGAGATCACTCCATACGTCGTGCTCTACCACTACGACCTGCCCGAGGTGCTCAACAACCAGTACAACGGCTGGCTAAGCCCCAGGGTCGTGTAAGTTTTTTCCCGTTTTTCAAATACAGAAGCTTCATATCCAACACGTTGTGATCTGAGTGCTGCTGACATCGAGCTCGATTAACTTGCAGGCCGGACTCGCCAACTTCGCCGACTTCTGCTTCAAGACGTACGGCGACCGGGTGAAGAACTGGTTCACCATCAACGAGCCCCGGATGATGGCCTCCCACGGCTACGGCGACGGCTTCTTCGCCCCCGGCCGGTGCTCCGGCTGCCGCTTCGGCGGAAACTCCGCCACCGAGCCCTACATCGCCGGCCACCACCTCCTCCTCGCCCACGCCGCCGCCGTCAAGATCTACCGCGACAAGTACCAGCCCGACCAGCAAGGGAGGATCGGCATCCTGCTCGACTTCGTCTGGTACGAGCCGCTCACCTGCACCAACGAGGACGAGTTCGCCGCGCACAGGGCCAGAGAGTTCACACTTGGCTGGTGAGCACCATCTCCATTCACAATCGTCCCTCCGGTCACCCCATCACCTACTGAACTTCACTGAAACTGATAATCCCTCAGGTTCACGCACCCCATCACCTACGGCCACTGCCCGGAGACGATGCAGAAGCTGGTGGGGGAGAGGCTGCCCAACTTCACCGACGAGCAGAGCCGGCTGGTGCAGGGCTCGGCGGATGTCGTAGTCGGGGTAAACCACTACACCACCTACTACGCCAAGAACCACGAGAACCTCACGCACATGAGCTACGCCAACGACTGGCAGGTCCAGCTTGTATGTAAGTACGGTTAACTCAATCTGCACACTGCTCCTGCATCGGTCAGAAACATAGTCACATTTTGATCCTTTGTACTATATAACCAGCTTGTCTGACAAATCTGATCTTCTTGTTTGTCTGCTCCTTCGGATGAGCGCAACGGCGTGCCAATCGGAAAACAGGTACTCCCTCCGTTCGGAATTACTCGTCGCGCTGGCGTTTTTGCGAATAGACCCTCCCCTTTCTACCGACACAACCCGCGGTCCCCATCGTATCCTTTCTCGCGTTCGACAGAGCAAGCTCGCTCTCCGGCGCCGCCCGACGCCGCCTTGCTCCCCTCCTCCCACCGCTCCACGCCGCCTTTCTCCCTCCCCCACCCCACGCGCCTTGATCCCCTCCCCTCGTCCACTCTCCCCCTCGCCCACTCTCCCCCGACCCACAAAAGGATCCCCTTTTCTGCGAGCTTCTTGCCGGCTCCGGCGGCGGCGCTCGTGCCCTGGAGCCCGAAGATCCATCTCCGGTGGTCTCCGGTGGTGGCTGCGACGTGGATGAGCTCGGCAACCCTGTCCCGCGTCCTTCCTCGCCCTTCCCCCACGCGGGCGTGGCCACCGCCGCCGCCGAGGTGCCCGAGTCGGTGCTCTCTGCCGTTCATCATCGACCATGGCCACGGACACGATCTGCTCTCTGACGTCGCCGGCCACCACCCAGGGCACAGCGGCGGGCCACCCTCCTCTCTCAGACTCACACGGCAGTGGCCGGGCGCCATCACGGCAGGATTCAATCCATCGTTGCTCAGCTTCTTCTCCCAAGGTGAGGAAATCTCTTTTTCTTGCTCAGCTCCATTCACGATTGCACTATTGTTCAATTGCTGGGTTATTCCACTCGATAGATGAATTGACCTGTTGATCAAAGGCCACTGTACACTGTAATTTGAGAACAAATGAAGGCTACCGTTCGGATTCAGTCCATCATTGCTTTCAGAATACACAATATAACCAACGGTAGCAGAGAATAGATGAATCATTAGCAGAGAATAGATGTTGTGCATCTTTGGCAAGCTGTAATCACTCGTGTGATTGTTTTGAACTTGTACTAAATGGACATTTATAACTAAGGAGATGAACTTGATTACAAGGATCACATTCACGAGCAACATAAGGTCCTTTTTTCTAAAGCAAGTGAGAGAGCTAAGATGAACTTGCTGTAGCTGAAAAGGAATTATCCCTGAACAAGTGAACTGGCAATATCACTCATGCATATAAATTTCCAAATGGATAATACAGTATACTCTATCATTTATGTGAAAACACAAAACCTTGTACTCATTGGAGTATGTACTCCTTTCCTTTCCTATACAAGTACTCCTTTCATCTTGTGCTTCTATCAACCTGTGCTTCTATCCTGCTGCTATTATTATGCTGTTTGGAGAGTGCCGGTGCCCGAAAGGTGTTGCTACTCTTATACTGCTGCTGCTAGGAGGGATTTGGTGCTTGGAGCTTGTTGGTACTGCTGTTGTCTGGAGCTTGTTGTTGTTGCTGCTACTGCTAGGAGGGAGCTGGTGCTTGGAGCTTGAAGGTACTACTGCTGTTTGGAGCTTGCTGTTGCTGCTGCTGTCTAGAGGTTGTTGTTGTTTCTGCTGCTTGAAGGCGGATGATTCTCTTTTCCTGCTGCTTGAAGGCGGATGATTCTCTTTTCCTGCTACCTGGAGGTTGTTGTTTCTGCTGCTGCTTGAAGGGAGCTGGTGCTTGGAGGTTGTTGGTACTGCTGCTGCCTGGAGGATGTTGTTGTTGCTGCTGCTGCCTGGAGGTTGTTGTTGTTGTTTCTGCTGCTTGAAGGTTGCTCGTTTCTGCTGCTTCAAGGCTGCTGCGGCTCTTTTCTTGCTGCTCTTTTCCTGCTCCTTCTGCTCTTTTTCTACTGCTAAGATTGCCTCTGCCTCTTCTATAAAGGCTATGGTTTGTTCAACTAGCTCACGGTCGATAGATAGAGCTATAGGAAGCCGTCCTTCTGCCTGCCGGCGTTCCTTGCTCATGTGAGGGATCGAGTAGTCTATCGCTCCTTTCTTTCTCATTACCTCTCGGATGCATGACTGCAGCGTCACGAAGCTTCTAGCTAGCTTATCAACCGGGTAGTTTCGATATTCCTCCTCCACAACTTCTATCAGTTCCCTGATGCTTTGAGGTGCTCTGCTATCGGTGTGGGACTGGAGAGACCTGAATATGCAGAGATCAAGAATGTTCATGTCGGGACTGTTTGGAGGCTGTTGAAGCAACTTAATATCCAAATCAGTCTTTTCTACGACTTGTCGGAAAAACGGGTCATCGGGAAGAATATGTGGTGTGGCATTATCTTGTTGGATATAAATTGTCCGTCCTTCATCTTCATCCGGCCAGCGCTCTTGGATCGCAGGAATAAGTTTCTCACACATGTAACACCTCATTACATCTCGTGTGACTTTCAATGATTTGAGCTCGAGCGTCTCTTTATCTCTATTTTCACTCGTTCTTTGAGCAGGAGACTCTGTGACAAAAGCCCAAATGCTGAGCTTTCCATCAAACGTGACCTCACCACCTTCGCCGTATCTTGGTTTAGCCACGACTGCGAGAAACATCACCTTGGCGATGCTATCCTTATGATGCAAGGTGCGCAAGGGGTCGGGTTCTTCGGGAAGCAAGTAGTAGTTGTTCACCTCCCCAGTCATGTTGAACCACTTTTCGTCCATGTAGGCTATGTTGTCTAATTCCCGTGTCGCAAACCAATCATCTTCACACATAGCCAAGCACCATTTCAATCTCTTTACAATGTTGGATAGGTTTAAGTGGGGCCTCACCTTATTACTGTGACGCCTCAAATGACCCCACTCGAACCTTGCGTGTAAGGTCGTGTAGCTTACACCCAATCCTTTGATAGACCTCGCAATGTTCTCCTTCTGTTCAATGGGATTGTCACCACCCTCGACAGATCCAAATCTTTCCGCTTGCGACCAACTCTACCTTTCTTTTGATTTGAGACATCAACTTTCTCCCCTTGTTCAATCTGTTTAAGAGCTCTTTCCCATATTCTCTCAACAGTTCTTACGGTTGTATCGAGTAGGCTAGCAATGACCTCCTTGTCTTTTTTCAGAACTTGTCCATTTTTGGTCTTGGTCACCGTGAGTGCAAAATAAATACCATATCTCTCCTCATTTGTGAGTTCTCTGCCTTCCTCATGAATTGGTCTCTCTACAGCACTTGCTTCCTCATGAATTGGTTCCTCTACACCACTTGCTTCTTCCCCTGTCAAATAAGGAGCAAAAAATTCTGTGTATATACTGCAACTAACATAAGCCACTTTTAAATTCTGTTAACAGTGCTTGGTGCTGTTGTAGTACATGCGGCTTCATTATTGGCTGGTTCTTCATTGACTGGTTATTCCTGTTGATCTTCAGGTTTCGGTACAGCACTTGCTTCCTCATGAGTTGGTTCCTCCAAACCACTTGCTTCCTCATGAGTTGGTTCCTCCAAACCACTTGCTTCCTCATGAATTGGTTCCTCCAAACCACTTGCTTCCTCATGAATTGGTTCCTCTTTTAGAGGAGCAGCAACTTCTTGAGGGAACTCCGCCTTGTATGTGTTATGTAGATCAGTACACATTCCTATAAAATAGTGAGATTGAGGGCATGACATTGTTTCTTTCGATAATAAGAAAATACCAGCTGAGTCGTGTATAGCTTACCGTGTACCAAAGGTTGAGAAAAGATGTCCGTTTGGTGCATCCTGTTATATTTCCACATATGCAGTGTTTGGTGGTGTACTTTCTTCCTCTTGGAAACCAACTTACATAGTTTTTCTCCATCAATTTGTTTTTTCATGTACACATTGGAGAGCACTAGTTCATTATCAATTTTCAGCATTGTATTTCTCATTGGAGGTTCAGACTTGGAGGCAGCAGCAACCTGTTCCAAATATTTGCATTTAGTTGTCCATTAAAGATGAGAACACATGGTGTGATTAGCTTGCTTTTTATGATGGTGCTGTAAATGATGAGCAATTACTGAATAATAAGTTTTATGTTTGCAATTACTGGTTTGATTACATAATATCAGAATATTGAGTGACTATTCCAGGTTTCAAAAAACATGACACATTTTTTCAAATACTTGTACTGAATTTAGTGTCACTGCACATACAGGTTCAGACTTGCAACCCTGTGACTACTTCAGCGAGGAACTTGAAGCCAGAGGAGCAGCAGCAGCAGCAGCACGAGCTCCACAGGCTACAGGGGAGAAGCAACTCGGGAGCGACGTGGGGACACTTGGTGACGAGCTCCAGCGGCGGCGAGCGGAGGAGCACGACGGCCGGACGAACGAGCAAGCAAACAAGTGGGGAAATGGGTCCTAGAGGACCATCAGATCACCCTGAAGCTATTGAGAGGCTCGGGGATGCCTGAGGAGGCGCGACGGCGCCGAGATCGACGCGGGAAGCGACGGCCGGAGTTGGAGGAGACGGCGTCGATTCCGTCGATCCGAGTCTTCCCAGCAAGCGCGACTCGAGGATGGAGTAGCTCTTGGCGAGGCGGAGCTGCTGGTATGCTCGGACTGGCTCGGGAAGACGTCACGCGGCGGCGATTGACGACGGCGGCAGGGGAGAAGCTAGCAGCAGCAGGCCGGCGCAGGGGAGAAGGAGCAGGACAAATACGGGGGCAGGGGCTGCTGAGGATCCTCGCGGAAGTGGAGAAGGACCAGGAGCAGGCCGGTGGCAGGAGCTCCACCGGCCTGGATTCTGGCCGGCGGCAGGAGCTCGCGCGTGGAGACGATGGCTGGTGGTTTGATTTGTAAGAAATTAAATTAAGCAAGGGGGTTATTGTAAAATGGTCCGTAGTTCAAAATTAATCCCCCCCCCCCGCGACGAGTAAATCGGAACGGAGGGAGTAATTAACAGTCATTTTAGACGATTATCAAATTTGCAAATGATGTAGCAGCATGTGATTTATGAATAAATGTATGTACACAGGCGCACTCGAAGTGGCTTTACGTTGTCCCTTGGGGGTTCTACAAGGCCGTGATGCACGTCAAGGACAAGTATAGAAACCCTGTCATGATCATCGGCGAAAACGGTACCAAAACACTCAATCTATCACCACAACACGAATCTTGATACGCAGATCTGACGGGTGGGACTTCTTGTGGTCCATGCAGGCATCGACCAGTCGGGCAACGAAACTCTCCCCCATGCGTTGTATGACAATTTCAGGATCGACTACTTCGACCAGTACCTTCACGAGCTGAAGCGTGCCACCGATGATGGCGCGAGGGTCACCGAGTACTCGATAACTTCGAGTGGCGGATGGGGTTCACCTCCAAGTTCGGAATCGTCTACGTCCATAGGAAAACTTTCACCCGGTACCCCAAGGACTCCACGCGGTGGTTCCGAAAGGTGATCAAGAACGAAGCATGAATCAAGCAAATCATGCATCCTAGGTAGCTGATGGTTTCGCTTGCATGTCGGTTTGTTACATTTAGTGTTGAATGAATAATATGTCTACTAGTTGAGGATCTTCAGAACAAAGAGAGTTTTATTATTCTGCTATAGATTATTGCAATTTGGAGGTGAGGTTGAATTATGGATGAATTGTAACTGTTTCAACTAGTGACACGCATCCAGTTTTCTGAGATGCTGCTGATAAGAGAGGCAGATTTGGAAATTTTTCTTGTATATATTGTTCCTAGAATTTGTTTCCTTACAATATTTTAGGAAAAAATACACATAAGGGAATTTACCACTTTTCATCGATTGGTTCACATCCAAGTTCACAATCACTTACGTCGACCCGTAGGTCCCGCTTGGTTCACCGTTTATTTCCACCCGTAATAAAAAACGACAGATGGTAGCACAAAAATACCCACGTTCGGAGGTGGGTAGAAAAATACCGGCTAATTCCAGTCCAATTAACAGGAATCCAAGCGGGCCCAAGCGTTAAACCCGTTCTTCTGTGCTGTGCGCCGCCGGCGAGATGACAGAGTGGGGGAAGCGAGGGGCGGAGGGAGCCCATTTATATTAGGGTTTTGGTCCTCTCTCCCGTGGACTAACTGGGCTTTCGGTGTGGTATTGGGCTTTTGACCCAGTTATGGGGAAGTTCCATTCTGCTAGCGGCATTCTGCTAGCTAGCCTAAGTGAGTCTGGCCCAAAGGTGACAATGATTTATTTTTCCTACTAGCTCTGTTCATGTTGTTGACAAAGAAGAGCAGAGTGGCCAACAACATGTTACACGTACAGGATAACAGCAAAGAAAAGTGAGAAATACAACTGAACATAAAGAGTAAAATAGCAGAAAGGAAGGAAGCAAGAGCAAATATTAATCTACAGATCCAGGTGGGGTGTCCCGAAATAGTACTTGAATAAGGTAAACGGTCACAATACACCTAGCAACAGAATCCATAGGTTCGCAAACCAACAAAACATCAGGCAAACTTAAAAAAGATGGTTATGGGAACATAGTTCTATATCCTTGCAGATAAACTCATGCTACTATAGCAAAACGAATCGAGCCGCATCAGAATCAAGCCTTGGCGGCGGCCTGAGCAGCAGCATCCCTCTTCCTCTGCTCCTCAATGATGGAGAGCTTGATACCCTTGCCCTTGGGGAGGCTGACCCACGGCTTGGTGCCCTTGCCGATGGTGAACACGTTGCCCAAACGGGTGGCGAACTGGTGGCCCTGGGCATCCTCAACGTGGATGGTCTCGAAGGTTCCCTTATGCTTCTCCCTGTTCTTGATCACACCAACACGCCCAGTGTTGCGCCCACCAGTCACCATGACGACGTTGCCGACATCAAACTTGATGAAGTCCACGATCTTGCAGGTCTCCAAGTCGAGCTTGATGGTGTCGTTGGCCTTGATGAGCGGGTCAGGGTAGCGGATGGTGCGGCCATCGTAGGTGTTCAGGTAGGGAATGCCCTTCTGTCCAAACTGGACGGACCTGACCTTGCAGAGCTTGTACTGCAAACCAAAAACATGATGGCTGTCAGCAAATAAACTAACAAGACAATTGATAACAAGACTGCATTTTAGTTAACTAAGAGTGAGATAAACAAAATGAATTGAAGAAAGTGCATCCAGCATGCACAAATAGGCCTTAATTTGGCATCATCATCAAAAGTAAGATTATGTTGATAAAGATAGCCGTATGTTTCAAAATAGACAACTGATAGGTAAAGAGATGAGAACCTGCAAGGTAGATGCTGGAAAAATATGACAAATAACAAACTGAACAAACAACGGGACTCTAGGTTGCACAAATATGTGTTATGCATACATTATGCAATTCCATAAAATAAAATGACATCAGAAAAATGAACACAACTCTGACACAACTAACAAGATTGTAATGTATACACCTAGCAAAGCACGTGAAAAGCAATATAACTGAAGAAGCCTAACCTTTGAGTCCTCATCCCTGACAGAGTGAAGGCGGAAACGCCCCTTGGTGTCATACAGAAGCCTGTAGTTCTCACCAGTCTTGGGAATGGAAATTATGTCTGGTACACAATGGAAAGCAATGTATGAGAAATGAACTGGTGTAACATCAACAGAAACATGAATCAAGCCAGATCACATTTTGATATATAAGTACTATACATACCCATGAAACCAGCTGGGTAGGTCTTGTCTGTTCGGACCTTTCCATCAACCATGATATGCCTCTGCATCAGGATAGACTGCACCTCACGGTAGGTAAGAGCATACTTCAGTCTGTTCCTGAGGATGAGGATCAGAGGCAGGCACTCCCTGGCCTTGTGGGGACCAGATGACGGCTTGGGGGCCTGAATTCATTGGACAATTCAAGAATCAGCAAACAGAACACCAGAGGTTTAAATGTCTACAAAAGCTCAAGCAAGAACTGCTGCACTTACAAAAGCTCCACCAAGCTTGTCGAGCATCCAGTGTGATGGGGCATTGAGCCTCTTCAAATGCTTCTTGAGACCACGAGCCTGTAGACAGGTGAAACAGAGATAAACGTCAGAATCACATCAAAACAACAAACCAGGTTGATATTCTACAGTCAACCAGAATCATCCAAAAATCGAAGGACACATGAACAAACTACATACAGCAAGTTATGATGGGAAGCTATGGTCTGCTAATAAATATGTATCAAACTCGAGCTCATTGGTACACAGAACAAACGTAAATCAAATCTATGTAACGCAACAGAGGGGTAAACAGAACTCCACCACACACTGGGTAGGATATCACAAATAAATCCTCATCAGAGAGTACTACTACTTTGGAACCGATGTTTACAACAAACGAATCTGATCTACAATATAGACCTCACAAGACCAAGTCTCATCAAATCAGCAGCCCTAAAACCTTTGAACCTGTACCGGCACAAGGCATCTTCTCTAGCATACGAATTGCAGCACCGCTACATGCCTCAAAGGGTTAAATCTTTCGGAGAAAGGAACATGAAAACACACGATTTGCTCGCTAAGACCCATCGGAGAAAGAGAATCCTACGCTGCCGAACAAATCTACCGAGGCACGAAGAACACAAGCGACCTAACCTACGGATATCCACGACGCGAAACCGCGGCGGCGCGGAGCCAACACATTCGGACCGAGGAGGCTACGGATCGGATCAACACAGGAGAGAGACCTCGAGCGAAGGGGTGGGGGACAGGGGTGGCGCTCACCATGGTTGCGAGCTCGGACTAGGTCCTTCTCTTCTCGCGCGCGCCGCCGCCTCCTTCTTCTGTGCTGTGCGCCGCCGCCGAGATGACAAAGAGTGGGGGGAAGCGAGGGGCGGAGGGAGAACCTATATATATGCGACGGGGTAGGGTTTTAGTCGCCTCTCTCCCATGGACTAACTGGGTTTTCCGTGTGGTATTGGGCTTGGCCCAGTTATGGGCAAGTTCCATTCTGCTTAGCGTCATTCTAAACCGTGACAAGGCCCAAACGCTTCCTGCAAGCCTAAGTGAGCCTTGCCCAAATGTGATAATGATTTATTTTTCTATAACAAAGACTAACAATGACTACGCATACTTTTTTACCCCATATATATTGGAAATTGGCAAATATTCTTAAAACCATTTACGTAAAATCTCTGATAAGTAGGTTGACACCTTGTTACTCGACGCACCCACACTCCTTTGTCTAAAGAAAAACTTCGTTCAGGTCATGTGCACCATATTTGTCAATCCGCCTATATTAACTACCACTAGACTTTGGAAATAATTCATGATCCCTTGCCCCATCTTATTAAAGTAATCCAACTTGGAACTGTCTGATGAAGATCAGAAGCTACATGAAGGACATGGGAAAAAAGCATGAAGTTTCTTTTCCTTCTTCGGATAAGCCAATGGTGTCGAACCTCCCTTTGCACAAAAATGCAAGAGATCATGCAACCACATTAAATTTAGTTCATACATTTGGTGGAGGTTATTAGACTCATATCCAAGAATCACTATAATTGAACACGATGAACACTTGGTATTTTGTGTGGGGTAAATTTGCAACTTTTTTTTTGCTTGCCTTCCTCCTTCGATTGATTCCATACTGCGAACTACTAACACAAAGAGCAAACCACGATTGATCTAGCTAATAGTATCCCATGATCACGATGTGTGCGCTCGGTCACGGCACATATAATTAACTTCATGACACAAAAACTGTCGGAGACTAGGCAGTTGTCCTAAAAGACCGATCTGTTAGGAGGGACTAGGCAATTGTATTTCAACACCACCCCCCCCCCCCCCTCTCACGTCTAGGCCCGTTGGGCTGCTATTTTTCTAGACGCACGCCTAGGCTCACGGGCCTAGGACGTGGATCTTTTTGGGAGGCCACAGATTTTTATTTTAATACTGTGTTGGCTGGGATTTGAACACGAGACGTTTTGGCTCTGATACCATATTGGATCGCATGCTCTAGCCAGTTGTCCTAAAAGACCGATCTTTTAGGAGGGACTAGTCAATTATTGGATCGCATGCTCTAGCCAGTTGTCCTAAAAGACTGATCTGTTAGGAGGGACTAGGCAATTGTATTTCAACAGTGGGTTTAGGCCATAACCCATGAATCTGCACCACTTTAGGCCCATGTGGATCGACATTGTCTACTACGACTCAAATCTGTTAGACTGCACCGCCTGCCGAACAAGTAAACTTACTTCTGATCTCCGGAGTAAGATTGTCGTGGGATCATGAAAACTATCCTTCGACATAAAAAAGTGGTGGGAACTGATCTAACCGGAACCAACTAATGCAATCAGGTAATGGTAGGCTTTAACTTAAATAGATGTGATTAATCCTCTAGGTTCTTATATGATCAAGCCTAGCATCCGGTGAATCACTCTAGGGTATGAACACCATGTTTTCATTTTTTTTTATCCTCCGTAGCCATGCCCAATTTCAAATTTCTGCTAGAAAAGGGAAGACAAAATTGCATGAAAGCCGCATAAGTATCAACATGTGAATTACCAACGGTGGAAAATGGTACCATCTCTAATATGCCGGACTCTCAAAATAAAAATAGGATCTTACAACGCAATCATGTTTGGTTTACAAAGTAATTACTAGTAGAAAACGGGGCACTAGTCCCGCTTCCAGAGGGCCTTTAGCCCCGGTTTTCCAACCGGGACAAACTAATCGGGACTAAAGCCCACCCCTCCCCCCCCCCCCCCCTTAGTTCCGGCCACAAACCGGGACTAAAGGGCATCCATGTGGCCACGGACGGGCGCGCATGGCGGCAATCCTTTAGTCCCGGTTGGTGTTACCAACCGGGACTAAAGACTTCTGCTTTTTGTTTTTTATTTATTTATTTTTCCTGGTTTAGGGTTTAGGCCATTAGGGGTTTTGATTTTGTGTTTTCCATTTAATTCTTTTGTATGAAGATCACGTTGCGCAAAAAACAAGTCGTATACATAAAGTTTATACTACATCGAGATCACGTTGATTCATATATACATACACATACAAATTTTGCTTTAATGAAATTCTCACGTCGAGATCACGTCAATTACATTGCAACTGGAGGCATAATATAATTATTAGGGTCATGAAATTCTCCGGTTTCCTTCAAGAACTCCGAGTTCAAAAATCCAACCAATTTCTCTTGAATTGCTTTTAGGCGCTTAGTTGGTATGAGCTGTTCCCGCATTCGTTCCATCTAGATCAATATGAATATGTGAGTTGTGTGTGTGTGTGTATATATATATATGAAATCATCATAAAATAAATTATGAATGGAACTCAATACAATATGGTAATAAAAAAAATTGCGAATAGTGTATACGTACTTCAGTTGTTCTGTGTTCTCTATTCCGCTCAGTGAAAAAAGAGCGTATGTACTCAAAAACGTAGTATGCACATAAATTAGTCCCTTGTGGCAGCCTCAGACACCACTTTACAAAATATAAAATTTAATTAAATAATAATCAAGCATGATAATGGTATTGAATCTAGAATTAAAGAGTTGCGCGGACCTATATATATAGTACTACTTATCTTGGTGCTATAAAAATACAGCTCTGGTTTCCAATCCCCTGCAACCTTCACGATGAACCGTTTCCAAACCCTGCCCGGCAAAAGAAAATGATTAAAAGAGTTATTAATTACTTGATATCAGAAAATGAACGAAAGAGGTTGATATAGAGCAATAATGATTGAAATTACCTCTGGAGCATTTCTTGCAAGCTGAGGTACTCGTCCATATCTCTCCTTAACGAGTCCATGACTTGAACGACTCCTTGATCAACTCTAATGATTAGCAGAATCCAGTAGAATCTGTGGACGTTTATATGCCCATGACTCATCGATTACACTAAACATCGAGTAAGCAAAATAGAATGTATAGAAGGTACAATAATACTCACTTGAATTTGTAAGGAAAAAGTATTTCTGCGCAGGTATCTTGTTTCACTAAAAACCGGAGCAAGTTTTTCTCTGTGTCCTCGGGATGGTTATTTTATTTACGGTTACTTCATGAATGAAATATGGGTCAATGAACCCAGTGTCTTAGATGCGGCCTTTTCTGCATTCGACAATCTTCATTCTGCATAATAGCGTACAAAAGAATATAGTGAGATAATTACAGGCAATGAACAAGCTGAGCTAGAGACTTAATTAAATTGCAGAAATAAATCACTTACAAACAATAGCAACTGACGAGGGCTTTGTCGAGGGCGTCTTGATTGAATAACTGAAGAATTTCAGAAAACGGAACATACATCGCGTCATCCGTGAAGTAATGATCTTTCTTATATGACACCCAGAAGTACTCATACCCGGCCTTTGTGGCTTTCTCGTACCACTGATGCAATCGACGCAATTGTGTTGTTAGAGACTCGACCTGCTCAGGTCTAACCAGGGACCTCCCGTGGACATATGTCCATGCATACTGATACTCTATGGGGTCGCCTATGCGACCAGTGTCGTCGTGTACTTCCTTATCGGGCATCACCTTGAGCGGGGGGATCGACTGATTTGCCTGTTCTCCAAGCTGGGCCACTTGTTTCCTGGATTTTGCCGTCTGCAGTTGCTCCCTCTTTAGGCGATATGCCGCCTCCTTCTCCTGCTTCTCTTGACTAAGAGCATCTCCAATGGACGCGCGAAAAAACGCCGCGCGCGCGAAATACCGGCCGTTTCCCGCGCGCGGGGCCGGTTCGCGCTCTCCAGCAGGCGCGGGAAAGTTTCGCCGCGCGGGAAAATGGTCCAGCGCGCTGGACGAAGCGGCACGGGCGGCCTCATATATAGCGCCGCGCGTCCAGCGCGCTGGACGCAAACGCGCCACGCAACCACCTCTCTCTCCCGCGCCGCTCCGGATATTTCCCCTTTTTTCCCCACCGACGCCCGCGCCGCGCCGCCGCCACCATGCCGCCGCGCCGCCGAAGCCAATCTGGCTACCGCGGCGTCCGCGCGCGCCCGAATGGCACCTTCACGTCGGAGATCCGGTCCGGCGAGGAGCGCGTCGCGCTCGGCATGTTCGAGACGGCGATCGAGGCCGCCCGCACGTACGACGCGGCGGCGTGGGCGCTCGGCCGCTCGCGCCGCCAGATGAACTTCGACGACTGCCGCAGCGTCGAGGAAGCGCGCAACATGGCGCCGGCGCCGCGCCTCGTCACCGACGAAGACCGCCGCCTCCACCGCCGCCGAGCGATGCTCAGCCTCGTCGCGGAGCGGGACCAGCGCGCGGTCGCGGACTGGTACCGGAGCCATCCGCGCGAACACCAGCTCGAGGTGGAGCACTGGAACATGTCCGCGGCGGAGCAGTTGGAGAGGCAGGCCGAGCGCCGCGAGCATAGGGAGGCGCGGCGCCTGGCGAAGGGGTTGGCGGTGGCCGAGCTCGCGGCAGGCGGCGCGACCTGGCCCGCCGACGACGAGCGGTGGAGGGCGCTGGAGGACGAAATCTCCAGCGACACCGCCTCGGATAACTCGGACTTCGAGTTCTAGTTTGTATTTAGGTTGTTGTAGTTTGTATTAGGTAGTTTGTATTAGGTGAAAAATCGTCAAATCTATCGAATTAAGTTTAAAATGGTCAAATTTAGCTCTGGAGCGCTGCGCGCGCTGGAGTTTTTGGGCGTCCGCTGGAGCGCTGCGTTCCGGCGCGCTAAACTATAGCGCGGCTGGAAAAGCAAAACCAGCGCGCCGCGCCCGAAAACTCCTTTTTGGCGCTGGATACCAAATTGTCTTCTCAATAACACGATCATAGTCATCTGGCAAAACAGGCAGCTGTGGCGGTCCCCTCCGTAGATTTTTCAAACATCTCGCAATTTTTTCCGGTGGTATTATCTCCTTTGGTGGTGGGCGTTTCGGTCCTAATTGTCTTTTCACATCGGCACTCACCTCCTCGTCGAGTTCCTATGGAGTCAAGTCGTAAGGTCTCTTTGGAAGAGGGTTTAGCAACTCGCGTTCCTCTCGAGTTTCATTATTTGCACTTTTCCTCTGTGTATATGTCGACGGGAAGTTTAGTTTCCGCTTTGACGGGACAGAGCGGGCCATGGACTTAGCAGTGGGCGCAATCGACGGACGGGACGTCGTGGGTGATGGACTCGCGCTGGGCTCCCAACCGGCGCCGGGGGATGGATCTTGAGGTGGGGGACTGCTACTCGGAGGAGTCAGTGGCCTTGGCGCCAAGTTTGGAAACACGATGTTTTTTTTGTTCTAGAGAACGATACCCTTCTCGACTTCTCCAGTGTCTTCTCCTCGTCACCTCCTGGAATGTCAAGCTCCAGTCCAGCATATAACGGCATAACTTCATCCACCCCGACACGAGCATAGGCAGCTGGAATCCCACGAGATGGTAGCTTGCTCCAGGTTGATTTGGTAAAGCATAGCCGACCGCCACCTTCAAGGAAATGTTCTTCATTGACATATGTAGCTTACAGTCTGTCTTCTCCGTGATATCATCCATGGGGTAGTGAGCCGCCGACGGTTCGAATTCAGAATTTTCTAGCTGCGTGGAACCCACGCTGCTTTTTCGCTGATCAGATGGGGTGGCTTCGACTTCAGGACCTTCTAGCTACTGCTGAGATGCCCTTTGCTAACTAATTGAGTCTAGTTGCTCCTGCTGCAGCTGCACCTTGCGTTCCAATGCCGATAACCGGTCTAACTCCTGCTTCTTCTTTCTTGACGGCTTCTATAAGTATCAGCGTCCTCCGGAAAACCTTGCTTCAACGAAACACCGGGTCCATAGCCTCGTACTCGTCTAACTTTTTCAGGATTCCCCAGGGCGAGTGTCAGCTCGTCGTTCTCTCTATCGGGCACGTACTCTCCCTTACGAACTTTATCTATTGCGTCCTCAAGATCTTTCGTTACTTTTTCCTTCCATTTTCCCTTTGCAACAATCTGCCCTGTCTGTGGGTCCAATCCTGCCCCATGCGCGAACAACCAGAGCTTGGACCTCTCGGGCCAGTCCGCTGTCTGTGGAATGATCCCTTGATCAAGCAGTTTTGCTTCAAAGGCTTCCCACTTAGGCGCGGCAGTCTTGTAGCCACCTGTCCCCAAAGTATGGTGATATGTCTTCTTCGCAGCATTTGCCTTATTTATTTCCGATCGGGCCTCAGCGGCCTCCGATTTTCTTTGCTTCACAAATGTGGGCCAGTGCTATTGTATCTTCACTAGTGGTCCAGTGAATTCTGGATCTTGTTCCTCCGCCGCTACATAATCTTTCCATAATTTTTTTTTCCAGGTCTGGAATTGTGTGGCCATCTTCTTAAGAGTCCACTTCTTGACTTTCTCCTTCAACGGTGGGAGGAGACCTGGCGGTAGGTTGACATGTGTCAAGAGCGTGTCCCAAAGCAAATCTTTAATTTTGTCCTCGACATAAGTAGTTGCCTTGTTGTCGTCCTTCGGCTTATGCCAGTCTTCAAGGATGATCGGGACCAAGTCCCTAACAAGAACTCCGCATTGATTTATAAATTTACGGCGGCTCTGTACGGGTTCCAGCGGTTTGCCATTATCACCAACTTTTTCGATCGATATCCTTACACCATCGGCTAACCTTCTGGTCGGGCCTCGTTTTGACCCTTTAGCAGTGGATCAGATGATTTGCTCGATCCGGATGGCTAAAAGAAAAAATGATTCGTTAAAAACTGCAATACAACTCAACTAATGCATCTAGTGATCGATCAACATAAGCTTAATATACCTCGCCGGAGTTTGTTAAGGGCACTTCCTCCTCTCTGCAAATTTCTTCTTGCTCAACTCCCTCACCGGAGTCGTTCAGAAATTGTGAGCTGTAATCGTCTCCAATTACCACATCTTCTCCACCGGCATCTTCTTCAGGCGGGTTTGCACGTCCATATATAATCTGATACATTCGCTCTTCACACTCCTCGTCTCTGGCGGGGGCGTCCGGACAATTTGGATCCATTCGCTCTTCACGCTCCTCGTCTCTGTGATTGCTAGGCGTGCACGTTCGTTGGGAGACCCCAAGAAGAAGGTATGATGCAATCTAGCAGCAAGTTTTCCCTCAGTATGAAACCAAGGTTATCGAACCAGTAGGAGCAGCAACTCTTCTGAAGGTTGTTGGCGGCTCGCACGGCGCAACACGATCACCAACGTGGAATCTGCACACAACACAATCAAAATACTTTGCCCCAACGAAACAGTGAGGTTGTCAATCTCACCGGCTTGCTGAAAACAAAGGATTAAACGTATGGTGTGGAAAAAGGAACAGTTTGCAGTTTGTGGTTGTTTAATCAGTGTAAAAGAATGGACCGGGGTCCACAGTTCACTAGTGGTGTCTCTCCATAAAAGATAACTAACATGTTGGGTGAACAAATTACAGCTGGGCAATTGACAAATAGTGAGCGCATGACAATGCATATATGACATGATGACTACTATGATATTTAATTGGGCATTACGACATAATACATAGACCGTTATCCAACAGCATCTATGACTAATAATCCACCGCCGGGTTGTCATCCGAGTTCCCCGTTGGTATTAAGTTGCAAGCAACGGATAATTGCATTAAGTAAAGTGCGTAATGTAAACAAACACATATGCCCGTGGACATAGCATCGTTAGGTTATCCCTAGTGGCAACAGCACATCCACAACCTTAGAACTTTCTGTCACTGTCCCAGTTAAACGGAGGCATGAACCCACTATCTAGCATAAATACTCTCTCTTGGAGTTACAAGCATCTACTTGGCCAAAGCATCTACGAGTAACGGAAAGCATGCAAGATCTTAAATAACATAGATAGATTGATAATCAACTTGACATAGTATTCAATATTCATCGGATCCCAGCAAACACAACATGTAGCATTACAATAATATGATCTTGATCATGTAGGGCAGCTCACAAGATCTAAACATGATGGCACAAAGTGGAGAGACAACCATCTAGCTACTGCTATGGACCCGTAGTCCAAGGATGAACTACTCACGCATCACTCCGGAGGCAGGCATGGCGATGTAGAAGCCTCCGGTGACGATTCCCCTCTCCGGCAGGGTGCCGGGAAGAGGTTCTGAACCCTCCCGAGCTAGGGTTGACGGCGGCGGCGTCTCTGGAACTTTTCGTGGATATTTGCTCAGGCACTTAGGGTTTTCGCGTCGGGGGGAATAAGTAGGCGAAAGGGCGGCGGCTGGAGGCCCGTGGGGCCCACACCACCCCAGGGCGCGCAGGGGGGCCCGCGCCCTGGTGGCGTGTGGGGCCCCGTGGCTCTCCTCTGTTGCTCTTTGGCTTCAGGTGTGTTCTGGAAAAATAGGACCCCGTGTAGTTTCGTCCAATTCCGAGAATATTTCCAGACTAGCTTTTCTGGAATACAAAAACAGCAGAAAACAGGAACTGGCACTTCGGCATCTTCGCTTGTTAATAGGTTAGTCCCAAAAAATGTATAAAAGTGATATAAAGTAGATGCAAAACATGTAGCAATTGGTATAAAACAAGCATGGAACATCAAAAATTATAGATACGTTTGAGACGTATCAGCATCCCCAAGCTTAGTTCCTACTCGTCCTCGAGTAGGTAAACGATAAAAACAAAATAATTTTTGAGGTGACATGCTACATCATAATCTTGATCATATAATATTGCAAGGCACATGTAAATGAATGAAGTGATCCAAGTCAATGGTCTATAATTTGCTACCAAATAGATAATGAGTAAACAATGAATCACACAAGCTAAACGTTTTCATGAATAGTACTTTCGAGACAAGCATCAAACAGTTTTGCATAAGTGTTAACTCATAAAGCAATAGTTTCTAATAAAAGGTATTCAATCAACACAAAGGAAGAATTAGTTTCAGCATTTGCTTCAACTTTCAACATATTTATCTCATGGATATTGTCAACACAAAGTAGTATAACAAGTCCAATACATTGCATATAACGCATGTTGTAACAAAGTTGACACTAGTGTTTGCTTGTGGAAGACAGAAAGAATAGGAAAACTGACTCAACATAAAAGTAAAAGAAAGGCCCTTCGCAGAGGGAAGCAGGGATTAAATCATGTGCTAGAGCTTTTAGGTTTTTGAAAGCATATAGAGATTGCATAAAATATTTGATACTCCTCCCAACCTTGCTAACACAAGCCATGGCTAACCGAATCCTCGGGTGCCTTCCATCAATCACATACCATGGAGGAGTATCTATTTTTGAGAGGTGTTTGTTAATTGTCAACGAATGGTAGCGGGTGAGAACAGTATTCTACCTGTCAAACGGACTTTTAAGAGCGGCTCCCATGAAGGACGTTATTTCTACCAGCAAGGCAGATCATCCCTCTTTCTCTTTGGTTTACACACATTCAGGTATTTCACTGTTTGTCATTGCTTACTGATGAATCAGGGCAAAAGTGTGAAGAGAATTAATTGGTTAAAGTTGTAATTAATTGGGACTGGGCACCCCGTTGCCAGCTCTTTTTGCAAGTTATTGGATAAGCGGATGTATATGCCACTAGTCCAGGTGTAAAAGTCCATTCGACAAATAGAATAAAGAATAACCACACTAATTCCTCATGAGCTAGTAAACATTGACACAAAAAGGGAATAATAACATTTTGAATAATTTAAAGGTAGCACATGAAAAATTTACTTGGAGTGGCAAGGAAATACCACATATAGGTAGTTATGGTGGACACAAATGGCATGGATTTTGGCTCAAGGATTTGGATGCACGAGAAGCATTCCCTCTCAGTACAGAGTTTAGGCTAGCAAGGTTATGTAAGCAAACAAGAATATCAACCCGTACACCAAGTTTTATATGACAAACATATTGCAAACGTTATAAGACTTCATACCGTCTTCCTTGTTAACCAAACCCTGTTATTAGAAAATATCTAGACCTTAGAGATACCACCGATGCAAACCAAATTTTCAACAAGTTCTTCACTAATAGGCTTAACTCATGTGATGCACAATTTAATCATGATCTACTTGTTAACTCAAAACAATTGACAAGCATCAAGTTATCCATTTAGTGATCTACAAGATTAAGCAAGTTTTTCCTTATACCAATTACCACATGCAACATTTTCTGAACCAACCAAACACCAATCAATTTATTTCATCAACTCTCCAAACAAATATAAGTGAAGCAAGAGAGTACTTTCTACAAAAGAAAGCTAATAGCTCTGACAAGAGATACATGAAAACAAGAGCTAAAAGCTGAACAGCGCTAGATATGAATACTCAACAAATATAAGTGAAGAATAGGAGTATTCTCATGAAAAAGCGGAGCGTGTCTCTCTCCCAATCAAGAATGCTAGGGTCCAGTCAAGCTTTATTGAAAATAAAAGTGCAATACTGAAAATAAAAGCACACAGACGCTCCAAGAAAAGCACATATGATGTGAAAGAATTAAAATATAGTTTCACTAGAGATGACCTGATAATTTTGACGATGAAGAAGGGCTTGAGTCTTCTTGAAATATGCTGGGGAGATCCATGGGAGCCTCCCCAAGCTTAAGCTCTTCACTCTTCTTGATCCTATTATATCATCCTTCTCTCTTGACCCTTGAAAACTTCCGTCACACCAAACTCAAAGTAGATCTCATTAGAGGGTTAGTGCATAATCAAAAATCACATGTTCTATAAAGACGCAATATGATTTGTTACTTTAAACATTAGCTACAGCCACTGATGTTATGTGAAGCTCTTCCACCCAAAAAAGAATTTCACTCAACACTAGTAAAAGAGAGAATGCAAAATAAAAAGGCATAATCTGTCTAAAACAGAACAGTCCGCAAAGACGAATTTTTTCGAGGCACTTACGACGCTCAGATCGAAAACTCTGAACTAATGAAAGATTCAGACATTCATAAAGATTACGCACAAAAATTTCAGATTTAATTAACAATCTGGTGATTTTAGGAATTTCGTACAGTGAACAGCAAAAATCTGTTTCTGCGCAGCAATCAAAATTAAGCATCATCTTAACATTAGAGGCTACTCTTGGCACAACAATGCGAGAAAATAAAGATACAAAGGAGTTGCTACAGAAGTAAACATCTCCTTGACTCAATAAAAGAAAAATTGCAGAAAAAAAATAATGGGTTGCCTCCCATAAGCGCTTTTCTTTAACGCCTTTTAGCTAGGCACAAAGCATGCATCAAGTATTACCAAGTGAAGAAAGGTCTAATTCATCAAAAGCTTCATCAAGAACAGGGTTTGTCACACTAGGACTTTTCAGTTTACGTAATTCTTGGGAAGAAAATTTAAATAGACCATTATGTGACTCACCCTCAAGCTCATTGAACACGTTATCCGTTTTAAACACACGTGGGTTTTGGTTTAGAAATTTTTGGCACATACATAAATTTTTGCTCTTCCCCACAAAAGCCTTTTGCCTTTTAGTTTTAATAGAGGTAAAAGTAGAACTTATTACATCCATAGCCTCCTCTAATTCACCAATCCTAAGATTTTGATTATCTTGAATAGTACTAGTTTCTAAAACAGCAATTCTTTCATTAATGGTTCCCAGTGATTCATCAACTTTGCTAGTACTATCAAGGAGATTTGGCAAATTTTTCTCTATAGACTCCAATTTCTTTATAACATCTTCCAAGGTGATCTCATTTTTAATGTTACTAACAGGTGGTGTTCCTACTAGACTCTCAATAATATAACTAGCTTCCAACGCAGGGTACCAAGAAAGTTACCTCCGTCAAAGTGTCCAAGACATATCTATACCAGCTAGTTA
Organism: Poa pratensis; assembly: GCA_947311845.1. Taxonomy (NCBI): domain Eukaryota; kingdom Viridiplantae; phylum Streptophyta; class Magnoliopsida; order Poales; family Poaceae; genus Poa; species Poa pratensis. The sequence goes on from CAMZMU010000042.1 coordinate 68,367,069, forward strand.
TGCCAACATAAAAATTTCTAAGCAGGATCATAGTGGAATATTTTTTAGTACACCTACGATGAGCATCGCTGATTCTATACCAAGCATCTTTCAAACTTTCTCCACTTTGTTGCTTAAAAGATCGAACCTCAACTTCAGGAACCGAAACATGATGAGCCGAACCAGACATGATAACTAACAGAAAACAAAACTGAAAATAAACTAAATGCAAGTAACTAATTTTTTTGTGTTTTTGATAATTGAAAGCAAACAAGATAAAATAAAATAAACTAAGCAAGACAAAAACAAAGTAAAGAGATTGGAAGCGTGAAACTCCCCTTGCAGAAGACTGCTGTCTCCCCGGCAACGGCGCCAGAAAAAGCTTGATGCATGCACGTTCGTTGGGAGACCCCAAGAGGAAGGTATGATGCATCAGCAGCAAGTTTTCCCTCAGAAAGAAACCAAGGTTATCGAACCAGTAGGAGCAGCAACTCTTCAGAAGGTTGTTGGCGGCTCGCACGGCGCAACACGATCACCAACGTGGAATCTGCACACAACACAATCAAACTACTTTGCCCCAACGAAACAGTGAGGTTGTCAATCTCACCGGCTTGCTGAAAACAAAGGATTAAACGTATGGTGTGGAAAATGAGTATTAAATTGCAGAGAATGAAAAAGGAACAGTTTGCAGTTTGTGGTTGTTTAATCAGTGTAAAAGAATGGACCGGGGTCCACAGTTCACTAGTGGTGTCTCTCCATAAAAGATAACTAACATGTTGGGTGAACAAATTACAGCTGGGCAATTGACAAATAGTGAGCGCATGACAATGCATATACATGACATGATGACTACTATGATATTTAATTGGGCATTACGACATAATACATAGACCGTTATCCAACAGCATCTATGACTAATAATCCACCGCCGGGTTGTCATCCGAGTCCCCGTTGGTATTAAGTTGCAAGCAACGGATAATTGCATTAAGTAAAGTGCGTAATGTAAACAAACACATATGCCCGTGGACATAGCATCGTTAGGTTATCCCTAGTGGCAACAGCACATCCACAACCTTAGAACTTTCTGTCACTGTCCCAGATTAAACGGAGGCATGAACCCACTATCTAGCATAAATACTCTCTCTTGGAGTTACAAGCATCTACTTGGCCAAAGCATCTACGAGTAACGGAAAGCATGCAAGATCTTAAATAACATAGATAGATTGATAATCAACTTGACATAGTATTCAATATTCATCGGATCCCAGCAAACACAACATGTAGCATTACAATAATATGATCTTGATCATGTAGGGCAGCTCACAAGATCTAAACATGATGGCACAAAGTGGAGAGACAACCATCTAGCTACTGCTATGGACCCGTAGTCCAAGGATGAACTACTCACGCATCACTCCGGAGGCAGGCATGGCGATGTAGAAGCCTCCGGTGACGATTCCCCTCTCCGGCAGGGTGCCGGGAAGAGGTTCTGAACCCTCCCGAGCTAGGGTTGACGGCGGCGGCGTCTCTGGAACTTTTCGTGGATTTGCTCAGGCACTTAGGGTTTTCGTCGGGGGAATAAGTAGGCGAAAGGGCGGCGGCTGAGGCCCCCGTGGGGCCCACACCACCCCAGGGCGCGCCAGGGGGGACCCGCGCCCTGGTGGCGTGTGGGGCCCACGTGGCTCCTCTTGCTTCTTTGGTCTTCAGGTGTGTTCTGGAAAATAGCATCCCCCGTGAAGTTTCGTCCAATTCCGAGAATATTTCCAGACTAGCTTTTCTGGAATACAAAAACAGCAGAAAACAGGAACTGCACTTCGGCATCTTGTTAATAGGTTAGTCCCAAAAATGTATAAAAGTGACATAAAGTAGATGCAAAACATGTAGCAATTGGTATAAAACAAGCATGGAACATCAAAAATTATAGATACGTTGGAGACGTATCACTCTGCCGGGTGCGTCCGGACAATTTGGATCCATAGCTCAATGTCCCTGCAAACAATTTTGTAAAAAGAATATGAATCTTAAAATTTGCATCTTAGCAAATGTGAATTCAAATTTATAGCAACTACTTAACAATGTTAGCATTAGCAGAATAATTAAAAGTAGGGAACATTTGAAAGGATCGTATGGCCACCTAGAGGGGGGGGTGAATAGGTGCTACTCCAATTTTTAATTCTTTTTCGATTAAGGCTTGACACAAAGGTAAATTCTCTAGATATGCAACTAAGATGAATTCACATATATGACAAGTTAAGTCTAAACAAGATAAGATACAAGTAGTAAACAACAAGAAAGGAGAAACCGATCGGGAAGCACGCGGAGACAAGGATGTATTCCCGAGTTCCTCCTTTTTAGGAGAGTACGTCTCGTTGGAGGGGTGTGAGTTTCAAACTCAAGACGCCACAAATGGCCTCACCCTATTCTCCGATGAACCTCGCACAAAAGCTCGGTCCACCTTTCTTTATCGGAGTCCTTCAAGGCGGAATCCGGAGCCCTTACAACAAGCTTGGAGCACAACCCACAAAAGGATTGGGAGCTCCCAAGCACCACAGCTTCACTACACAAAAGTAGCAAGCAAGTAAGTACAACAAGATGCCTAGGTTTTCCTAGTGGAAACCCTAGGCTCAAATCCCTCAAGTGAATGAGGGGAAATGAAGAACGTTTCGGTGGAGTTGTAGATCCGGGCCTTCTCCTTCAATCCTCCAAAGATCAACAAGTTTGGGTGGAGGGATTGGGAGATCTAATGTTTCTTGAGCTTGCAACAATGGTGTACTTCAAATCTGGGGAGCTATCCTGCTGGAGGTAGGTGGAGGGGTTTTTATACCCCTCCCTGAAAAGTAACCGTTGCAGACAGCTCAATCGGATATTCCGGTATAAGTGAGTATCGGATATTCCGAACCACCGGATATTCCGAACCAACACCAACCGGAAATTCCGAGTAACTCCAGTACTGAGTTGCTTCAGGTCCTTAGACAAATTCGAGCAAAGATTTGCCAGTCGGATAATCCGGTTCACCTGAGCATCGGATATTCCGACATTTCCGGATAATCCGGTTCCTTCTGTATCGGATAATCCGAATAACACCAGTACCGTTTCTTCACAAGTCCTTAGCAGAAATCGACTCAACCTTGACGATCGGATATTCCGGGTCACCCTGGATCGGATAATCCGAAAAACATCAGTACCGTTTCTTTCCAAATCCTTAGCCGAAATCGACTGATCCTTGATGATCGGATATTCCGGGTAAAGCTGGACCGGATAATCCGATACATATATTTCTGCAATAAGCTCTTTTCAACTTCCTTTTTGGATTTGATGCAAAGGTGTTTTAATCATGGTAAAACCTGCATCACTTGATTCACACATTAAATCCTCACTAGTGTTGTTGCCTAACACCCAAAACACAAGGGATTAAGAAATGTCCTTTCAATCTCCCCCTTTTTGGTGTTAGATGACAACACTAGGATTTGCAATTGAATTTCACAAATTGATTATGTTTTTCAACAAAGTATGAAAAGAACTCCCCCTAGATGTGTGCATAAAATAGTTTGCCTTGGAATGCAAATACACACATATAGAAAGGAACAATTTCCAACACATGATATAGATCACAAAACATGTGTAACAAGAGACAATAACACACACTAGGTTGAGACTTGAGATGAAGATCATACCTTGTGCATATAGATGAAAAATAATCCATAGAGATCATAGCACAATAATGTAGTCTCAACCATACATAATTTGAAATCCATATGTCTCACACATAGAACATAAAACATAACATCCACATAGTTCAACACTCACAAAAAGCAAATAAGTTCGACAAAGAGATAAACACGGACACAAGCGCAATAAGAATGATAAACGCATATGCTTGTGCCCGAACCCATGCAAATCCCACGGAGATCCTACTAGAACTACTTCTCCCCCTTTGGCATCGAAACGCCAAAAAGGGAAAAGAGCGATGCTACGTCCCAAGGAGATCACTCCGAGTCAGAGGCATCGTCAGCATCCTCATCATCATCATCAGCATCTTCACCATCAGAATCATCATCAGAGTCCTCTGCATACTCATACTCTGGAGCACGAGTGTAGGATGGCCGGGAAGGTCCTGCAGGAGCTGTTTCTAGGAGATAACTCTCAAGCTGAGTCCATGGAAACTGACAGTCCTTGTTAAACTGAGCATAAGAAAGAGGAGCAGCAGCAGCTGGGGGGTCCTCAGGAAGGCGAGGAAGGCGCTTGAGAATGTCCTCCTGCCTAAGATAACTCTCATACTGCCCCCTACGGATGTCCGCTTGCATACACAGGGTGTTCCGTTGGAACCAATTCAGCTTCTTGGGCGGAGCAAAGGAACGAACCGGGGCCTGACCAGTGGCGCCACGACGTGCATCACCCATGAAAGAATCGGTGGCGCCACGACGAGCATCACCCATGAAAGAACCTCGGGCAGGAGCAGCAGGGAAGTAGCTGGAACAACCTCTTTCCTTTTCTGATAAACCTTCTTGTAGATATGTGGCTGCATAGAATAGTTCGTGAAGTCGAGGTCCCTCAAAGTGTCCTTGATGAGCAGCATGATGTACGGAGCATACGGAATAGTGAGCCCGCTGACCATAGAGTCCCACATCTCGCGATAGATGAAATGCATCACATCCACCTTGAAATCAGCAGCAGGTTCTTCATTCTCAATAATCCTCTTAGCAAGGCAAAGCAGGTTGGCTAGGGGACCGACAATATTGTCATTGTTACCACCACTAGGAGCAATAATCGAGCGGAAGATGATCGCAAGCTGATCATAGAGGGGCAGGAGGCCATGTTTTCCGCCAATAGTTGCACCAGCCCCATACATGTCCTTCATGATGCTTTTATTGGGCTTGTCAGTTGAATGCATACGGTGACCAACAGGTGGATGGCTGCTGAAAGTATAGCCAAGGATAGTAGCAAACCGATCAAAAGAGGATGTACACTGAGTGGTACCAGACATCCACTTCATGGTCTTGATATGGTCACCCTCGATCACCAAGGTGGAGAAAAACTGCAAAATAAGTCGCACATTGTACGGACACTGCTTCTCCATGAGAGAAACCATACCCATCTCTTCAAGCACAAAAGCAGCATTAGCATAACTGGGCTTGGCCTTGATATCTGACAATCTGTAGGGCTGCATTGGACGAATAGGATTGTTATAACGCAGATAGATGTCCTGGTAAATATAACTCTGCTCCATGCACCAAAAGTATGGATCTTCAATCTCTTGATCTCTGGGCATACTCGTATACCAGTTGGACTGACGAACTTTGGCATAGTCAACACTGTCCATTTCATAGTAGTTGGGGCGAGTTTCCTTGCCCTTCCTCTGAGATTCCTTGCCCTTCTTCTGAGGCTTAGTGGCAACTTTCTTCACTGGTTTCTTGGCTAGCTGTTTGTCTTTTCTGGCTTGCTTCTTCGGAGGACTCTGACTCGAACCACCTGTGAGATAGAGCAATAGATGGATAGCAGGGATAAGTACACACAAGCCACAGATCTCGGAAAAATGCAAGGTACAATAGGAGAGCAACCCTAAGTTGAAACTACTCAGTCCTGGTCAAATCGAAACATTGCTGAAAAACAGTACTGTGAAAACTCGGAATATCCGGATCAGTGAGGAACCGGATAATCCGACGGATCGGAATATCCGGCTTAGACTGACCCGGAATATCCGACCTGAAAATTTCAGCAACACATCGATTCCAAACCAAGGTCTAACAGTAGATCGACAACAAGGAGTGCTAGCCTAGTGCACTTAGCATCAATGGGAATCACTACCCTCGAAGAAAACAACAAAAATAACTTCTTCTAAGAATCTAGGTGAAGAACACCTAGGGCAAGAGAAAGAAGAAGTTACCCTCATCCATTGAGGCGAATGCTTGGAGGGAGAGGTTCCCGCGGAGGAGGAGGACCAGATCCGGCCAGATGCCGGAGATGGGGACGGCCGGAGTCGCCGGGGCGGCGCGGGGACAGCAGGCGGCGGCGCTGGAGGAGAGAGGAGGTCGGGTGTGGGCAAAGAGCTCGAAAGAACCCTTCACCCCGACCTTTCCCCTTAAAAAAACGACTAACCGCTCAGTCGGATATTCCGGGTCTGACTTGGACCGGATAATCCGACGGATCGGATAATCTGATCCCGTCAGGCACCGGATATTCCGACTGACAGAATTTCTGTTGAAAACAGACTTTCTGGCCTGCTGAACCCTTTCTCCTCAGATTCAAAAACATGACTTGTGTGCAAGATAGAATGTTATAAGGTGGGATAGGCTTGGGATAAGATTGCCAAACTGTCATTGGTACTTCACACTCAAGCTTGCAAGAATCAAAACAAGGAAATGCCAAGTTGAGTATGTTTTCCATAAAACCAACATAAAGACCAAAAATCCAAATGATATGCAATTAAGACCCAAAAGAACCAACTCTTCAAAAAGAAGAGTGCGGTGGCCTAGGCTACCATGTATGAGTTTGTGGTATGACACCGCGAAGATGTATCTTGGGTTCACGGCCACTACTCGTCATTTAAGCTCACAATTCATGAAATGAAAATATAGAGACACAATGATTTCTTACTATTGGCATAATGGGGGGAGGGATAGTCCAATGTATTAGGACCGCACCCCCCTATGTCCATGCCTACATCCAAACCAAATTACTATTGTCTAATATGGGTAGGTATGCAAGAAGTCCACTAAGTCCAATTGCTTATGTCCACGACATTTAGTTCTCCTCTCAACTCCTTGAATCTTGCTTCACCAAGAGGCTTTGTGAACATATCGGCGAGTTGATGCTGTTGACATACTTGATTGCAATATCACCTTTCTCAACATGATCTCGAATAAAATGATACCGGATCTCAATATGCTTGGTCTTCCCATGAAGTACCGGATTGTGAGCAATTTTGATGGCACTTTCATTATCACATAAAAGAGGCACTTTGTCACAAATGACACCATAATCCTTTAAAGTTTGCCTCATCCATAATAATTGTGCACAACAACTTCCGGCGGCAATGTACTCGGCTTCGGTGGAGGACGAGGCCACACAATTTTGCTTCTTGGAAGACCAACTCACAAGAGACCTACCAAGGAATTGGCAAGTACCCGAAGTTGATTTTCTATCCATTTTGCAACCCGCCCAATCCGCATCCGAATAACCTACAAGATCAAAGCTTGTCCCATGGGGTACCAAAGAACATAGTTAGGAGTATCCATCAAGTATCTTAGAATCCTTTTAACCGCGGTTTCATGACTTTCCTTAGTACTTGATTGGAATCTTGCACACATACCCACACTAAACATAATATCCGGTCTAGATGCACAAAGGTAAAGTAAAGATCCAATCATAGAACGATAAAGCTTGGGATCAACTTCCTTACCCTCCGGATCTAAGTGTAGATCCGCCTTGGAGTCCATGGGAAATTTATATGGCTTGGCATTGTTCATATCAAATTTCTTGAGCATGTCTTGAATATACTTGGCTTGACATAAGAATGTTCCTTCTCTCCATTGGTGGATTTCAAAGCCAAGAAAATACTTCAATTCTCCCATCATGGACATCTCAAATTCCTTGGTCATTAGCTTAGAGAATTGATCACTAAATTCATGATTAGTAGAACCAAAGATAATATCATCAACATATATTTGGCATACGAAAAACTCTCCATTTATCCTTTTTGTAAAAAGGGTGGGATCGATTACCCCAATTTCAAAACCACGGTCTACTAAGAACTCCTTGAGATGATCATACCAAGCACGTGGAGCTTGCTTGAGCCCATAAAGAGCCTTATGTAGTAAGTAGACATGGTTGGGAAATTTAGGGTCTTCAAAACCCGGAGGTTGTTTCACATACACTAATTCATTTAGTGGACCATTTAGAAAAGCACTTTTAACATCCATTTGATATAAGGTAATGTTATGAGTAGATGCATAGGCAATTAATAGACGAATAGATTCAAGTCTAGCAACGGGGGCATAAGTTTCACCGTAGTCGACTCCTTCGATTTGGGTGTAGCCTTGTGCAACCAATCTTGCTTTGTTGCGAATGACTTGACCATGTGAGTCTTGCTTGTTCTTGTATATCCACTTGGTTCCAATGACATTATGGGATGTGTCTTGGGGTCTTTCAACTAATGACCACACTTTGTTGCGCTCGAAGTTGTTCAACTCTTCATGCATAGCCGCAACCCAATCCATGTCTTCAGGAGCATCATATACCTTGAGAGGTTCTAAGCTAGACAAACAAGAGACATGACCACCAAAGTTAGATAATTGATTACGTGTGGACACACCCTTACGAATACTCCCAAGGATATTCTCTTTGAAGTGTTGTAGATGATCCAATGTTGATGCACGCCGAATGACTCGGCGTTCTATGGCTTGACCAATTGTTTCACCAACACGAACATCTTCATCATTTCCTTCATCTTGTTCATGGTCAACCCGAAGTGGAGTTCTTGGAGATGGGGGTTCATCATGTTCTTGTTCTCCACTAGAGTTGGGTGGGTCTTGACCATTATCTTGCTCAAGTGGATGAATATCATGATCTTGTTCTTGTATAGCTTGTTGATCAATTGTTGAGGTGGATGGTTCAACTTGAGTAGAACTTGTTCCTTCTTCTTGAGTGTCAATAATAGGTTCTTCAATAGGAATAAGTTCCCCTATGCCCATAGTTCTTATGGTTTGAGATGGAGGAACATCACCTACATCATCATGATCAATATGCTCCGCTCCACAAACTCCACATTCATAGATTCTTCAACACATCCGGTGGATATGTTGTAGACCCTATAAGTATGGGAGTTTGCGGCATATCCAACAAAAATACCATCAAAAGTTCTAGATTCAAATTTAGCAATTGGGCAACCTTTAATGTAAACATGGCATTTGCATCCAAATACGCGAAAGTAAGAGACATTTGGCTTTTTACCGGTAAGGAGTTCATATGGTGTCATTTTCATGAGAGGACGAAAGAAGAGCCGTGATGGAGGGATAATAACCCGGTAGGCCCATGGAGATGAAAGCACGACCCGCCAGGCAGGAGGCCCGGCGAGGCAGCTAACTATCACCAAGGGTCGGGTTACGTTGCTGGGCCAGTGTCTTGGCGGCAACCCGGCTATTCATAAAAGATGTTCCAGAAGGTCCAAAGGCGGTTCAAGAGGCGGTTCTATACTTGGAATACACGAAGGCCAAAAGAGTAGAAGTAGGACTCAGAGTTCGGGTAGAACCCGGCTCACCATGTACGCGACTAGGAGGCCCGGTATCTATATAAACCGGCCCCTGAGTCATAGCTAGCAAGACTTTCGTAACCCCAAGCTTTAGGCGAGAGAAGCATCGAGACATACAAACCTTGTAACCAAGAACGAGACCCGGCTCTGTTGTCGTAGCCGGGTTATCGAGATTGAGATCAATAGTAAGATAGCAGGAAGTAGGTCTTTATCTCCAATGGAGAGGCCGAACCTGGTTAAACCTTTGTCCCCTGCAGTGCTAAACAAACACCCAGACACCAGAGTCGCCTTGCCCAAAAGTTTAAGCTACCCTCAAGTAGCATCTGCCGTGTTTTCTACCCCACGACAGTTGGCGCCGTCTGTGGGAAACGCGTCCAAGGATGTCACCATCATGGGTGAAGCAAGGCAAGGGGTCGAAAACTTCGTCTTTGGCCAGATCACAACCAATGCGCAAGGAGAGCTCATCGTTGATGATTTTGGCTGGGGACCGGAATCAGATCTACTTGATTCAGGTGATGTTATTCCAATTGGCAAATTTAATGTTTTTGTGGGCATGATTGCATCTAGATCTGCTAGTGATGGAGACTTTGAATCTGTGTCAGGAGCTGCCACAATTGTTCAATCTGATGGAGAAGAATCAGTTGGTACGACAGAAGTTGAGCTGGCCTTGGAAGTGCTGGAAGAACAAGCTGGAGACCCGGCAGAAAAACCGGGTGACATGGTGGACTGTGCCGAGTCAGAATCGATCTTGCAATTATTTGAAGGCCGGTTTGGGTATGACGCAGAAGAAGAGGATGATGTAGAACAAGAATCCAGCCCAAGCCCGGTTCGAAGGGTAGCAGTTTACACCGCGCAAGAATCACCATCCACTGTTGTTCCACCGGCCTTTACTCCGGGTCAACAGCAACAGCTGCCCCCAATATTGGAGCTGGCGAATTCGGGAGCTGATGGAGAGCCGGCTTCGGTTTCAGAGGAAAGTGAAGACACAGCGAGGTATAGAAATAGTTTTGGGTTCCTGCATAATCGGACCCTAGGAGAGGAAAGAAACAGCACAGCTGCTGCCCCGGCTTTGTTCAACAATGGCCTGGTCTTGGATCCATTATCACTCACGAGGTTAGTAACCCCAGAAAACGCAGCAGTTAGAGCCATAGAGTTGGATACAGCACGCCGGGCCTTGGAGCAAATGCGCAGAGACGCAGAGGCAGAAAGAAAAGAGATAGAAGCAAGAAAGAGGCAAATAGAAGAGGAAGAAAATCGTCTCAACGAGGCAACCCGGGCACACCGGAGGAGGCATCAGAGCCGGCTGGCCCTTGGGGAAAATATAGCAAATCCAGTGCCTGTGGCAGCACTGTTTAGAACTCCAGAAGATCAACCTATTGGTGCAACTCAGGTGGCACCAGTGGCTAGGGCAAGTGCAGAACAAAACAGAGGAACAGGGAGAACTAGTGTGGTAACAGCTGCAGCGCCGGGTTTGCCCGCTGGGGGAGCCAGGGGAAATCCGGGTCTGTCGCCTAGAACACCAAGGTTTCACACGCCGGCGGGTCACTATTCAAATCCGGCGGATAACGTGTATGCAGCAACCTTGGCGCTTGATCGTATTCCATTGGGAGATACACCAGCAGAGATTGAAGCCCGGCGTGCCATTGACATGTTGCGCACTGCAGTTGTTCAGCAGACCCAGTATTCAAGAGAGAAAAGTGCATTACATTCAACAACATATCGTAGCAGGAGCCGCAACGGGGGTAACCCGCCATTGGCCGGGCCTCCTATGGCACAGCAGCAAAATCCACCCCAGCAGAATCAAAATCCAAATAATCAGCAACATCTGCCCGCCCCAGCAATTTCAGTAGCTCAGCAGATAGTCAACAGATCACGGCGGGAAGAAGCCAAGCCAATGCAAACCCGGCAGTGCCTGCAGCAGGAGTACCTCAAGGAGGACCGGGTCCTGCGCCAGCGGCGTCTGCAAGTTCACCAGGTAATATCAATATTTCATCAAGTTCTTCTAACTTAGCCGGGCCAAAGTGTCTTTCAGAAAGCATTAGAGCGGAGCCTTTCCCTGAGAAGTTCAAGAGCCAAGCAAATATCCAACTATGAGCCAAGCATGGACCCGGCAAGCTGGTTGAGCAGTTATGAGATGGCAATGTGCATACGCAATGCCACGGAGAATGTTTGCGCAAAGTACATGTATTTGATGATGAGTGATGGAGCAGCAAAGTTGTGGTTCAAGAATTTGCCAGAAAAATCCATCAATTCCTGGGATGAATTGAAGGCAGTGTTTATCAAGCATTTTCAGGGCACGTGCAAGCGTTTGTTTTCCATTGAGGATCTTGATCGTTGTGTACAGAAGAAAGGCGAGTCAGCACGTCATTGGATGGGCCGGGTCACGGAGATCCTGCACTCCTCATCTGGTATTGAGCCCAAGGATGCAATTTCATCGATGGAGAAAACTTGTAAGTACGCACCTCTGGTCCAGAAGCTGGGTCGCATGAAGGAAGGGCACCGGGTTAAACCGGTCACCATGGCAGAGTTGATGGATGCTTGCAATAGGCACGCAGCCACGGACAAGACCCAGGATGAAAACGAGGAAGAGAAAGGGAAAGGAAATGTGAACAATGGTGGAAGGAATAACAATGGCTCGGGAAATAACAACAACAACAGTAATCAGAATCAACATAAGCATGGTCATCATGAGGGGAACTCAGAGTTGGTGGCAAACACCAATGCCGGGTTTCAGAGGCAAAGGATGGATGGGAACTATCAGGAAAATAGAGGTTATCAGGAAAATAGAGGGTATCAGGAAAATAGGGGTTATCAAGGCAACAGTGGAATTACAACAGTGGAAATAATTATCAAGGATCACGTCCAATGAGTACTGAGGAGGCTTTCAGGATGCCGTGTCCTCGTCATAGCAAGAACGGCAGAGCCGCCAATCATTCTTTGGCTCAGTGTGTGGATCTGAATAGGTGGAAAAACAATGAGGTGCAGAGAGCTTTGCAAGGAGCAAATAGAAGTGGAGGACCCGGCACGGGTGGTAACCCGGCTCGGGCCTTTGACTGGAGCAAACGCGGTACCTACGGGAACCCGGGTCAGAACCAAAATCAGAACACAAGTAACCAAGGTGGATTTTCACAGCAGCCAAGGCAACTTGGTCAGTATCATATATACACAAGTGGCACAACCAAGAGAGAGAGGAAAATAGTCAAGAGGGCAGTTAACACAGTGGTTGCTGGAGTTCCAAGGTATTTGAGGTGGTCAGAGCATGCAATTACTTGGAGTAGGGCGGATCATCCAGAGGTGGTGGAGCACCCGGGTCTTCTTGCGTTGGTTGTGGCTCCCCAAGTTCATGGTTTTGAGTTAAAGAAGGTTGATGGATGGTGGCAGTAGTATCAATATTTTGTATTGGGAACGTTGTGCGCATGGGTTTGAAGGAATCACAGCTGCAGAAAACATCAACAATTTTTCATGGTATAGTTCCGGGAAATCAGCTACACCAGAGGGTAAAATTTCATTGGAGGTTGCTTTTGGCGAGTCTATCCATAATTTCAGATCAGAGTGGCTCACTTTTGAGTGGTAAAGTTTCCAAGTCCATATCATGCATTGTTGGGAAGGCCGGCTTATGCCAAGTTCATGGCAAGGCCGTGTTATGTTATTCCAGTTGAAAATACCGGGTCCTCAAGGGATCATTACAGTGCATGGTAACAGAGAGATTGCAGCTGAGTGTGATGAGGGGGATGCAGCCTGGCAGAGCATGCTTGTGCTAAGGAGGAATTGAAAGCTTACAGATCAAATCTTGACCCGCAGGATAACACGGCACTTAAAAGGCCAACAACAGAGGATGATAGGGCAAAGTTCAAAGCAGCAAAGATACTAAGATGGTGGATTTTGTGCCTGGAGATTCTTCCAAGCAGTTCGCCATTGGGACCAACTTATCTGATAAATAGGAAAGCGCGCTCATCGAGTTCATCCGTGAGAATAGGGATGTTTTTGCATGGACACCTAGTGACATGCCAGGCATTCCAACTGAACTCGCTGAGCACAGCTTACATGTTGATCCTAAGGCAAGGCCGGTAAAACAGGGTTGAGAAAAATGAATGCAGAAAGAAGGAAAGCAATTGGAGAGGAGATAGCCCGGCTTTTGGAGGCCGGCTTTATCATGGAAGTGTTTCATCCAGAGTGGTTAGCTAACCCGGTTTTGGTTCTGAAAAAAATAATGAGTGGAGGATGTGTATTGATTTCACGAGTTTGAACAGGTTTTGTCCCAAAGACCCGTTTGCATTGCCGCGTATTGATCAAATCGTTGATGCAGTGCAGGTAGCGAGCTTTTGTGTTTCTGGATGCTTATTCAGGGTATCATCAGATCAAGTTGAACAAAAAGATTGGGAAAAGACGTCGTTTATCACCCCCTTTGGTGCTTTTTGTTACAAGACCATGACTTTTGGGTTGAAGAATGCAGGGCAACTTATCAGAGGTGTATTCAGAATTGTTTTCATGATCAGATTGGGCGTAATGTGCATGCTTATGTTGATGATGTGGTAATAAAGTCAGAGAAAGCCGAGTCATTTATTCGTGACCTTACAGAGACATTCAAAAATCTGAGGGAGTACCAGATGAAGCTTAATCCTACAAAGTGTGTGTTTGGAGTTCCAGCGGGAAAGTTACTTGGTTTCATTGTGTCAGAGCGGGAATTGAGGCAAACCCGGAAAAAATTAGAGCCATTCAAAGCTTGAAAAAGCCAGAGGAACTGAGGATGTTCAGAAGTTGACGGCTGTGTGCTGCCTTGAGCCGGTTTATTTCCCGGCTTGGAGAGAAAGCAATTCCTTTGTACAAGTTATTGAAGAAAACAGATAATTTTGTGTGGAATCAAGAAGCAGATGAGGCATTTGAGGCTTTGAAGAAGCAGTTGTCAGAAGCGCCAGTTCTGGCGGCCCGGGTCCCAAGGAACCCATGCTTTATACGTCGCTGCCGGGCCTCAAGCTGTGAGTGCCGTGGTGGTGGTCGAGCGTAAGGAGGAAGGAAAAGAGAACCCGGTGCAAAGGCCGGTCTATTATGTTAGTGAGTTTATCTGAGCAAAGCAGCGTACCACATTGGCAGAAGCTGGTGTTTGGTGTTTTCATGGCCAGTAGAAAGTTGAAGCCATATTTTCAGGAGCATCCAATTACAGTGGTCAGTTCAATACCCTTGGCAGATATCATCAGAAATTCAGAAGCTACAGGAAGAATTGCCAAGTGGGCAATAGAGATGGGGGATTATCACATTGATATGTGCCTCGCACAGCTATAAATCTCAAGCATTGGTGGATTTTCTTAATGATTGGACGCAGTTGAATGCGCCACCTCTCACCCCGAGTCTCAAATCTTGGGTTATGCATTTTGACGGGTCTAAGCAAGAGCAAGGATCAGGAGCTGGGTTGTGCTAACTTCTCCCAAAGGTGATAAGTTGAGTTATGTTTTGCAAATTCACTTTGATTGTTCCAATAATGTGGCAGAATATGAGGCTTGTTGCATGGTTTGCGTATGGCAAAAGAGATGAATCAAGCGTATCAAGTGCTATGGGGATTCAGATCTTGTGGCGCAGCAAGTTCAGGAACTTGGGACAGAAAAGATGCAACGATGGCGGCTTACAGGCGAGAGGTGGATAGAGTAGCCGGGTTCTTCTCAGGCTATCAGGTGGATCACATTGACCGCAGAAAAAATGATGCTGCAGATGCTTTGTCAAGACTCGGTTCTCGCAGAGAGCCGGTTCCACCAAATGTTTTCTTGGACGAGCTATGGACGCCATCAGTCAAGCTTCAGGATGCAGAGGAGCTGGCGGGTCAGGAGGACCCGGATTCACAGTTGGTAGCAGCAACACATGAGATCCCAGAGTGGACAGAACCTTACTTGGCGTATCTTTTGCGTGGTGAGTTGCCACAACAGGAAGTTATAGCCCGGCAGATCGTGCGCCGGTGCAAGGCCTACGTGGTTATTGATGGCGAGTTGTACAAGAGAAGTGTCTCAGGCGTGTTTCAGAGGTGTGTCTCTGGAAAGGAGGGCCGGCAAATTTTGAAGGAAATTCATGAAGGGATTGTGGTCATCACGCTTCAACAAGGTCATTGGTAGCAAAAGCTTTTAGACATGGTTTCTTTTGGCTCACAGCCCAGGCAGATGCAGAGCGCTTGGTGAATAGATGTGATGGTGTCAGAGATATGCCAGACAGATTCATGTGCCGGCTCAGGAACTGCGCACCATACCTTTGACTTGGCCTTTTGCAGTTTGGGGGCTTGACATGGTGGGTCCTTTAGCATGTCTCCTTGCAAGAAAACCCACCTCTTGGTTGCCATTGATAAGTTTACAAAGTGGGTTGAAGTTATGCCTGTTACAAATTGTGAGGCGGCTACAGTGGTCAAGTTTATGAAGCAGATCATACATAGGTTTGGATATCCTCATAGTATTATCACAGACAATGGTACTAATATGTCACTTGGAGAGATGGCAAAGTTTTGTGGAAATAATGGTATACGTTTGGATGTTGCTCAGTTGCTCATCCTCAGGCCAATGGACAAGTTGAACGAGCAAATCAGGAGCTGCTTAGAGGTTTAAAACCACGTCTCCGGGTCCCGTGTCTCAGAGCCGCCGGAGCGTGGGTTGAGGAGTTGCCATCAGTTGTTTGGGGAATTAACACAACACCCAACAGATCTACAAAGATGACCCCTTTCTTTATGGTGTACGGGGCAGAGGCAGTTTTGCCAAGTGATATTATTCATGACTCGCCTCGCGTGGCGGCTTACGTTGAGAAGAAAATGAGCAGACCCGGCAAGATTCTGTGGACCTGCTGGAGGAAAACAGAGAGCAAGCACTGGAAAGATCAGCAATTATCAGCAAGATTTGAGGCGGTATCATAGTCGCCGGGTTAAAACTCGCACTTTCCAGGAGGGTGATCTGGTATTGCGATGGGTGCAGTCCAAGGAAGGGATGCACAAGTTATCACCTCCTTGGGAGGGGCCCTTCATCGTAAGCAAGAAATTGGACAATGGTTCATACTACTTAGTGGACGCAAGAGAAAAGTCAGAGACAGTCAATGATACCACACACTCCACCTTTTCCATGGAAGAGCGTGAGAGGCCGTGGAACATTGCGCAGCTGCGCCCATATTATACTTAGCAAGAGAAAGAGTAAATGTAACACACGATGTAACAGGCAGCAGGTTTCAGACGCGCTCTTTTCCTTACCAGGGTACCTAAGGGGACTGGAAGGTTTTTAATGAGGCGGCTTGCTGACCTAACCTTTTCTATCAATAAAGTAAAGGTTGAACAGAAATTTTCTTTGTCTCAGTTTACTTTTCAGTTTTTAAGCCGGTTATTTTTTTTTTTGCATCATATATAGTTCTTTTGATCAGCTTGGTCCTGGGGGCTTGTTATTGAAAAGTGCTAAGTTATTTCCCCAGGACCCGGCCCCAGTGGTTATCCGGGTTTCAAATATTGTAACCCGGCAGAGCAGTTCACAGTTTGTTCTATTGAGTATATATGTTTAGTTTCAGTATCAGTTGATTTTAGTTGTTTTATATCTTGAGGACGCCCAAAGAGTGCGTCCCGCCAGTATTTTGGATCAATGGGGTACTGTGGCATAAGCCCTTTACTTTATAAACATTGATCCAGGTCTTGGGGGCTCTTACTGCAAAAGTCTGTAGCTGCAATCCCAAGACCCGGCTTTTATGCCACTAGTATTCTTGGTTATCTTGCTGTGCAGCTGATGTGACTCGCGACTTTATGGCCTGATTGCACACCTGGAAATTCAATCAACCATGAAGCCCATTGGGACTTGGTTCGACCCTGTTTTTCTCAGAGAAGTTGCGCCAGGGTATCCATGCGAAAGCCGGCTCACAGTTAAAGACACCAAAAGGGTCATCGAAACCACAGAAGACAAGTATTTTGACAGATAAGACATGATATGATTCAACCAAGTTTCACAGCGCACAAGCGCACATCACAGGCATAGTATCAAAATAAGGCTAAGTTATTACAATAGCGTGCCCCAAGGGCCGAATAAGATAAGTTTTCATGCAGACACAGCTGCTGCATAATTGTTCAAGAGCCGGCTTCAGGTGCCGGGTTAGTAGACGGAGTGGTGGCTGGGTATCGTCCTTGGCGCTTGCCGAGTCATCTTTTGCCGCTTCTGTTTCTGCTTCCCGGGTCTTGGGGGCTCCATCTGTGCGCCAGGTGACAAGTTGAAGAGATTGGAAGTATCCTTCTTCATCGTCTTCTATGGCAGCACGTGAAGGGGGAGGCACAGTTGGTGTTGATGAACTTGGGGCAGCAGAGGAGCTGGGAATATTTTGTTCTGTGGCAAGGAAATCTTTGTAGCTTTGGAGGAGATTGATGCGTTGAGGTTCGTCGTCCACAATCTCCTTGTTAGCATCATTGTAGCCATACTGGACGGTGTTGAGCTTCAGCGAGTTGGCAATTTGGGTTGCTACGATCCGGGTCTGCTTCATAACCCGGCCGTAAGTTTTCCTGTCAAAGGGCGTACCATCTGCGTTATACTCTGGAAAGCCTGAGGCAAGTGGAGCCGGGTCAAGGCTGGGATAATAAGCCTTAGCCAAGGCTAGGCTGCGCATTGCACCGGCTCTGCAAGCAGATTTTTTCAGCAATTGGATCCAGCCAGGCATCGTGGATAGGTGACCCAGCACTTCAGTGTAAGTGCTGGGTGGATTCTCCCAGTTTCTCGCAGCCTTAATGACCTCGCAACTTCCAAAATACAACTGGCGAACCAGTGTGTACATGCATTTGATTTTTTCAGTTGCGGTTTTGCGGACGTTGCCGTCACGCGAACCTGTGAAGGAGAAAAGGAAGTTAAAGAGTTAGTTCAAATTCCGGGTCTGATATAGACAAGATTTTCCGGTTTCAGTATTTTGTGCTTACCAACAAGTGAAGCAACCATGGAAGTGATCATCTTTTTCAGGCGGGTTAGCTCATTGGTAGCTGAGTCCAACTTCTGTTGGAGGTTGGTCAGCTGCTCTTGAAAATTATCCTCGTGTTCTTGCATGTCTCGCTTCAGGTCAGAGTTCTCTTGGGTCAAGGCAGTTATTTTTTCTTCTAGGGCTTGAAGTTGGTTTGCCCCTTCAGCCCGGGTCTCAGTCTCAGCTTTCAAGACTCCTTGGAGCCGGGCCACTTCTTCGTTGGCTTTGCTCATATTTTCCTGTTAAACAAAAATAAAGCAAGTTAGAGTTTTTTACAAGGTTTCAAGTCTACAAAATAAATGTGACGTCCCAGGTTGCTGTGGACAGCTAACCCGGAACTTGGGGGCTATACATGCAAAAGTTTGAACTTATCTAAATGATAGTCCCAGGTTGCTGTGGACAGTTAACCCGGCACTTGGGGGCTACAGTGTTTGAAGTTTCAGTTTTTTGTGAAGTTAAAGGTGTGAAAGTCCCAGGTTGCTGCGAGCAGCTGACCCGACACTTGGGGGCTACATGATTCAAAATTTGTTACTTGCAGTGTGTAGTTTTGACAGAGGAAAGTGTTTCAAGACCCAGCTTGTTGTAAACATACAACCCGGGTCTTGGGGGCTACAGGTTGAAGTTTTTTGGCTAAGTTATTGTTGTTTCAAGCACCAAGTTCATCAACAAGTGATAATCTTGGAGCTTGGGGGCTAGTAGGGTTATAGCTATGCAAAAAGTAAAAAGTCAAGCAAAGTTAAAAGGGTACCTGGTATCGTTTTTGAAGCAGAGAAACGAGTTCACTCTCCAAGTTCTTGTGATGAGCAAGGCGAGAGAAGTACTCCTCGCACAGAGCAGGTGTGGACATGGAATCCAAAGTCGCCAAATCTAAAGAAGTGACTGGGTTTTTGCCCTTGGTTGAGGGGTCCACCTTGACTTCAGGTGTGGTAACTTTGGCAAGAACAGTGGATACACCAGGAATCGGGCCTTGATGAGACCCGGTGATCTGAACTTCTGGGTCAACTTCTTTGGTCCCCGATCCATTCCCGGGTGAGGGAACGTTTGCAGTTGGTTCTGGAGCAGGTGCGGGAGGACTTGGTGGTGAGGCTACCACGTTCTCAGCGCCAGATTCTTCTTTCTGAGCCGGCTCCTCGATTTGCACCTCCATTACAGAGGGCTCAACTGTTGTGCGTGGAGGAGAAGCAGCTGGAGGAGAATCCGGGTCTTCTTCCTCCACGATAGCCTTAGCGCTGAAACAAAAGAAAAGCAGTTAGTCACAACAAAGATTACAAAGTAGTGGAAAAGAAGAGGTAGCAGAACGTTTCTAACCCGGCGTTGATATGGAAATCCTCGGGCGTGCTAACAGCGTCCGAGGAAGAATCTGATAAACGAGAGCGTTTAGGGGTCCGAATTTTGCCAGCTAAAGGATACTTTTTGCTGGGCGTCTTCTGGATTGATTTGGCCCAGCTTGACAAAGAACGTTGAGGGATACCTGAGCTCAGGGACACGTGGGCTGAAGAAGACCGGTCCGGGGTCTCTTGTTGGCTTCAGCTTCCTTCTCAAGCTCCTTTTCCTGTGTTTGAACTTGAATTTGAGATGAGTTCATTGTACAAGTAGAGAAACGAGAAAGTGGCACCTTTGCGATGGCGGCCCGGGTCCTCTTTAGAGGAGTTGGTGCAGCAGGTTGTGGACCCGGCAATACATCTGGAGCCGGGTCAGAGGGGCCTGGAATAAGATGAGCCGGATTGTCAGTAAAAGGGCCCGGGTTTGGGGCTTCGCTGTTAAGTAAGTTGAGGAAGAGCCGGCCTAGGGAGTCTAGCTCACCTTCTTCTTCTTCTTCTTCTTCTTGGGTATCACTTTCTGTGTCCTCTTCAGCAGAGGACGTGGGGGTGTAGTCAGCGCTCCACCACTTGGAGTCCTGAGAAAAAGATGTATAAGTAAGACAGTATGCAAGATTTAACGGGTTATGATTTGCAGATATGTGAAAAGACAAGTTTTACCGTGGGAGGCTTGTTCTTGGTGCTGAACGGGGCGAGCCCGTTTATCGCGATATCAGTTTTCTTCTCACCAAGGAGCCTCTTGGCGTTCTTCACAATCTGATCTTCTAACAGTGTGATTTCTGAATAGCGTATATCATCAGTGGTCTCTTCTGTGTATTCATGGATGAGCCGGGTCCTGATGCTGAGAGGTTGGATGAACCAACCAACCCAGCATTTCACTAGATCAGTCCCACGAAGGCCGTGGGCTAGCAGAGCTCTGGCCCGGCAGTGGATGTCTTCCAGTGCTTCTCGCTTTTCCGGGCTAGCATAACTGTTCATTTTGGCATCGTACACCAGTGGAGAGTTTCTGAAAGCCGGGAACCGGGCTTCGTCTGACTCGGGAGATGTGTCATTGCAGTAGAAATAACTATTTTGCCATCCCTTGGGATGGCTGGCCAAAGCGAGAGCCGGGAAGGTGCATTCCTTGCGGCGTTGAATGGAAACACCCCCATACGGGCCAAGGGGCTGATTTTTGCGAGAAGGATTGCAGTAGAAAATTTCAAGAAAGAAATCGAGAGAGGGAGGAATTTGGAGATAGTCTTCACAGAAGACAACGAAGTTGCTAATGTTTAAAATGGAATTGGGCGCCACATCCATAGGAGTGAGCCCGTAGTACTTGAAAACTTGGCGGAAAAAGAGAGAACCCGGGGGGCGGAGACCCCGGGAAACGTGATCCAAGAGAACGACCACTTCACCTTTTTCTGGAGTGGGCCGGGTCTCCTCTCCAGGTGCGCGCCAATGGATTTCATTTTGAGGCGGCAGTTCGCCCCGGTTCACAAACGATTGCAAGGTGGTCTTGGTCGCGCTGGACCTTGTCCGGTTCACTGGAGCAGCCGCCGCGGCGCCAGATCCACCAGCGGTGGAACTAGGAGGTTTCTTCGTGAGTTTCTTTGCGGCCTTGGGCCCTCCAGCCATTTTCTTCTCCTTCACCATGGTTAGGGATCCTTGAGGTACCTAAACATCAACAATGGCGAAGAACAATGAGCGCGCTAAGAACCCTAGTTCTAGATGCGGACGCGGAGAAAGAGATGCAGATTGAATCTCAATAAAATAGAGACTGGGATTGGATGCGGTGGATAGATAAGAGTAAGAATCGAAGTTACCTTGGAGTTTGATCGAGGTTTAAGGGTCTGATTTGGAGATTGGAGTTCCGGCGGCTGCGCTGGTAGTGACGCGAGCGTGAGGTAGGGGATGAACGCGAGAATGGGGAAATTTACTCTGGGGGTTGTGGCTAGATATTTATAGCCACGGTGAAAACCCTAGGGGTACTGTGGTAAAAAATGAGCGGATAAGATAAGTGTCTTCTCTGAAAAGTCAACGATAAACAGAAGAGACAAAAGGAATATTCCTTGACCAATTTGCGGTTGGCAGGAGTCAGTGGAGTTGAGATTTTCGTTAAGTGTTGGGGGTGAAACCCGGCAATATGAGATACAGTAAGAGAAAAGCCGGGTCACAGTATAACCCGCCAAGAAGAGCTGGCCTAACAAAGCAAAAGGAAATGAAACTTGATATCTTGTATATATTTGTTGTTTTTGTGTTTCAGGTGGTTAACCAGGCAAGCCAGAACACCAGCATTGATCAAGAAGCAAACAACACAATACAGAAGCAAAGCGTGGCAACCTGGTTACCTGGTTAACCTGGGGGCTACTGATGGAGGGATAATAACCCGGTAGGCCCATGGAGATGAAAGCACGACCCGCCAGGCAGGAGGCCTGGCGAGGCAGCTAACTATCACCAAGGGCCGGGTTACGTTGCTGGGCCAGTGTCTTGGCGGCAACCCGGCTATTCATAAAAGATGTTCCAGAAGGTCCAGAGGCGGTTCAAGAGGCGGTTCTATACTTGGAATACACGAAGGCCAAAAGAGTAGAAGTAGGACTCAGAGTTCGGGTAGAACCCGGCTCACCATGTACGCGACTAGGAGGCCCGGTATCTATATAAACCGGCCCCTGAGTCATAGCTAGCAAGACTTTCGTAACCCAAAGCTTTAGGCGAGAGAAGCATCGAGACATACAAACCTTGTAACCAAGAACGAGACCCGGCTCTGTTGTCGTAGCCGGGTTATCGAGATTGAGATCAATAGTAAGATAGCAGGAAGTAGGTCTTTATCTCCAATGGAGAGGCCGAACCTGGTTAAACCTTTGTCCCCTGCAGTGCTAAACAAACACCCAGACACCAGAGTCGCCTTGCCCAAAAGTTTAAGCTACCCTCAAGTAGCATCTGCCGTGTTTTCTACCCCACGACAAGCCGGTTTGAGTAGTGGCAAGCGGTATTGATGGCTTCGGCCCAAAAATTGTATGGGGAATGAAATTCGGCCAACATAGTTCTTGCCATATCAATAAGAGTGCGGTTCTTCCTTTCGGCGACACCATTTTGTTGGGGGGTATAAGCAGCGGAATATTGGTGTTGAATGCCCTCCCCACTTAGGAAATCATCCATAGTGTAATTCTTGAACTCCGTACCATTGTCACTTCTTATTGCCAAAATCTTGGAGTCATATTGGCGTTGAACTAAGGTTGCAAAGTCAATGAATATCTTTTGAGTTTCACTCTTCCTCTTGATGTAGAAAGTCCAACAATATCTTGTATAATCATCCACAATCACCAAACAATATTTCTTGCCACCAAGACTCTCATATGTGGGAGGCCCAAAGAGATCCATATGAAGGAGCTCCAAAGGCCTCTTAGTGGAGATAATGCTCTTCTTGGGGTGATTCTTTTCATGCATCTTTCCGGCTATGCAAGCACTACAAGGACGATCTTTGGAAAAATTAACATCGGTTAGTCCTACCACGTGTCCACCCTTCACAAGAGTTTGCAAATTTCTCATACCGACATGGCCTAGCCGGCGATGCCAAAGCCAACCCTTGTCGGATTTAGCCATTAGACACGTGGCAATTTGAGTGGTCTCTTTCGAGAAATCGACCACATACAAACCGTTCACACGAAATCCAACAAAGGCTACTTTAAGAGATTGAGTGAAGAGGATGGTCACGTGGTGTTTATTAAAGATAACGGTGTAACCGACATTGCATAATTGACCAACGGAAAGTAAATTATATGAAAGGGATTCAACAAGAAGGACCTTCTCAATGGATAACTCCGGAGTGATCACTACCTTGCCATATCCCAATACCTTAAGTCTTGCATCGTTCCCGACGGTGACATGAGAGAATGTGAGTAATTGTTTCAATAGACCCTTTACTAATTCTTTGCTTCCGGTCATGTGAGATGAACACCCACTATCAATGAGCCATGAAGATCCACCGGAAGAAAAGTCCTACAAGAAATCAAGTCTTTGTTTTAGGTACCCATTGTGGAATGGGTCCTCTTTTGTTAGTCACAAGGGTCTTTGGAACCCAAATAGCATAGTGATAATCATCTCCATATGAAGTGCCAACATATTTAGCAAAAACACAACCATTTCTAGATTTCATAAGAACATATGAAGGGTTGTATTTTCCCGCAAAGTCATTGTGAGTGGCATTGCCCCTTGTGGCATCACTACTCGCAATGGTAGTCTCCTTTGCTTGTGCGGGCTTGGCCTTCTTCTTGTTCTTGTTCTTCTTTTTCTTCTTGGCAACATAACCAAGGCCCTCTTTCCCTATGTGTGGCTTTTGCGCTTGCAAGAGCTCATAAAGAGGTTTCTCACCTTGAGGGCTAGAGGCCTTGGCAAGCTCATTGTTCAACCTAGCATTTTCCTCAATGACATTTGCATGATCACAAGAAGAAGTAGAGGAACTAGGTGCATCAATTTTAGTAGATTGTATTTGAAGTTGTTCAAAAGACTTGGTGAGAGTAGAGTGTTCACTCTCCAAGGCCTTGTGAGCCTTGGTGAGCTTCTCTAGCTCATCGGTTAGTCTATTATGACCAACACCAAATACGATCTTTTGTTTCTCTAAAATGTTGTATTTAGCAATAGCATGGTCACGTTCTTTAATGATTTTAGAAAGAGTTTCATTTTGAGATTCATCAAATTCTCAAGCTTCTCTTCAAGAGAAACTCGAAGCTCATGCTCTTCCTCAATAGCCATGGTAAGGGAAGCGATCTCATTAGCATTTTCTCTTTCAAGTCTCCCCTTTTCTTCAAGGAGATCTTGTGCCATGCCATATTGATTCATAAGAATCTCAAGCCGAATCTTGCATTCACCTTGCAAGTTAGTCATCAAGAAATCCAAAGCAACATTTTCTTCCTTAACTCTAAGACTCATAAGTTCATGCATTTCATTCATAGTCTTAGAAGGAGAGGAAGATGATACCTCGGAGAGTTTGGCCATGAGACACGTAGCGGATTTGGTGGTGACATTATCATTGGGGGATTCAAAGAGAGAAGGGGTTGTCGATGAAGCAATGGCTAAAGCGGCCACTCCACTTGTGGTTGTTTCTTCTTCATCACTCTCCTCCCCGGACATATATTCTTCTCTTGCCACCAACACCTTGGAAGGTGGCTTCTTGTTGGAGATGAACTTCTTGAAGTAGGGCTTCATGGGAGAAGACCTTGAAGCTTCCTTGAGAATGAGTCTTCCTCCATGTTCTTCACGGTTCTCATAAGGGCATTGGGCAACATAGTGAAATTTATCTTGACAATTGAAGCAAGTCTTCATTTTTGGGTTGCCCTCCTTGTAACCAATTGATTTGAACTTTTGATCCACATGAGCTTTAGCTTTAGATGGATTCTTCCAAAAGGTCTTTGTCGCTAGAGCCACATAATCTCTATGAGCACTCATGAGTTCATCGGTGCCAAGTAACTTCCCTCTTCATGATCTTGGTCTTCATCTTGTTCCACCACCTTGGCCTTCAAAGCAAGTGAGGAACTTTGGGCCATTCCAAGAGCTCGGGCACGAGAGTCTCTAGCAATTTGGGCTTGGACCTTGTAAGATTGCATCTCTTGCATGACTTCATTTGAGGTCAAGGTGTCATAGTTGTGCTTTCCTTGGAGACTCTTCAAGTCGGCCTCTTCAAACGGCATGAGGGCATTCACATACTTCCTCTTGATGTAAGTATCATCCACATGTTTAGCACCAAGGTCTCTATATGCGGAAGCAAGAGCCTTGAGCCTTTGATACATCTCCTCATGAGTTTCATCATCTTTCTTGTAGAAGCCTTCAATTTGATTGCTCATGGCTTCATATCTATTTCTCCTCATGCTATCATTTCCAACGAACACCTCCGTGAGGGAGGCCCATGCTTCCTTGGCGGTGGTGCAATCTTCAATGTGATGAATGTTCTTCTCACCCACCGCAACACGGATCACATCAAGAGCGGTGGCATTTAGTTGAGCTTCAACTTCTTCTCGCCTTGTCAAATCGTTTTCATCCACCGCCTTGTATCCATCTACAATGATCTTCCAAAGACCTATGCAACCACTTTTCAAGTGAGATTTCATAGAAGATTGCCAATGGATAAAAGAGAATGCATTAAGACTAGGTGGAGCTCCTCTTAAGTGTATAGGAGGATGAGGGACAGGTAGGTCGGGAGAGTAGGTAAAAGGAACTCTAGCATTTTCTCCCTTCCCATTAGGTGTTTTAGATGGGGATTCATTTTTATTTGGGTTCACCCCCGGATCCCCTTTATCCTCGTTCTCCTTTAACTCCACTTGAGGAATCTCCAGAGAAGGAGGTGATGCGGTTACCTTTGCTTCCGAGAGTTTTGCTATCATTTCACGCAACTCATCCATTTTGGTTTCCATAGAGGTCTTCAAGTTAGTGAAGTCCTCCATGGAAACCGAAGTGGCCGGAAGAGCAAGAGGGTTCCCATCGGCATCGAAGGCCATATTTCTCTTAGGCGGTTAAGCCCGAATAAAGAGCCGAGGCTCTGATACCAATTGAAAGGATCGTATGGCCACCTAGAGGGGGGGGGGTGAATAGGTGCTACTCCAATTTTTAATTCTTTTTCGATTAAGGCTTGACACAAAGGTAAATTCTCTAGATATGCAACTAAGATGAATTCACCTATATGACAAGTTAAGTCTAAACAAGATAAGATACAAGTAGTAAACAACAAGAAAGGAGAAACCGATCGGGAAGCACGCGGAGACAAGGATGTATTCCCGAGTTCCTCCTTTTTAGGGGAGTACGTCTCGTTGGAGGGGTGTGAGTTTCAAACTCAAGACGCCACAAATGGCCTCACCCTATTCTCCGATGAACCTCGCACAAAAGCTCGGTCCACCTTTCTTTATCGGAGTCCTTCAAGGCGGAATCCGGAGCCCTTACAACAAGCTTGGAGCACAACCCACAAAAGGATTGGGAGCTCCCAAGCACCACAGCTTCACTACACAAAAGTAGCAAGCAAGTAAGTACAACAAGATGCCTAGGTTTTCCTAGTGGAAACCCTAGGCTCAAATCCCTCAAGTGAATGAGGGGGAAATGAAGAACGCTTCGGTGGAGTTGTAGATCCGGGCCTTCTCCTTCAATCCTCCAAAGATCAACAAGTTTGGGTGGAGGGATTGGGAGATCTAATGTTTCTTGAGCTTGCAACAATGGTGTACTTCAAATCTGGGCGAGCTATCCTGCTGGAGGTAGGTGGAGGGGTTTTTATACCCCTCCCTGAAAAGTAACCGTTGCAGACAGCTCAATCGGATATTCCGGTATAAGTGAGTATCGGATATTCCGAACCACCGGATATTCCGAACCAACACCAACCGGAAATTCCGAGTAACTCCAGTACTGAGTTGCTTCAGGTCCTTAGACAAATTCGAGCAAAGATTTGCCAGTCGGATAATCCGGTTCATCTGAGCATCGGATATTCCGACATGTCCGGATAATCCGGTTCCTTCTGTATCGGATAATCCGAATAACACCAGTACCGTTTCTTCACAAGTCCTTAGCAGAAATCGACTCAACCTTGACGATCGGATATTCCGGGTCACCCTGGATCGGATAATCCGAAAAACATCAGTACCGTTTCTTTCCAAATCCTTAGCCGAAATCGACTGATCCTTGATGATCGGATATTCCGGGTAAAGCTGGACCGGATAATCCGATACACATATTTCTGCAATAAGCTCTTTTCAACTTCCTTTTTGGATTTGATGCAAAGGTGTTTTAATCATGGTAAAACCTGCATCACTTGATTCACACATTAAATCCTCACTAGTGTTGTTGCCTAACACCCAAAACACAAGGGATTAAGAAATGTCCTTTCAACATTGATCAAATATGCAAAAGTATCACTAATACATCTCGATCCCATGAACTAAGAACTCCCCCTTACATCTAGAATAATCCATTTACATAGCTCGGGTCCATTTTTATTTAACCCTAATACATCATGAATAATATCACTAATACATCTCCTCTCCCATGCATGAACCTCTCAAACTAACTTCGACCGGGTCCTGAGCCGCGGGCGCTGCGCATCCAAAGATAAGGAACCCTCACAGGGTCATAGCTCACGTGAGGAGGAACCCTCTGAAGAAAGGACCAGCTATTGTTATACTGCATATCCAACAAATACATGTAGCGACGAACGTGCTCGTCCTTCTCCCTAATACGGCAACGTACCACTCCTCGGGGGCCGGCTCCCTCTGCACCGAGCGTGGCCCACGCGACTGCCACCAAAGAAGATCCGGGTCGACGACGACACCCGGATTCCTCACCAAGCTACGTGTCCCGGAAGGTAGCACCTCCCACTGCCAGCCCGACGGAGCCCAGTCCCGGACATCGCCCCTCTGGTCCAACAGGGACATCGTCGTCCAACAGGGACATCGTCGCCGAGAACAATAAACTAAAAACACAATTTTTATAAAACAAAAAAATTAACACTAACAACTAACAATTCTACTACAAATTCTACACAAGTTTCATACAATTTTCTTATACACAAGTTTCAAACACATCTATACATTTCCACTTTTGCAAAACTAACATCTAAAATTTCCTAACACTAACACAATTAAAAATATTTTGCATACAAACAATTAAATTCCTGACACTAACACTAAAATATTTTGCATACAAAAATTTCCTAACACTAACACTAAAATTTCCAACACAATTAAACTTTTTTTGCATACAAACAATTTATACACCTCACATACAAAAATATTGCATATCCAACATCTAACAAGTACCAAATTTCCTAACACAAAAATTTCTAACACTAAAACTAAAATTTCTTACACTATAATTTGCTAACACTAAAATGCATAACACTAAATTCGTAACACTAAAAAAACAAAACAAAAAAACTACCTAAACTACAAAAAAACTACCTTGCGGGCCGGGAAGAAGGGGGCGGCGGCGGATCGGAGCAGCACGGACGGAGGCGGCGCTGCGGCGTGCGGGGGAAGAAGGGTGCGACGGCGAGGGCGACGGGCGCGGCGGAGGGCCTCGCGGCGGCAGGGGAGGCGAGGCGCGCGACGGCGCGGTGGAGGGCCTCGCGGGCGCGACGACGGCGTTGGGGGCGCGCCGGTGAGAAGCGTGGGCGACGGGAGGCGACGGCGAGCGACCGAGAGGAGGGCGCAGCAGACGGCCGGCCGGAGCAGGGCTACGCCAGGCGCGCGTCTCCTTCGCGCGTGGCAACTGCGGATGAGAGGAAAACGGTCGGGGGGGGATCTAAAAACGCCCAAAAGTCCTTTAGTCCCAGTTCCAGCCACGAACCGGGACTAAAGACCCTTTAGTACCAGTTTGTAATACCAACTGGGACTAAAGGTCTCCCTGGCCGCGAAAATTTTCCGCGAGAAGCCCAGCGGACCTTTAGTCCCGGTTGGTGTTACCAACCGTACTAAATGGGATTTTGTATTTTTTCTGTTTTCTTTTCTTATTCAAATTTGTTTTGTTTCTTTTCTTTTCTGTTTTGCTTTATATCTATTTGGTTTATTGTTTTGGGTTTATGTTTCCCAAATCAAGTCCAATTATTACACATCACTAACAGTTACATTACTACATAAATGGACTTGTTGGCTCGGAGGCCGTAGGATTAGGGGGAACGGCGGGAGGAGCCCGCCCCGTTCGCGGCCGCCTGGTTCTCGCGCGAACGTTTGCTGCGGAGGGCACGAGCCATGGAGGATGAGTCTTTCAGCGCCAAGCCAGCTCGGAAGCCTCCTTCGCCTTGAGCTGACAGATAGTCCTGGCTCGCTGAACACGGTCGTCGCGGACGGACTGGAAAGAGGACACGTGACTGACACGAATCGTGACCGCAAAGCCCGCCTTTAGTCCCGGTTCACCAACCGGGACTAAAGAAGCACACGGATCGTGTGTTTCTTTCAAGTGCTTGTGAGCCGTTGGATTAGGGGTGTGTTTCTTTTGAGGGCCTGTGAGCTGTTGGATCAGCACTATCACGACCTTGGTTCGTACGTACTGGGGGGGCAATACGTTATCCCTTGGAAGCATCTCATTTATTATTTTCTGCAAATTTTCAAACCCCTTATCAGATGTACCATTCTCTGCCATCCATTGCAGCAATTCCAGTGTGGTACCCAGCTTTTTCTGGCCATCTTCGCAATTTGGGTACAACAATTTTTTTGTGATCCTCTAACATGCTCTTTCAACCTCTCGTTTTCACTTCCGCAGTTTATCTGTGCATCAAGAATGGCCCGACCAAAATCATCATCGGGCTCATCAACAATGGGATCTTCTTCAGCTTCGTCTTCCCCCATTCTAGTACCACCGTCTTCAGTGAACATAGGATAGTTGTCATTATCCTCTTCTTCTTCATTTTCTTCCATTATAACCCCTCTTTCTCCGTGCTTGGTCCAACAATTATAACCGGACATGAAACCGGACTGCAACAGGTGGACGTGAATGGTTTTTGAGGTAGAGTAATCCTGCGTATTCTTACAAACACTACATGGACAAGAAATAAAACCATTCGGCCGCTTGTTTTTCTCAGCCACACGGAGAAAATTATGCATGCCATTAATATAGTCGGGACAACGTCGGTCACCGTACATCCATTGCCGGCTCATCTGCATTATATATATAAATATATCAAAAACCATTACACTACATCATGAATATATAATAGTGACCAAATTAATTAATACAAGTTCATCACATTAAAACCAAAGTAGAGTAGTGACCAAATGTAATACATAGTTCACATAAACATACATTGAAACTAACATACAACTACCTAAAGAATTTAAATCCAACAACAAATGCGATCAAAATCGCAACTAAGGTAATTATTGAACCAACAACATAATGATGCCAAGCCTCTTTATGAATGTCATATTTTCTAATCTTTCTAATCTTAAAGCGCATTGCATCCATCTTGATCTTGTGTTTATCGACAACGTCGGCAAGATCGAACTCCAATTTCATCTTCTCTTCTAGGCATTGTAGACGAAGATCTTCACTTCTTTTCAATTTTGCTATCAAATCATTGTTTTATTTTTCAAATAAATTTAGCATATCAACAAGAGGGTCAGTTGGAATTTCCGGTTCAACTACCTCTTAGATAAAATCATCTACGTCAAGTTGGTAGGCATAATTGTTATAAACACGAAATGAAACAAATAGTTATAAAAATATACCACATCCGAATCATAGACCGGACAAGGGCTGACGGGGACGGATATCAAAATCATGACACTATACATATAAAAAAATAAGAAAATTATACAAGTAATAACTAGGCATTTAAATCATACATGTATTTTCTTAAAAAAATAAAAGATAAAAACAAGAGGCTCACCGAGGTGGTGCCAGTGACGGGACGGTGCGGGCTATCGACGGCGGTGAGGACGGGGACGACACTAAAACACACAAATCATACTTTAATTTAACTCAAATTTCATATAAAACAAATAAATTCCCTAACTTAGGCATTTCATCAAACACCTAGCTAGCACTAGAAACATGAAATGAGCTAAACAAGCAATGAAATGAGTTAAACTAGCAATTTTTCTTCAAAGGATGAAGTTGCTAAACCTTGGATAGATGGGGCGCCACCAATCTTGACAAACGGTGGAAAAAAATGGGGATCAACTCGATCTCGGGAGAGGAAATGGAGGAGAAAATGGTGATGAAGTCGAGCTCAAAAATGGAGATGGACTCAGGTGGGAGATGATATATGCAGGGAACACTTTAGTCCCGGTTCGTCTCACGAACCGGTACTAAAGGTCCATCTTCAGTACTGGTTCATGATATGAACCGGCCAGCGTGAGACACTTTAGTCCCGGTTCGTATCACGAACCGGTACTAAAGGTCCCTCACGAACCGGGACAGGGCATATGCGGCTTCCTAAATGTTTGAACCGGAACTAATGGGAGCATTAGTCAGGGTTCGTAATGTGGCCGGGACTAAAGGGCAAAACTGAAGCCCATGTTTCTACTAGTGAATCCATCCACAGCCCACTCCCAAAACTCCTGCCCCCCCCCCCACCCCTTCATGCATGCTTATTCGATATGTATGCATTCAACACTAAACTATAACTGTTGATAAAAGATGATATTTGAACTCACCATCGTTCAAAGTCTGAGTCACGCATGCGTTGTCATGACCTCTAGCTCATTTGGCTTACCAAGAAAAGTGTGAGCATGTTGGGTCTCTCTTTCTAATCTCGCTAACATATGGATTTCTTAGCAAAATAAGGCGCTGCAACATTATATTTAAGATATATATCTATGTCTCTTATTACATATTGACATTCAGCCCACCAAGTGAATGCCCTCAGCTCCTACTTCTCGCTCCCTGCCTCCAAACGCCATGACATCATCCACGCTTCGGTCTCAGATGGATGATCGCGAGCACTTGCCATGGTCTCGACCGAAGGCATTGAGCTCAAAGATGGGGAACAACAACGAGAGCGAGAAAGAGATGCTATGAATGTTTAGGTAGGCTTCTAGAGACATAATTTCTTTATAGATCTAGGGATAGAGAGGTTTCATAATTGTTGGATGTATGCCCAAAAGGTAATGTTTTTATACATCTGAATCATTAATTATGTTTTAATGTTTCAATGCTATAACTGATGTGGCTACTGAATATAAGATTCAGAGGAAAGCTCACACGCACGTTGTGGCACCCCGATCCAGATGATCGAGCTACCCCATATACCAGTCCCAGAAACACTGGATATATGACAACTTGGTAAACAAAGACATAACCAAATTTATTCAAATGGTTCCGAGTTCGGACAAATACAATATTACATCACAGGGTGAGGCTCCAGCTCTTGCGCAACGGCGCACACAACAGTATGTACATTATTTTTCTAACATCAAGCCTCTAGCGGAAGTCGTAGCGGAAATGTAGATGGTAGCGTGGCGACAGCGGGCCTTATTCCACAGGGTCCCGCCTGGAATACGGGTTCCTAGTTCCCGTACAGCGGGTACTCGGCGTCGGGTGCAACGGGGTCTGGCCACATGAAAAGCCAGGTATGTACTTGAAGTACTCGCAAGACATTAGGCCAAAATCAAACAAGGTCTATCTATATGGCATGGCATAAGTTCGGGAAGTAACATGGCATGAGTTCGGTTGCGAGGGTGAGTCCAAGCTTAACGGTTGGACAAAACTTACCTACTTACCTTAGTAGGGGTGTTTCATGTTATCAAGTGAGATCACGTATCTCACTCAACAACTCGTAACAATTAGGCTACCAAGCCTCTAGCCATCTCTGGCTCAATTCACACTCCCAAGTCCGTAGCCAACTCTGGCTAGACTCTCAAGTTTTCCGTGTTCGTTGGGTTTCATCTTAATTATTTCTCCAAGTTTGACTGGACTGACTCATAGTGTGACTTGACCCAAACATCGTCCCATAACCTAGGGACAAGGCTAGAATCTAGATTTACACTCTCGAGAGGTTGCAACATTTATCCACACGCTGAAGTCTAGGCTTGTACCGCCGGTACCGAAGTACTAGAACCCATCATGGAGACAGCACAAACCCACACTTCCACAACCGTTTATCCTACCCGGACACTCCCTGTATAGCCACCGACATAACTCTACGTCTTATGACGAAGTGAATCCGGCACGTCCCCAACAGATGAGCGACGCCTAGCTCCGGAACCTTCGCAAGACTAGCCCCGACCACAAAGGTAACCGACTAGACTTGCCAAATGGGTGGCGTCAAAGGAGGCCTGATAAAACACCCGGTTATGGTCCGCCCATGTGAACGACGCATGGTTGTGCTGGTGGTGCTTGGTGAGTGCCACTAAGTGACTCAATCTAGTCGAGGGAGGTGGTTATCTTCTTAGTCAAGTTTTAATTTCCAGTTTTCAACAAGATACAAGCAACACAAAGTAAGCACATAATAATTTCAGCAGTAAACAAACATATCAACCTGCATATCCAAGTCATAGCAATAATGAAACGTCAACCGGAAGACTGTGGCAGCGATTCCGCTGGCAAGCGCCTTCTCGTTCGACAATAAAAAGAAGAAACGTTGACCGGAAGACTGTGGCAGCGATTCCGCTGGCAAGCGCCTTCTCGTTCTACAAGAAAAGAAACGTCAACTGGAAGACTGTGCCAGCGATTCCGCTGGCAAGCGCCTTCTCGTTCGACAATAAAAAGAAGAAACGTCAACCGGAAGAATGTGGCAGCGATTCCGCTGGCAAGCGCCTTCTCGTTCGACAAGAAAAGAAACGTCAACCGGAAGACTGTGGCAGCGATTCCGCTGGCAAGCGCCTTCTCGTTTGACAAAAAGAAAGGGGTGTTGCGACGATCCACATATATATATATGTGCAGCAATATTTAAAATGCAACATGACATGTGAGATGCAACAGATATCACTTCAAACAGTCAAGTAATTTTTCCAAAGTTCGACCGAGCTTGAGATCAGGTTAACGGCTTGCCTTCAGGTTCGGAAACAACTCCTACTCTGTCGGAGAGGTTTGAATCTATCAAAACAAGACAAATATACATCAAAAACCTCTCCTAAGTTATTTAAATAAATGCCAAATAAATCTTTTCTGGTTCCATTTGAAAGACAAAATTCAAACAAAGCCAACAAAATTGGTTTCATATTTTTCTGACCATTTTTGAGAGAGATATTGCATTTCAAAGTTAGGTTCATTTTCTGCCCTTTTTCAATAGAAAAATAAACAGAAAAATCAAAACAGAAAAACGGTTCGGAAAAGTTTAAAAACCTGACAGTGGGACCCACTGGTCGGTGACACAAGAGCCCGAACCGTTTTCTTCTCACGCGCGGGAAAAACAGAAGAAATCCGGCGATGCTCCGGCGAACTCACCGGCGTCGATTCGCGGCGGCTGGGGCGCGGGGGAGGGGAGGGAGAGGAAGCAGAGAGGATCAGAGGGGGTGATGCAGCCCGTCCACGCGTTCGCGGACCACGGCGAGCTCGTGCGGCATCAGTGCGTCTTCTCCGGCGGCGGGAGCTTGCGGTCGACGATGAACACGACGATTCCGGCCACCATTCACCCCGGCGAGCACGGCATCATCTTCGTGGTGCTCTAGGGAGGCTGTGGGCTGGTTTAATCGATAGGGGAGAAGCTGTGGTGAGTGAATCGAGCTGGGGTCAGTGCGGCTATGGAGGGCTCGATTCCGGCGAGGTGTTGCTCCTCTGGCTCGGGGTTGCAGTGGGGGACTCTGGGGAGAGTGGGAGAGTTGGTGCGGGGATGGAATGGTGCGGGGGCGGCCTTCTTATAGCTCCTCCGCGCGGCGGCCGCAGTAATGGCGCGGCGAGGTGTCGCGCATGGTGTGGTGGCGGCGGTGGGCGGTGTGTCGCGCGAGCGCTGGCACAGGAGATGCACGCGGCACAGGAGAAGGTAGCGGATAGGATCGGCGGCGGCTGAGGCGCTGACGGGAGGGCCCCGGCGGCACAGCGCTTGGACGGCGTGTCGCGTAGCGCCCTGGCGTTTGCGCGGCCGCCGTCCGGCGCTCCTCCGGCGACGCGTGGGTGCAGGGAGGTGGGGAGGAGAGTGAGGGGTGCGGGAGGCTTGCTTGCGCGTGCGGATGGGCGTTTCTCCGGCGACCATAAACGGGCGGCGCCGCCTGGCACGACCACGCCGGCGGTGACCACCGCACAGTGCGCGCCAGGAACGGCATCGACAACTTTCTCTCAGCACAGAGCTCCAAACATGATGGGGTTTTCACCACTGCATGCCAAATTCAAAACCCTACAACTTTTCTGACTAAAGTTTTTCCAAATTCAAAACTTGGTGCGACTAGAACTTTTGAAAAACAGTACTGGTCAAATTTGAAATTGAATGTTTGGGGAGGCAAATGATTTTTGGTTTGATCAAGACTTTGTCCAGAGGGGTAGGCACTCCTAGTGCTTGCATCTAGGTACTTATCTCCCACTACAAAAATCATTGGACTAGATTTTGAAAACATTTGAGTTTTAGGGCAGAAACTTGCTTAGAGAAAAAGTCCCACATTTTCTTAACAATGCACCAAATATTTTTGCATAAATGGGTTGCATACTGCCTAGGGGTCATCCCCTAATTTTGGTAGAATTTTTTAGAAGATATTTAGTATACTTCCTTTGTAAAGCTCCAATAAAAGGGTTTTGGTTTATAAGATAAAAGAAATTATTAAATAAAGATTTTTGGGCAAGTGGACAAGTGGCAAGTGCACCAAGTGGGAGAGAATCCAAAACATAAGATCCCAAGCTTGGCTAAGATTCCGTGGAAGATTGCAATTTGAAAGATCGTCAAACCGAGGAAAATTTAAATCCAAAGTCGATGGCAAAATTTTGAAGAAATTTTGAAGGGCCAAATTTCAGGGTGTTACACACGTGTGGTAAACATAAACAAGTAACATATACCCTGGTCTTGTATATAGACTAATTTGTTGAATGTAAGATAATTGTGCTTTCCTGATCATGGACATTGATTTTGTAAGCATCAATGAATGACATATTGTTGGTAGAACAATATGGCTGGGTAGACCCAAGTTGTTTATATGCTAAGAGAATCCATTTACAGAGTCTTTTGTCCTTACCAACATATCTCAAAAAACTATTATATAATAGGTATGTATACCATGAGGTTATTAGGGTTATGCATACACAAAGTGTAGCGTTGGTACTGTCAATCATCACAACCTTAATTGGGTGATCAAAACGACAGTCAATGGGTAACTTCGAAGGTGTGTATATATCTTAATGTTCCAAGATGGGATATTACTCGATACTTTCTGGGCCCACTCGGTATGAGAGATATCCATTATGTTCTGCAGAAAATGCACAATGAAGTTTCATTGTGTGGGATATCGTAATACGGGAACGAGTAAAATGAAACTTGCCAGTTAACGAGATAGATTAAGATACGGCGAGTCAAGTTTTAACTCATGGGAAATATCAATGGATCTACATCTCGGGCGAAGTTCGGTATCGTGAGTAATGGGATTGATATAGTATAGCCAACAGGTCAACATAACGTTATATGTGTAACATTAGTGGTCATTCGGTATGTCCTTGATTCGGACCCTGATCAATGAATGGATAAGTACTTCCAATCATACCTACTCGATATTCGAACCTGTAGGGTCACACACTTAAACTAGGACTGGTTAGTTGTGTTTTATGGTTGGTCTGGAAGACTGGAACATCCAGAGAGTATCACTGGAATAGTGTTTCTGCGTGATGGATTTATATATCAGAGAGAGTATTATGAGGACATTTGATGTCTCGGGGTAATATGAATTGTTTTTATTAATGTCGGATTTATTCTGAGAGTTTATATAAGAGGGAAATATTTACCGGAGATTTTGTCGGGGACACTGGGTGTCCCAGATCATATAAATAGGTTTATATGATAAGTAATTAATTTTGAGAATTTTTTGTAAAAGAAAATATTAAATTAGGAAATAATTAGATAAAATGCAAATTAAAAGAATATTTAGAAAAATATTATTAAAAATAAAATAAAGGAGCCCGCCAAAAGGGGGCTGCCGAGTGGGCCCTAGGGGCCCACCACGCAGCCGCGTATCCCACAGGAGGCGAGTGGGCCAAGGCGTGGTGGTGGTGGGGGGGTGTTGGGAATCGTAGACAGAAAACAAAAAATTTCCTACCGACGATAACCTTAAACTAGCCAAGATCTATACTATGCAGATATACTAATACGGAGGAGATCAGAATACATACCCTTGTAGACCGAAAGCGGGATTACGTTCCCGCACAAACGTTGTTGGTGGAGACGACGGTGCCGACCTCAGGGTCGTGTAGTGGAAGAAGACACCTCCCAGCACCAAACGATGGTGCCTCGCGGTTCCACACACGTACGGTGTGGATGACGACCTCCGGGCTCCAGATCCAGCAGAGCAGCGGAAGCGAAGACTTGGACACAACAGCACGGCGGTGTGCGTATGGTGGAGAGAACTCTCTCAACCGTGCGTAGCCCCATTTTCGAAGCCACGTCTAAACGGATGAGGGAAAGAGAGAGGATGGTCCCTTTTCCAAGGCATGGGGCATCCCTTTATAAAGGAGGAGGAGGGGTGTCACCCTTGGTGGCTAAGCCATGTGGGACTAAACCCCACATGGTGCTGCGCCCCAAGCTGATGCGCCGGCCCTAGGTGGGCCCCATGTGGCCCACCTAGGCCGGCCAGCCCCCCCCCCCCCCCCCCACCTTTTTCTCTTTTGGGTTTTTCCCCTAATGGGTCTCTAAGGCCCATTTAGGAAAACAGCCTTTTAAATTTGAAATTAATTAAATAATAATATATTTAACCAATAATTACAATAATTAATATTAATTAAATACATTTTATCTAATTTATTCTGAGTCCGAAAAACCTTTCTCCGGCCCTCGAACTCTGTCAGATATCACCCGGAACACTTCCGGTGTTCCCCGAACACTTTCGGTGTTTTTCTCTCTACTTTCTTCTATATGTGCAGTCTAAATAAACCGTCACCCACCCTTAAGTGTGTTACCCCACAGTTCGGGATCACACCAGACATGATCGAGACACGTTCTCCGATCAATGACTAACAGTGGGATCTGGATACCCATGATAGCCCCTGTGTGTCCACGAATGTCTTTTATCGTTTGAACCTTTAGACGTCCAGTCTCATCCTCTTGCCTAGCTGAAAGGACACGGATGTCGCCTAGAGGGGGGGCGGGGGTGAATTGGCGATTTAAAATTCTTTACGGTTTAAGCTTGAATAAATGCGGAATAAAACTAGCGGTTAATTTATCAAGCGCAAAACCTAAACAAGCTAGGTTTACCTATGTGCACCAACAACTTATGCTAAACAAGATATACAACTATGTGATAGCAAGATATATTACTTCAAGCTCGATGGCTATCACGAAGTAAATTGCATAAGTAAGAAGCTCGGGTATAGAAATACCGAGGCACTTGGAGACGATGATTTATCCCGAAGTTCACTTCCCAATGGAAGCTAGTCTCCGTTGGAGCGGTGCGGAGTCACAAAGTGATCCCCGAATAGCCGTCAAATGGCACACCGTAATCTCCTTCGTGCCTCCACCAATGCAGAGTGCCACGAACCACTATGGGACACTTGAGGGTGGTCACCGAACCCGTACAAGGATGAGGCACACTCCACAACTTAATTGGAAGCTCTCACCGAATTCCCGCGGCTCCCAAAGCCACAAGAATCACAAGGTTGGGGTGCGACTCCACAACTTAATTGGAGGCTCCCAACTATCCCGCGAGCCACCAAAACTCCGAGATCAACAAGGACCGTCTAGGGCACTCCAAGTACCCAAGAGGACAAGCTCTAGGGCACCCCAAGTACCCAAGAGTAACAAGCTTCTCAACTTCGATTTCCACGTATCACCGTGGAGAACTCAAACCAATGCAACCGATGCAATGGGCAAGAACACAAGAAGTGCTCAAAATCCTTCACTCTCAAATCCCACCAAAGCAACTAATGCTATTGGGGGGAGAAGAGAGGAAGAACAAAGAGGAACACCAAATCCCTCCAAGATCTAGATCCAAAAAGCTTCCCCTCACTTAGAGGAGAGATTGATTGGTGGAATAGTAGATCTAGATCCCCTCTCTCTTTTCCCACTAGAAGCAAGAATCATGGAGGAATAGAGAGATAGCAAAGCTCAAGAAGGTCAACAATGGGGAAAACACGAGCTGCAAGAGTTAGACCCTTTGGGGAAGCAGGGGGCCTTTTATAGGTCCCCACGAAAAAGAGCCGTTGCTGCCAGAAAACATAGGATTATCCGATTCAAGTTGGATAGGATAATCTGACTGTATAGGATTATCCGATTCAAGTTAGATAGGATTATCCGACTGTATAGGATTATCCGATCCAAGTTAGATAGGATAATCTGACTGTATAGGATTATCCGATTCAAGTTAGATGGGATAATCCGATAAACTCCAGTGCGCAACCAAACAAGTCCTTAGCCGTTTTCGCGTCCAGCAAATATCCGGGTCGGATATTCCAATCCAAGTTTGGATAGGATAATCCGATAAACTCCAGAGAGCAACCAAACAAGTCCTTAGCCGTTTTCGCGTCCAGCAAATATCCGGGTCGGATATTCCGATCCAAGTTTGGGTCGGAATATCCGATTGTCTGAAAACTGACAGAAACAACAAAACGAAAACCATAATATCTTTTTCATCCGGACTTCGATTTCGATGATCTTGGGCTCGTTGGAATCGCAACGAAGAGCTCTCAAAGATTATGTAGAGAAACATCATAGTCCATCATGTAAGAAGGAAACCACAAGAAGAGAGTTTGACCTCTCATATAAAAGACGAACCGGTAAAACCTCCAACATTAAAAACACAACAAGATATTCATATGAAATCCGTTTTTGATGAACTAGAGCTTGGTATAGGGATGAACACAAGCTCTAAGTTCTCACATAGATAAAAGCCAAATAAGAACCAAGAAAGATGATGAAGGCAAGTATGCAAAGGTTTGAGCTCTCTCCAACTGAGAGCCCCTCTTGATAGTACGGTGTCTATCCAATAACCCGGTCTCCCGACTAACAACATGAGACCGGTAAAATAGAAACCCTATCAAGATCATACCTTTTCCTTGCGCATTCCACTTGACTAGTTGATGGCGATCTTGATCTTCTCAAGTGGACCATCTTTCTTGATTGCACTTCGCTTGGTGAAGATCCACATATTTCTCCCCCATACATCACTATGGGAGAGCCTCTTATCGGCATATCTTCACATGACCATTATCTCCAGATGGGTGGCAAGCTTCAAGCATATGATATCTTCGAGATACTTCTTTTGAACTTGCACAACACAAGCTTGATGACGAACACCACTTGACGTTGATCAACCTTGTATCTTTTCTTCTCTTTTCAATAGATGATGTCTTGAAGAAAACCATGAATGATCACATAATCCTTTTCTTCAAGACATACTTGCGATATGCTCAACTCACATATGACCAATCATCGGATAACTCCTCGAATACCAACTTTGT
Organism: Poa pratensis; assembly: GCA_947311845.1. Classification (NCBI taxonomy): domain Eukaryota; kingdom Viridiplantae; phylum Streptophyta; class Magnoliopsida; order Poales; family Poaceae; genus Poa; species Poa pratensis. Next base: position 68,407,515 of record CAMZMU010000042.1, read on the forward strand.
TATCACATACTCTTCTTCTTGATCATATCAAGTATATATCCATACACCTCGATGATCTTGATGCCAAATACTTCATTATATCAATATATTCATGGCATCAACCTTGAATCCAACATATGGAGTTCAAGCATGGTCTATGGACAAACACTACAAGTAAAACTCAATGCACCATTAGTCCATAGGGATTGTCATTAATTACCAAAACCACACATGGGGGAGCCATGCCCTTTCACTAGCGATACTTAGATTGTCTGAGCGTCATTCTCCGGTATCACGATTACCGAGCATGACCTTGTAATCGCCAAATCTATCTTTACTCGTCTGTGATATTACATCCCCGTGACCAAGTCACACGCTTGCAAGCTAATTGATGTAATCTCACCGAGTGGGCCCGGAGTATCTATCCTGCTATGTGGATTGGCAATTCCCGCTCTTGATCACTCGCTTCTACTGCTTCCTTCCGATACCCGAAAGTGTCACCTTTATTGTCACGCTATATAAGACATGTCGTTTGATGTGATCAGCCGCACCTTCCAGAAGCAGAGATTTGGTATGATCTCACGGTCAAAGGTATGAACACTACGTTTCTATATTTTGGGTATGTCCATCTAATCATTCACCCAATGATATGACTCCGTTGTCAACCGACGTGATTTTCCATGATCAGGAAACCTTGATCATCTGTTACGCAACGAACTAGTTAAATAGAGGCTACTAGGGATCTGGTTGTTTACATACCACACGTGTATTAATGTTTCCGCTTAACACAGTTATATCATGGTATTAAAACATTATGAACAACTGAGATATGACAAATAAAATCACTTTATTAATTGCCTCTAGGGCATATCCCCTTCAGTCTCCCACTTGCACTAGAGTACAATTTAAGCTAGTTTACAACTTGGTAAAAGCTTAACACCTATAGTAATATTGATGCACGCTTGTCTCGTGGAAGAGGAAGCAAGTCAACAGATCTAGATCTGTATGTGCTTTGCAACAGTTCTGTGTCACCTAATTTGACATCATCCCGTATCATATGATAACGGTGAAATATATGCTTTGTCGATGGAGTGAGACTCAAAATTTCGCATAGCATGAGCCTTAAAAGTCTAAGAGATCTATTAAGGGAAACCAGTCATGCTCGGGAAAACAACACAGTCCAATCACACTTCCTACTTCCGAAATAGCCATATATTCCTATACCTATGTAGATCATGCGACAGTGCATTCATATGGATTTTCGCAAGCGAACCCTTCTACGATAGTGCATTCATATGCAACTTCACAATCTAACCCTTTCTTCAAAACAAAGGACTTCTCCTGTATGAGATTTCTAGCCGTATGGGTCAGTGTCATAACTTGCATCATCGTAACCTTTTTACGGCAAGTTGTCTCTTCACTCTCACCATACAAGAAACATATCTTCAGTTCTCTGTAGACACTGAAGGAAATACTTAACATTTGTTCATTGATCCATCAGGGATCACTCTACAACCTATTCTTAACCAAGAACTTGGGTCACACCAAGTCGAGTTTTCAGTATGATAGAATCTATGTCTGAGGCATAGAGGATGTCGGACATCCAGTTCTTTCAATAACTATCACTGAAACTTAATATTTTATCTAGTCATACAACCAAGAACCTTTTTCTTCGCTTGTTATATTCTGAAACTTTTCAGAATCTTGACCTAGAAAAATATTCCTGACCTAATGTTATTAAGCCCTCTTGATCTATACAAATTACAGATCTAAAGCCTAATACTCTAAACTTCATTCACAGAAAATTTAATCACTTAAATAATCATTCATACTTTACTAGAGGATCTGTATCATTCTCTATATGTCATTACATATAAAGTTTGGAATGACACCTAGCTCCCACCCAAATATGCCTTCCGCATATAAGACAAGGGAATTTCCTTTTAGCTCCCACTCAAATATGACATTCACATATAAGATCAAGAAAAGCTACTTAGCTCCCACTCACTTCTTTATAAATGCAGGTTTCTTCAATTATTTTGGACGACTCCAAAATCCGTTGATCACATCATCAAAGTGAAGATTCTAGCTCCGATATGCTTGCTTCAGGCCATGAATGGACAACTGAAGTTTGCATACGTGTCTAGCATCCTCAGGATCAACCAAACCTACTTGCTGTACTGATTACAACTTTTTCTTAATGTTGCCATTAGGGAACATGGTTTCTTTATCCACCTATCAATTTCTCAATTGAAAATAATTGCTAGAACAATCCTAAATAGAATCAGGTATCTCCACTTGAAACAAAATCTCGTTGTGGTCAACTTTTGAATTTGTCAAAACTGTTTCATGACAAATCGATCCTTATAGACGGTTGCCTTTCCTTCAGAGTCTATTTTATCATAAAATCCATTTACTCTCAACGGCCTGGATGCCATCAAGAAGATTAACCTAAGTCATTACTTAGTCATTGTACGTGGATTTTATCTCATTATATATGGCTCATACCCATTTCTCGGACTTAGGTTCACCATCGCTTCTTTGTAGTTCGTAGGTGTTTTCATGTTCATTAACATATCGTTTCATAACAAGATAGTCGTAGCACATAGTGCGGTAACCATTCTCGCATGCCTACGATTTTAGCACGAGCTTAAAGCATCATGATCATTATCATCAGCTTTCTTTCATCTATGGAGGATGATATCGGAACAATTTTTGTTGCGTCACTCTGATGTCTGGAGAGGAAGTTCATTAACTCTGTCTTGCTCTACTTTCTTTCCCACTTATACCTTCGGACAAGAAACTATTTCTTTAGTAAGATATATTCTAGCAACAATTTTGCCTTCTTGTCGTGAGACACGTACCCAACTAATTCTTTAGGTACACTACAAAGATTTATCCATTTTAGGTTTGATCGTATCGAAACACTAAAATACCGAAATGACAATCTAGGCTAGAAGCCATGCCATAACTCATATGGTATTGTCTCCATGGATTTAGATGGTTTCCCTATTATCTTAAGTGAGTGTTTTGTTCCTACCATACGACTCTAATGATCACAAAAATTCGATAAGAGATTTTATTGATCACACACAATCCAATAGCGTGTGATTACGATGTTCTAACACACCATAACATTGTGGTGTTCCATACGGCGTAATTTGTGGAAACTATTCTCACAAGTCTTTCAATGATATGCCAAACTCATAACTCAAATCTTTGTTTCCTCGATCTATATCGCAGGAAATTGATTATCTTGTTAAGTTTACTTTCCTACTTTACTTCTAAAGTTATTTGAATTCATCAAATTTTCCAGACCAGCATTTCATTAAGTGGATACCCATATATCGACTTAAATCAATCATCAGTAAAGTTTTACTAAATAATGATTTCCACTACACGTTGAAGTACTTCATTGATCCACACACATCAATTATGTATGATTTTCAATAAGTTACATGCCCGTTTCCAGAAAACGGTGTCTTAGTTATCTTTGCAAGTGTCATAAGATCAAAATCAAAAGACTCGGAGATCCATCGGAATGGAGCTTCTTTATGCTTACAACTTTGACATGACTCATAACGTTAGTGCCACATGAATGTGGTGTCATTACTAAGTTGTATCCTTTGGCATTTAATGTTATGAATGTGACCACTACCATCTAGATTCACATATGAACATTCTATTCACGATCGGTGTACGATCATTAAGATATCGCTCATAAATGTAGGACAACGATTTATCACTAACAGATATGAACGATTGTCTCGCAAGAGGGAGACACACTTATAATGATCATGCTAACAAGCGATCAAAAGGAATATTTGCTCAAATCCAAATTAATCCAAATGGCGGATGTCGAGAGAGAGTGTCTATGGCCATCACAACATGTTTGCCTGCCATCATCACACACACACGGTCTCCTCATCCTTCCAAGCCACTCAAGCAGAAAATCTTGTTTCACTAAACAGGACCAACATCAACACTATCACTGCATAGAGTACTTCTTAAGGTAAAACATTAATAACGTGTATATCATAGATATACCATCATCATTGATGACTTCCCAGCGATCTGTTTCATCTTCTTAATTCATCAATGTAATCAAGAATTCATGAAGGTGAACGATTCCCCTTGCATGACACATAGTCTATGACAAAGCATTTGCATCTGGCAACGTTGCATGTCATCCAATGATCGAGTTGAGCGAGGCATCTAAATGTCATCAAATATGACCAATGTCATCAAGTATGACCAATGTCATCTGGTATGACCGCCACATGCTTTTAATGCGAGTGTTCTCTTCCATCTTTAGTTGAGCGGAAAACCTGATTTACGGTGCATGCAGATCATCAATCTCAGCGACCATTCGCGATCTGTCAACATGCACCCACAGTTCAAACTCAACGGCAGAGATCATAGCATACACTGGACTATGATGAAATTATCCGCACAAAACTTGATAATCTGAATTATCTTTTGTCAGCGGAATCTCCGGTTTTATCTCCTAGCGGGTTTTGTATCGTATAGAGCTAAAAGGTTTGAAACAAGGAGTATCCTCAAGCCACGGTATAAAATATGAAGTTTTGGACCCAACTCCCTTTTAAGTTTCCCAAATCGTAGGAATGCGCCTAAATCTAACAGGGCTATAGAAGAGGTTATCATCTACAAAGGTTTTGCAAAGCATAAAGACTTTTGTTCATAATAAAATATGGGTTCAAGTTTTCAAAAAAAAACTACTAGAACTCCCACTCAAGACGAGTATTCCTCGCATTATCTTAGTGATTACACAACCCCCATCCATTACACTACCCCATCGATCAGGCAGATTGCATAACTTCAAAGGTAGACATCGTATATCGATCACATCACCGCATGTGACTCGTGCTTAACCTTTCGGTACTTGTGTTCCGAGGCCATGTCTGTACATGCTAGGCTTGCCATAACACCCTCTGACGTATTCGCGCGTGCAACATGGCTTACACCCACTGTATGCGAACGAAGAGACAGGTATACCCGCACTGCGGTGTACCCCGTAACGTAGAACTTTATTGGTGGTGCACGTCAGAGGGAGAACACTATTATTGGAATTTTGGGAGGGATCATCTTATATTACTACCGCCGTGTAACTAATATATAGACATATATATATACACAATATAAGACGCACACAATCTACATAACATCTAAAATGAAATGTAATATGACATGATATGGTGTCCTCTGCGCGATGGTCTCCTTCGCGCCGAGAGTTTATAAACAATTTAATAAACCTACCTTGACCATATCACATTGCCCCTGCAAAATAAAGTTAGACGTTTTCTACTTTATCTTTTGCATGTTTTACGGGGCTGCTAGGGCTTTCACATAAGAACCTTTCTTACCTACGAATACAACCACAACAGCGATAAGACAATTGTCTCTATTACACCCTTTTTAGGGCCCTCCATTGTAAATGATATATCAACTATTGTAAGAGAGACAGACACCCGCCAGCCACATATACGGTACAAGCCGCATGTCAAGTGTGGAACCAGTCTCGTGTAAGAGTACGCGTAAAGTCGGTCCGGGCCGCTTCATCAAACAATGCCGCGATGTAAACAAGTACACGCTAGAGGGTAACAAAAGTAGAATCGATACCCACATTCAACATGTGTTCTAACCGTACAAATATATCTACACATAGATCGGCTCTGATACCACTGTTGGGAATCGTAGACAGAAAACAAAAAATTTCCTACCGACGATAACCTTAAACTAGCCAAGATCTATACTATGCAGATATACTAATACGGAGGAGATCAGAATACATACCCTTGTAGACCGAAAGCGGGATTATGTTCCCACACAAACGTTGTCGATGGAGACAACGGCGCCGACCTCAGGGTCGTGTAGTGGAAGAAGACACCTCCCAGCACCAAACGATGGTGCCTCGCAGTTCCACACACGTATGGTGTGGATGACGACCCCCGGGCTCCAGATCCAGCAGAGCAGCGGAAGCGAAGACTTGGACCCAGCAGCACGGCGGTGTGCGTATGGTGGAGAGAACTCTCTCAACCGTGCGTAGCCCCATTTGCGAAGCCACGTCTAAACGGATGAGAGAAAGAGAGAGGATGGTCCCTTTTCCAAGGCATGGGGCATCCCTTTATAAAGGAGGAGGAGGGGTGTCACCCTTGGGGGCTAAGCCATGTGGGACTAAACCCCACATGGTGCTGCGCCCCAAGCTGATGCGCCGGCCCTAGGTGGGCCCCATGTGGCCCACCTAGGCCGGCCAGCCCTCCCCACCTTTTTCTCCTTCGGGATTTTCCCCTAATGGGCCTCTAAGGCCCATTTAGGAAAACAGCCTTTTAAAATTCGAAATTAATTAAATAAAAATATATTTAACCATTAATTACACTAATTAATATTAAATACATTTTATCTAATTTATTCTGACTCCGAAAAACCTTTCTCCGGCCCCCGAACTCCGTCGGATATCACCCGGAACACATCCGGAGTTCCCGGAACACCTCCGGTGTTTTTCTCTCTATTTTCTTCTCTATGTACAATCTAAATAAACCGTCACCCACCCTGAAGTGTGTTACCCCCTGGTTCGGGATCACACCAGACATGATCGAGACACGTTCTCCGATCAATGACTAAAAGTGGGATCTGATACCCATGATAGCCTCTGTGTGTCCACGAATGTCTTTTATCGTTTGAACCTTTAGACGTCCAGTCTCATCCTCTTACCTAGCGATACTTAGATTGTCCGAGCGTCGTTCTCCGGTATCACGATTACCGAGCATGACCTCGTCATCGCCAAATCTATCTTTACTCGTCTGTGATATTACATTCCCGTGACCTAGTCACATGCTTGCAAGCTCATTGATGTAATTTCACCGAGTGGGCCCAAAGTATCTATCCTGCTATGTGGATTGGCAATTCCCGCTCTCGATCACTCGCTTCTACTGCTTCCTTTCGATAGCCGAAAGTGTCACATTTATTGTCACGCTATGTAAGACATGTCGTTTGATGCGATCAACCGCACCTTCCAGAAGCAGAGATTTAATATGATCTCACTGTCAAAGGTATGAACACTACATTTCTATATTTTAGGTATGTCCATCAAATCATTCACCCAATGATATGACTCCATTGTCAACCGACGTGATTGTCCATGATCCGGAAACCTTGATCATCTGTTACCCAACGAACTAGTTAAATAGAGGCTACTAGGGACCTGGTTATTTACATACCACACGTGCATTAATGTTTCCGCTTAACACACTTATAGCATGGTATTAAAACATATTATGAACCATTGAGATATGACAAATAAAATCACTTTATTAATTGCCTCTAGGGCATATCTCCTTCAGGGGGACCCCCCTTGCCCAAAACCCTAATGGGCCCTAGGGTCCATGGGGACTGCGACCCTAGGTCGGTTTGGACCAAGGGGGCCCACCCCTTGGTGCGGCGGTTGTGGGAGGGCTTGCCCCTCCCCCAAGCCTCCCTCCCCCTTGGTCCTCCTATATTAACCCCACCCCTCCTCTCCTGGAGACACACAAGTTGAGATTACTTTCTCTAATTTAGATCTCTGTCTAAAAGGATTGAGGTGTCCTTCTCATGTGTTGAGATTTCCACCTTCGTAAACACCAGTAGTGCTTCAAGCTTGGACGGCGAAGCCCCGCTGAACTAGTCTCGACATACGTGTGCGAGCTCTCGGAGGGATGAGGCGTCAAGCGACTGACGGTTGACCCTCAATCTGGTGGATCCAGAAGGTTGAGCTAAGGAGGAGTCAACAACATTCTCTCCACTAGGCTTGGTCGAGAGAATCTTCTACAGGCTTCATCGACTACGTCATCGACACTTCTTTCGCTTTAACGGAGTTGGTAACATACCCCTGACTAGATCACTGGATCTTATGTATTCGCTTGTATCTCCATCTTGATTGTTGCGTAGCATGCATAGCCGGTTTTTTTTAATTTACCGTACACGCAACCCTACAATAATTGTTTAGAGATAAAAGGATTTTCTTTAGAGATCCAGACATTAGATGAGTGGTGGGACGGAGTTGCAATAACACCAAATTAAAGGAAGCCAAAAAAATCATGAGCTAAGAAGTGAATTTCATACTAGGTACATTATTATATTGTTTTGTAGATATGAAATTCATTGCAGATACGAAATTTATTATTTTTAGATGTTTAAAAAAATTAGGAAATTATAGGAATATGTCTATAACCTTAGGTCCAAAATTAAAAAGCACATTGAGAGAAAAAAGATAATTCCATGTGTGAATAGTGCCAATTTTGCTTCAATGTTTATTTCGATTTTTGACTTGAAATGTTTGGAGGTTGTGTAATGTTTGGAGGTTGTAGACACATTTATTGTGAAAATTCAAACTTTTTCTACTAATATTTTTCTAAACATCTAAAATTGTTTTTTAATGGTAGCGCATTGATAGGATCATAGGACTAGATATTCTCTCATACATGTCGACCATCCGATTTCTAAAGGAAAAAATCTGATGAGAAGAACACACGAGTCGTCTTCCTAGTCACCTCCACTCCAGAAGCTCCCTTACCCCGTCGGCTCAGTCACCTGGCCGAAAAGAATGGATACATTACTGAATCCCCTTGGCCACGTGCCACCTCCTCTCCACACGTGTCCCGGCCGGAGCGAACCTCGCGCGTACTTAAACTCTCGCCGCGATCAGATCCATCGTCATCACGCTCGCGAAATCATTCACCAGACGAGCCAGATAAGAGAAGAAGATCTCCGATCGAAGTAATCGAACCAAGCCATCAGATCATCCATGGAGAACGCCCCCGTCCAGGATGAAGGCCTCACCCACCGCGCCTACAGGGCCGTCGACGACACGCCGGCACGGATGCCCGCTTCCGGCGGCGTGATGAGCCGGGACCCGAAGAGGAAGCTGGGCCGCGCCAAGCTGGGCCTCCGCTCGCTCGCCGTGGCCGTGACGTTCTCCACCGCGCTCACCGCCGCCGCCTTTTACGCCTCCGGCCCAGGCTCGTCGACGGACGAGACGAAGGCGCCGACGGCGGCGATGGTGGCGATCGCGCGGGCCGGGTCGGTGGCCGCGGAGGCCGTGATGGCGCTGGCGGCGTGGATGGTGTGGGCGGAGGGCGGGCTCCACGGGATGCCCGGCGCGACGCTGGCGCCGTACGCGGCGCAGCTCCTGGCGGCCGCGGCGTGGCCCGCCCTGGCGCTCAGGCTCGGGGCCGGGTGGGCCGGGATGGCGTGCTGCGCCGCCATGGCCGCCGGCGCCGCCGCCTGCGTCCGCGGGTTCGGCCGCGTGAACCCCGTCGCCGGCAACCTCGCCATGCCCTGCGCCGCCTGGGCCGTGCTCCTCGCCGTCATGAACTACAAGATGCTGTAGAGAGAGACGGAGGGTGAGACTGACAGAGTCAGTCAGAGATGATGCTTCCACGAGTGTTGTGTAGTTGTGGCGTGATGGGTCCTGAATTGGTGTTGTTCAGCGAGTTTGTGTATGTATGTACACGTAGCGTTCGTAGTTTCTTGTATACTCTTTTTTCCTGTACTGTAATATTGTTGTTTAAATCTACCACGGAATATGATCGTGTTCATGTGCAATGTGCTGCTGGACTGCTCGACCGGGTTGAGTTTGTTTCCGAGTTGGTCAGTGATCACCGATCACGCCAAGTAGATTATCCCCACGAACGCAAACAAGAAATCGGAATGTACTCGATTGCACGCAACATCGAGTTTCTGCCCAGCCTTGTGTTTCGAGGTGTCATTGGGAGTGGAGGCATGAGAAACTGACAGAACAATTGAACACATACTACAGCTTTGAGTTCGAGTGGGGATTTCTGGGCTTTTGAGTTCCAGTGATTTCTTTATTTAAAAAAAAATTAAATCATATTTATAAGTTCTCTACAAATTAAGAAAACTTGTGTATCCCGCAAACATGCAAAGGGGTACTTGTGTTACCATTGGAAAAATAATTTTAAATGTTTTAAGTTCTACTTCCTCCGTCCAATAATAACTATCTTAGATTTATCAAAAAGTGGATGTATGTAGACATGAAACATGTATAGGTGCATTCACTTTTGTACAAATTTGAGACACTTATTTTGGGACGGAGGGAGTACAAAATAGTGAGAGTGGTCACAAGATATGTCTCTACAACCTCCTAAATTTTCAAATCCAAATTCGAAAGGAGTGTTGATAAACAAAAAAGGGCAAATGTAGCATGAATGGTGTCATTTTTTTTTTTTTTTGTCTTTTGTGACACCAGTGACACTATTCGTACCAGATTTTCTTTTCTCAAAGATCCTTTCAAATTTCTGAAATTTTTTGGAGGTTACAGACACATACGGAGTATCTTGTAAACACTCACACTTTTTGGGAGACTTTCTTGTAACATTTAAAATTATTATTCATATAGATGGTACCACTAGATATTCTCTCAAAGTGGTGGATTTGGAAGCAACTGCGCGGTATGATATGGGGTTGCATGTCTCTAGGCTTGTACACAATGCATCAAAACACAGCTCTTTTACGGTGATTGGCACGGTACCCGTGGTACTGTCGGTACCGCCGGTTATAATTTTTCTTAGCCATTGATTAAGTCTTGATTTTTGTTAGACCGTTGATTAAATATGATGAAGTTCCTGGAAGAAAATAAACTGAAGTTGATCCCTGTACGCCAGAATCCATCTTTCAGTTCGGCCTAATCGTGGCCGCCTAGGCAGCCGCCGCGAGCAGGTCAGCCTCCACCGATGCTGCAAGCAGGGCTGCCGTCCGGGCCGGACTAGGTCAGCCGCCGCCGACGCCGCGAGCAGGGCAGCCGCCGCACGCCTCCCTTACCGCTCCTTCACTCGCGGCGAGGGGACAGTAGCACGCCGACCTTCCTCGCTAACCAGGCCACGGCGAGCGACTGTTGTTGGGGAATTTGGCACGAGGCGAGGAGTTCGGCGACGACTGCGGCTCGGAGGGAGTGGGGTACACGGTGCGACGGTTCCGTCGCCGTACACGGTGCGACGGTTCCGTCGCCGTACACGGCCACCGCCGATCGTACACTACACCACCATCGTACACGACCACCTCTGCCGTACACTGGAGCCGAAGCAGGTTAGAGAATGGATTCCGATAATTACTTGCAGAAATAGGCACGGTAGTTTCATGCTAGCACTCATTCCCATAATTCTAGATTGACATGATCAAATCAGGGCATGAGCAAGTCTATTAAGATCATATGTAAGGTAGACTTCAGTTTCTTATTTTGTTTGCAGAATCGGTAAAGAGGAGCTTATGGTGGAAGATTGTTAACTTGTGTATAGCAGGTACATAAATCTGGTCGAGTATCTTGCCTTCCCTGTACTGAACCTTATCTGTATTTATAGGTACACGCAGTTAACGTTTCTATTTGTATTTTAGATTCAACAACAGATTGAAGAAGCTATGAAAATCTATGTTAATATGACCCTATAAACCACTTTATCTGTATTTTCAGTTTCAGGCGACAGTGAGGACAGTGACTTCTTTTGTGTGCATGATGAAGATGACAGTGAGGACAGTGCCTTCTTTTGTGTGCATGATGAAGATGATAGCAATAGTTCAGCTGAAGATGATGAGGACATTGCCTACAGAATGAAAGCAAAGGAAATAAAGAAGAAAGCAAAAAAAGAAAATGCTACCTCCAGGTTCAGCTGCTCGTAGAGCTCCAGGTGCAGCTGTTCGTAGAGCTCCAGGTGGAGCTGTTGCTAATGCGAAAATGCCAGCTCCGTTTTGTCAAACTTCATCTCAACCTGCTGCTAGAGTTAGCTAGCAATTAACATATCATGAGTCAGCTTCCCAACCAGTGACAACAGAGCAAGTCCCACAACATGGCAGGATGAAATGGTGGCTCTTTGGCACTGAAAAAGACAGCAGCACCTCTAGGCCAAGATGGAGCAGAGTAGAAGCTGTGAAATTACCTAAATTTCATGCTTTTGGTGATATTTATATCAAGTGTATGCTATGTTATTTTCTGTACTGAAATTTATATGGATGTTTGGCACTGATTTACCATGATTTTGCTGATATGTAACTGACGTGCACAACTACTTTCTTATGTGCACTGAATTATCTGTGCTACTGGTGATATATTGCTCTGATAATTTGCTGAAATTTGAGTCCATTGGTGTGATAAATATGCTGCTTTATTGCTGTGGTAAATATTCATTATTTGCATAGAAAAGTAGTCAAAATGCTGCCCAATTTCTTCTCCATGCCACAATACAGTACATTCAGATGCATTGACATTTGCTACACATGACCATACCACAGTACATGCCCAATTTCAGCTTACATTGATAATCTGTACACTACCAAAATGCTGCCCAGATTGTTGATAAAATGCTGCCCAGAGTGTACTGGAAATTATCAGTACAAACTGCTTCAGTTTTTCTTTTTATCTTGCTTCAATCTGGACATCACTATCTAAACTGACGAGCACAATCTCCACCGTGTCTTGCTTCATCTCTTCGTCCTGTGCCTGCCGGAGCTCCACGTCTCCATGCGGATACGGCTGCCAAACATTCGCCGCCGCGCCCATGTGCGGCCCCGCGAAGCAGTGCCGGAGATGCATGCCGCCATGAAATCGCCGCCGCCATGGGGATACGGCTGCCAAACCGTCGCCGCTGCGCCCCTGTCTCGCTGTGAAGTACTGCTGGAGCTGTGCGCCGCCATGGATTCGACGCCGCCGCTGCGCCCCTGTGTCTCGCAGCGAAGTACTGCCGGAGCTGCGTGCCGCCATGGTCCTCGCTCGTCGGGAACGGAAGAATAGACGCCATCAACAAATATGCCAACTCGATCACAAAGTGCATCTGCCTCCTCCATCGAGTGTGCTGTCAGATTGGTCAAAATAAAAAGAGTGTGCTGTCAGATTGGTCCCACATATATTTGATACCGCACCCATAGTTTTGGTATCCGGTCCCACAAAATTTTGGTACCGGTCCCGCATAATTTTCGGTACCGCGGAACTGTTCGGTTCCGACAGTCTGGTACTGACTATTTTAACACCGTTAGATCGCAGTGGATGAACGGTTATTAAAAATGCCAACCACTCTAAAACTTGTGCAAAACACAATGTTTTTATGTTTTTGCGAAAAATATATTCTCTTTTGAGCTATATAAAAAAGATAAATATGTCCACAAAACTAAAAAATATAAACAATTTCACTTTTTAGTTAGCCTATAATTTAAAAGGGTTTTACATTTGTGTTTTTTCATACTGGTAGGATGTATCCTTGACTATACCCAATTTTCTTTATTTTTGAAAAATTATAAATATCATTTTTGAATTTTAAGACAAAAGTATCACAGGAGCTATGCAGCCAAAAGGATTTTCCGTTGTAGTTTTGGAACGTTAGAGGATGGACTCAAAAATTTGCAATGAATCCAAAGCTTATATGTTCTTGCCCGACTTAAGTATTCAAAAAAGTAGTAAAAACATTCAAAAATTCTGAAAAAGTGGCGACAAAAATGTATGAGCGTTTTATATGTGCAACATTTCATGATCAAATGACATTGTATTGCCCGTGCAAAAACTAAAATAAATAGTGCTCAGAATGAGATTTCAAAATATCTTTTTAGAGTACTGATTTATTTTTCGCCCATGCAACCCAAAATATATTTTTACAGCGAAACTTGCTACATTTTATATTAAAAAATTGTTTTACTATTTTTGAACTTTTTATTGGGCAGGTACATATAAACTCGGGAGGCAGTCACCACCGGCGAGGACGGCTGAGGGTGGGGTGGGGGGACATATGGAGGAGGCGACGATGACGGCTACGTTTCTGAAAAAGAGATAGGCGGCTGCTAGGATTCGAGTAGCGAGCAATTTGATCACGAGGCGACGAGACACTAGCACTAGGATCGAGAATGTGTAGCTCGGTTCAATTTTTTTCTCGGAGAGTTCTCGAATTTTATACATGATAGAAACACGCTGTATCTATTTATCTTGGAAATTTTAACTACCTTTTCCTGTCAAAAAATACTCCTTTTTTATATTTTAGATTAAAATAATACTATTTACTCCCTTTGATCCTCAAATAAGTGTCAGGAGTTGTACGTTATCAGTTTGTTTCAGCGACATTTAGAGCATCTCTAGCAGATACCAGAAAACTTGGTACCGGATAATCATTATCCGGTTCCCACTAAAACATTTTACGGTACCAAATTTTGTCCAGCCAGAATAGATACCGAAAAGACACCCGCAAAAAACACTGGACCCACGAATGAGTAGTTTTTTCTTTTCTTTTTCCTTTTTCCTTCTTCTTCCTCCCGTCCCCTCCTCCCGCCGGACCATGCCCCTAGCCGGCCGACCCACGCCCTGCCCTCGCTGCCCGGCCGAGTACCGGAGTACTAGAGCACCGGGGTCGCCAGACGTGTACGTACCTGGCCGGGACGCGAGCTAGCAAGCTCCTCGACCGATCGATCGATCTGGACGCGAGCTAGCTAGCTAGCTAGCTAGCTAGCTAGCTCACCTGCCGCGCGCAAGCAATCCAGGTAGTTCACTGGCCGTCCGCGCCTGGTCGCGCCCGCGCCGGCCCGCACCCGTGCATGGCAGCGAGCGCCGGCGACGCTCCATCTTTTTTCCCTGCACGATTTGGTCAAAATTTGACCGAAATCGAGTAGGCGTGATGAAATACGCCTCGGATTTGGTCGGAATCGACGCCGCGCAGTGGAAGTTGGCCAGATTCCGGCGGGATTCCAGCGAGTCCGGCGCAGGTCAGTGTTGGTTGGGCTGAAACTTCCCTCCCGCCAACCGTCGCTTTTCTTTCTGGTTCACAGGAAAAAAAAGCCTCTCCAAAACTGAACTGATTCGGTACCGAGAGAGAAATATCCTGCTTCCCAGATAATTTTTTGCGATACAGTACCGTTTAGTGTATCTGTTCTGGCCGAATTTTTGCTCCGGACCCGGATAAAAGCCGTTATTTTCCGAGCCGGGCTTATCCGGTATCTGATAGAGATGCTCTTATACCGGATATGAGGAACTAGTTTTTTTCATTTTGGCTTGGAAGCACCGGGTAGCCCAGAGGTGGGTTCAGCCGATAGAAATCTGTGCGGCCCATATACGGACCTTCGGTATCGAAAGCCCGCGAAGAATAGTTCTGTACTCAAGGGTTCCGCTGCGAGGGGCGGCGCCACAAGTGCAGACGACGAGCAGCACCAGGGCAGAGGACGCGTACGCACGGCATACGGCGGAGGTTCCGGGAGGGGTGCGCGGAGGTCGGAGGAGCGTCCAGCGGAGCCTCAGCACCAATTGCGACCACCAGCAGGCCAACCACAGGCATCTGTCGAGCCAGTGAGTGCCCTATGATGCTCTTGCTCGATTGGCCGGATTGAACCATTTGCTAGCTTGTGGTAATTTCTTCTTAAAATTGTTCAGTGAGCAAGTGAGCCAAGATGTCAGGGCCGGAGGCGCGGACAACCATTGTAGGCTGTACTGACCAGTTCAGAGTAGACTACGAGCAAGTCAAGCAGCTTCCCATCGGGGAATCCGTCGAGTCCGACGACATCTCGGCAGGGGGACACCTCTGGAGGATTGAGTTTTACCCGCGTGGAAACAAAGTCGAAGACAAAGGCGAGTATATTTCTATGTACATCAGGCACATGAGCAAATCCCGTAGAGTCAAGGCCATCTTCGATGCCTTCACGATGAGTAGGGACTGCAAACTATCTACGCCAAGGGGAAATTCGGTCGGGGTTGATACCTTCGAAATCTTGGGCGATAAAGACCAGGGTTCAGTATTTCGTTTTCAGGTTTTCTTTCGCCCCCGACCGAGATTCGCAAATTTCGAAAAATCAACGAAATTTCGAAGAAAAGTTCTAAATATTTCGGTCAAATTCAAATTCTGGCGCTTAAAATATTTAACAAAAATAAATGCAAAAACCCGATTCGAACTCGCAACCATGCACTTAATTGACCAGACGCTCAACCGACAAAGTAAGGGCATGTTTTTGTTGTATACTTGATTTATGTTCGTTATAACTATTACATATTTGATTTTCTTTCAAATTTACTCGAAATTTTCGGCCAATTTAGGTATTCTCGCCGCCCTACGAGAATCGCAAATTTCGAAAAATTCGTCCGAAATTTCAACGAAATTATTTTCCCTGATAAAGACTTCGGCGATTCCTAGGGATGGAGTCAGTTCCTCAAGGTAACTACTGTGGAGAAGGATTTCTTAACAGAGGGAAACGTCACATTTGTATGTGCCATCACGGTCATCGATGACAGTCCTATTCCAGTTCCACCTTCAGACATCGGGACCCATCTTGGCCACCTGCTAGATCATACTGACGGGACAGATGTGTCATTCATCATCGATGACGAGACCTTCCCTGCTCACCGAGCTGTGCTTGCTGCCCGCTCACCTGTATTCAGAGCAGAGCTCTTTGGTTCCATGGCCGAGGCTACAATGTCATCCATCAAGCTGCACGACATCACACCTGCAACATTTAAAGTTATGCTTCGGTTCATATATACTGATGAATTGCCTGCAAAAGATGTGGACTCCTCCATTGAGATGATTCAGAATCTACTCGCTGCGGCCGATCGGTATGCACTTGACCGGCTGAAGTTTATTTGTGCACAGAAGCTATGGGACAAAGTGTCCATAGGTACAGTTGCAGTCATCTTAGCTTGTGCAGAAACGTACAACTGCCACGAGTTGAAGAAAAAGTGCATGGATTTCTTTGTTATGGATGAAAATTTCAAGGAGGCTATATTCACAGATGGTTATGTACCACTGGTTATGAAATTCCCATCGATTGCCGCTGAGCTCAGAAAGAGGGTTAGGGCATAGCATATATATGGTTCAGGCGTTCAAAGCATAGCTCTAGTATGGTGATGGTGAGTAGTATCTGACATCTTGTTAAGCATGCAATCTCTACTTGCTGAGTAGGGAGGTTGGGAGCTTGATATCGCAGAATCTTGTAAAGCGTCGGGCATAGTTGCTACCGTGTACTGATACCGGTAGGTGAGGTGATGTGGAGAATGTTGCCAGATAACTCAGATGCACAGTAAGGACGTCGTGTTCAATCAGCACCTCATTTGTGTTTTTATTTCTTTGCTGGTTTGGACATGTCATGTCCTGAAGCTTTTAGGTTGTTCACTTTTGCTATGCTGGTCCATAACTATCTACTGTAAGTCTTTGCTCCATGGGTACTATATATGATCGGTGCAAGTATTTCAGAGCTCATGAAGTCTGGACGCTTATGTTGTCATTAAAAAGTTCTGGGACATTACTTTTGCAAACTGTCTGTGTACTTCTATTACTGGATTCATGTGATACTGTAATCAAAGATGTCCAGATTTGGCGGAGGTCGTGATGGCGCTGGCGGCGTGGATGGTGTGGGCGGTCTGCACGGGATGGCTGGCGCGACGCCGGCGCCGTACGCGGCGCAGCTCTTGGTGGCCCGCCCTGGCACTCAGGCTCGGGGCCAGGTGGGCAGGGATGGCGTGCTGCGCGACCATGACCGCCGGAGCCACCGCGTGCGTCTGTGACTCCGTGGGTTCGGCCGCGTGAACCCCGTCGCCGGCGACCTCGCCATGCCCTGCGCCGCCTGGGCCGTGCTCCTCGCCGTCATGAACTACATGACGCTGTAGAGTGACAGAGAGTCAGTCAGAGACGATGCTTCTACGAGTGTTGTGCAGTTGTGGCGTGTGATGGGTTCTGAATTGGTGTTGTTCGGCGAGTTTGTGTATGTACACATGGCGTTGATACTTTGTATCACAAATACCGCAACTTTTTTTTTTGCGAAACACAGTATAACGCAGACGCTCATATACACGTGAATACACTCACCCCTTCATGTGCTGCTGGACTGATAGACCACGAATGTTTTTCCGAGTAATGCTCAAATCTAGGCAACATCGAGTTTCTGCTCAATTCTAGGCAACATGAGTTTCTGCTCAGCGTGTCATTGCGAGTGGAGGCATGAGAAACTGATGGACCAATTGAACTCTATAGCTTCGAGTTCGAGTGGAGATGTGCGGCTCATTTCCTTATTTATAAAAGTTAACATCATATTTGTAAGTTCTCTATTTTTTTAAGAACTTACATATTATCAATGATTTTTTCTAAGAACTTACATATTATCAATGATTTATCACATAAACATGTAAAATTAAATATTTTATACCTATGAGCAGGATATGTTGAAAGGACATGTGTTGCCCCATGCGTGGTTTTGATAATTAATGACAATCCTTATGGACTAATATTTGCATTGAGATATATTTGTAGATCTTATCCATAGGTAAATATTGGAGTTCATGTGTTGGACTCTAGAAGAGTACATGATGACCAAGGTTCCATCCAAGGGTTTATATGAAGAATAGTCATGTGGAGAGTTAAGCTTATTGCAAGCATGGCTTGGAAAAGAAGATTGAGTGAACTTCATGTTTATCTCCAAACCATCATTTATATCAAGAGAAGAATATGAAGCGCAAGTGGATACATGAAGACGGAGCTTAGCGAGCCTCTCCCATAATGGAGTGTGAGGGAGCATTTGGAGAAGTCTTCATCAAGCATGTGCTTGCAAGCGCAATCAAGAAAGGTGGTCCACTTGAAGAGATCAAGATCGTTATCATCTAGCTCAAGTGGAATGCGCAAGGCAAAGATATGATCTTGATAGGGTTTCTATTTTACCGGTCTTATGTTGTTTGTTTGGAGACCGGGTTATAGGATAGACGGCGTACAATCAAGAGGGGCTCTCAAGTGAGTAACTTGATCGCATCTTTATGGAGAGCTCAAACCTTTGCATATTTGGCATATCATCTTTATTGGTTCTTATTTGGATTTTATCCATGTGAGAATTTAGAGTTTGTGTTCATCTCCATACCAAGCTCTAGTTCATCAAAAACGGATTTTATTTGAATATCTTGTGGTGTTTTTGATGTTGGAGGTTTTACCGGTTCGTCTCTTGTAGAGAGGTCAATCTCTCCTCTTGTGTTATCCTCCTCACATGATGGACTATGATGTGTATATGCATGATCTTGTAGTGCTTGTGATTATCTTCGGAGCAAGCCCAAGATCATTGAAAACGGAGTCCGGATGGAAAACTTGTTGCGTTCTCGGTGTTGGAAATATTACCGGTCCTCATCGAGATAAGATCCACACCTCCCATGTGTGATATCTCCTCCATATTTGTGACCCTTAATATTGTTGGTTTCATCGCATTTGGATTTTTATTGAAAAAGATATGGTTTTTAGAATGGTTTTTCTGCGCAGGCCGGCTCCCAGGCCGGCTCAGGCCGAGCTCCTGGCCAGGCGGCTCGTGTAGCAGGCCGGCTCCCTGGCTGGCCCAGGCCGGGCTCCAGGCCAGGCGGCTCGGGGAGCAGGCCGGCTCCCTGGCCGGCCCAGGCCGGGCCACAGGCCGGCTCGCCCAGCTCGCGGAAAAACAGCCCAACGGCCATTTTTTCTAGTGGACTATTTAAAGGGGTTTTCTTCCCCATTGTTTGATACATCTCTTGAGCAAGTTTTTCTCCCCTCTCTTCTCCATTGTTGACCTTTGGAAAAAGCTTGCCTTCCTCTCATTCCCTCCCATGATTCTTTCATATCTTTGAGGGAAATTGAGAGGAGATCTAGATCTACATATTCATCCATTCCATCTCTCCTCTAAGTGAGGGGAACCTAGTAGATCTTGATCTTGGAGTTCTTGGTGCATCTCCTCTTTGTTCTTCCTCTCTTATTCCCCCATAAGCATTTGTTGCTTTGCTGGAATTTGAGAGTGAAGGATTTGAGCACTTGTGTTCTTGCCTTTTGCATTTGGTGCATCGGTGTGCTCTCCATGAGGATTCGTGGAAGTTGAAAACTTGTGAACTTGTTACTCTTGGGTCTTTGGATCCTAGACGCCCGTGTGGTGGTTGAGACCCTTGTGTGGTGATGCGTGTAAAGTCACACGTCCGTTGGAAACCCCAAGAGGAAGGTATGATGAGTGCAGCAGCAAGTTTTCCCTCAGTATGAAACCAAGGTTATCAATCCAGTAGGAAGTCAACGTTGCTCTGAAGGTGTTGGTGGAGGAATGTAGTGCGGCGCAACACCAGAGATTCCGGTGCCAACGTGGAACCTGCACAACACAATCAAACTACTTTGTCCCAACGAAACAGTGAGGTTGTCAATCTCACCGGCTTGCTGAAAACAAAGGATTAGGCGTATAGTGTGGAAAATGATGTTTGTTTGCAGAGAATGTAAAAGAACAATGATTGCAGTAGGTTGTATTTCAGATGTAAAAGAATGGACCGGGTCCACAGTTCACTAGTGGTGTCTCTCCATAATAAAATACTAAACATGTTGGGTGAACAAATTACAGTTGGGCAATTGACAAATAGAGAGGGCATAACAATGCACATACATATCATGATGATCACTATGAGATTTATTTGGGCATTACGACAAAGTACACAGACCGCCATCCAGCATGCATCTGTGTCTAAATAGTCCACCTTCAGGTTAGCATCCGCACCCCTTCCAGTATTAAGTTGCAAGCAACAGACAATTGCATTAAGTATGGTGCATAATGTAAACAACACTAATATCCTTAGACAAAGCATTGCTGTTTTACCCCTAGTAGCAACAGCACATCCACAACCTTAGAACTTTCTGTCACTGTCCCAGATTAAATGGAGGCATGAACCTACTATCTAGCATAAATACTCCCTCTTGGAGTTACAAGCATAAACTTGGCCAAAGCCTACACTAATAACGGAGAGCATGCAAGATCATAAACAACACATATATGATAGATCAATAATCAACTTGACATAGTATTCAATATCCATCGGATCCCAACAAACACAACATGTAGCATTACAATAAGATGATCTTGATCATGATAGGCAGCTCACAAGATCTAAACATGATGGCACAAAAGGAGAAGACAACCATCTAGCTACTGTATGGACCCGTAGTCCAAGGATGAACTACTCACGCATCACTCCGGAGGCAGGCATGGCGATGTAGAGCCCTCCGGTGATGATTCCCCTCTCCGGCAGGGTGCCGGAGGAGAACTTCTGAACCCCCCGAGTTAGGGTTGACGGCGGCGGCAGCGGATGTTTTCTGGAAATATGGCTCGGTTTTAGGGTTTTCGCGTCTGGAGGAATAAATAGGCGAAGGGGCGACGTCGGTGGAGGCGCGGGGCCCGCTCCCCATAGGGTGGCGCGGCAGGGGGCCCACCCCGCCGCCATAGGGTGAGGGCGCCCTGCTGCCCCCCTTCGTCTCCTCTTCGGACTTCTGGAACGTGTCGGGAAAAATAGGCATCTGGGATTTTGTTTCGTCCATTCCGAGAATATTTCCAGAACAGCTTTTCTGAAACCAAAAACAGCAGAAAACAGGAACTGGCACTGTGGCATCTTGTTAATAGGTTAGTTCCAGAAAATGCATAAAAATGCTATGAAGTGTGAATAAAACATGTAGCTATTGGTATAAAACTAGCATGGAACATAAGAAATTATAGATACGTTGGAGACGTATCAAGCATCCCAAGCTTAGTTCTACTCGTCCTCGAGTAGGTAAACGATAACAACAATAATTTCTGAAGTGACATGCTACCAACATAATCTTGATCAAATAATATTGTAAAGCATATGTCATGAATGAAGTGACTCAAGGCAATGGTCTATAGTTTGCTAACAAATAGATAATGAGTAAACACTGAATCATATAAGCAAAAGCTTTTCATAAATAGTACTTTCAAGACAAGCATCAAAAAGTTTTGCATAAGAGCTAACTCATAAAGCAATAGATTCTAAGTAAAAGGCATTGAAGCAACACAAAGGAAGATTAAGTTTCAGCAATTGCTTTCAACTTGTAACTTGTATATCTCATGGATAATTGTCAACACAAAGCAATATAATAAGTGCAATAAGTAAACATATAAGAATTGTTGCACACAAAGTTGACACAAGTGTTTGCTTCAGGGATAGAAAGGAGTAGGTAAACTGACTCAACAATAAAGTAAAAGATAGGCCCTTCGCAGAGGGAAGCAGGGATTAAATCATGTGCTAGAGCTTTTTAAGTTTTGAAAACATATAGAGAGCATAAAGTAAGTGTTTGAGAGGTGTTTGTTGTTGTCAACGAATGGCAGTGGGCACTCTATCCCCCTTGTCACCCAAACTTTCAAGAGCGGCTCCCATGAAGGACGTTATTTCTACCCAAGGGTAGATCATCCCTCTTCTCTTTTGTTTACACATGCATATTTATAAATTGGTATGACACTCCTCCCAACCTTTGCTTACACAAGCCATGGCTAACCGAATCCTCGGGTGCCTTCCAACAATCACATACCATGGAGGAGTGCCTATTTGATAAAGTTTAACATTTTGGAATTTGCTTTTGATAAATCATTGGCAAACATGTGAAGAGAATCAAATGGTTAAAGTTATAATTAATTGGGACTGGGCACCCCATTTGCCAGCTCTTTTTGCAAGTTATTGGATAAGCGGATGTATATGCCACTAGTCCATTGGTGAAAGTCTGTCATGAATAAATGACAAGGTGATAGAGTAAACGCCACATACTTCCTCATGAGCTATAAAACATTGACACAAATAAGGAGTAATAAAGTTTTGAATAGTTTAAAGGTAGCACATGAAGTATTTACTTGGAATGGCAGGAAATACCACATAATAGGTAGATATGGTGGACACAATTGGCATGGGTTTTGGCTCAAGGTTTTGGATGCACGAGAAGCATTCCCTCTCAGTACAGAGTTTAGGCTAGCAAGGTTGTTTGAAGCAAACACAAGTATAAACCGGTACAGCAAGACTCACATGAAAACATATTGCAAGCATTATAAGACTCTACACTGTCTTTCCTTGTTGCTCAAACACTTTTACCAGAAAATATCTAGACCTTAGAGATACCAATCATGCAAACCAAATTTCAACAAGCTCTACGGTAGTTCTTTACTAATAGACTTTTAACTACATGATGCAAGAGCTTAAACATGAAATACTTGAGAGCTCAAAACAATTGCCAAGTGTCAAATAAAACAAGACAATGATCTATATGAGTGTCTTTTCGATATACCATCTACCACATGCAGCATTTTCTGAACCAACACATCAACCAAGCAACTCTCCAAGTAATTTACAAAAGAAACAAGAGAGTACTTTCCACAAGAATTAACAGCTCTAAAAGAGATGCATGAAAAACAGGAGCTAAAAGCATAGCAGTAGCTAGATAAGAATACTCAAAAGATATAAGTGAAGAATATGAGTATTCACATGAAAAAGCGGAGCGTGTCTCTCTCCCACACAAGAATGCTAGGATCCGACTTTATTCAGAAAAATAAAAACAACAAACAAAAATAAAAGCAAACAGACGCTCCAAGTAAAATACATAAAATGTGGAAGAATTAAAATATAGTTTCACTAGAGATGACCTGATAAATTGTTGATGAAGAAGGGGATGCCTTGGGCATCCCCAAGCTTAGACGCTTGAGTCTTCTTGAATATTGCAGGGATGACCCACGGGGGCATCCCCAAGCTTAGGCTTTTCACTCTTCTTGATCACATCATATCATCCTTCTCTCTTGCTCCTTGAAAACTTCCGCCACACCAAACTCAGGTAACTCGTTAGAGGGTTAGTGCATAATCAAAAATTCTCATATTCTACTGTGACACAATCATTACCAAAGCTTCTGGACATTACTTACAGCCACTGATGTTTAATGGAGCAAAGAAATCCAATCAAACATAGTAAAAGAGGCAATGCAAAACGAAAGGCAGAATCTGTCAAAAACAGAACAGTCTGGAAAGACGAATTTTTTCGAGGCACTTAACTTGCTCAGATGGAAGAAGCCCAAACTAATGAAAGTTGCGTACATATATAAGGATCATGCGTGATTTTTTCAGAATTTTTCGAATTTTCTGTAGCGCATACAGCTCAAAACGGTGGACAGCAAAAATCTGTCACTGCGCAGAAATCCAATTTTAGCAACAACTTTCAACTAGAGACTTTACTTGGCACAACAATGCAATAAAATAAAGATACAAAGGAGTTGCTACAGAAGTAAACAGCACCTTGACTCAAAATAAAATAAAATGACAGAAAATAAAAAGATGGGTTGTCTCCCACAAGCGCTTTTCTTTAACGCCTTTCAGCTAGGCGCAGAAAGTGAAAATCAAGTGTTATCAAGAGATAAATCATCCAAATCATCAAAAGCTTCCTCATAACTTGTCACAATGGGTACCTCAGGTATTTCTGAAGATGTTTCATTATTTAAATTTCCCAAAGTTTTACTAAGAGTTTTATCAATTTTAAGTTCATAATGAGTCTTTGGCTTTGGCATCTTAGGAACATACATGAACTTTTGCTCCTTCCCCACATAAGCCTTCTCCTTAAACTTAAGAGAGGAAAAGGTTGAACCCAAGGTTCCCATAGCTTCTTCTAGTTCACCAATCCTATGGTTTTGATTATCAAGAGCATGTTTAGCCTCTAAAGCAGTGATTCTTTCATTAGTGCTTGCTACTGATTCAAGTAGTGTTGGAAAAAATTCTCCATAGAATTTAGTTTGTTTATAATATCCTCCAAAGTGATCTCAGTTTTAATGTTAGTAGGTGGTGTTCCTACTAAACTTTCAATTAAATTACAAGCTTCCAAAGCAGGAGTACCTAGGAAATTACCCCCTGTAAGAGTATCCAGAACATACCTATACCAACTAGTGATACCAACATAGAAATTCCTAAGAAGGATCATGGTAGAATGTTTTTTATTACATCTATGATGAGCATTACTAATCCTATACCAAGCATCTTTCAAACTTTCTCCACCTTGTTGCTTAAAGGACCGAACTTCAACTTCAGGAGTACTCATTTTAGCAAAAATAAAAACAAAACCGAAATAACAAGATAAAAACAAGTAACTAATTTTTTTGTGTTTTTGATATAAAGAAAGCAAACAAGACAATAATAAAAATAAAGCAAGACAAAAAACAAAGTAAAGAGATTGGGTGTGAGAGACTCCCCTTGCAAGAACGCCAGAAAATACTGGTGCCTAGTGGAGGCAGAAATCTTCTGAATCCAAAGCAACTCGACTTCCCCGGCAACGGCGCCAGAAAATATGCTTGATGCGTGTAAAGTCACACGTCCGTTGGAAACCCCAAGAGGAAGGTATGATGAGTGCAGCAGCAAGTTTTCCCTCAGTATGAAACCAAGGTTATCAATCCAGTAGGAAGTCAACGTTGCTCCGAAGGTGTTGGTGGAGGAATGTAGTGCGGCGCAACACCAGAGATTCCGGTGCCAACGTGGAACCTGCACAACACAATCAAACTACTTTGTCCCAACGAAACAGTGAGGTTGTCAATCTCACCGGCTTGCTGAAAACAAAGGATTAGGCGTATAGTGTGGAAAATGATGTTTGTTTGCAGAGAATGTAAAAGAACAATGATTGCAGTAGGTTGTATTTCAGATGTAAAAGAATGGACCGGGGTCCACAGTTCACTAGTGGTGTCTCTCCATAATAAAATACTAAACATGTTGGGTGAACAAATTACAGTTGGGCAATTGACAAATAGAGAGGGCATAACAATGCACATACATATCATGATGATCACTATGAGATTTATTTGGGCATTACGACAAAGTACACAGACCGCCATCCAGCATGCATCTGTGTCTAAATAGTCCACCTTCAGGTTAGCATCCGCACCCCTTCCAGTATTAAGTTGCAAGCAACAGACAATTGCATTAAGTATGGTGCATAATGTAAACAACACTAATATCCTTAGACAAAGCATTGCTGTTTTACCCCTAGTAGCAACAGCACATCCACAACCTTAGAACTTTCTGTCACTGTCCCAGATTAAATGGAGGCATGAACCTACTATCTAGCATAAATACTCCCTCTTGGAGTTACAAGCATAAACTTGGCCAAAGCCTACACTAATAACGGAGAGCATGCAAGATCATAAACAACACATATATGATAGATCAATAATCAACTTGACATAGTATTCAATATCCATCGGATCCCAACAAACACAACATGTAGCATTACAATAAGATGATCTTGATCATGATAGGCAGCTCACAAGATCTAAACATGATGGCACAAAAGGAGAAGACAACCATCTAGCTACTGTATGGACCCGTAGTCCAAGGATGAACTACTCACGCATCACTCCGGAGGCAGGCACGATGATGTAGAGCCCTCCGGTGATGATTCCCCTGTGACGGAGGAGAACTTCTGAACCCCCCGAGTTAGGGTTGACGGCGGCGGCGGCAGCGGATGTTTTCTGGAAATATGGCTCGGTCCTTTAGGGTTTTCGCGTCTGGAGGAATAAATAGGCGAAGGGGCGACGTCGGTGGAGGCGCGGGGCCCGCTCCCCATAGGGTGGCGCGGCAGGGGGCCCACCCGCGCCGCCATAGGGTGAGGGCGCCCTGCTGCCCCCCTTCGTCTCCTCTTCGGACTTCTGGAACGTGTCGAGAAAAATAGGCATCTGGGATTTTGTTTCGTCCATTCCGAGAATATTTCCAGAACAGCTTTTCTGAAACCAAAAACAGCAGAAAATAGGAACTGGCACTGTGGCATCTTGTTAATAGGTTAGTTCCAGAAAATGCATAAAAATGCTATGAAGTGTGAATAAAACATGTAGCTATTGGTATAAAACTAGCATGGAACATAAGAAATTA
Source organism: Poa pratensis (assembly GCA_947311845.1). Taxonomy (NCBI): domain Eukaryota; kingdom Viridiplantae; phylum Streptophyta; class Magnoliopsida; order Poales; family Poaceae; genus Poa; species Poa pratensis. The sequence continues at coordinate 68,434,153 of CAMZMU010000042.1, forward strand.
TAGATACGTTGGAGACGTATCATGTGGTCACTTGTAGCTGTTCGGGAGCTCCTAATCCTGTTGTCGGTTGTGCCCCGGATCGTTGTTGAAAGGCTCCGGATTTCCGCCTCGAAGGATTCCGATAGTGGAAGGTGAACCAAACCTTTGTGGTGCGGTTCATCGGAGAAGAAGGTGAAACCTTTGTGGTTGTTGAACCATTGTGTTGGTTCACATCTCTCCAACGAGACGTACTCCCTTAACAAGGAGGAACTCGGGAATACATCCTCGTCTCCGCGTGCCTCGGTTATTTCTATACCCGAGCTTTTTACTTAGGCACTTTACATTGTGATAGCCTTCGTGCTTGAAGTATTCTATATTGCTATCACCTTGTTGCTTGTCTTGCTTAGCATAAGTTGTTGGTGCACATAGGTGAGCCTAGTTTATTTAGGTTGTTGGCTTGTTAATTTAAACACATAGTTTTATTCCGCAATTATCAAGCCTAAACCGGAAAAGTTTTAATCGCCTATTCACCCCCCTCTAGGCGACATCCTTGTCCTTTCATATGTCTTGAAATTGACGAAGTTATCAGGAGCGCATAGCGCTCACCAATCCTATCCCCTATGAGTATCTTCGAAAAACTGAGTCGACTGTGTTAAAATTGATGAAGTCACCACGATAACTACAACATCTCCTTCACTGAAAAATAATCCGCTTTTAATGAGAAACACCAGTATCAAACTTAGCTTTGAATTTTGATGGTTTGGATATACAAACACACTCCTAACCATTCAAAAATATAGTTTTTGAACTTTTAAAATGAAAGATCACTGGAACTATGTAGCTAAAATGATTTCTGTGTTTGTTTTCAAACGGTAGAGGATGGACTCGAAAATTTGCGATGTCCCAAGCTCATAAGTTCTTGCATGACTTAAATATACGTATCAAACATTTAAAATCGGAAAAAGGTGGAAACAAAAATGCACGCGTATTCTACGTATGTGCAAATTTTCATAATGAAATGACATTTTATTGTCTTGTGCAAAAAAATCAGTGGGCAGAATAGGATTGTTATCTTTGTAGACTACTGTTTTTTTTTTCCGCACGTGACAACCCAAAAAATTATTTCATGCGAGATTTCGAACACTTTGTTGGCACCTTTTTAGATTTTAATTTTTTTACACTTTTTAATTGGGCAGGTACATATAAACTTGGAAGTCACTCACCGACGTCGGCGAGAACGTTCGGAGGGGGAAGGGACCGACATATGGAGGAGGCGGAGGCAGAGACGATGTCTGGATTTCTGAAAGAGATATAGGCGGCGTCTAAAATTTGATGATCGGAACATCGATTTGATCAAGAGGTGGAGAGGTACTAACGGTAGAGTCGAGAATGTGTGGCTCGGTCCAATTTTCCTCTCGGAGGGTCCTCGAATTTTGTACATGTTAGAAACACGTTGTATCTATTTATCTCAGGAATTTTAATTAGCTTTCCTGTAAAGAAAACTCCTATTAATTTTTATTTTAGAATAAAAACAATACTATCTTTTTAGTGTGCAAAGAATAATATTTAGCTACTTTTATGTCCTTTTTATTTTGATTTTTGTAGGCGATTTTATTTTGACTTGGAAGTACCGGGTAGCCCAGAGGTGGTTCAGTCGATGGATCTCTGTGCGGCCCATATACACACCTTCTGTATCCAAAGGTCGCGAAGAACAGCCGACGGGCAACACTGCAACAGCTCAAGGGTTCCGCTACGAGAGGCGGCGCCACAAGTGCAGACGACGAGCAGCGCCAGGGCACAGGACGCGGCACACGGCATACGTCGGAGGTTCTGGGAGGGGTCCGCGGAGGTCAGAGGAGCGGACGGCGGCGCCTCAACACCAGTCGCCACCACCAGCAGGCCAGCCGCGGGCATCTGTCGAGCCGGTGAGTGCCCTCTGAATTCTGATGCTCTTGCTCGATTCACCAGATCGAATCATTCGCTAGCTTGTGGCAATTTCTGTTGCTTAGCTCAATTTCTTTTGCGGTAATTTCTTCTTACATTTTCTTAGCAAGCGAGCCAAGATGTCAGAGCCGGATGCGCAGACCACCATTCTGGGCTCTTCTGTCGTCCAGTTCAGAGTAAACTACGAGCAAAGCAAGCAGCTTCCTATCGGGGAGGCCGTCGACTCCGAGGTCGTCTCGGCCGGAGGACACCTATGGCGGATTGAGTTTTACCCGCACGGAGATCCCGTCGAAGTCAATCGCGAGTACATTTCTCTCTTCCTCAGGCACACGAGCAAATCCAGTAGTGCCAAGGTCATCTTCGATGTCTTCATGTTGGGTAGGGACAGCAAGCCATCTACGTCCTTGAACGGGGGAAGAATGGTCAACACCTTCCAAATCATGCGCGATCAAGAGTTGGGTGATTCCTTTGGATGGGGTCAGTTCCTCGAGATAACTACTGTGGAGAAAGATTACTTAACAGAGGGGCACGTCACATTTGTATGTGCCATCACGGTCATCGATAACAGTCCTATTCCTGTTCCTCCTTCAGACATCGGGACCCATCTTGGCCGCCTGCTAGATTGCACTGATGGGACAGATGTGTCCTTCGTCATTGACGATGAGACATTTCCTGCTCACCGAGCAGTGCTTGCTGCCCGCTCACCGGTCTTCAAAGCAGAGTTGTTCGGTTCCATGGCCGAGTCTACAATGTCGTCCATCACGCTGCACGACATCACTCCTGTGACATTCAAAGCTATGCTTCGGTTCATATACACGGATGAATTGCCTGCAGAAGACGAGCTTGAGGACTCTTCCGCTGAGATGTTTCAGAATCTACTCGCTGCAGCTGATCGGTATGCACTTGACCGACTGAAGTTTATTTGTGCCCAGAAGTTGTGGGATAAAGTGTCGGTAGAAACAGGTGCAACTATCTTAGCTTGTGCCGAAACTTATAACTGCCACGAGTTGAAGAACAAGTGCTTTGACTTCTTTGTGATGGAGGAAAATTTCAAGGAGGCTGTATTCACTGATGGTTATGTAGCGTTGGTTATGAAATTCCCATCCATTGCTGCTGAACTCAAAAGGAGGGTTAAGAGCACGCGAATACTTCAGGCTTCAGGCGTTCAAACATAGCTCTTGTTGGAGTAATCCTGTGCATCACGTTTATCTCACCCTCTACATAGTTCTAGAAATATCTACCATGTAGTGGTATTCACTGCCATTTCTTACTAGTTAAGCTAGTAGCTAGCTGTAGTTTCTAGAATACACATGAGTTGTACCTAGTGGTACTCTCAAGAATACACATGAGTTGTAACCTGGTAGAAGACACTAGAAGCGAGCAGCACTGTAGCAGATATTTCCTAGTAGGTCGGTTGTGAAGTCCTATAAATAGGACATGTACCCCATCGTTGTAAGCAAGCTGAATAGCAATAAAGTTTTAGAAGTGTACGTGACCACATCCAGCTCTTTGTGCTAGCTCGTGTGATCCAGCTGCTACGTTTTGAGCACAGCTGAAGACAAGTGCTGACGACAAGTGGTATCAGAGGCATGTCCAAGGCTGCAACGGAGGTCGGCGAGAAGGGTGAACGCAGCGGGTACAAGACGCCGCTGCCGGTCGCAAGGCGACGCCATTCCACATCTCCAATGGCTCGACGGGGCAGCAGCCCGACACGCCGCGGTGGCGGCGAGCTGGTAGTGCGCGAGCGTGTCGTGAGGGAGAGCACCAGCTCTGCCCAATATCCGATGCTAACCCGCTCAAACTATGCTGAGTGGGCGATGGTGATGCGCGTCCAGCTCCAGGCTCAGCACTTGTGGGATGTCATCGAGTTTGGCGCCGATGACGAGCACGACGATCGAGCAGCGCTGGCAGCATTGCTCCGTGCCGTCCCGCCGGAGCTGGTGCGTACGCTGGCGGCAAAGGACAACGCAAAGGCAGCGTGGGAGACGCTCAAGACGATGCGTCTCGGCTCTGAGCGCATACGGGAGGCAAAGGCGCAGACCAGACGTCGCGAGTTCGAAGAACTTCGTTTCCGCCCAGGTGAGTCGATCGAAGATTTCTCGATCCGACTAACAAACATCGTCAGTGATCTCGAGCTCCTCGGCGACCCCATAAGCGAGTACAAGGCAGTGCTCAAGTTCCTGCGCGTGGTGCCGCGCAAGTACCGACCGGTGGTGATGGCCATCGAGCAAGTTGTCAACCTCCAGGAGTTGACAATCGAGGAGTTGTGTGGTCGCCTTATCACGGCAGAGGAGGCGTACGACCTAGACGATGCCACCAACGGCGTCAACAAGCTTCTCCTCACAGAGGAGGAATGGGCGAGCCGTCAACGACAACGTGGAAAGGGCGTATCTGGCGGCAGCGACGTCAACAAGCTCCTCCTCACTGAGGAGGAATGGGCAAGCCGTCAACGACAACATGGAAAGGGCGACGGCGACAGTAGCGGCAAGCCGGCTCCCAGGCGGAAGCAGCAAGGTGCGCAAGGAGGTGGCAGTGGCTCAGGTGAGCGTCGTAGAGGGAGTTGTCGGTACTGCGGTAAGCTTGGACACTGGGCTAAGGAGTGCCGAAAAGCCAAGCGAGACCGTGAGCAGCGCGGCGAGGCGGCTAACCTTGTGCAGGCTGAAGACGAGGACAATGCGCTGCTGATGGCAACCCATACCGAGGTGGCAGTGGCTATGCCCGCTGAGGATACGGCGAACTCCTCTACACCAACACCGGGGGAGCAAGTCTTCCTCAACGAGGAACGTGCACATGTCGAGCTTCGCAAGTCTGAGAGTGACACCGACACGGCATGGTACCTGGACACAGGCGCTTCAAACCACATGACCGGAGAAGCATCCGTCTTCGCAGAGCTCAACAAGAAGGTCTCCGGCACGGTACGTTTCGGTGACGGCTCTCTTGTCGACATATGTGGGCGTGGCACGGTGATGTTCGCTATGGACGGCGGGCGACACCGGGCGTTGACGAACGTCTACTGGATCCCGCGGATCAAGACAAACATCATCAGCATTGGGCAGCTCGACGAGATTGGGTGCCCGACGCACGTCGAAAATGGAATGATGACCATCCGCGACCGGCAGAAGAAGCTCATCGCCAAGGCTCCTCGCATGCGGAACCGGCTGTACATGGTGCATCTCCAGATCGAGAAGCCAGTATGCCTCGCTGCTCACATGGGCGAGGACGCGTGGATATGGCACGCACGCTTCGGCCACCAGAGTTTTGAAAGTCTCGAGAAGCTTGGTCGAAAGGAAATGGTGCGCGGGCTTCCGATGATCAACCACGTGGAGCAGCTCTGCGAGGCGTGCCTCGTCGGCAAGCACCGTCGCGCCCCGTTTCCTCAGGTGGCGAAGTACCGTGCTACCAAACCGCTGGAGCTCGTGCATGGTGACTTGTGCGGCCCTATCTCGCCACCCACGCCAGGAGGTAAGCGTTACTTCCTTCTCCTCGTCGACGACTACAGCCGGTACATGTGGATCGTCCTCCTGCGTACGAAGGACGAGGCACCAGAGGCCATCCGTCGCTTCCAAGCTGGCGCAGAGGTGGAGTCACGACACACTCTGCGCGTCTTCCGCACCGACAGAGGAGGGGAGTTCACCGCAACGGAGTTTGCGGACTGGTGCGCTGATCAAGGCATCAAGCGACACCTCACTGCTCCGTACTCACCTCAACAGAACGGGGTGGTGGAACGGCGGAACCAGACAGTCGTTGGCACCGCACGCTGCATGTTGAAAGGCGCCGGCATGCCAGCACAGTTTTGGGGGGAGGCGGTCACCACGGCCGTTTTCGTCCTCAATCGTTCATTCACAAGGAGCGTGGACGGGCGTACTCCGTACGAGGCGTGGCACGGAACGAAGCCAAATGTACACTTCCTTCGTGTCTTTGGTTGCAGGGCCCACGCCAAGATCACCACGCCAAACCTGAAGAAATTGGATGACCGAAGCAAGCCCATGGTGATGCTCGGGTACGAACCCGGCGGTAAGGCGTACCGCCTCTACGACCCGGCGACCAAGCGCGTCCACGTCTCCCGCGACGTCATCTTCGACGAGAGTGCTGGTTGGGACTGGAGCAACGACAACATGGCGGAAGATTATGGCGGAGGTGAGTTCACCATCGAGTACTCCTACGCGCCTGCAACGGCGACATTGCCCGCTTCACCAAACCAGTCCACAGTCACTCCTGCCCCGGTGGAGATTCAGCCTGAAAACAATTCAGAAGCAAAGTCTGTAGACACGGCGGCCACAGAACAAACCCCAGCAGGCACTAGAGAACAAGTAAGGTTTGCCACACCTCCGTCTGCACCAAACCCGGAGTTCTTCGACGACAGCAACGATCCGGATCATCCACACCGCTACCGTCGCGTCCTCGACATGGTGGAGCCCGATGCACCGGTGCCAGGCCAGGCTGAGCGCCTGCTACTCACACCCTCTGGTGAGCCATCAACGTATGCTGAGGCAGAGCACGACGAGGACTGGCGCACCGCCATGCAGGAGGAACTAAGGTCCATTGAGGAGAACAAGACGTGGACCCTCACTGACTTGCCTGCTGGTCACAAGCCAATTGGTCTCAAATGGGTCTTCAAGCTCAAGCGAGACGCCAACGGCAACGTGCTGAAGCACAAGGCGCGCCTGGTGGCAAAGGGGTACGTGCAGCGTCCGGGGATCGACTTCGACGAAGTCTTTGCTCCGGTGGCGCGTCTGGACTCTGTTCGTCTGCTTCTCGCCGTCGCCGCGCAGAAAAATGGGAGGTGCATCACATGGACGTGAAGACTGCATTCTTGAATGGGGAACTCGGCGAGGAAGTATACGTGACGCAACCGCCGGGCTTCACAAACTCCGCCAAGTCAAGCAAAGTACTGCGCCTCCACAAGGCGTTGTATGGCCTTCGTCAAGCCCCCAGAGCATGGAACACCAAGCTGGACAGCGTGCTGTGTCACTCGGGTTCACTCGCAGCCCATCTGAGCATGCCGTGTACACCCGCGGCGAGGACAGGGAGCGGCTTCTCCTTGGCGTCTACGTCGACGACTTGATCCTGACAGGCGCAAGCACTGAGACTATCTCCAAGTTCAAAGAGGAAATGAGCAGGAAATTCTGCATGAGCGACCTGGGATTGTTGACGCTCTATCTTGGCATAGAGGTCAAGCAGTCACCTGGGAGATCACCCTCAAGCAGTCCGCGTTTGCGAGCAAGCTATTGGAGAAGGCGGGCATGGCAGATTGCAACGCCGTGCATGTTCCCATGGAGCCGCGTCTGAAGCTATCCAAGGTGAGCACTAATCCACCTGTGGACGTCACTTTGTACAGGAGCATCGTTGGCAGCCTCCGCTACCTCGTGCACACACGGCCAGACATCTCTTTCGCCGTCGGCTTTGTCAGTCGCTTCATGGAAAAGCCAACGACGGAGCACATGAGCGCCGTGAAGCATATTCTCAGGTACGTTGCAGGGACACTCCACTATGGCTGCATCTACCGTTCCAGCAGCAACAACAACGCACGTCTAGTCGGCTACAGTGATGCCGACCATGCTGGTGACGTTGACGACAGGAAGAGCACGACGGGGACTCTCTTCTTCCTTGGTCAGTGCCCAATCACTTGGCAGTCCCAGAAGCAAAGGGTGGTCTCCTTATCATCCTGCCAAGCAGAGTACATTGCCGCCGCTACCGCGGCATGTCAGGCCGTTTGGCTCGGACGACTCATGGGGATCTCTTCGCCACAGACCCCATGGTCCCTACAGTTCTCGTGGACAACAAGTCGGCAATCCAACTGTGCAAAAATCCGGTTTTTCACGACCGGAGCAAGCACATTGAGACACGCTATCACTTCATACGGGAGAACGTCGAGAGCGGCTAGATTGTTGTTGACTACATCAACACCGACGATCAACTGGCGGACATCATGACCAAACCACTTGGTCGGATCAAGTTTCAGACTCTACGCAAGAAGATCGGCATCGTCGAGATCAAGTGAATGCACCAGGATTGGGGGGGGAGATTGTTGGAGTAATCCTGTGCATCACGTTTATCTCACCCTCTACATAGTTCTAGAAATATCTACCATGTAGTGGTATTCACTGCCATTTCTTAGTAGTTAAGCTAGTAGCTAGCTGTAGTTTCTAGAATACACATGAGTTGTACCTAGTGGTACTCTCAAGAATACACATGAGTTGCAACCTGGTAGAAGACACTAGAAGCTAGTAGCACTGTAGCTGATATTTCCTAGTAGGTCGGTTGTGAAGTCCTATAAATAGGACATGTACCCCATCGTTGTAAGCAAGCTGAATAGCAATAAAGTTTTAGAAGTGTACATGACCACATCCAGCTCTTTGTGCTAGCTCGTGTGATCCAGCTGCTACGTTTTGAGTACAGCTGAAGACAAGTGCTGACGACAGCTCTCGTATGGTAAGTAGTATCTGACATCTTGTCAAGCATACAATCTCCATTTTCTGAGTAGGGAGCCTGGGAGCTTGATATTGCAAATCTTGTTGAGTGCTGGGCTTAGTTGCTATCAAGTACTGATGTCGATAAGCGAGGTGAGATGGAGTGTGCTGTCAGATAACTCAGATGCAAAGTTAAGGACGTTCTGTTAAATCAGCAGCATGTTTGTGTTTTAGTTTCTGTGTTGGTTTGGACATGTCATGTCTTGAAGCTTTTAGGATATTCGCTTTTGCTGTGCTGGTGCATAACTATCTAACTCTGTAGTCTTAGGTCCGTGGGTACTATATGATCAGTGCAAGCATGTCAGAGCTGAGAACTCAGGAAGTCTGAGCTCTTATTTGTCATGACAAAGTGCCATCTGCATACTTCCCTGTGTACTACCTCTATTACTTGATTCATGTGATGCTGAAATCAGTTATATCCAGATGGGACCTATAACGTGGAAGAAAACACAAACCAGATTTTGTTTTTTTCAACGTTGCAGGAAAGGGTAAGCAAATGGTGTCAGATTTGACGTATAGGAATTTCACCTACATTGGTCCATGAAAGCAGCATCTATTTTATCTTACAGCGCTTAGTATAGCTTAGACTTTGTGGAAGATGCCCGGTTGAATGATCTCCTACCATGTGTATCCAGCTTGCTTCCTTATTTTTTATCAGCCTCTCTGCTTCTTTCAGTATAAAGGGAAGTATTCAATCCCTTGAGAGAAATAAAAAATGGCTAAATGAGATTTATTGGTAACCATTGATTTGCTTTTGGGCAAAATCTTGCCCCAAATAAGATTTATGTCAAACAGCCCCCAGTTAAGTTTGAGTAATGAAATTCGGCTTGTAGGCTAATGGCCAAATTACCTTATAATGAAAACTGTGCCCAGAACTATTCATAAGCCAGTTCTTCTAACATAGCTCATAAGTTGCAAAGAAAGCAGTAATGATCGACAGACATGCACACAGCATACGTTACTAACTTATACACGGCATATCATATAGGTTGGATTCAAAGCATTACAGATGTAGAACAATCTAACATCTTATTTGCAGGTCTGGCTACAAATAGTAACATCCACACTTCCCCCCTCTAGGAATTGTCTGATCCTACAATTGCAAAGAAATATGGGGTGAAGCCTGATGCTGAAACATTGGACATGTTCAACACTGTAGCCAGGCAGAAGGAGATGACCACACAATCAGGGTAGCGAATTCCAAACTGTTCTTTGCGTCTCTGAATTGCAGGGTGCTCATCTCACATGCCTGATCTTATTGCCGAGATTACCAACATGTGTTTTAGTTAGTTGAGTCCAGTTAGCCTGATGAAGACACCGTGTTGTATGTTTTGTCCTTCTGTCAGCACATACAATTGTGTACTTATCTTCAGCCTCGCGGCACTGTGCTGTTTTTTGTTGCATGAGTAATTTATACAGTTTGTACCGTTAGAATAGATGGATCCTGATGTTTTGATCATGTGTCACGTACATTGTGTCATTGTGTGCTTGTCGTCAGCCTCGTGGCGCCGTGCTGTTATTCGTTGCATGGGTAATTTATACAGTTTCTACAGTCAGAATAAAGGCATCCTGCTGTTTATCTGGACAGCTTTGTTGAGAGGCTATGACCACAACGCCGTGGGCGTGTTCGCTATCTGGACAGCTTTGTTGCCTCAGTTAGCAATTCAGATATCTTTTTTTGACTCTCAGCAATTCAGATGTCCGTTGCACATTCTAGTAACTTCAACAGTGGGAAATGAATCACATCCGGGACTACTTCACCGATGCCTACTCCAAAAGATGTGACTAATATATTTCTGTGCGAAAAAGCAAAAGGTAGCCCGGGCTTAGCCTTTTATTTTAAATTTTTTGAAAACGACATTTAAAGTTTCAAAAAATTCTGAAATTTTACCTAGATGTTGAATATAGTGTATTCTATCAACATGCAAATTTTCAATTCGAAAAACACTGTATTTTGAGCCACACAAAAAAGACAATTCTGAAATTTTTTGTAGGGTTCAAATTTTGGCATTGTTCACTACTTAAAGATCTTCATTTTTGTCATTTTTACTCAGCCTAGAATATCGAGTTCAAATGTATTTCTAGTTGAAACTCTGCAGATTGATAGGATACATCATTAACTACATCTAGGATTTTTTTTTCCACATTTTTTGAAGCTTAAATATCGATTTCAATTTTTTCGAAATAAAGGGCTACAAAACGCCGCCTCATTTCTGTGTGGCTATTTTTCAACACAAGATTATAAAACATAACAAAATGTCATAGGAAGAGCATGCAAGCAAGTAGGTCACAAATACATGCGGGCAAGTAGAAAGTGAAATGTTAACGCAAGCTCTTCATAGTTCACAGTACACTGATTGGCATCACAGCTAGAGCTTGCATCAACTGCCACAAGTTAGAGCAACCATGTGCCATCAGTCATCAAGACAGCAAAGTTCATCTAACAAACCCATACTCCATTCACCCCGATAACAAAATGTACAGCAGGAGCCATGTTTAGCCTGTTTGTCGAAGCAGTTCACAGCGGCCCGAGGAAATCACCAGCCAGCGTTGCAAGGAGCTGGAACTGGCGATCCGCTTTCATCCAGCGTAACCCCATGACCTCGAAGCGCACGATGGTGCCCTTTTCCAGCTTCGAGTGGTCATTCATGAAAGTCGGGTTCTCGCCCCCAATGTACTCGTAGTTCCTCATCGTCTTCTCTGACAGAAAGATGGTTTCTATCGGTCCAGATTTGAGGAACACGCCATGCTTCAGGATCTACTCCACAGAGCCGACCAAGATCTCACCTTTCATGGGCATCTGAATGGTCCAGGTGAATGTGACAGGGAAAAGAACATGTCCAGTGCGCTCACAAACTATACCTTCAGATATTGCATTCAGCTCATTGATAGCGATGTAGAAGCCATGCTCCTTGGAGGCCTTCCTGTTTGTTATGTCCTGCAGAAGACGGAGCAACAGACCCTCAGGGCTCAGTTCGTCAGGAGCGACCAAAACATTCCAAGACATCTCCGCCTGAAGAAAAACCATGGTTGATTACCTGCCAAAAGTTAAATTTACATCTCAGCCTTTGAGTGCTTCAGCAATCATTCACTGAATGTCATAGTGACAAGTGCTTAAGGAATTACAGGGCAGAAAAAGTGAAAATCATTTCTTCTGTTACAGAGGTCATGCAATTGCGAATTGAAGTCCATAAACAAACATAAAATAAAATTGGCAGAAACAAATAAAATAGTTAGGCATGCTACACTAACAGCTCAGCTAGAATAGCTGGGTGGCCATGGTGTTTCTAATTCCTACAAATGAGTGGGTGGCCTTGGTGTTTCTACTTATTGTGTTTAACTCTATTTTCTAGAACATTATTATGTAACAATGTATTAGGCATGCCACACTAAGAGCTCAAATTTACGGTTTTTATACTTCTACATTATAAATTCTCAGGAATTGTTTTCAGGAACGCGGGGGAGATCACACCTTTTTCTTTATAAAAGAAAGGAAAAACCAATATAGACCTGTTTGCTATATATTGTACACACCAATTGTAGAAAAATAAAACTTGTCGTCAATTTATATAAGAGTAAATGTTACAAAACCACAACTATTGGGTCATAGTTTCGGTAAATCAAAACTTCTAGTGCATTTGTGAAATTGTAGTTTGCACTAGAAGTTATGCTTTTCTGAAACTATGCCCCAATAGTTGAGGTTTTTTTGACATTTGCTCTTATAAATGTATCAAAAGAGTTGTGCTTAAGCATCCTTAATGAAAACTTCCCCAAATTATGTTCTCATTGCGCAAGGTAGTACCCTATGGGGTAACCAATTGACATGCACGGAGATATATAAAGGTTTCGGAGACTGCGCGTTGCACCATTTATACAGAAGTTTGTTGTTGCTAGTTCATTTGCCTACTCAGTTACAGACTTACAGTTAGTTCTATGTTAAAAATCCTTAATTCTTGAGCACGATTTGAGGGGTTCTGATAGTGTTTTTGGTGGATGATCTTGGTGATTTGCACCGTCTAGCTAAAAACACTCTCTAATCCACTTTCAAACACTTAACACAGTAGACCAATCCCACCGTCGCTTTGGTCGACTTCCTTGCCTTGGTGCCACGGTACGTAGTAGGTCACTCAAGTAACCTTAATTAGCCAATGAACCACCATCCTTAGGTGCCATCTCCGGCGAGGCCAAATGTCACGACCACACAGCCACGACATTCAGAGATGGCGCAGCGAGCTCGACTTTGTGAATTGTGACGACCGGAAGGCGAGCGTCACGATTGAAGCCAAATTTCGTGACCACAACTACAAGCCCTCCGCGCCAAAAGCCGTTGCCTTCGTCCCCTTATTCCGCCTCTATCGGCCGGTCGGCCCCTTATTTGCCGCCGCAAGTCACCCCTTCGCCCCACCTAAGTTCCGAAACTGGCTACTTTTTTGGAAGCCAACCTTCAAATGCGAGAAAACCCCAACGAGTTTAGTTGCAAAAACTCACGCGGATTATTTTCACGAATAGAAAATTACTTCATCCGTTTCCAAATATAAGATGTTTAAACTTTTTTAGATTCACATGTATCTACACACGTTTAGTGTGCCTGTTCACCCATTTCATCCGTATCTAAACCACATTTGAGATACCTAAAACATTTTTTTTATGCGAGGAAAATAGATATATATTAAAACCAGGTCCTTACAGAACACACCAGAACAAAGTTAAAATTACAATCAAATCCTTCTGGAGCTCGGAGACGAAGATGAAGCAGAATGTGCCGCCGACGCGCCGCCGCTGCTCCTCCCTTGACGCCTTGGATCGGAGGAGTCCCCCTGCGGACGGGAAGTCGACGAACCTCGACTCCAAAGAGACTCCACCCTGCACCACCGTCGCCACCGCCTGGCTTCAAAACATCTAGATCTTCTGGAAACTTCAAGATCTGGCGCCGCCGCACCACGGCCGCCGGCGAGGGAAGGGCCCGTACCGCAGCTACCAGGAGATGCGCACGAACCAGGGGAGGCAGGTCCATGGCTCGACTCCACCGAGCCGCGCCATCGACGAGGACGACCGCCACCGCAAACCACCACCCCAGCCTCACCACCTCGCCTCCGCCGCTGGGGATGGACCCACACACACCTACATGTACATAAGACGGGATCCGGGGCTCCCCCACCCTCCCGCCGCTGGAGCTGCCGGCGGAGGGGAGGGGAGCCGGCGAAGTCGCCGCCGGTGAGGTGGAGCGCACGGGAGCTTCACAAATCGCCTCTCCTTCTACTGTAGCGGGGGAGAGGATAGAGTCCAAGGTCTCTAATAAAGGCCAGAGTTTACCTAAAACATTTTATATTTAAAAACGGAGGATGTAGACGTCAAGAGTCCTAATTCTTTTGAAGAAAATTCAGGAGTCCTACATAGAATCAGATTAGAGCTAGTTCAGATTCCGTTTAGGAGAGTCATGACTGATGACACGTGAGTTTGTAGACCACCAAATCGGACTGCGGGACTGCGGAGTTTGTATCGCATACAGGAAGCCTCGTGTGGCAGGCCCGGCCCATAGGCCGGGCCGACGGGGCGCCCGCCCCGGGGCCCTGGGAAGAAGGGGCCCTGGCCCAGGTAATAGTCCTAGGATAGTTCTGTACTAGGTACAAGAAAAAAAAAGCCCACTAAGCTATTATCACACATGGATCGGTGCAGTTAAAAATCTAATCCATCGCTACAATGCTGCACCACTCGATGGATATTCTCTGTGCTCGGCTCGGCTCGTCTCTAGTCTGTACTCTGTAGTCTCCTCGTCTCCTCACCAATATTTTTCCATTCTATAATGAATCTATGATGTAGGTAGGGATAAGAAAGTGAGACCTAATTATTCAACCAAAAAATTATACTAGTCATGTATAAAATGGACTATAAGTGAGACAATTGGGTCTCGTTTTCACATCCTTTGTTCTGTGAACTATTACATATACTCCCTCCAGTCCTAGTTAACATTTTGGGAGAACAAACTGTGGTAATTAAAATTTGTATATGCTTCACAACAATTTCTTTTTGGATCGGAGGTAGTATGTAATTTGCGGTTTCTGCTTCATAGTTCCTCTTCATAGACCATGGATCTATGTACTTAATAGCTTTGGAATAACAATACATTCTTTAAAAAAATGTTTACACGGGCCCTATTTTGTCTTCTCGCCCCAGGGCCCTGAATATGTGTGGACCGGCCCTGCGTGTGGGGCCAATCCTCTGTCGGGTTGGACGGGAACGTCAGGTTTGCAACGTGATAGGAAGGACGAAAGTTTAAGTTTTACAAGTAAAAAAAAAAAGTTCAAGTTTAGCTTCACCCGAAAATTTCTTGCCAACGTGTGTGTGCTCAACTTTGTGAAGTTTCAGGTCAGGTCAATTTTCTCTCGGCTAGATATATACGTACAAGAAGTCGAGAACAAACTTTTATCGACGCATGTAAATCGATCTAAAGTTTCAAACCCCGCGGAAATTGGCGACCGTTCTTGGCTCAAGGGTTTCGCCTCCAAATTGTGCGGATCAAGTTGGGAGGGGGCACGCGATCTACGGCGGAGGATTGGAAACGGGTGCAACGGCGTCGGAGGAGCGGCGGGCGGCAGTGAGTGTTCTCTGATGATCTTGTTGGGTTCCTCGGGTTAAGTGATTTGCTAAGGGTTTCTCTGCAGGCGGCGAGGCAGAGGAGGTGGACACACGGCGTGAGGAGGTTACCGATCGCCACCACCGGCCGGCCAATAGCCACCACCCCAGCAGCTGGAACCCAGTGAGTGCCCTCTTGTGCTCTTATTCCGTTCGCCGGGTTGAATCATTCGCCAGATTGTGAAGCACTGTGACATTTGTGAAAACTTCTTCTGCTTAGCTCAATTTCTTGCGGTAATTCCTTCGTACATTTGCTTAAATTTGTTCAGTGAGCCAGCGAGCCAAGATGTCAGAGCCGGAGGGGCGGACCACCATTGTAGGCTCTTCCTTCCAGTTCAGAATCGACTACGAGCAAGTCAACCAGATTCCCATCGGCAAGGCCGTCTTCTCCGACGTCGTCTCAGCTGGGGGACACCTCTGGAGGATTAAGTGCTTCCCGCGTGGGAAGTTGGAAGCATACAAGGGCGAGCATATTTCTATGTTCGTCCTGCACATTAGCAAAACCAGAAGCGTCAGGGCCAAGATCGAGATCTTCATGATGGGTGCGGACGACGAACCATCATCGGAGTTACGAAGGATTTCTGGAACCTTTGGAATCAGTGGGTCCGACGTCTCATGGGGATGGTATCAGTTCATGAAGCTTACTGATCTGGAGGAAAATTTCTTAACAGAGGGACACGTCACATTCGTATGCACTATCATCGTCATGGATAACTGTCCTATTCTGGTCCCGCCTTCAGACATCGGGACCCATCTTGGCCGCCTGCTAGATTGCACTGATGGGACAGATGTGTCATTTATCATTGACGATGAGACATTTCCTGCTCACAGAGCAGTGCTTGCTGCCCGCTCACGGGTCTTCAAAGCTGAACTCTTCGGTTCCATGGCCGAGGCTACAATGTCATCCATCAGGTTGCACGGCATCACACCTGCAACATTCAAAGCTATGCTTCGGTTCATATACACGGATGAATTACCTGCAGAAGAGGAGCTTGAGGACTCTTCCACTGAGATGTTTCAGAATCTTCTCGCTGCTGCTGATCGGTATGCACTTGACCGACTAAAGTTTAGTTGTGCCCAAAAATTATGGGATAAATTGTCCGTCGATACAGTTGCAACTATCTTAGCTTGCGCCGAAACCTACAACTGTCAGGAGTTGAAGAACAAGTGCGTGGACTTCTTTGCGGTGGAGAAAAATTTCAAGGAGGCCATGTTCACAGATGGTTACGCATTCTTAGTTCTGAAATTCCCATCAATTACTGCTGAGCTAAAAAAAGAGGGTTATGGCATAACATGTGTAACTTCAGGCGTTCAAGCATAGCTCTAGTATGATGTTTTGCTATATGGTGAGTAGTATGTGACATCTTGTTAAGCATGCAATCTCTATCAGAACAATTCAGATGCAAAGTTTAGGACGTCATGCTAATCACCAGCGCATTTGTGTTTTTTTGTTTCCCTGCTGGTTTGGACATGTCGTGTCCTGAAGGTTTTAGGATGTTCACTTTTGCTATGCTGGTCTAAGTATATTTAAGCGCTTATGTTGTCATGACAAAGTTCTGGAGCATGCCTTTTTGCATACTTGTCTGTGGACTTCTATAACTCGATTCATGTGATACTGAAATCAGAGATGTCCAGATGGAGCCTATCATGTGCAAAAAATACATACTAGGTTTTGATTTTTCGAAGTTGCGAGAAGAGAAATCAGTTCGCTGACTGGTAAACTAATGGGTGTGTCCTATCCTAAATACGGGCTGTTTTACGGCACGGAAGGACTAACAGGAGCCGTGCAAGCCGCCAGATTCAACGACCAAGATAGCTCAATACTTGCGCACCGAAGCGCCTAACAAAGAGAAAATGGGTAGATTTAAAAAGCAAGTCCGGGAAAGAATTTCCATATCCCGGCAGGGGGAGATCGAAATTTCCCATCCCCACTCGCCAGGCCGCCGTCGCTTCCAGCCACTCGCGGCGGCGATCGATGGCCACGCGGATGGCCAGGAATGGAGGAAGGGAGTCGCGCGGCAAGAGGAGGGTACGACCGGGGCAGCCGCCTCCGGGAGGGAGTGGATCCAGACGCTGTGGAAGGAGGTCAGGAGTAGCTCCACCCCGACCGTCGCCGCACCTCACCTTCCAAGCGCCGCCGAACGAGCAGACGCGTTGCGGCGGCTGATGCATCGGAGAGCAGCCCCTCCGCGCATGGTCGAGGATGGTGAGACGCCGGCGATGGCGCACGCTGCTGATGGCGCACGGCTGCTGGGTTTCGTCCTGCCCAGTGGAGGTCAGCGACAAGGAACTCTTCCTTAGGGGCGCTTCTGCTCAAATTCTGAATGAGCATCTTAGATTGTATTCCCTACTGAACTGTGGAGGTCAGCGACAAGGAACTCTTCCAACGACGGCAGGCGGCGCCGCGAAGTGCGTTTCCATCTAGTTGAAGGAGATAACTCTTGTCGTTTGAACGACTCGGCGATCTTTCTACATCGGGGCGGCGTGCGATAGCAGTCTGGATCTATCTCCAGTCGTCCTCCAGTCGACGGCGTCAACAAGGAACGGCAGCGACGGTGCGGTGACGCGCAGGCTGGCAGCTCGGGCCGGCTCGATCTGTTTTTTTAGATGCAAAAAAAGGCTCGATGACCCAAAAAAAATTTTTCCAAATGTCAAAAAATTCAAAAAAAAATTTTTGCATGTAGTCCAACATATTTCAAGTCAGCACAAAAATTGGCATGGTGAAAAAACTTTTTTTGCAACCTGTGCAAAAATGACAAAAATCTGACATACCAAAACGTATATGTACGCGTCCGAATTTGTCTTTTTTGTACAGGTTGCTAAAAAAGTTTTTTCACCATGCCAATTTTTGTGCGAACACACCATGTTGTAAACTACATCCGGATTTTTTTTCGGAATTTTTTGACATTCAGAAAAAAAAACAAAAATAAAATACATAGTGGGAGCATCTAGACCCCTGAGCCGTTATGGATTTCCGCTCGATCTGTGTCTTTGTGTCTAGCTCTCTTTCCTTTTTGTAACTGTCCTGCTCGATTTGCTCTGGTTACCCCTTATATTTATAAGTTTCCTAAACTAGCCCAAACAATACTACTACCTCATAGGACAAGTAAATTGTACCGTAAAAGAGCCTCCTAAATACAGAGTGTTTTTCCTTGAAATTGGTCTTATGC
The DNA here is from genome assembly GCA_947311845.1 of Poa pratensis. Lineage (NCBI taxonomy): Eukaryota > Viridiplantae > Streptophyta > Magnoliopsida > Poales > Poaceae > Poa > Poa pratensis. The sequence continues at coordinate 68,452,349 of CAMZMU010000042.1, forward strand.
AATATACAAAAAATGTAGTGCTATTTTTTTCATAAACTGAATATTTGAAAAACATCATACAAGTAATATTACAGATAAAGAAAGCTGGAAAACCAGAAAACCATCAAAGAAGTAATATTCCAATATCCCAAGGGCTTCCATCCTAGCCCTGAATGCAAGTTTGTCCACCTTTCATTCCACCGTTCCCCTCTGAATATTGTTGTTTCACCGCCTACCATTCACACAAAGGCGTGTTTTTCATTTCTTTTGTGAAATGAAAAGGTGGAAGCATACCAATGTCAAAGCGGGTGCCAAATGCTTGGTGAACTTCATCTCGGGAGAGTTGTCCCTTTTTTCATATCTTTTGTGATGTTGCCCCTTTAGTGTGTGTGTGTGTGCGTGTGTTGCACTTAATTAATGAATAGGTGAGTATTTTGAAAAAACTGTGCTAATCTTTTGCATCTCTAAGTTACAGGGTGCTCTGAGGCCTTGGCCATGTAAAACTTGGAACCTCTTTCTCTCTTAATTAATGAATAGGTAAGTATTTTGAAAAAACTGTGCTAATCTTTTGCATCTCTAAGTTACAGGGTGCTCTGAGGCCTAACTCCAACAGCTGCTGCTATTATATTTCTGTGTGGCTATTTTTCAACACTAGATTATAAAAGATAACCAAAATGGCATAGGAAGAATGCAAGCAAGTAGAAGGCCACAAACGCATGCGGGCAAGTAGAAAGTGAAATGTTAAACCGCAGGATCGACAAGAGTTGACAGTACACTGACTGTCATCAAGGCTAGAGCTTGCATCAACTGCCACAAGTTACAGGGTATTCGGATCAAGCCATAGGCCCTAGTTTTGCCTGCATCCGACCACAGCCGTGCTTCAGCGATGATGCAGTGGTGAATTGAGTGCAGCGGCGTAGCAGAGTTCTGAAGACAAGCTGGGTGAGAGCGGTCTGTGAATTCTGGAGCTCCTTCCTCTTTGCCGGCAGCAACGCTTCTCGGAAGCTGATCAGCCAATTCTGGAGCGAGGTAGTGCCCCAGATCATTGGCGCGGTTCGTGATCTGCGTGTGGTAATTTTGTGTAGTTTGGGCTACAAGGCGTCTAGGCTGCTCGGCGTTGCGGCTCGTTTCCGGGCAGGGGAAGCCAGAGCTGTGACAAGTATCGAGTGGGCGACGACACTATGTTACTTGTGATGTTTTCTTTCCCAGTTTTCCTCATAAACTCGGTGGCATACTAGCATGCACGGTTTTTTGACCCGATTTGCCTTATAAACTAGCTCAATCCATCATCATAAGAGTCCTCATGTTGTTATTCAAAAAGAATTATAACACAAGTTCAAATTTACTTGGCCATGCCACACTAATTTGCATGACTCTAAGGCCCCGATCCATTTGGCCTCTATGTCCATTAAGAGCCCAGCCGAAAAGAAACCAAACACAAGACAAGCAAAACGAAGCATTCTCAGCGCTATGTATAAGAAGTGACCCTTTTGTACCTGGTTTTGGTTTCTCTTGAGTATACAGAGTACACCGTGAAGTGTATTTCATGTCTGTACTCCATGCAATGTACTCCATGTGCTATGTGTAGAAAATATACTCCATTCAGGACAGAAGAATTCTTGTGCTTTCTTGGTGTGTACTTTGTAGAAAAATATAAAACAAAAATATATAAAATCAAGGGATCGAGGAGCTGAGAGCCAGAAGTCCGAACTGCATCATATCTTACTTTTAAGTGGTCTGGCGACAAAATTCAAGGGCATAATCAGAGACCAAGAACAGCAGCCATACACACGGCAATAAAGAACAACGTAGCAGCCAAACTCCACCGTCCTGTAACAGAGTGGACATGTACTTGTCACAGCTCCCAAATAGCCCAGCGGTGGCACCATGCTCTCCTGGAACTGGAAGCAGAAGACCTACCCAGAAAACTAAGAAAAAAGATACTCCTATATTATAGCCCTTCCATTCCATGAATAGATATTATCCAGGCAAGCGCCTCGCTGACCACTACCAAGTACAAAAAGAAATATACAGAGCCGAAGCGATGATTATTAACAAACAGTTTCCTGCATCTACATTATTGTACACACAGTTCTCCGCCGGACGCGAGAACAAATGTTGTTGTCCAGCCATCCAGCCCTACACAGATGCCAATGACGTCCGCCAAGTTCAAGATCACAATCCCAAACGTGAAGGCCTCAGGATCAAGCAAAAAAGGGCATCATGCTCATCTCGCCTCGAGAAAAAGCGCAGACATCAATCAAGAGATTGGAACTGATACCAAACAAAAAAAAAGTGGCAGCCAGGAGCTTGCTGGAATACCAAACAAAATAATACGCCTAGTTCCTAGCTATCTCACGCATGCCTTCGTTCCTGCATTAGTATGATCGGCAAGATGTTACTGGAAGAACGACAGAAGACATTGAGTCAATATTAGCCTAAAAAATTCTAGAGAGCTAAAATTAATCTGGTCACAACTCGAGACATATATAGTCAAGAAAAAAGATTGTACAATATTGTTTCTAGAAAAATACTGCAATTTACTGTGCAGTGTGGCATGTAAATCCATATTAGTGGGTGTCCTTTTGTGTGTATGTGATGTCCTCCTTATTTGTGGCAAAGCTCAGCCCAGGCCTTACATGGAACCAAAATCATGGAATGGAGCTTGCAATAGAACTACTGAATACTGATAAAGTACATAAAGTGCATCATTCTGGATTCTGAAATGTACAAGTGCGTCATGGGAACATTTATATTAAAAGTTAAAAGAGACACAAAAGCATTGATTATAGGTAAACAAGACAAGATCGCAGCTTTAAGATGCACATAGACAATCTAGAGAATTGACCAAAAACATACTTGTCTGTGTTGACCCTTTGGCTAATGCTCTGTCAGAATCAGCTTGTACCAAATAAGGTGCAATGAGGGCATCCAATTTGACAACCCAGAGTGCAACTGCAGACGTTGTTTGTGGCATCGTTTGGAAGTATACAGTAATGTCATCCAGATATGAACTAAAGCTTGCTGTTGAGGAACTTTGGTACAGCCAATCTTCATCAATTGCCCCAACAAAATCAACAAGAACCTGCAAGGGAGTAATTTGCTTGAAACTTAATGAAAGTCTGTTCTCATATTAGATGTAAACAGGGGAAAAATAACTGACCTGCAAAAGCTCTGGTAGTGATGATGTTCGTCGCAGCCGCTTAACCCACAGGCTGTGTGAAGACTTCATCCACAAACCGGCAAAAGCTGCCGCAGGCATGCGTGCCTACATCAGGATACATTATAAGGAAAAACAAAATTAAGAAGCTGCCATGGAATGCATATGCTTTTTGTGAACATACAAACAAGTGGCTGGCAATCCAATACATGTACATAACTCAAACTTTGAGTCACCATGTGATCCCAGAAAATAAACTGCATAGTTTTTAGTACTCACCTCAATAGCATGAATGGCTGCTTTAAGTGCCTGCAGCTGTGAAGGAAGCACTTTATGATTTGGCACGTCGTACAAATCCTCAGGCTCTCTGCACGTTGCCACATGTATAGCATATCTTTCTTCAAGATCAAAACCAACCTCAAAAGTAGAATGGCATATTCTACAGTGTTTTTCATCTCTCCAATACAGATCATGGCAACTTTCACAATGAACGAGTGATTCCTTTAATGACCTCTTGCCACACTTAACAGCAGTAAGAGAAGAATAGAAAGAAGTCCAGATCCATTTATCTAGCGCTTGCAACCTTTCCCACTTCACTATCTTCTCATCACTTCTCCTCCCAACTTCGGTTTCCATTGCAGAAGATGCATTCAGAAGATTACCAGCTGGATATGTGGGAACAGAAGCACTGTCAATGTCTGATAGGGGTGAAGCTCCATCTGCACTACTTGGCTTGGGTGAATCTCTGTTTCCACTACTTGTCTCGGAACGAGAAGAATCAGATGATGCTGGTATCGCAACTGCATTCCCATCATCCAAGTGTTTTTTCATGACTTCAAAAAGACAAGCTTGCCTCTTTTTCATTGATGCAAGAAGATGAGCTTCCCTGGTGCCTCTGATGTCTAGGACAGACAGCAGCGAAAGTAATTCCTGCATTGCAAAATAGAGAGATAGAACAGTAACTTTATTAGTTTAAACTCAAGCGATTAAATACGAGGCAGAGACAAAGTTGTAAATCTAAGAAATTAAGCAGGTGGACAACCTGTGGTGAATCGATCACCTCCCAGTGACCATCTTCTGAGGACTCAAAGTAGACCCTACGATGCCCTGGATCATCTGCCCTACAAGGGCCAAGGAAAAGCCAATAGTTGTTATACCTACGGTCTGATCCTAAGAGAACGATTTGTGGCTGATGTGCAAATCCTGTAGACAACTCGTTAGCTCCAGAGTCAGCAATGTAGTTCTGACTTTTCAGATTTCCTGACTGTCCTCGCATAGAAGAATCAAAACTCGGCGAGCTTCCTGGTCTATTTAAGTACTCGTCACTAGATTGATAAATGGTTCTCGTCAACTTCTTTATTTTCCCACCTGAGGGATATGACTGTGCTCTCTGTATGTTAGACAGGACACTTTGTGGTTCCTACAAAAGGTAGAAAATAATAATATAAGGTCCTGCAGTTTACCAACAGCCAACAGGGCATACAAATAGAGAATGGAACATTTGTATGAAGGATGGACTCGAACTTGGCACGTGAACACAATAAAGTTATGCAAAACAACAGATAAATGACTATGATATGTATCTTCACTTCCAACTTCAATTAACAGTTATACAGTAGCCTAAAGCAAGCAATCTCCACTTATATTGTCCATCTACAGTATCCTAGGGCCAGAACAAAATAAAGTTATGCAAGAGAACTGAGAAATGATTATGAGATGTACGTTCACTTCGAATATTTAGATTGACAGTTATGCAGTAGCCTAAGGCAAGCGTGTTCCACTTACATGTATTCTCAACTTGCAATGTTCATTTCTTTTAAACATGCCACTAGCCATGAGGAGACAAGGGCATAGTATAGCTAGAATAATCAATTCGAAGTGTAACATATTTGTATTAGTTGTGGATAAATGAATAAAGCACATCAATAGAAGAAAAAAATCTAAGACAAATTTGCATGAATGGTTCAAGGGTTGGATAATTTAAGAGGGAAAAGAACTGCAGCAATAAAGCCAGAAATCGCCTACAGAGGAGACTTTGCTCTCGCCACTCATCTGATCACTTTTAAGAACATCCAACTATTCACATAGTTGCAGTACCAAGCCAGAGCACTATGGTCAGGTAGCAAACTTCATGATACATAAAAATTAACAATAACGGAATAGAATAATGATCTTTGAAGTCCAGGATGGTCGTTTTACAACTTCAGTAAGGTTTAAGCAATGTTGTCTTCAACTTCCCCCATAATGATATCTATACTACCTAATGTCGTCATGATATCAGTCAATTTCATTTCTTTTTAACTAGCTGAGGGAGAATTTGAAAATTAATAAAACTGGGTGGACGAATTTTTCATCTCCAGGGGAAAAGGCTATCATATCCTACTAGAAAAATTCCCAATTCACCTTTTGGGGCTTCCACTCTTACATAAAGCTCTTGCTTTGACAATTCAAAATTGGGTGAAGGTTTTTCACAAAACAAAAATGAGATGCAGCAACTGAAATATATCGAAAGAGAGTGAAGATTACCTCAAGCCTTGGAACAGAACCAGCACCAGAAACAACATCCAGTAAAGCAACCAGGCAATCCAATTTCTCATCGATGCTTAGATCTGAGTATTCGCCTTCCATCAACCCCAGAAGCCATCGTTCTCCAGAATAACTTTCATCAATTTCACTGCATTTATTCATATTATTTTGCTTCCTCCTAACAATTCTACTTTCATACTCAGGAAAACTCAACTCTTGTGGACCAACAGATTCATCTCCACTGCTGCTAGCATCCCCATCATCAACAGTTCCAGAATCCTCGGTATCTGACCTGGGATCTTCTTTTCCTTTAATCCGAGGATCAACACGGAGACGGTACGCAGAAGGCGCGATCTTCTCAAATAATGTGATGTCACTAGAGAGAGTTGAAAATATCGACTGCTCTACATCTGATGCGCCTGAGAGGTTGAGATCGATAATCTGAAGAGAGAACAATATAGTAAATGCTATAGAGATACTCAACCAAAAATATATATAGAAGACCAGCTGTCATAAATATTATTAGTTTATTTCTGATATTGTAAAGAAAAATACCTGTGGTGATTTGGCAAGTTCAGATACCTTCAACCCACCACTTCCTTTCTTAGACAATAGTGCAAATAATTCACCTTTCAGTGTACGAGGACGTAGCCCATATTTAACCATTTGATTTTTCTCCTGTAAGGTGGGAGCAAAAGGAAATATGTTACTTTCAAACATGCTTGAATTACTTGTAGACTATTAGGGAAATCTATCGGTACAGCATATATAAAATTATAGGTAGCTGTAGCCTGGAAGGCATGCACCCATGTACAAGTGCTAAAAGGATCTACAATAATGAGGTGCATCATTAAGTACCTTGTTAAAGAAATTCCGATTCAGCGTATGGTGATCTGAACCAAAACCTGAAGCTACAAGAACTTGGCGTAGTATTTCAACCCAAGTGAGAGAATTCAGGGATTCGATCCAAAAATTCACATCAAATTCTTGTTCTCTAACCTGAAAGAGAAATATTTTACGTTAACTACAATAACATCGACTACATAGGTTACCAATATGATTATACAAGCAAATCATTCAGTTATTATGAATTTCGCATAAGTATTGAAACAGGAAGAAGATACGCAAGATGACAGTTCTCATATGTATCCAATCGAGGCATTCGCCCTAATGACAGCAGCATGAAGTAGTCTGAAGCAACTAACACTCCAGTTACCATTCATCAAATCTATAAGAAAAGAGTCAAGGAAATTTATAAAATACAAACTAACTCGGAGAAACACAAACTCTGTTCTGCATTCTGTGAGAAGATGCATGACAACACGAACACATCAACCGAAGCAGAAGTTTGGCGCTGCGGTTGAGACAAAGCCACGGTATTAAGTGAACGCAAATAGGAGAAGAATAAGCATACGCAATCTCTTTGTATAATTTTTGTAGTTTATCGGATCCTACAGAACGGTATGATGTCACACTTATTGCATGATCTCATTTACGCAATACTCCCTCCATTCGATAATCCAAGTTCCCTCTTCTATTTCAGAATTTTTTAAATTGCAAGCCGGAGTATTTAAGACCCCTAAAATCTAGCTCTGACCTCCCATTTATCCTTCAACAACAACTGCTATATTCTGCACGCACGAGAGATGAGGGCCTCCTTTGTCTCTCCCGGGCGGAGATCCAAACGAAGCATGCAGCAGCCAATGCATGCGGGTTTATGTGGCCCGCGATTGGCTATAGTTATTAGCAGCTAGGGTTATTAGCAGGAGAGATATTAGGAGAGAGGATTATTAGGAGGGGAAGTTATTAGAGGTGGTTATCTCCTTGTTCCACGGGATTTGGCCCTCTGGCCTAAGATTCCCGAACAGAGGGAGTACACATTAAGACGAACACCACAAAATAGTAACATTGCTACTAGATAATGGACTCGATTCATCCTCCACAGTCGTTTATTAGACCCGGTTTGTCCTTATTTGCCTTCAAGGAAATCATTAGGTCAATATCCAGAGGAACAGTAGCATAACAAAAAAAATGCATGGTAATGAAACGGCTCGACAAATTGCTCAGCTCCCTCCAGCACCAAGAGTCTAAGACCATACACTTTGACTTTCAAATGCAGCATCATATTCAGACTATAAATTCCATACAACGTGCAACAAACTTACCAATACGTCTGCCAACATAAATAAATGTGTGACTAACAAGAATCAATGAGGCTGAAGAAAAATGATAAAATAAACCTACAACTAAGTTTTCCGCTCATTCAAAATTCATAGGTGGACTGCATGACAATACTGAAATGACGCCACAACCTAATAGCTCTCAAACACTAAAAAAATGTAACTGAATGCTTGAAATGAACAAAAGTATACAGCAGCATTTTCAAAACTCACAAAGTTCAGAAAGCTTAAAAATCTGCTGTCTTTAGACGATCGTGGAACAAACACACTGCTGCCGCCCCTTTCTGTGTTTAACATAAGTAGCTTGAGAAGACTGACATGTACTTTCCCCAATAACAACGAGTCCTGGAGGTCACATTTGCACAATAAGGAATAATAAATGAATCATGCCAACTCCAGGGATGTTTTACCAAAACAAAATGTACCTTGTCATGGAATGCTTGTACAAAGTCATCAAATGTAAAGGGATGGACATCCATGGTACCAAAATGTGTGTAGATAAACCGGACAACCTGCCAAGAATATTTTCCAATTAACAGAGGTTGGCCAAATTCCAACGTAAAAGGTAGTAGAGAAAAGGTGGACACATCAAATTTACAAACATGACAGTAACACACACATCAGAAGCAAGAAAGAATCTAACAGTTAACCAAGTTTCAGAATGTATGACACGAAGGGTACTAAGCTTTTTAATGACATGTATAGGTCATTAATGTTCCACAGTAAGCTAAACAAAATAACCAAACTACATATATATAGAAGACGTGTAAATGCATATCTACAATATTCCAACTCCTCGAGTGTAAATAAATCTAGCTAACTATTGCTTGGATTTATGAACAAAACCAGTAGCCGGATGGAAATATTCTCAAGGCCAATCTTATTCGAGGACAGCAATGAGCCAATAAGGTGCACCCATTCATTAACAGTGCAGAAAATTCCATAAGTTGACAAAAGTTGGACAGATATAAGACCCGTGGGCTATTTTCATAATTTAATGAGGTATTCTATCAACGATGATAATAATAATACTCTTGCACTCTCACAAAATAATGTATTGCATATAACCTGGAAAAGCTTTTTCACCATTTCAGGTGATGATTCCCAAGGTTTTGTGGGAAATGGCTGTTTCATCCTCACACTTGGCGGCGGAAACCTGGCAAGTAAATCTGCAAAAAAAAGCATTAAGCCTTAAGTGAATTGGCTATACTACAGAACATGAGATCAAAGAGGTACAGGATAGTATTGCACCTTTACAAAGGGGACAGCCATGTCTCCCAGTTGAAGAAAGATGAGCTGAACATCTTAACGGGTTAGGGCCTGCTTGTAACTCACTGAGCTCAAGCTCCTCATCGTCAATTAAAGTTGCCTGCTCAGTTTGTAGTTCTGAAGATTCTGATTCATCAACTGAAAGAAGGCACTCCACTGGAGGATGCTCCGTCAGATCAGTTACTCTGCTACATGGAACCTAAAATAGGGAGAAATCACCAATTGATGTTCCACTTAACCAGATTAGCAAGGTCAAATTTCATTTTATTTGTTTGCTTAACTAGTCTAGGATTCTAGAATACTAAAAGTTTGCTGCTTTTTCCATATTATACTCTGGCAGGGAAGAAAGTTTACCTTCCTTTTACTCGGTGGAGGTCTACTCTTTTTGTTTACTTTCTTCCGTGGCAAAATTTGTTTCTGCGAAGAGGAAATTCTGAGTTGCTAATTCAACTAAAGACAATTTCAAATAGCATAGGTTGTGCCAGGTCAAATCAATTAAGTGACTTACTTTGACAGGCTTTCCACCAGAATCATCGAATGGTCTCAGTGACCTCAAGCAACCAGTTTCATCGATAAAACTTGAGCCATCTTGAATTTCTGCATTTTGGGAATACATTGCATGCCACACTGTCATTAAACCTTTGCCAACTCCATGCTTCCTCACAGGATCATTGTTCTCACATGGCAAAGTGGATTTCTGGGCAGTAGACATCATAATCTGCAGATGAACAATTTTTAGAAAGGTGGGCACCCAAAATTACAGGTTTCATCAACATATAAAAGGAAAACAAATTAACATGGATTACAATAAAGGAAAGAGCACAAATAATTAGTTTAGTTGAAAGCATCTTCAGCTCAGGCACTAAAAATGCCAATCAGCAACTGGAAAAAACACACAAGAATCTCAAAAAACAAATTCAGTGAGCCCTCATATTACATCCAAGTTCTAACCAGATAAAAAAAGATTAGAGTACCTTCAGAAAGACTGCTACAGAAAATGGCTGGAAACGAAAGATACCCTGCAAGACAGGGGGCTGCAATCTTTTATCCCAGTTCAAATGTGGGTGTTATCTCTTGGCCCATAAAATACATGGAATTTCTTATTGTACTATCTGGCTCAAAAGATTGTTGTCCTCCATAAGCTAAGACAAATGCTCAATTTTCAGATTCTATGGTTCTAATTATAAGAAAGATGTCCGGTAATGAAATAAACATTATGCCAGATCAGACTGACTGAGCATCAGACATGACACAAACTTATCATTATACACACAGGACGACACAAAATGGTAATGCTTAAATGGAAATAATTGCGATGCAAATGACAATGAAAATTCTTAGCATAAATAGTGACAATGCTTTCCTACAGTAACTATTTTCGAAATAAAAGACTATGGTACGTCAAAACCAAAAAAAAAATGCTTGGTCATACCGACTATCCGCATATGTACGTCATTAGGCACACAGAAGGACACAAGAGGTATGACACCAACTGTTCAACAATATTAAGCACAAGGAACAAAAGTTGTGCTAGAAACGAAAACGAACGCAACTGTGTAGCCTAAATAATACCTTTCTCTTTTTCACAATTCCTTGGTCCTGGTAGGAATGAAGTTCTGTGGTATCTGCAGCTACAAAAAAAGCAGCATTGATTACTTCAAAATGATACTATCAGGGTCTTCACATCTAAAGATGCAAATCACAGATGAACTATGCAAATTTTGTTAGCAACATTAGTAGAAAACATGACTATGGACCAAAAGCAAGAATTAGAGCTCCAAAAATGCTTGCAGATCCTTTGTACTTTCCTTGTTTACCCAAAAGTCTAGTACGAAGTTTGCACCAAGAACAGAGCAACAAGAACTTGTAGCACAAACAGATAGAAAGAACAAAACCAAAGGCAAGCTGCTCACTATAATGCCGTCGTCGCGAATGAGTGAAGAAGCGAAAGATAAGGTTGGAACTTCCATAGCCAACTCAATAAAATCACAGTTAACAGCATCATAGAATGAGCGAAAAGCATGGCCCAAAGAACTTACACAGCATGCTCAATAAAAAAACAGTTAGTAGCAGTGTTTCAAGATGGGCAGGACAACATAAGTTCTGTTCAGTGTTCCACGCAAACGATTAAACAATGACCAGAGTTTGTTAGTAGAACTGCATAGTTGATTAAGCTTCCAATTTAGGTATTTTGCGTGATTTAACCAATTGGTCGACAAATGGATAGATATGTATGGCAATGATGGTAAATGAGTTTTCAGTGACCTTAAATTGCTAATGGAAACATACCTCTGACATGGCCGTGTGCACTTTGGGGCAAGGGATCGAATTCGCCCCCAAGAGATGGACCATCCTTGCGGAAGACTTTCCTAAGAATATAATCCTTCGGCAATAGGACTTGTGGTCGAAGTGTGTGTTTCTTTCCTACAAGGCTCATACTCCTATAAACAGCAGTGTCATCCTCAGCCCGCAAACCAACAATATTTGTGCATGCTAGATTTGCAAAAGGAGGAATACCTGCTGCTGCTGCTGTTGCTGCTACAACTGAGCCCAGTTGATCCTGCACTACCTTGTGTTTCCATATGAACCCCTGCAACTTCCATGTGTTTCCTCTCTTTCCTCCTCCGCTCCTTGAACCATATTCTGACCTGACTGTAAGTCAAACCAACAGATGCTGCATACTCCGTCATGTCCTCCGGCTTCGGATATAGTACCTCTGGATCAAAAGATATTTAGCCACAGCACAAAAGAATGAACATGTAGCACATATTCAGCAGGAACAGAGGTTGAAACATGAGCATATACTTACCAGAATAAAACCTCTCCAGCATCTGGATCTGCAGAGGAGTTTTCTTCGTCCCTGCACTGCCGCTCCTAGCCATGAGACCTTTAGCCATCATCTAGAGAAAATCATAATTAGGCCTGAGCACACCAAGCAGGCACATGATAGGAAACAGACAGTTACAAAACACTAAAATTCCAGGAAATGGTAGCTTCGGAAATCAAAATTCCTGTTCGATAGCTCAGATGCTGAGCGCAGTGCTGATACAGCCGGATGGCAAGTTAGCAACCGAGAAGCAAGTATAATCATCTTGGCACCGGTCCTGCTAGCTTGAACAGACAGACACCGGCTACAAAGCTAGGATTCAATCCGCCAAATTTCTACCAACAAACAGTTGAATCGAACAGGTCAGTACAGAGAGCCTGGTCACCGCTCAACACCTCAAGCACATGAGGTGGAGGTGGAGGTGGTCTGGGTTAATTACACAGCTATCCCGCACCCCCGCCTACTCCTGACAAGAGAAATTCGAGTCCAGCTCCCAGTTATCCACTCTCACTAGCTTAAATACACATCTATCTGAGCCCGCCATCCGCCTACTTCTGAACCAGAGAAATTCGAGCTCGGCTCCCCACAGTTACTCCGAGCGGGCGGAGCTCGAATTCCTCCTGTCAGCAGAACCAGAGGCGGATCTATCTCCAGGAATTGTGTAGGCTTCAGGCTAGTGAGCGGGGTTTGTTTAACTCAGTCACCGGATGGAAACAAGCCATACCTCAAAACCCAGCGGCCAGAGCCTGCGGACGACGCGAAGACAGCAGACGAGGAAGCACGGGGACGGTGACGCGCATGAGAGGTGGACGTCGCTGCTCCGGCGGGGCCGTAGGAGGAGGGCCCGCCGGCTGGCTGCTGGGCAGAGCGGGAGATGGGGTCGGCGCGCGGGCAGCCACCACTAGGGAGGGAGGCGGCCAGCGCTGGAGCTCATCCTAGGCGGCGCCGATTCGGGAGGTGGCTGGAGCGCCGGTGAGGTTTAGCGGCGGTGATCCGGGAGGGGGCGCGGGGAATGGAGGGAGGGAGGCGGCGTGGAGGGGAGGAGGGAGCCCAAAAACCCTACCGACGGGTGGGCCGCCGTTTTCCGCAGTTGCCTTAAACCCTGACGTTTGACGAATGGATTAGGGAGAAGAGAAATATCTGTCTCTGTGCTTTTCTCGCGTGCCGGTCCCTGATGGTTGTCAGATTTCCAAAGTAGACCACCGGGTTCATCACTTTTACCCATGTGCTTTTCTTGCGCGTGGGCCCCTACAGGTTGTCTTATTGACAAATAACCCCTGGGTTCACCTTTTTTCCCTTTTTTTTTGCACACACACCTTTTTTCCCTTGCCTAGCCTAGCTAATTGCTCGTGTGTTGCTAGCTACACCACAAAAGCATCATCATAGATATCTGTGTGCTCTATGTCATCTTGTTTCACGAGTGACGAGTTTGTTGTAAGTTCGACACCACTCTGACTGAAGGTAACACACGATCGATGGAAACAATTTTCCTCCACATTTAGCAATACCCAAGAAATAAGAGGTGGGAAGGAGACCAGATGCAGAAATATGCTCGTGTGTTGCTACAGATTGATATTTGTTGAATAATATCTTTAGGCCGTGGAGAATTTCATTACTGCGGCGAAAGATCGACACACAAGCCATGACCTTTTCAAAACAATCAAATCAGCACCGTAGATATTACATGGACAAAGGATTTTGCTAATAACAAAAAGTGAAAAAATGTAAATAACTAACTCATCATCTAGTGGAATTGGTATAAAGTCAACCAACACATATATCTACCTACAGCCTCGCCACAATTTGTTGTAATATGTAGAAACTAGAATTTAGGTAAAAAAGGATAACTTGGATGCGTATAGAGGTGCAAAGGAGTGTTCGAGACAATCAAAATGGAACACGGTTGGCCAGTACTTCCATGGAAACCTGGTTTTGAACATTGCTCTAATGACATTTCATGCTAAGCCTGGGGGCAGTTAAGGGCAGTCCATCTGTGTACTCAACAGAACATTGTTCCGGCTCAGGTTGAAAATAGGTTTGTGTTAGGGTTATGCAAGCCATACACCAAGCGCACATGTGTTGGTTTCAATCGGGAAGGAGGGGCTTGTGGGATGTGGCCAACCCATGCGGTTTGCATTATGAAGGTAAGATGCATACCAGCTTAATTACCGCGCCTAATCATAGTGGATTTTTTAATTTAACACCGCCTTCTATTACTCGTCGAACAAGGTTACATCTTCACAAGCAGATCGGAAATATAATTTGGCGGATCCTCTAGCCAGACTACTGAGTTGCTCAGTAGGGTCCCTCCAGCCAAAGTATGAGCCATCAAATTACTTTCTCTATAGGAATGTTCAAAGACAACATGTGCGAACCCTCTAGCTAGGAAACTACACTCTTCGTATATTGTCGCAGTTGGCCCTGCTGAATTCCCTCCATTCTTCATTGTATCGATCACCTCCATGCAATCATTGCTCACCATGTTCTTTGTGCATCCCACCTCACCAGCTAGGAGGAGGCCATTTCGAAGCGTCGTTGCTACGGCAGTAAGAGCATCTGACATAGAAAGGAGGCCACATTAGAGCAAGCAATGAAGTTACCCTGTCATCACGAATGACAGCACCTGTGGCTCCCCTACAACTCTCTGGTTTGAAAGAACCATCGACATTTAGCTTGCAGAAGCCTTCTTTGGTCTCACCCATTGAAAGGGTCGGTATGACACCTAGAGGGGGGGGGGTGAATATGTGCTACTTAAATTTTAGTTCTTTTCAAAATTAGGCTTGACACAAAACGGTAAAATTTACCTATATGGCAAGCTAGCAAACTAAGCACGGAACAAAGTAAAGGCGGTAAACAAGGATAGAGGAAACCGAAGTGAAAGCACGCGGAGACACGGATGTATTCCCGAGTTCCTCCTTTTTAGGGGAGTATGTCTCGTTGGAGAGGTGTGAACCAACACAATGGTTCAACAGCCACAAAGGCTTCACCCTCTTCTCCGGTGAACCGCACCACAAAGGATTGGTTCACTTCAACTATCGAAAACCTTCAAGGCGGAGTCCGGAGCCTTTACAACAACGATCCGGGGCACAACCCACAAATGGATTGGGGGCTCCCAAACAGCTACAATCTGTCACAAAGACAATAAGTGAGTACAATGGGGGGCTAGGTTCTCCAAGTGGAAACCCTAGCAATGGTCCCTCAAGTGAATGAGGGGAAATGAAGATGATTCTTGAGCTTGCAATAATGGTGTCTTCAAGTCTGGGCGAGCTAGCTGGCTGGAGGTAGGTGGAGGGGTATTTATCCCCCTCCCAGAAATTATAGCCGTTGCAGACAACTTCACACCGGAGACTCCGGCTTGGGGCGGATACTCCGGCTTGGGGCGGATACTCCGGTCCCCCTGGGGGCGGATACTCCAGCCTGGACCAGGGGTTGAACCACTTTCAGACATGGTGCAGCTCAGGCAGAGACTCCGGTCTTCTGGGGCCGGATACTCCGGCCTGGGGCGAAAACTCCGGCCTACGGCAGTGGCTGAACCTCTTTTCAGCATTTCGGCCAGAATCCCCTGAGTCCGGAGACTCCGGTCCTGGGGATCGGAGACTCCGGCCTGAAAATCTCCAGATTCTTCTTTTCTCTTTTGGTGTTGATGCACATGTGTTGAACACATTATAACCTGCATTTACTTAACACCAGATTAACACTATCACATGTGTTGTTAACTAACACACAAAAACTAAGGGATAACAAAATGTTCTTTCAATCTCCCCCTTTTTGGTGTTAGATGACAACACAACGATTTGCAATAAACTTCATTACCATATCATGTATAACAAAAGGAAAGGCTCCCCCTAGATGTGTGCATATAAATCAATTGCTTTGGAATGCAAATGCACACATATAGAGAGACAAGTTCCAACAAAATATAGCAACATGATATGGAAACAACACATTTCACAAATAAGACATATCACAATATAGGTTGAGTCTAGAGATGAAAACCATGCCTTGCGCATATAAATGTAGATAAACATCCATATAGACCATAGCACAATAATGTAGGCTCAACCATACATAATAAGAAATCCATATGTCTTACACTCACATATTTAAACATCCATAGTTCACAACTCATAAGAAGCAAATAAGTTCCAAATAGCATAGTTCCAAATAACATAAAGAGACACAAGCGCAATAAGAATGATAAAAGCACATGCTTGTGTCCAACCCATGCAAATCCCACGGAGAGAACCTAATAGAACTACTTCTCCCCCTTTGGCATCGAAACGCCAAAAAGGAAAATAGCATAACTAACGAAACCCATGACGATCACTCGAAGTCTTCGTCTTCCTCATCACCATCCCCATGTTCATTGTAGTCTTCATCGGATATATTCATGGGAGCCTTGCCGGTGTTGCGAGAAGAAGATGGCATGGATGTCACATCCGCATAATCAGCCCAAGGAAAGACGTCTTGGTTCCATTCTTCATATGGGATAGTCTTTGCGGACGAGGAGGAGATAATAGCATTTCCATCTTCATCTTCTTCAGGAGGAGGAGTGATGCTACCATTGTTAAGCTTGCGCAACTCCTTGATCATGATGCCTTGGTTGCTTATTATGTGCTTCTCTCTCACATATGAATCATGGTTCTCCCTGTGAAGTGCAACGTCCATGCAAAGCAACTTTCTCTTCCACCAAGAGATCTTGCTCACTTCCTTGTTCACTACAGCCTTGCCTCGAAGATATGATGGAGGGTTGATACGTGCATTTTATATCATCATTTATGCAACCTTTAGTAGCATATTATAATGTTATTTGCACTGTTATATAATTGTTTTTACATGTTTTAGATGATTTAGGGGACTTTCATACAAAGTCCCTATTTTTGGTATTTAATTTCTAGGAGGCAGAAAACCCCCTTTTCTTGTTTTTATTGTTTCAGGAGTTTCAGGAACCCAAATAATAAAAGGAAAAATACCACGGAGGTTTTTCATCGGAAGGAAGGCAATGGAAAGAAGACCGAAGAGAGGAGAGCCACGAGGGCCAAAAGAGGGGGGCCCACGCGGCCCATGTACCTAGCCGCGTGGGGCCCACCAAAAGTGGCCTCGGGCATCTCCTCGCCAGGGGCTTTTTAGCAACGCCTTCGTCTCGCCCGAAAACCTACGCCCTAATTTTCCCTAGTCCATCCGAGGCCGCGGCGGCGGCGAAACTCTTGATTTCCTCGGGGGATCAGATCCTGCTGCTCCGGAGCTCCGGAGAGGGGGAAATCATCGTCATCGTCATCACCTCTCCTCCTTGGCGTGGGAGGAGGCCTCTACATCATCATCCCCATCAAGACCAGCACCATCTCCATCATCATCACCGTGATCCACTCCGTTCCCCTCATAGTTTGAGAGTTGCTATACCCTAGATACTTGTCTTGTGCTACTATTCATGTTTGTGATTGAGTACTTGTCATTATTTGTCGGTGAAGTTATATTTTCAGATTGTGTTGTACCACTTATGCCACTGAATATCATCATGTTTGCACGTTGTGAGTAGTTCCCGTATGTTCCTGAGGGCATAGGATGAATTGGCAATGATTTATATATAACATGTGTTGGTATTTTGTCAAGAGTTTATCTTTTATGTGATTCTATGATGGTGTTGTGCGAACATCGACTGCACAACACTTCACCTATATGGGCTCATAGGAGAACACCGTAGTATAATGAATTGAGGAAGACTTGGGAGGACAAGTAAACCTGAGACCGGGTCATGAAGTTATATTATGAGGGTATTAGTATCGGGGACCTTAGAGTGTAATGTTATGGTGGGACTTTATGTCTTAATAATTCTTGTGCAGTCATTTACTTGGCCATATGATCCATCATAAGGGGTTGTAGTCTATTTACTTAGCTATACCGAATTATGGCTCCGTCCAAAGAAGATTAAAACTTGACAAGATATTCAACGTGTTGTTTAATAAATCTCTATGCCTAGTGATATCCATGCTGCCCTCGGGAACGTTTTCCACATATAAGTTACACATCACTTGCGCTTGTCCTCTTGCCACATAAGAGGATTGGGCTTTCTCTCTCTGAGAGCTTTCACTTGCTACTATTTATTTTCTGCATTGCAACTATACAACCAAAAATACCAAAAACACTTGCATCTTTTATTTTTTTATTTATCAACCTCGCTAACCAATACCTTCAGCTCCTCGTGGGTTCGACAACCTTTTCTAATCGAAAGGTACTACAATTGATCTCCTGCACTTGGGAGTCATCAAGATACTTTTCTGGCGCCGTTGCCGGGGAGCGTTGCGCTATTGGTAAGAAGTTTGGTAAGGAAACTTGAAAGCTGAATTTTATTTGCTGTTTTATCTCATTGATACTATGGCATTTATGAATCGTACCTCGCTGCACCTTGCTCTATATGAGAGTGCTTATGCTGCTGGTTGATGCGTGTAAAGCACACGTTCGTCAGGAGACCTCAAGTGTAAGGTTTGATGAGTGTAGTAGCAAGTCTTCCCTCAGTATGAAACCGAGGTTATCGAACCAGTAGTAAATCGGCGATGTTCTGAAGGTGTCAACGGTGTCAGAAAACTTGTGGCGTTGAAGGGGAGGCAAACTTCCTGACGGTTGACTTGGAACCTGCTGATGTCTACGCACTCTTCTATTCTTGTAGACAGTGTTGGGCCTCCAAGAGCAGAGGTTTGTAGAACAGCAGCAAGTTTCCCTTAAGTGAATCACCCAAGGTTTATCGAACTCAGGGAGGTAGAGGTCAAAGATATCCCTCTCAAGCAACCCTGCAATTAAGATACAAGAAGTCTCTTGTGTCCCCAACACACCTAATACACTTGTCAGATGTATAGGTGCACTAGTTCGGCGAAGAGATAGTGAAATACAAGTAATATGGTGGTAATTGCAATCTGAAATAAAAATGGCAGCAAGCAAACATGTAGCAGAACTTGTTGTAAACGGTGTTTCAATGCTTAGAAACAAGGCCTAGGGATCATACTTTCACTAGTGGACACTCTCAACAATGACAACATAACTGAATAAATAAATACTACTCTCAAACACTCTCTTGTTGGATAACGAACACCATTCATTGCGTAGGGCTGCAAAAGCACACCTCAAGTCGGAGTAAACAAACGCCACAACGTCATAAAGGAGTCACACACGATGCGCACACTGTCACCTTCACACCGTGGAGAGTGACTCCGGAGTTCATATTAAAGTAACCTCTAGAGTGGCATAATAGATAAAGAGTAACATCTACTTATTCAACTAGATTACAAAGCTCATGAAGATCACACCATGGGAGAGAGAGATAAACCACATAGCTACCGGTAGAGCCCTCAGCCTCAGGGGAGAACTACTCCCTCCTCATCATGGGAGTCAGCAGCGGCGATGAAGATGGCGATGGAGTCGATGGAGATGGCTCTGGGGGCACTTCCCCGTCCCGGCAAGGTACCGGAACAGAGACTTCTATCCCCCGAAACTTGTCGTCGATGGCGGCGGCGCTGCGGAACCCTTGGTGGAATATGACTGATTATTTTAGGGTTTTCACGTTAGGGAGAATAAATAGGCGAAGGGGCGATGTCGGTGGTGGCCCGAGGCTCGCTCCCCACCTGGTGGCGCGGCAGGGGGCCCACACGCGCCATGGGGTGGGGATGGCGCCTCGGTGCCCCCTTCGTCTCTCCTTCAGACTTCTGGAACGTGTCGGAAATAATAGGAACTTTGCAATTTGTTTCGTCCGATTCCGAGGATATTTGCAGAACAGCTTTTCTGAAACAAAAAACAGCAAAAACAGGAACTGGCACTGTGGCATCTTGTTAATAGGTTAGTCCCAGAAAATGCATAAAAATGCCATGAAGTGTGAATAAAACATGTTGCAATTGGTATAATACAAGCATGGAACATAAGAAATTATAGATACATTGGAGACGTATCAAGCATCCCCAAGCTTGTTCTACTCGTCCTCGAGTAGGTAAAACGATAACAACAAATAATTTCTTAGGTGACATGCTACCACATAATCTTGATCAAATAATATTGTAAAGCATATGTCATGAATGAAGTGACTCAAGGCAATGGTCTATAGTTTGCTAACAAATAGATAATGAGTAAACACTGAATCATATAAGCAAAAGCTTTTCATAAATAGTACTTTCAAGACAAGCATCAAAAAGTTTGCATAAGAGTTAACTCATAAAGCAATAGATTCTAATTAAAAGGCATTGAAGCAACACAAAGGAAGATTAAGTTTCAGCAATTGCTTTCAACTTGTAACTTGTATATCTCATGGATAATTGTCAACACAAAGCAATATAATAAGTGCAATAAGTAAACATATAAGAATTGTTGCACACAAAGTTGACACAAGTGTTTGCTTCAGGGATAGAAAGGAGTAGGTAAACTGACTCAACAATAAAGTAAAAGATAGGCCCTTCGCAGAGGGAAGCAGGGATTAAATCATGTGCTAGAGCTTTTTAAGTTTTTGAAAACATATAGAGAGCATAAAGTAAGTGTTTGAGAGGTGTTTGTTGTTGTCAACGAATGGCAGTGGGCACTCTATCCCCCTTGTCACCCAACTTTCAAGAGCGGCTCCCATGAAGGACGTTATTTCTACCCAAGGGTAGATCATCCCTCTTCTCTTTTGTTTACACATGCATATTTATAAATTGGTATGACACTCCTCCCAACCTTTGCTTACACAAGCCATGGCTAACCGAATCCTCGGGTGCCTTCCAACAATCACATACCATGGAGGAGTGCCTATTTGATAAAGTTTAACATTTTGGAATTTGCTTTGATAAATCATTGGCAAACATGTGAAGAGATCAAATGGTTATAGTTGAAATTAATTGGGACTGGGCACCCCATTTGCCAGCTCTTTTTGCAAGTTATTGGATAAGCGGATGTATATGCCACTAGTCCATTGGTGAAAGTCTGTCATGAGTAAATGACAAGGTGATAGAGTAAACGCCACATACTTCCTCATGAGCTATAAAACATTGACACAAATAAGGAGTAAAACTTTTGAATAGTTTAAAGGTAGCACATGAAGTATTTACTTGGAATGGCAGGAAATACCACATAATAGGTAGTTATGGTGGACACAAATGGCATGGGTTTTGGCTCAAGGTTTTGGATGCACGAGAAGTATTCCCTCTCAGTACAGAGTTTAGGCTAGCAAGGTTGTTTGAAGCAAACACAGTATAAACCGGTACAGCAAGACTCACATGAAAACATATTGCAAGCATTATAAGACTCTACACTGTCTTTCCTTGTTGCTCAAACACTTTTACCAGAAAATATCTAGACCTTAGAGATACCAATCATGCAAACCAAATTTCAACAAGCTCTACGGTAGTTCTTTACTAATAGGCTTTTAACTACATGATGCAAGAGCTTAAACATGAAATACTTGAGAGCTCAAAACAATTGCAAAGTGTCAAATAAAACAAGACAATGATCTATATGAGTGTCTTTTCGATATACCATCTACCACATGTTGCATTTTCTGTTTCCAACCAAACACCAATCAACTTATTTCAACAAAAACTCTCCAAGTAATTTACAAATGAAACAAGAGAGTACTACTCACAAGAATTAACAGCTCTAAAAGAGATGCATGAAAAACAGGAGCTAAAAGCATAGCAGTAGCTAGATAAGAATACTCAAAAGATATAAGTGAAGAATATGAGTATTCACATGAAAAAGCGGAGCGTGTCTCTCTCCCACACAAGAATGCTAGGATCCAATTTATTCAGAAAATAAAAAACAATGCAAAATAAAAGCACACAGACGCTCCAAGTAAAGTACATAAGATATGGAAGAATTAAAATATAGTTTCACTAGAGATGACCTGATAAGTTGTTGATGAAGAAGGGATGCCTTGGGCATCCCCAAGCTTAGACGCTTGAGTCTTCTTGAATATTGCTGGGGTGACCCACGGGGCATCCCCAAGCTTAGGCTTTTCACTCTTCTTGATCACATCATATCATCCTTCTCGCTTGCTCCTTGAAAACTTCCCCACACCAAACTCAAAGTAATTCTCATTAAAGGGTTAGTGCATAATCAAAAATTCACATGTTCTACTGTGACACAATCATTACCAATGCTTCTGGACATTACTACAGCCACTGATGTTTTATGGAGCAAAGAAATCCAATCAAACATAGTAAAAGAGGCAATGCAAAATAAAAGGCAGAATCTGTCAAAAACAGAACAGTCTGGAAAGACGAATTTTTTCGAGGCACTTAACTTGCTCAGATGCGAAAAATCAAAACTAATGAAAGTTGCGTACATATATAAGGATCATGCGTGAATTTTTTCAGAATTTTCAATTTTTTGGAGTGAATACAGCTCAAAACGTGGACAGCAAAAATCTGTCACTGCGCAGAAATCCAAATCTAGCATCAACTTTCTATTAGAGACTTTACTTGGCACAACAATGCAATAAAATAAAGATACAAAGGAGTTGTTACAGAAGTAAGCAAGCTCCAAGACTCAAATAAAAGAAAAATTACAGAAATAAAACAACATGGGTTGTCTCCCACAAGCGCTTTTCTTTAAAGCCTTTTAGCTAGGCATGAAATTTTTGATAATGCTCTCATATGTATAAGAGTTGAATATAGAGAGCATCAAGAAGCAAATATTAAACACATTTAAGTCTAACCCACTTCCTATGCAAAGGAATCTTGTAAGAAAATAAATCAATAAAGCACAAAGTGACTAGCATAGGAAGGCAAAACAAGTGCAACTTCAAAACTTTCAACATAAAGAGAGGAAATTTAATAACATGAAGATTTCTATAACCATATTTTCCTCTCTCAAAATAATTGTCAGTAGCATCATGAATAAACTCAACAATATAGCTATCACATAGAGCATTCTTATCATGATCCACATGCATAAAAGTATCATTACTCTCCACATAAGCATAAACAGTATCATTAGTAATAGTGAGAGTAAAAGTATCACATCCATCATTGTAATCATCATAAATAGGAGGCATAGAATAATCAAAATGATTTTTATCCTCAATAGTAGATGGGCTGAAAATATCATATCCATCATTGTAAACATCATATATAGGAGGCATATCATAATCAACATAAACTATATCCTCAATAGTAGGTGGCTGAAAACATCACAATGATTATAATCATCATATATTGGAGGCAAAGTATTATCAAAGCAAATTTCCTCCTTAAAGCTTGGGGGACTAAAAATATCATATTCATCACAACCAGCTTCCCCAAGCTTAGACTTTTCCATAGCATTAGCAATAATGGTGTTCAAAGAATTCATGCTAATAACATTGCTATCACTATTATGCAAACAAGCCTCCATAGGTTTTTTAATTTTCTCTTCAAAAGCATCATGTCCTAATTCAATATAAAGTTCATAAAGATCTCTATTTTTTTTTCCATTAAGCCTAACTAGTGAAAATAAAAACAAGAGACAAAAAGAAATAATTGCAGAATCTAAAGGAGATACCTTCCAACACTTACCTCCCCGGCAACGGCGCCAGAAAATAGCTTGATGTCTACGCACGCTTCTATTCTTGTAGACAGTGTTGGGCCTCCAAGAGCAGAGGTTTGTAGAACAGCAGCAAGTTTCCCTTAAGTGAATCACCCAAGGTTTATCGAACTCAGGGAGGTAGAGGTCAAAGATATCCCTCTCAAGCAACCCTGCAATTAAGATACAAGAAGTCTCTTGTGTCCCCAACACACCTAATACACTTGTCAGATGTATAGGTGCACTAGTTCGGCGAAGAGATAGTGAAATACAAGTAATATGGATGATTATAAGTGGTAATTGCAATCTGAAATAAAAATGGCAGCAAGCAAACATGTAGCAGAACTTGTTGTAAACGGTGTTTCAATGCTTAGAAACAAGGCCTAGGGATCATACTTTCACTAGTGGACACTCTCAACAATGACAACATAATTGAATAAATAAATACTACTCTCAAACACTCTCTTGTTGGATAACGAACACCATTCATTGCGTTAGGCTGCAAAAGCACACCTCAAGTCGGAGTAAACAAACGCCACAACGTCATAAAGGAGTCACACACGATGCACACACTGTCACCTTCACACCGTGGAGAGTGACTCCGGAGTTCATATTAAAGTAACCTCTAGAGTGACATAATAGATAAAGAGTAACATCTACTTATTCAACTAGATTACAAAGCTCATGATCACAAAAAGATCATACAATGGGAGAGAGAGATAAACCACATAGCTACCGGTAGAGCCCTCAGCCTTGGGGGAGAACTACTCCCTCCTCATCATGGGAGTCAGTAGCGGCGATGAAGATGGCGATGGAGTCGATGGAGATGGCTCCGGGGGCACTTCCCCATCCCGGCAAGGTACTGGAACAAAGACTTCTGTCCCCCAAAACTTGTCGTCGATGGCGGCGGCGCTGCGGAACCCTTGGTGGAATATGACTGATTATTTTATGGTTTTCACGTCGGGGAGAATAAATAGGCGAAGGGGCGATGTCGGTGGTGTCCCGAGGCTCGCTCCCCACCTGGTGGCGCGGCAGGGGGCCCACCCGAGCCATGGGGTGGGGATGGCGCCTCGATGCCCCCCTTCGTCTCTCCTTCGGGCTTCTGGAACGTGTCGGGAAAATAGGAACTTTGCAATTTGTTTCGTCCGATTCGGAGGATATTTGCAGAACAACTTTTCTGAAACCAAAAACAGCAGAAAACTGGAACTGGCACTGTGGCATCTTGTTAATAGGTTAGTCCCAGAAAATGCATAAAAATGCCATGAAGTGTGAATAAAACATGTAGCAATTGGTATAAATTGGAGACGTATCACCTGCACACAAGACAATCACCTGCACACAAGACAATCAAACTACTTTGCCCCGACGAGTCAGTGAGGGTGTCAATCTCACCGGCTTGCTGAAAACAAAGGATTAAAGGAAAATGATGTTTGTTTGCAGAGAATGAAAAAGAACAATGATTGCAGTAGGTTGTATTTCAGATGTAAAAGAATGGACCGGGGTCCACAGTTCACTAGTGGTGTCTCTCCATAATAAAATACTAACATGCTGGGTAAACGAATTACAGCTGGGCAATTGATAAAATAGAGAGGTGCATAACAATGCATATACAAGTCATGATGATCACTATGAGATTTATTTGGGCAATTACGACAAAGTACACAGACCGCTATCCAGCATGCATCTGTGCCTAAATAGTCCACCTTCAGGTTAGCATCCGCACCCCTTCCAGTATTAAGTTGCAAGCAACATACAATTGCATTAAGTATGGTGCATAATGTAAACAACACAAATATCCTTAGACAAAGCATTGCTGTTTTACCCCTAGTAGCAACAGCACATCCACAACCTTAGAACTTTCTGTCACTGTCCCAGATTAAATGGAGGCATGAACCTACTATCTAGCATAAATACTCCCTCTTGGAGTTACAAGCATAGACTTGGCCAAAGCCTACACTAATAACGGAGAGCATGCAAGATCATAAACAACATATATATAATAGATCAATAATCAACTTGACATAGTATTCAATACTCATCGGATCCCAGCAAACACAACATGTAGCATTACAATAAGATGATCTTGATCATGATAGGCAGCTCACAAGATCTAAACATGATGGCACAAAAGGAGAAGACAACCATCTAGCTACTGCTATGGACCCATAGTCCAGAGATGAACTACTCACACATCACTCCGGAGGCAGGCATGGCGATGTAGAGCCCTCCGGTGATGATTCCCCTCTCCGGCAGGGTGCCGGGAAGAGCTTCAGGAACCCCCGAGTTAGGGTTGACGGCGGCGGCGGCAGCGGATGTTTTCTGGAAATATGGCTCGGTGTATTAGGATTTTCGCCTCGGGGAGAATAAATAGGCGAAGGGGCGATGTCGGTGGAGGCACGGGGCCCGCTCCCCACATGGCGGTGCGGCAGGGGGCCCACCCGCGCCATGGGGTGGGGACGACGCCTCGCTGCCCCCCTTCGTTTCT
Source organism: Poa pratensis (assembly GCA_947311845.1). Taxonomy (NCBI): domain Eukaryota; kingdom Viridiplantae; phylum Streptophyta; class Magnoliopsida; order Poales; family Poaceae; genus Poa; species Poa pratensis. Next base: position 68,478,286 of record CAMZMU010000042.1, read on the forward strand.
CCTTCGGACTTCTGGAACGTGTCGGGAAAAATAGGAACTTTGCAATTTGTTTCGTCCGATTCCGAGGATATTTGCAGAACAGCTTTTCTGAAACCAAAAACAGCAGAAAACATGAACTAGCACTGTGCCATCTTGTTAATAGGTTAGTCCTAGAAAATGCATAAAAATGCTATGAAGTGCGAATAAAACATGTAGCAATTGGTATAATACAAGCATGGAACATAAGAAATTATAGATAAGTTGGAGACGTATCAAGCATCCCCGAGCTTAGTTCTACTCGTCCTCGAGTAGGTAAAACGATAACAACAAATAATTTCTGAAGTGACATGCTACCCACATAATTTTGATCAAATAATATCGTAAAGCATGTGAGTTGAGATCAAATCATTCAAATCAAAAGTCTATAATTGATATTCAATAAGAGATAACAAAGCAAGATAGTTAAACAAGCTAAAACTTTTCATGAACTATTGCTTTAAAGACATGAAACCGTACAAGGTTCATTAAAGATGTTTTAAGTATCCAATGTAGGAGTTCTATCCTTCAATTCCAAGCATCAAGTAATTTTTCATAACATAGAAGGATTCAGTCAAGTAAATATAAACATGAACGTCATGAATCAACTGTTTCGAAGTCTACTCAACCGGTGAGCGCAAGCATTTGGTTTTGGCACCAGGATGTTATGGATAAAAGAACATTAATGGAGGTTTGGAAGGCCAAAGGAAGAAAGTCTCACAAAGCTATAAGTGATCATTAGACAAGAGGAAGTCTTATAATCGAAGCTACGTAAGGAGTAGTGATTGCCATGCAACAGATGCACATAGAGCTATATGTGTATGAAAGCTCTCCAATGGAACTAGTGGGGGTGCATCCAACTTGGTTGCTCATGAAGACCTAGAGCACTTTTGAGGAAGCTCATCATTGGAATATACACCCAAGTTCTATAGTGTAAATTCCCCACATAGTTATACTAGTAAAACATGAAAACTCTCTCACATGGAGTATAGGTGCTAAACATGACCACAAATGATGACTATGAATATGCAGGTGCTAAAACATGAGCACAAGTGTGGATAAAGGATAGTAATGTTGCCCCCTTTTTCTTTATTCTTTTTTTCTTTTTTCTATTTTTTTTTTGTTTCTCTTTTCGATGGCCTCCATGGCTCTTTTCACTTTTAGGGGCAACACTCTAATATGACAACACACTTTTTGGTACAAATAACTCATAATGAACAAAACATGATGTATGAAACTGTATGCCTCTGTCAGTGTAGCAGGATATGCAATGATCTAGCGTAACATGGGTAAACCGCACATCAGCTGTAGAATCATGCAAAGCAATATATAAATGATAAATGACAACTAGTCATGTAATGTAAGATGGAAGTTGCATGGCAATATATCTTGGAACAGCTATGGAAATGCTGTGGTAGGTAGGTATGGTGGCTGTTTTGAGTAAGATGTATGGGCTTATGTGTAGGAGAACAAGAGAAAGTCCTCCACGGGTTTGGATGTACTGGCGAAGTATGCACAACTCTCAATGTGAGCAGAAGGCAATGCACAGCACCGAAGAGGCTAGCAAATTTGGATGGTGGAAGTGCCAAAAACCGTAGCTTAACATTAGTCAAAAAGAACTCACAAGCTTATTGCAAACAACTAGCAGGTTCAACATTAAGAGCATGATTAAAATTCACTCCAAGAAGGGACGTTCACGGCGGTACAACTACCCCGCTAGATCCCTCGACCTTCAGCACAACTTAGTTATTACGAATCACTTTTAGACATGGAAAGCTATCAAGTCCAACTACACCTTCAACAATTTTAGTAGAGTTTGTAGTACGGTACAAGCTTAAAGACAACATCCACTAATGATTTTAACTTAACTAACCAGCAGGCTTTACCATCTAAATATCTCAAAACGTTTGCAAAGAATAAAGTTATCAAAGTTCAATGATCTACAAGATTATGCAAGATTATGCCTTGTGACCATGAGGTCACGGGTTCAAGTCCTGGAAACAGCCTCTTGCAGAAATGCAGGGAAAGGCTGCGTACTAAAGACCCAAAGTGGTCGGACCCTTCCCCGGACCCTGCGCAAGCGGGAGCTACTACACCGGGGCTGCCCTTTATTCACTATACCACTACCACATGCAGCATTTTCTGAACCAACACAACAACCAAGCAACTCTCCAAGTAATTTACAAATGAAACAAGAGAGTACTTTCCACAAGAATTAACAGCTCTGAAAGAGATGCATAAAAAACAGGAGCTAAAAGCATAGTAGTAGCTAGATAAGAATACTCAAAAGATATAAGTGAAGAATATGAGTATTCACATGAAAAAGCGGAGCGTGTCTCTCTCCCACACAAGAATTCTAGGATCCAATTTATTCAGAAAATAAAATAACAATGCAGAAATAAAAGCACACAGACGCTCCAAGTAAAGTACATAAGATATGGAAGAATTAAAATATAGTTTCACTAGAGATGACCTGATAAGTTGTTGATAAGAAGGGGATGCCCAAGGCATCCCCAATCTTAGACGCTTGAGTCTTCTTGAATATTGCTGGGGTGACCCACGGGGGCATCCCCAAGGTTAGGCTTTTCACTCTTCTTGATCATATCATATCATCCTTCTCGCTTGCTCCTTGAAAACTTCCGCCACATCCAACTCAAAGTAATTCTCATTAGAGGGTTAGTGCATAATCAAAAATTCACATGTTCTACTGTGACACAATCATTACCAAAGCTTCTGGACATTAACTACAGCCACTGATGTTTTATGGAGCAAAGAAATCCAATCAAACATAGTAAAAGAGGCAATGCAAAATAAAAGGCAGAATCTATCAAAAACAGAACAGTCTGGAAATACGAAATTTTTCGAGGCACTTAACTTGCTCAGATGCGAAAAATCAAAACTAATGAAAGTTGCGTACATATATAAGGATCATGCGTGATTTTTTGCAGAAATTTTCAATTTTTCTGGAGTGAATACAGCTCAAAAACGGTGGACAGCAAAAATCTGTCACTGCGCAGAAATCCAAATTTAGCATCAACTTTCAACTAGAGACTTTACTTGGCACAACAATGCAATAAAATAAAGATACAAAGGAGTTGTTACAGAAGTAAGCAACACCTTGAGAAAAACTGAAAATAAAATATAAAGGGTTGCCTCCCTAAAGCGCTTTCTTTAATGCCTTTTAGCTAGGCTAGAAGATTTTAATGATGCTCTCATAAAAATAAGAGTTGAAAACCAAAGAGAGCATCAAGAGGCAAATATCAACACATTTAAGTCTAACCCACTTCCTATGAAAAGGAATCTTGTAAGAAAACAAATTATTGAAGCATGAAGCTACTAGTGTATGAAGACAAAACAAGTTCAACTTCAAAACTTTCAACATAAAGGGAGGTGTTTTAGTGACTTGAAAACTTTTACCACCATATTTTCCTCTCTCATAATAACTTTCAGTAGCATCATGAACAAACTCAACAATATAACTATCACATAAAGCATGCTTTTCATGATCTATAAACACATAATTTTATTAAGCTCAAAAACAGTGAGGTCATTAAACCCACTTTTGACAATAGTAGTATAATAAATATCATTAGGCAATATAGGACCATCATCAAGAGCACTATCATATATAACATTAGGGAGCCATTGTTTTATTTCTGAAATTTCCTTTACTTGAGTCAAGGTGTTGCTTACGTAAAATTTATCAAAAGGAGATATTTCAATCGAATCATGACATCCAACAATATAGCACTCTTCCTCCTTAGGCAGACGTGGAGGGTAATCAAATAATGTAAGAGTTAAAGAGTTAATATCATTAGAAGGTAGATCCTCCTTTTGTTCATCACTCTCTTCCTCTTTTTCATCCAATGAGTTTTCAGTTTGAGCAATTTCTTCTTCCATAGGTTCCTGAAAGGAAGCAAGTTGTTCTAGAGAATAAATTTTCTTAAGAAATTCAGTGATATAAGGATTATCATTATAATATTCAAGGCAATAACCTAGTATAGCACAATTCTCAGTTCTACAAGGAGCATCATCATCTTGAATATAACCAGCAATTTCATAGGCACCCTTAAAAACAACAAATTCTTCAATTTGTTCAAAATTATCAAAGTCATAGTTTCCTTTAGCATAAGCAGCCAAGGTTTCATTATCATTATAATCACATTGAAAAGGGAGGTGTTTATGCCTTCTACAACAAGAAGATTCATTGAAGCAGTAGGATTCATCATAAGTAGAGCACAAGTTTCTAGCAAAACAATTCAATTTATATATTTGTACCCATAAGTGTTTCCCTTTTTGAGACAAGCGGTATTCCTTATAATAATTCTGTTGTTCCTCCGTGAACCCACTTAGACAATAAGATTTTGTTTCAAAGAGAGAAGCCATTGATAGCAAATAAATAACTAGACATAATAACAAACCGAAATAAAACTAGATGCAAGTAACTAATTTTTTTGTGTTTTTGATATAAAGAAAGCAAACAAGACAAAATAAAAATAAAATAAGCAAGACAAAAACAAAGTAAAGAGATTGGAAGTGAGAGACTCCCCTTGCAGAAGCAACTCGACTTCCCCGGCAACGGCGCCAGAAAACTTGCTTGATGCGTGTAAAGCACACGTTCGTCAGGAGACCTCAAGTGTAAGGTTTGATGAGTGTAGCAGCAAGTCTTCCCTCCGTATGAAACCGAGGTTATCGAACCAGTAGGAAATCGGCGATGTTCTGAAGGTGTCAACGGCGTCAGAAAACTTGTGGCGTTGAAGGGGAGGCAAACTTCCTGACGGTTGACTTGGAACCTGCACACAAGACACTGAAACTACTTTGCCCCGATGAGTCAGTGAGGGTGTCAATCTCACCGGCTTGCTGAAAACAAAGGATTAGACGTATAGTGTGGAAAATGATGTTTGTTTGCAGAGAATGAAAAAGAACAATGATTGCAGTAGGTTGTATTTCAGATGTAAAAGAATGGACCGGGGTCCACAGTTCACTAGTGGTGTCTCTCCATAATAAAATACTAACATGCTGGGTAAACGAATTACATCTGGGCAATTGATAAAATAAAGAGGTGCATAACAATGCATATACAAGTCATGATGATCACTATGAGATTTATTTGGGCATTACGACAAAGTACACAGACCGCTATCCAGCATGCATCTGTGCCTAAATAGCCACCTTCAGGTTAGCATCCGCACCCCTTCCAGTATTAAGTTGCAAGCAACAAACAATTGCATTAAGTATGGTGCATAATGTAAACAATACAAATATCCTTAGACAAAGCATTGCTATTTTACCCCTAGTAGCAACAGCACATCCACAACCTTAGAACTTTCTGTCACTGTCCCAGATTAAATGGAGACATGAACCTACTATCTAGCATAAATACTCCCTCTTGGAGTTACAAGCATAAACTTGGCCAAAGCCTACACTAATAACGGAGAGCATGCAAGATCATAAACAACATATATATAATAGATCAATAATCAACTTGACATAGTATTCAATACTCATCGGATCCCAGCAAACACAACATGTAGCATTACAATAAGATGATCTTGATCATGATAGGCAGCTCACAAGATCTAAACATGATGACACAAAAGGAGAAGACAACCATCTAGCTACTGCTATTGTCGTGGTGGTTTCACGGCAGATGCCATAGGTATGGCTAAGTGTGGGGTCGAAAGGACGCTGGAGGTATCCGGGGAGGGCTCGCACGCTGAGAAGCGCGCACGGACGAACATCGAACCAAGAACACACAAGCACACACACGCGATTTACCCAGGTTCGGGGCCCTCGTGAGGAGGTAACACCCCTACTCCTGCCTGCCTCTCGATGTATATGGGTGAAGCACAAGCACAAGTACAAGATCTGCTCCTTGAGCTGTATTGCTAGACTATGAACAGTGGTACGAGGTAGAAGATGAAGCTAAACACAAAGGGGGCAAATGAGCTCTTTCTTCTTCCGTCCCTCACGCAGGAGGAGGTACAGGGGTACTTATAGCAGTCCTGGTGGCAACGGCTCTGTCCTCCACGGTGGCACCATGTGCTCCTGCAGAGATCTCCGGGATTCCTGCAGGAGACCGCGCCTCCGGGATCCCGGGTCGTCTCTGCCATGTCAGGACCCTTTCTGTCTTGTCCCAGCTTATCCGGGCTGTCCCATCCCGGGATGTCGGTCTGTCAGGCTCCGGGTTCTCCGGCCAGGCGTGCTCCTCTGCCAGGCGAAAAGACAAAAGCCCTTGACTTCCTATCCGAGGTAAGATGTCTTCTCTTCCTTAACCGGCATGGATATGCCTGGTTTCCTTCCTTGACCCGGCAAGTCTGTGTCGGATCATCTTCGTCCCTTTCCTGCACATGATAATAAACAAGAGCAGACCGACGTGATATGTCGGTTAAGGTGACTCAGCTAACATGACCCGGCCTAAGTGACCCGGTTGTCATCAGCCGGTTTGTATTACACCATGTCTCGGTCCCTCCGGGACTTGGTTGACCCGGTTTGACCTTGACCCGGTCCAATCTTTAGAGCTCTTTATACCACAGCTTACCCTACCCGGGGGTAGCCCCCCGACATTAGTCCCCGAAGCTGGTGCGGTTCTACAGCCTCGGATGGAGGGCCACACCAGGTTTAACCAAACAAACCAACCAACAGCCTTTCCGACTCAAGTATGTCTCGGTCTAGCCGAGTTTCTCCGAGTCAAATTAGTAACCTTGTTCGAATTTCCTCCTCAACTTGGTCTACCGACACAACGGGATTCTTTTTAACTCCACCGAGTTCCAGTCTCAAAATCCGATGCAAAGATATCTCGGTTTGCCTTGATTTGCGCGTACGGCCGACCGTGCCTCTGCACGCGCCGCGCATCGCACGTTGCACGTCACACGTGTCGTGTCCGGTCACCTCAAACACAGCCTTTGACCATGCTTGACCACCTGTGCGGCGCCTGGGTAACCGCGCCAATGATGACGGGCCCACCACTACCCCACTAACGGACGGTTTCGAGCGCAGTTTGGGGAACTGCCCCCGCCGCTTCGCCAACCGCACGCCTCCGCGCCTATAAAATAGGGGAAAGAGGGAACGGTGAGGTCTTCTTCCTCCTTCGTTCTCTCCATTGCGAAAAACACTTCCGCCGCCGCCGTGAGAACGCTCCGCCCTCGCACGACGCCGGGAGCGCTTCGCGGCCATCGACGACCGGAATCGACCGTGCCGCCGCCGCAACTCCTTCCCGCGGGATCTGCATTCCGGTATGGATCCCCATCTCCATTTTCTTGATGAATCATCTCGAGGGTTCTTCCTGCATGTTCTTCATAGTTCATCCTTAAGGTGCTCTAGATCTTCAAATACTAGACTTGCTAGGATTAGCTTTGTTTGCTCACAGATGCACCTGCCTAAAGCCGTTGCTAGATCTTCTTCGCACTGATGTCCTGGCACGGTTCCTGTTAGTTTCATCCTTTTCTGCCTTAGACTCATGTTTTTTACTTCCTTTTTTACTCGCTCGGTAGATCTTTCTTGCTCACAGATTCATGCAAATTCATGTTTGTAACTTTTACCCGAATCACTTAACTCGATTTCCGAATCACTTAACACTTATCTTCCGAATCATCCTTCCGGGTGATTCTACCTCGGTTTCCGAATTACATAACTCGGTTTCCGTGCTCTACTCCTGAGGTACTTGCACGGCTCTTCCAGGTCATATGTCTCGGTTTCCGAGTCATTTGCATTTTTTCTCCGGGTCACTTGTTCCGATTCTAGATTCATAACTCCGAGTTACTTACCTCGGTTGTATTTGTACTTTTTTGCAGGTTTGGCCCTGAGATGTCAGGCCGTAGCACTCCCGACCCGGCCGAGTCATTGCTGCACGAGGCGGATGGGAGGGATCCGATGTAGTGCAAGATGACCTCGATTGGCTGCTCAAGACCCGGCGCATCACGGCCGAGGCTATATGCCGGCTTCGGGAACGGAACTCGAACCGGTTCTAGAATCGGGTGAACGAGTGGTGTTCCTTGCGCACTTTCAGCGCGGATTTGGACTCCCAGCTAGCCCCTTCTACCGGGACTTTCTCGACTATTTCGGTTACAACCTCACCATCTCCCTGCCAACGCCATTACATCTCTCTCAGCTTTTACCTCCTTCATGGAGGGGTACCTCGGCCTCTGGCCCACTGTTGCCGCCTGGGCCAAGTACTTCCGCCTCCGGAAGCAAACCATCCCGAATAAGGAGGAGGTCGTGAAGGATATGACCGCATGCGGTGCGGCTAGCATCACTCCGAGGAAGCACTCCATCTTTCCTCGGATTCCGGCTTAGAATCCTGCCGGAAGTGGCAAAGGTCCTTTTTCTATGTGAAGAGCCCGGCTGATCGGGATGTTCTCAACCTGCCGGAGTTCAACATCGCTCCCCCCACAGCCGAGTTAAACTGGAACTATGACCCGCAGGACAGCATTCCTGAGGTCCAACTGATCCACCAAACCCTTGAGGGCTGCTGGAAAAGAAGTTGAGTGCAGACGACCTCTTGAGGACTTTCGTCATGCGCCGAGTCAACCCTCTTCAGTACCGTGTGCACAAGATTTGCCACATGAGTGGTTTGCTGGACCCTATCCGGGTCAGCACCCATGATCTTACCCACCCCCAAGTTAGGAGACGGGTCAAGGCCATCGCGCAGACCGAGATGGCGGACGATTGGCAATGGGGCGTAGAGCCGTTTGAGCGATCCCGGCTTCCGCCTCCGGTTAGTTTGTCACCTTTGAATCGACATAGCTCTGCCTTCCGAGGCTACTTTTATCTCGGTGATGCGCCTTCTGACTAATCCGAATCTACTTTGCTTTTCCTGCAGCTGTTTACCGACAAGCCACCGAAGATGGGGACCTGAAGACCAGGAAATGGACAAAAGATCGCCGTGCGCGACCCGAGGAGACTGAAGATCCGGACAACGAGGATTATATGCCGGTTCCTCGTGCCAAGGCTTCTACCTCGGGTAAGCCATCCGCCCGTGTCTTCGTTCAAGACTTGTCCGACGACGAAGATGATGATTGTCAAATCCTAGATCCCATTGATGCTATTCCTATTTCATGGTCTGCACCTCCTGCTACAGCCAATCCGGGTGCGCAAGGCACATCCCGAAACGCGCCGGTGCGTCCGGGTCAGCGGCTCCTCCGGCTAAGAAAGCCAAGAAGGTCGTTACCAAGCGTAAGGCTAAGGTCCTACCAACCAGCAAGGGGTAAGATAAGTTTTCTTGCTTTCTTTCTTTCCTTCTTTCCTTTAACCGAAGTTAATCTCATCCGAGTTAACATTCTACCTCGGTTTATGCAGCGATCCGATCGCAACCAAACAGACCCATAGTTCTATTCGGTCTCCTGTTCCTTCATCGCCACCTCTGACCAACATCGGGATTAGCAGCCCCGGAGGGGCAATCCCTTCCCCGGTGCGCGCTAGCTCAGCCGACATTCCCGCCGAATCTTGATTCGGATCTGGGAGGGACCAAGGCCTCGAGCAAACCTCGGCTCCGGGTCAAGACCAATCTCCCCTCTCTCCTCTTAAGGATTTGGAGACGGAGCGGGGTAAACTCCGACTGAGACCTCTTCTAAGTTGGAGCCTCGACCCTCACCTCGCACAGCAGCAAGCACACCAAGCAACAGCAACAGTTGAAGCAAGCAGAGAAGCAGCAGCAGCAACAGCAGAAGGAGAAGCGCAGCAGCAGCAGAAGGAGAAGGACCAGAAACAGCACAGGAAGAGACAGCAAAAGCTACAGCAAGAGAAACAGCAGAAGCTGCAGTAGGACAAGTCTCGGAAGCAGCAGCAGCAGCCCCCAGTGCCGGTCCATACTCCGCACCACCGCCTCCAAGTGTCCAACTCAGCAAGCCTCTGGCCAACCTTCAACCGTCCAGAGCAAGCAAATTACTGTGACTCCAACAGCAAATCGGGCGTACCAAGACCTCTCCGAGATGATTTCCCGCCCCCGGGTCAACAGCCATGTTCTTCCGAGTCTTCGCACTCCGAGTGACAACAGCCTTGGCTCGGTTGGACAGTATGTGATGGATTGGAACGCCGCGGACCCGAGCGAAGTTTCTTCTACTCCGGCAAATCCACACCCGGTTGGCCCCGGCTTGCACAATCCCTACACTCCATGCAGGTCTCGGCCCTTCAGGCTAGCAGGGTTGTCGAGGTAAATCTCTCTGAACTTAGCACTTATTTTACAATGACCAATAGTCACACCATCCACAGTCCCCGAGATTCGGGCTGAGTAACTGATACTCGTCCGAGTAATAAGTAACTGATACGTCTCCAACGTATCCATAATTTCTGCTGTTCCATGCTTATATTATACCATTTGCTACATGTTTTATATACACTTCGTATCACTTTTATGCATTTTCTGGGACTAACCTATTAACAAGATGCCACAGTGCCAGTTCCCTGTTTTCTGCTGTTTTTGGTTTCAGAAAGTTACTTCTGGAAATATTCTCGGAATTGCACGAAACAAAAGGCCAGTCCCTATTTTTCCAGCACGTACACGGAGTCCGAAGGAGAGACGAAGAGCCACGAGGTGGCCAAACCACCAGGTGGCGCGGCAGTGGGCCCAGCCGCGCCTGCCTGTGGTTTGGGCCCCTCGGGGGTCCGCCGACATCGCCCCTTCGCCTATTTATTCCCCGAGACGCGAAAACCCTAAAACACCGAGCCTTTCATCCAGAACATATTCGCTGCCGCCGCCGTCGTCAACCCTAACTCGGGGGGTTCTGAAGCTCTTCCCGGCACCCTGCCGGAGAGGGGAATCATCACCGGAGGGCTCTACATCGCCATGCCCGCCTCCGGAGTGATGCGTGAGTAGTTCATCCTTGGACTATGGGTCCATAGCAGTAGCTAGATGGTTGTCTTCTCCACTTGTGCCATCATGTTTAGATCTTGTGAGCTGCCTATCATGATCAAGATCATCTTATTGTAATGCTACATGTTGTGTTTGCTGGGATCTGACTTATATTGATACCTATGTGGAGCTGAATATTATATTATCATGTCTATGTCATTTGTGATCTTGCATGCTCTCCGTTACTTGTTGAAGCCTTGGCCAAGTGAATACTTGTAACTCCAAGAGGGGGTATTTATGCATGATAGTTGGGTTCAACCTCTATTTAACCTGGGATAGTGACAGCAAGTTCTAAGGTTGTAGATGTGTTGTTGCCACTAGGGGTAAAACAGCAATGCTTTATTCAAGGATGAATGTATTGTTTACATTACGCACATTACTTAATGCAATTGTCTGTTGCTTGCAACTTAATACTGGAAGGGGTACGGATGTTAACCGGAAAGTGGACTATTTAGGCATAGATGCATGCTGGATAGCGGTCTATGTACTTTGTCGTAATGCCCAAATGAATCTCATAGTAGACACCACAGCTCACACATGCATGTTATATGCACTTATCAATTGTCAATTGCCCAGCTGTAATTTGTTTACCCAGCATGTTAGTTATCTTATTGGAGAGACACCACTAGTGAACTGTGGACCCCGGTCCATTCTTTTACATCTGAAATACAATCTACTGCAATCATTGTTCTCTACTGTTTTATGCAAACAAACATCATTTCCATTCGATACGTTTAACCCTTTGTTTTCAGCAAGCCGGTGAGATTGACAACCTCACTGTTAAGTTGGGGCAAAGTAATTTGATTGTGTTGTGCAGGTTCCACGTTGGCACCGGAATCCCTGGTGTTGCGCCGCACTACACTCCTTCACCAACACCTTCGAAGCAAACCTCGTTTTCCTACTGGTTCGATTAAACCTTGGTTTCATACTGAGGGAAAACTTACTGCTGCACTCATCATACCTTCCTCTTGGGGTTCCCAACTGACGTGTGACGTACAAGCATTGTTTCTGGCACTATTGCCGGGGAGATATTCCCTCGTCAACTTAGAGCCACCAACACGTTTTCTGGCGCCGTTGCCGGGGAAAACCGAATTGCTTCTGCAAGGGGAGTCTCTCACACCCAATCTCTTTACTTTGTTATTTGTCTTGCTTAGTTTATTTTTATTTAGTCTTGTTTGCTCTCTTTATCAAAAACACAAAAAAATTAGTTACTTGTTTAATTCAGTTTGATTTTGTTTTTCAAAATGAGTACTCCTGAGAACACTAAGTTGTGTGACTTCACTAGCACAAACAACAATGATTTCATATGCACTCCTATTGCTCCACCTGCTTCTACAGCAGAATTTTATGAAATTAAACCTGCTCTATTAAATCTTGTTATGAAAGAGCAATTTTCTGGTGTTAGTACTGATGATGCTGCTGCCCATCTTAATAACTTTGTTGAACTTTGTGAAATGCAAAAGTATAAGGATATGGATGGGGATATTATAAAACTGAAACTTTTTCCTTTCTCCTTGAGAGGAAGAGCTAAAGAATGGTTGCTTTCTTTGCCTAGAAATAGTATTAATTCTTGGACAAAATGCAAAGATGCTTTCATAGGGAAATATTATCCTCCTGCTAAGATTATATCCTTGAGAAGTAGCATTATGAATTTTAAACAACTTGATAATGAACATGTTGCTCAAGCTTGGGAAAGAATGAAATCTTTGGTGAAGAATTGTCCCACTCATGGACTGACTACTTGGATGATCATCCAAACCTTTTATGCAGGATTAAATTTTTCCTCAAGGAACTTATTGGATTCAGCCTCTGGAGGAACCTTTATGTCCATCACTTTAGGTGCAGCAACAAAGCTACTTGATGATATGATGATCAACTATTCCGAATGGCACACCGAAAGAGCTCCTCAAGGTAAGAAGGTAAATTCTGTTGAAGAAACCTCCTCTTTGAGTGATAAGATTGATGCTATTATGTCTATGCTTGTGAATGGTAGATCTCATGTTGATCCTAATAATGTTCCTTTAGCTTCATTGGTTGCTCAAGAAGAGCATGTTGATGTAAACTTCATTAAAAACAACAACTTCAACAACAATGCTTATAGGAATAATTTTGGTAGCAACAACTCTAGGCTTTTCCTTCAAGTGGTAATGGTTATTTTAATGCTAGATCTTTTATGCCTAGTGAGGAAAGGATGATAGAAATTGAGAGATCAACTAAAAGCTTTATGCAATCACAATTTGAGCAAAATCAATTGTTTACAAAAGCTATGAATGAACAAACTGCCATGTTGAAGAATATAGGACAGCAACTCGAAAATATAAATAGTGAGATTTCAGGTTTGCAAACTAAGATTTCCATTGCTGAAAACCGTATTTCATCTATGTCTGAAGCTCAGTCCTCTTTGATTAATAACATGGCAGCGAAACCTGAAGGTCTTGATGAGTCATTTGCTACAGCAAATGCCATCCAAGTTCGAATTGATAATAATATTAGGATGTTGGCTGAATTGCATGCTAGGTGGGAAAAAGAGGAAGAACTTGAAAAAGAGAATAGTATAGTTAGAGTTTGTACTATCACCACCACTAGTAATGCTAATGTTTCACATGCTAGTAACCTCCTACTATTGATGGTAATGTTATTGGTGTTGGTAATGTCTCTACTACTTCTGCAAAGCGTTTGAAATTGCCTAAAACTGCTGAAACTTTTTCTGATAAAAGTGCTGAAATTTTTCAAACTATTGGAGACAATGGTTCCACCACCATTGACAATAATGATTTTGATTTTGATGATTGTAACATCTCTGAAGTTATTATGTTCTTGCAAAAATTAGCTAGAAGTCCCAATGCTAGCACTATTAATTTGGCTTTTACAAAGCATATTACAAATGCTCTTTTGCAAGCTAGGGAGGAGAAGTTGAAACTTAAAGCTTCTATTCCTAGGAAATTAGAAGATGGTTGGGAACCCATCATTAAGGTAAAGGTGAATGATTTTGATTGCAATGCCTTGTGTGATCTTGGTGCAAGTATTTCGGTTTTGCCCAAGAAGCTTTATGATATTCTTGATTTGCCACCTTTGGAACATTGTTATTTGGATGTTTTTCTCGCTGATAATGCTATGAAGAAACCTTTGGGGCGAGTTAATGATGTTTTTATTACAGTAAACAATAACCTTGTCCCGTTGATTTTATTGTTATGGATATTGAATGCAATGCATCTTGTCCTATTGTTTTGGGAAGACCTTTTCTTCGAACTGTTGGTGCCATCATTGATATGAAGGTAATATAAGGTACCAATTTCCTCTCAAGAAAGGTATGGAACACTTCCCTAGGAAGAGAATGAAGTTACCTTTTGACTCTATTGTTAGAGCAAGTTATGATGTTGATGCTTCTTCTCTTGACAACACTTGATTTTCACTTTCTGCGCCTAGCTGAAAGGCGTTAAAGAAAAGCGCTTATGGGAGACAACCCATCGTTTTTATTTGCTGTTATTTTTGTTTTCTTTGAGTCAAGGAGTTTTGTTACTTCTGTAGCAACTCCTTTGTATCTTTATTTTATCGCAATGTTGTGCCAAGTAAAGTTCTATATTGAAAGTTGATGCAAGATTTGGATTTCTGCGCAGTGACAGATTTTTAGCTGTCACGGATTTGAGCTTATCTCCCTGTAGAAAATTCAAAAAATTCTGAGAAAAATCACGCATATTCCTGAGATATGTACGCAACTTTCATTATTTTAGGCCAGATCCATCTGAGCAACTTAAGTGCCTCGAAAAAATTCGTCATTCCAGACTGTTCTGTTTTTGACAGATTCTGCCTTTTGTTTTGCATTCGCTCTTTTACTGTGTTTGTGTGGATTTCTTTGCTCCACAAAGCATTGGTGGCTGTAGCTAATGTCCAGAAGCTTTGGGATTGATTGTATCATTACAGAATATGAGAATTTTTGATTATGCACTAACCCTCTAATGAGAACTGTCTTGAGTTTGGTGTGAAGGAAGTTTTCAAGGATCAAGCGAGAAGGGTGATATTATGTGATCAAGAAGAGTGAAAAGCCTAAGCTTGGGGATGCCCCCGTGGTTCATCCCAACCATATTCAGAGAGACTCAAGCGTCTAAGCTTGGGGATGCCCAAGGCATCCCCTTCTTCATCAACAAACTTATCAGGTCATCTCTAGTGAAACTATATTTTAATTCTTTCACATCTTATGCGCTTTACTTGGAGCGTCTGTGTGTTTTTATTTTTGTTTTTGTTTGAATAAATTCGGATCCTAGCAATCCTTGTGTGGGAGAGAGACACGCTCCGCTTTTTCATGTGAATACTCATGTTCTTCACTTATATTTGTTGAGTATTCTTAACTAGCTACTGCAGTGCTTTTAGCTCCTGTTTTTCATGCATCTCTTCGAGCTGTTAGCACTTGTTTATAAATACTCTCTTGCTGCATTATATTATCATTTGGAGAGTTTATGTTTAAATAAATTATTGGTGTTTGTTTGGAAGAAAGAAAATGCTACATGTAGTAGTTGGTATTGGAAAAGACATATGCATTCTTGTAGATCATTGTCTTGTTTCGATTTGATGCTTTGCAATTGTTTTGAGCTCTCAAGTAGATCATGTTTAAGCTCTTGCATCATGTAGTTAAAGCCTAGTAGTGGAGAACTACCGTAGAGCTTGTTGAGACTTGGGATGCATATTTGTTCTCTCTAAGGTCTAGATATTTTCTGGTAAAATGTTTGAGCAACAAGGAAGACAGTGTAGAGTCTTATAATACTTGCAATATGTTTTTATGTGATTCTTGCTGTACCGGTTTATACTTGTGTTTGCTTCAAACAACCTTGCTAGCCTAAACTCTGTACTGAGAGGGAATGCTTCTCGTGCATCCAAAACTTGAGCCAAAACCCATGCCATTTGTGTCCACCATACCTACCTACTATGTGGTATTTCCTGCCATTCCAAGTAAATATTTCATGTGCTACCTTTAAACTATTCAAAACTTTATTACTCCTTATTTGTGTCAATGTTTTATAGCTCATGAGGAAGTATGTGGTGTTTTATCTTTCAATCTTGTCATTTACTTCTGACAGACTTTCACCAATGGACTAGTGGCATATACATCCGCTTATCCAATAATTTGCAAAAAGAGCTGGCAACGGGGTGCCCAGCCCCAATTAATTACAACTTTCATTAATAATTCTCTTCACATGTTTTGCCCTGATTTATCAGTAAGCAACTTAATTTGCAAATAGACACTCCTCCATGGTATGTGAATGTTGGAAGGCACCCGAGGATTCGGTTAGCCATGGCTTGTGTAAGCAAAAGGTTGGGAGGAGTGTCATCTATAAAGAAACTAAAATACATGTGTAAACAAAAGAGAAGAGGGATGATCTACCTTGCTGGTAGAGATAACGTCCTTCATGGGAGCCGCTCTTGAAAGTCTGGTTGACAAGGGGGTTAGAGTGCCCACTACCATTCGTTGACAACAACAAACACCTCTCAAATACTTATTTTGTGCTCTCTATATGCTTTCGAAAACTTAAAAAGCTCTAGCACATGATTTAATCCCTGCTTCCCTCTGCGAAGGGCCTATCTTTTACTTTATGTTGAGTCAGTTTACCTACTCCTTTCTATCTTAGAAGCAAACACTTGTGTCAACTTTGTGTGCATTGATTCTTACATATTTACTTATTGCACTTGTTATATTGCTTTATGTTGACAACTATCCATGAGATATACATGTTACAAGTTGAAAGCAAATGCTGAAACTTAATCATCCTTTGTGTTGCTTCAATGCCTTTTACTTTGAATCTATTGCTTTATGAGTTACCTCTTATGCAAAACTTTTTGATGCTTGTCTTGAAAGTACTATTCATGAAAAGTTTTTGCTTATATGATTCATTGTTTACTCTTTATCTATTTGTTAGCAAACTATAGATCATTGCTTTGAGTCACTTCATTCATGACATGAGCCTTGCAATATATTGATCAAGATTGTGTGAAAGCATGTCTCCTCAGAAATTATTTGTTGTTATCGTTTTACCTACTCGAGGACGAGTAGAACTAAGCTTGGGGATGCTTGATACGTCTCCAACGTATCCATAATTTCTGCTGTTCCATGCTTATATTATACCATTTGCTACATGTTTTATATACACTTCGTATCACTTTTATGCATTTTCTGGGACTAACCTATTAACAAGATGCCACAGTGCCAGTTCCCTGTTTTCTGCTGTTTTTGGTTTCAGAAAGTTACTTCTGGAAATATTCTCGGAATTGCACGAAACAAAAGGCCAGTCCCTATTTTTCCAGCACGTACACGGAGTCCGAAGGAGAGACGAAGAGCCACGAGGTGGCCAAACCACCAGGTGGCGCGGCAGTGGGCCCAGCCCGCCTGTGGTTTGGGCCCCTCGGGGGTCCGCCGACATCGCCCCTTCGCCTATTTATTCCCCGAGACGCGAAAACCCTAAAACACCGAGCCTTTCATCCAGAACATATTCGCTGCCGCCGCCGTCGTCAACCCTAACTCGGGGGGTTCTGAAGCTCTTCCCGGCACCCTGCCGGAGAGGGGAATCATCACCGGAGGGCTCTACATCGCCATGCCCGCCTCCGGAGTGATGCGTGAGTAGTTCATCCTTGGACTATGGGTCCATAGCAGTAGCTAGATGGTTGTCTTCTCCACTTGTGCCATCATGTTTAGATCTTGTGAGCTGCCTATCATGATCAAGATCATCTTATTGTAATGCTACATGTTGTGTTTGCTGGGATCTGACTTATATTGATACCTATGTGGAGCTGAATATTATATTATCATGTCTATGTCATTTGTGATCTTGCATGCTCTCCGTTACTTGTTGAAGCCTTGGCCAAGTGAATACTTGTAACTCCAAGAGGGGGTATTTATGCATGATAGTTGGGTTCAACCTCTATTTAACCTGGGATAGTGACAGCAAGTTCTAAGGTTGTAGATGTGTTGTTGCCACTAGGGGTAAAACAGCAATGCTTTATTCAAGGATGAATGTATTGTTTACATTACGCACATTACTTAATGCAATTGTCTGTTGCTTGCAACTTAATACTGGAAGGGGTACGGATGTTAACCGGAAAGTGGACTATTTAGGCATAGATGCATGCTGGATAGCGGTCTATGTACTTTGTCGTAATGCCCAAATGAATCTCATAGTAGACACCACAGCTCACACATGCATGTTATATGCACTTATCAATTGTCAATTGCCCAGCTGTAATTTGTTTACCCAGCATGTTAGTTATCTTATTGGAGAGACACCACTAGTGAACTGTGGACCCCGGTCCATTCTTTTACATCTGAAATACAATCTACTGCAATCATTGTTCTCTACTGTTTTATGCAAACAAACATCATTTCCATTCGATACGTTTAACCCTTTGTTTTCAGCAAGCCGGTGAGATTGACAACCTCACTGTTAAGTTGGGGCAAAGTAATTTGATTGTGTTGTGCAGGTTCCACGTTGGCACCGGAATCCCTGGTGTTGCGCCGCACTACACTCCTTCACCAACACCTTCGAAGCAAACCTCGTTTTCCTACTGGTTCGATTAAACCTTGGTTTCATACTGAGGGAAAACTTACTGCTGCACTCATCATACCTTCCTCTTGGGGTTCCCAACTGACGTGTGACGTACAAGCATTGTTTCTGGCACTATTGCCGGGGAGATATTCCTCGTCAACTTAGAGCCACCAGTAACTCGGCGTGAATCTTCAAAAACTTTATCATTCAACTTAACTTGTTAAAGACATTGGTATGCCCAGTCCCCGAGTCTCATGTCGAGTTTACCCGGCATGAGCTTACATTAAACTCGGACAACCAGTCCCCGAGTTCCATGTCTTGCTGACTCGGTATGATCCTTTATCAATCTCGGGCTCCAGTCCCCGAGATTCTTTTTACCCTCACTAACATCTTTCCTTCTGGCAGGATTGTACCAACACTCGGAGCCGGATCTTCAAGAATCTAGCCTTGGAGCACCGGGCGCTTAAGCTCCTTACAGAACCAGCAGGAGGAAATGAAGAAGAAGGAAACGGAGCACACGCGTGCTCTGAAAGAAGAACAATCCGAGGTGACTCGGCTCAAGCGGGAGCTTGACCGGGTCGAGAAAGAGAAGATTGAGCTGAAAAAGAGAGGAACACGCTGAAGACAGCTCTGGAGAAGCGTGCCGCTGGTGATCAGAAGATTCAAGCGCACATCACTGCATGCGAGGCTAAGGCTACCAAAGATGAAGAAGAGTCGGATGCCCTCAAGGCAAATGCTGCCAAGTGGCTGGCTGAGCTCACCAAACTCAATGCCGAAATGGACAGTAAGTTTCCTGAATCATATCCTTTTTCTTTATATCTTCCTAACATGAAACTTTGTGTCGGTGTCTCATTTGATTCGGTGTCAGCCTATTGCTCTCAGAACACTTTGAGCACTGCCAAGCTGCAGCAGCCAACACTGTGAAGAAGGCCCGAGCTAGGAGGGCGAGGCATCTGGAGCTCCGCTACCCGAGGCTTGGGATATCGATGATCACTTGATCGCACTCCAAGCTGCATTTCTCCCTTGAAGAGCATCGGCGTCGAGCTTCTTAATGCCAGTATCCGAGCCTACCATGTCTTGTGGCCCGAATCTCCCAGTGTCAAGACCATTGCCGAGTTGTCCACATGCTTGCAGCAAACCGAGACTCGGTTAAGGGAATGGAGGTCTTCTTCTGCTCGTGCCGGGGCCGACGCAGCCTTGCTTTTTCTGATGTCTTGGTATGAGGAAATTAACCTCGACGGCTTGCGTACCCTTCGCGATGGCTCCCCATGGGCTACTGACCCGGCATTGATCGCGAAGCGTGAGGAAGCTGCTACTTTCATGGCCAGGTTTGCCAACACTCGGTCTGTTGAACCTGGTGTGGTTTACTCGGATGATGAAGACGAAGAAGAAGAGAAGTCAACGCTGATGGTGACTCTGAGCAAGAATACGGTGACTCTGACTCCGAGTCTGATGACTCCGAATCAACTCGATGCCTCGGCTAAGATTGCGAAACCATTGCTGCCGAGATCTCCAAAGGAGCCACGGTTGACCCGGCCAAACAGAGTGCTACCGATATTTCCTTGAAGACTATGTCTGATCTTATCGATGCATCGGCAAGCAGCAAGATTACTCCAACTGCCCCCGAGTCTGCTACTTCGTGACCAAAGCTACTCTGCAACCGAGGTTCCTCCTTCAACCAAGGTTGCTCCCTCATCCGGGTCTGTCCCTGAAACCGAGGCTGCTCCTTCAACCGAGGTTCCTCCTTCCACCGAGGCTCCTGCGTCATCCGGGTCTGCCCCTGCAACCAAAGCTGCTCCTTCCTCCGAAGCCGCTGCTTAACTTACATGAATTCAAACTGTTAAATCCCCGGAATGCCGGGTGCAGATGTAATATACATTTTAAGTTCCTCCGAGACTACTTTTATTTTGCTTAATTCGAACAAGACGAGGTTTATGTTGGATCAATTTAAACCGAGTCCCCGAGTTTATTTTCTTGTTCACTATACTTGTCAATCTTTGCTCTTGTCTACCATTTAGGCGTTCGACAGTCGAGTCACAAGATAGGAATTATAGCATACAATACTTCATAACATTCGAGTTGGGGTTTAAAGTCATCCGACATAAACAAATATGAAAAACAGGGTTAGTAAACAAGCTATGCCGAATCATTTTTGGCCGAGTCTCCGAGTTCATTTTCATGTTCACTACGAACCATCACCTCAGCTCTTGACTGCCTTTTTTGGCGTTTGTCAGT
The DNA here is from genome assembly GCA_947311845.1 of Poa pratensis. Taxonomy (NCBI): domain Eukaryota; kingdom Viridiplantae; phylum Streptophyta; class Magnoliopsida; order Poales; family Poaceae; genus Poa; species Poa pratensis. The sequence goes on from CAMZMU010000042.1 coordinate 68,498,914, forward strand.
CGAGTCACAAGATCACAATAAGATAGCATACAGTACTTTGAACTTTGAGGCAAGGCTTCAAATCATTCGGCATAGGAAAAACATAAATGAAAAAACAAAAGATGACACAAGCATATAGACGAGGCAGTCCCCGAGTTTTGATTCGGGGTGCCGACATTTCATTCATATAGAAACCGAGATACATACACTGCGCCCTTTATGAGTAAAAGGGTCGGAGTAGAGCTATATTCCATGGACGCTTGGTTTCCTCTCCGGATTTGTCCATCCTGTGCTTCATCGGTTCCTGTGCATCTATAAGATAGTATGAATCATTGTGCAGAGCCTTGCTCACAATGAACGGTCCCTCCCATGGAGGTGTCAACTTATGTCGGCCTGCAGTGCGTTGCACCAGCCTCAGTACCAAATCTCCCTCTTGGAACACCCGAGGGCTGATCTTCCGGCTATGATAGCGTCGGAGATTTTGCTGGTATATTGCTGACCGAGATAAGGCCAGCTCTCGGGCCTCTTCAAGTAGGTCAACACCATCTTCCCGGGCTTCTTTTGCCTCGGTTTCAGTGTACATTGTCACTCTCGGTGCATCATATTGTATGTCGGTTGGCAGAACAGCTTCTGCTCCATAAACCAGAAAGAATGGTGTGTAGCCAGTCGATCGATTCGGTGTGGTCCTGAGACCCCATAATACTGCTGGGAGCTCATCTATCCAACAACCCGGAGTGCGTAACAATGGTGCAATTAACCGAGCCTTTATGCCATCTAGTACCAAGGCATTTGATCTTTCTACCATCCCATTGGCCTGTGGGTGTGCAACTGCAGCTACATCCAGCTTAATTCTCTTCTCGGCACAAAACCGAGCAAATTCTCCCACAGCAAAGTTGGTTCCATTATCTGTGATGATACTGTGTGGATAACCATATCTCAGAATTATGTCCTTCAAGAAAGTTACTGCTGTATGTCCATCACATTTCCGGATTGGCTTTACCTCTATCCACTTGGTGAATTTGTCCACCATCACCAGTATATGAGTCATGTTACCTCGGGCTGGCTTGAATTCTCCCACCATGTCAAGGCACCAAACAGCAAAAGGCCAAGTGATTGGAATTGTCTTGAGTGCCGAGGCTGGCATGTGAATCTTTTTTGCAAATCTCTGACATCCTTCACACTTTCTGACTATGTCTTCAGCTTGTTGCAAAGCAGTGGGCCAGTAGAACCCATGCCGAAATACTTTGGCCACCAGGCTCTTGAGCAGGCATGATGTCCACACTCCCCTTGATGAATCTCTAGGAGCATTTCTTCTCCTTCTGCCGGGTCAACACACCTCTGCAGCACTGTGGTTGTGCTTCTCTTGTATAACTCCTTATTGATGATGGTGTATGCTTTTGCTCTTCTCAACACTTGCCTAGACTCGGTTCTATCATCCGGCAGGCTCCCATCAACAAGATATGTCATTATAGGTTGTGCCCACTCCGGGACAGGTCTTACAGGAAACACTGGCATATCTATATCCATTGGCTCAGCATCTACTGGCTCGTCCGACATTTCCTCGTCAGTCCCCGGGTTCTGCTTGGCAGTCCCCGAGTTATCCCCGACATAACCGACATCAACATCCATTGGAACTGCATCTGACTTTGGCATCGGCGGGATATAAATTGATTCGGATTCTGGCGATGGCTTAATGGACGGCTTTCTCAAATGCTCCAAAGCTATTCCGGGTGGAATTGGATCTCTGGATGAACCGAGTTTGGATAGTACATCGGCAGCTTCATTCTCTGCCCGAGGTATATGTGTGTACTCGCATCCTTCAAAAAATCCCGAAATTTTCTGACATGAAATCGATATGATGCCATGTTGGCATCCACTGCATCCCAATTTCCCGAGGTTTGATGTATAACCAGAGCCGAATCACCGAAGCACTCAATTCGGCGAATCCCCACTTCCTTGGCCACATTAAGCCCATGGATCAGTGCCTCATACTCGGCTACATTATTGGATGCGGTGAAATGAATTTGCAGCACATATCTCAGTTGATCCTTCTTCGGTGAGGTAAGAACTACTCCGGCACCCAAACCAATCTTTGTCTTGGATCCATCAAAATGCATTGTCCAGTAATTCGGGTCATGGGCTGGTGGCTCATACTGCATCTCGGCCCAATCCACAAGGAAATCCGGCAGTGCCTGAGATTTGATTGCATCTCTTCTCTCATACTGTGGAGTGTAAGGGGATAACTCGATTGCCCATTTGGCAACTCGGCCATTTGCATCTTTGCATCCGATGATCTCCGAGATAGGAGCTTCACACACCACCCTTATTGGATGCTCTTGAAAGTAGTGCTTCAACTTCTTGGCTGCCATATAGACACCATATACCATCTTCTGGTAATGAGGGTAATTCTGCTTGGATGTCGATATCACCTCACTCAGATAATATACCGGCCTCTGCACGGTTTTGCCATCTTCTTCCCGCTCCACCACTACTACAGCACTCACAACTCGGTTTGTGGCTGCAATATAGAGCAACATCGGCTCTTTGGGCAGTGGGGAAGCAAGTATCGGAGCAGTGACCAACATCTTTTTTAACTCGGCAAAAGCCGCATTTGCCTGTGGAGTCCACACAAAGTTATTGGTTCTTTTCATCAATTGATACAAGGGCAAGGCCTTTTCTCCTAACCGGCTTACAAACCGGCTTAGGGATGCAAGACAGCCAGTAAATTTTTGCACATCTTTAAGATTTTGAGGCAACCTCATATTCTCAATAGCCCGAATCTTTACCGGATTAGCTTCGATACCTCGGCTAGATACAAGGAAACCGAGTAACTTTCCTGCTGGTACACCAAATGTGCATTTATCCGGGTTAAGTTTCATCCGGTATTTTCTCAAATTTGCGAATGTTTCTCTTAGATCATCGATCAAGGTTGATTTCTCTTTAGTTTTTATGACTATGTCATCGACATACACCTGCACATTTTTTCCTATTTGATTCTGCAAACATTTTTGCATACACCTTTGATAAGTAGCACCGGCATTTCTCAAACCGAATGTCATGACACGATAGCAATAAGCCCCATACGGGTGATAAATGCAGTTTTCATTTGATCATCCGGATTTAACGGTATCTGGTGAAAACCAGAGTAAGCATCTACAAAGGATAACAGCTCACACCCGGCTGTGGAATCGATCACTTGATCTATCCGAGGCAACGGGAATGGATCCTTAGGACATGCTTTGTTCAGGTTCGTGTAATCAATACACATACGCCACACTTTGGCTATATTTGGGTCATCCTTTTTCTTCTCTACCAGGACTGGGTTAGACAACCAGTCCGGGTGCAGTACCTCCATGATGAATCCGGCTGCCAGTAGCCGGGTCAGCTCATCTTGTATCACTTGCCTTCTCTCGTCCGAAAGTCGCCGCATCGGCTGCTTCACGGGCTTCATCTCGGGTCTGACAAATAATGAGTGCTCAGCCAACTCCCTCGGAACACCCATAGTCCAGAGACGAACTACTCACACATCACTCCGGAGGCAGGCATGGCGATGTAGAGCCCTCCGGTGATGATTCCCCTCTCCGGCAGGGTGCCGGGAAGAGCTTCAGCAACCCCCCGAGTTAGGGTTGACGGCGGCGGCAGCGGATGTTTTCTGGAAATATGGCTCGGTGTTTTAGGGTTTTCGCCTCGGGGAGAATAAATAGGCGAAGGGTCGATGTCGGTGGAGGCACGAGGCCCGCTCCCCACATGGCGGCGCGGCAGGGGCCCACCCGCGCCATGGGGTGGGGACGGCGCCTCGCTGCCCCCCTTCGTCTCTCCTTCGAACTTCTGGAACGTGTCGGAAAAAATAGGAACTTTGCAATTTGTTTCGTCCGATTCTGAGGATATTTGTAGAACAGCTTTTCTGAAACCAAAAACAACAGAAAACAAGAACTGGCACTGTGGCATCTTGTTAATAGGTTAGTCCCAGAAAATGCATAAAAATGCTATGAAGTGAATAAAACATGTAGCAATTGGTATAATACAAAGCATGGAACATAAGAAATTATAGATACGTTGGAGACGTATCACTGGTCCTAAAGTGATTGAAACTACTGTGCCGGAGATACCTAAAGTGGGATTTGAAATTCCCATGTTAAAAGAGTTATGAAAGATCCATTTGCAGGGGATGGAACTAAGTCTGCACGTGAACACGTGGAGAGAATTGAAGACATATGTGGCTTATTTAGACTTCCTGATATTTCTGATGATCAGGTAAAAAGGAAGTTATTATATTTGTCTTTATCTGGTAATGCTCGTGATTGGTACAGGTCTTTGGATGAAGAAGTCAAGAATGAATGGAGTATCTTGAGGAAGGTTTTCTTTCTTAAATATTTTACCTGTAAAGAAGCTTATGATAACCGCTGCTATATATTTAACTTCTGGCCACATCTGGGAGAGAGTATTACTCAAGCTTGGGGGAGGTTAAAGGAACTCCTTCGCAAGAATCCTTGTCATGATCTTACAAGGAAACTTATATTGATAAACTTTTATGTGAGGCTACTTATGAAGCACAAGGAAATTCTGGATAATTCATCTGGTGGAAGTTTTACTAATAATACTGAAGAAGAAGCATGGAATTTATTGGAGACTATTTATGAAAACACTAGTCATTGGGATCTTGATAAAGGTAATGAGCCCTATTTTGATTATGAATATTCATGTGTAGAGAACTTCTCTACTTCTATTTTGTTCAAAATCTGAGTGATACTTTTGGTCTTGATCCTTATGTTACAATTGAGATAGCTAAAGGCTTTGCTAAACACATGTGTGTTCATAAAAGTGGTTATGAAGTTTATGTTGAACCTGTTAAAAAATCTATTATTGTTCCTAAAGTTATTAAACAGGCTGAACCGGTGCCATCTGTGACCATTGAGGAGTATGTTGAACCACCTCCCTATCCAAACAAAATTAAGGAGAACTTACTTATTGCTGTTACTAACAAAAGTAATAGAAGATGTTCTCAGCCTTATGAACAGGTGGAAGTCAACACTCAAATTTCTGTTATCAAGCAACTAAATGAAGAAGACCCTGTTGATGTTTATTTATGTGAAGATGCTACTAAAGTCATCAAAGGTAATTCGGCCAAGGTAGGGAAACCTGTTATATCATGCTCTATTGGAACTTCAAGTTATCATGGTCTATGTGATATTGGAGCAAGTATCAGTGTCATTCCATATTCTCTTTATCTTGAGATCAAGCCTGATATTGATCCTATTGTTATGGAAGAGACATGTATGGCAATTCAACTTGCTAATAAAGATTAGATTAGTCCATTTGGAATTGTTAGAGATGTTGAAGTATTGGTTGGCAAAATAAAATATCCTGCTGATTTTATTGTGCTTGGTTGTCCTCAAGATTCATTTTGTCCTATCATTTTTGGTAGACCTTTCTTACATACTGTTGGTGCTGAAATTAATTTGCTTAAAGAGAAAGTGTTTATTAAATGTGCTGGCGAGAAACTTAAATTCAACTTTTCTAAATTTGCTCATAAACATGTTGTTAAAGAGCCAATTTCTGAAGATTTAATTGAAACTCTTACTCATATAGCTGTAGCTTCAACAGATGTTGTAGAATGTTATATGCTTAATCAAGATTAACCATTTAATGATGAGTAAAAAGAGGCTTTAGAACAAATATTATGGCAACAACCACCACAATTATAGTTGCATATCCCACCTGATAATTTAGGAGTGCTACCACCACCTAAAGGGGATCCTAGTTTTGAATTAACACCTTTGCCTGCAAATCTGAAATATGCATATTTGGATGAGAATCATCGACCAGCCATTGGATACTCTCTTGATGATCTTAAAGGTATAAGCCTAGCTCTATGTATGCATAAAATTATTTTGGAAGAAGAGGCAAAACCTGTTGTTGATTATCAACGCCGCCTCCATCCAAAAATGAAAGAAGTGGTAAGAAAAGAGGTAATAAGACTTATTGAAGCTGGTATCATTTATCCTATAGCTGATAGTAAGTGGGTTAGTCCTGTTCATTGTGTTCCTAAAAAAGGTGGAATGACTGTTGTTCCAAATGATGAGGATGAACTTGTGGCTCAATGTACTGTTGTTGGTTATAGGATATGTATTGATTTCAGAAAATTAAACAAAGCAACTCGAAAAGATCATTATCCATTGCCATTTATTGATCAAATGCTAGAAAGGTTATCTAAACATTCTCACTTTTGTTATCTAGATGGTTATTCATGTTTCTCACAAATTCCTGTACATAAGGATGATCAAGAAAATACCACTTTTACTTGCCCATATGGTACATTTGCTTATAGGAGAATGTCATTCGGTTTGTGCAATGCTCCTGCTACTTTTCAAAGATGCATGAATGCTATATTTGCTGATTATATTGAAAAGATAATGGAAGTTTTATGGATGATTTTTCTGTGTATGGTACTTCCTTCGATAATTGCTTGTTCAACCTTAACAAAGTTTTGCAGCGTTGTGAAGACCAACACTTAGTCCTTAATTGGGAGAAGTGTCACTTCATGGTTACTGAAGGCATTGTCGTTGGGCATAAGATTTCCGGAAAAGGGATAGAAGTTGATCCAGCAAAGATAGAAGCTATTGAAAAGCTACCATACCCAAAGGACATCAAAGGTATAAGAAGTTTTCTTGAGCATGCAGGTTTTTACCGTAGGTTTATTAAAGATTTCTCCAAAATATCAAAACCTCTAACCAATCTTTTGCAAAAGGATGTTCCTTTCTATTTTAATGATGATTGCATTGAGTCCTTTAATATTTTGAAGAATGCTTTAATAAGTGCTCCTATTATTCAAGCTCCTGATTGGAAATTGCCTTTTGAAATTATGTGTGATGCTAGTGATTACGCGGTTGTGGCTGTTTTGGGCCAACGTGTTGATAAGAAATTGAATGTTATCTATTATACTAGTAGAACACTTGATGCTGCTCAAAGAAATTATGCTACAACTGAGAAAGAATTTTTAGCAGTACTATTTGCTTGTGACAAGTTTAGATCTTACATTACTGATTCAAAAGTCACATTGCATACTGATCATTCTGCTATTAAATACTTGATGCATAAGAAAGATGCTCAGCCTAGATTAATAAGGTGGGTACTTTTTGTCAGACCCCGGATCCAGAGCTATACATAAGTGTTATGTGCTCTTAGACATGATAGCCGAGAGTTTCTAGGTTACCATTCCCAGGCAGCATTACACTGCAGGCGTGCCGGGAACACCGGTTACACAAAACCCCTCGGAATGACTACCATGCTAATCATAACCAAGAATGCATAACAAAGAATCCAAGAATCTTGTTAAGCTGTCGGACTCGGCCTCAGAGTTATACAAGAATGCTATGTGTCACTAGTCATGCTACGTAACCGAGGGTCCCTGGGTTACCACTCCCAGGCCGATGCACATCGGCAGGCGTGCTAAAAAAGAATCAACAGCACACAACCCCTCGGCTGCGCCATAACACGGGCATAGCCAAAACTGCATAACAAGGAGCCCAAGAACCATAACCCTTCAATCGTGCACTTTATATCCATATACGCATCATGCACGAGATGGGTAGCGGACAACCGGTATAAAGCAGGCTCTATGACATTAAGTAATATTACATAACTTGTACTACAATACTTGGTAGTATTACACGCAGAGGTCACACGACCCAACATTACAATAAGCAACGAAAGCAAATGTGTTGCTATACAACAAGTCTGCAAAAGGCCTAAGAGGCCATAAGTAAGCATCGTAGCCAAACCTAACCTACACGTTCCAGGCTGCTACCTGGGAACCCCAAGCTACTCGTCGACGTCTACGTAGAAACCACCGTCGGGTGAGATTCTTCACCTGAACCAATTTTAAGCAAACATGAGTACTGAAGGTACTCAACAAGACTTAATTAACCTATTATATATCTGCTTGTTCAGAGAGTATGTATGAAGGTTCATTTGCATAAAGCCATCTTTGTTTTCAAATAGAGGAAGTAAGAATCTCGGAACAACATTAGACATTTTAAAAGGGGATATGAGAGCAAGTCAAGCTCTAGTAATCATAACCACCAGTCCATCAACATCACCTAACAAAAAGGATCACCCCCTCGACATCCTCGAGGAAGCATCCTTCATTCCTTGCCAACATGTTTTACGATTACGTTCCAGTTCTCTATGATCTCAGAATCCGCCACCAAGTTATCCGTAACCGTGGACACGGCTTTTCGAAAATATTAAACCCTGCAGGGGTGTACAATGTTTACCACACGTACCAACCGACTCTTAACGCCAACGTTTTAGCACTCACCAAGGAGTGCCAGCAGAGGGTGGTTGACCACGACCTTTACCTTGGTTGATTATATCCCATGGGTCATCCATAACAGGGCTGTTCCGCCATTACGCGAGATGGCCACCTCGTGGTGGTCCCTGTTACTCTGCACAGGAATCAAGATCCGTGTTCGTCCATCACTGGATCCCTGCCAGGCCCTATCTTTCCTCAAACGTTTTTTTTACCCACACGCAAATGGAAAACCAAACTACGTGTCCCATGGGTTACAACCAACCAAGTTAGTTAGTCGAGCAGGGTGTTAGGCCCGCGCATGGATGTACGCTCAGTCTTGGCTCAGAGAAGAGAACTCGGGTCCTTAAGCGGCGAGAACGAGACAAACCACCACATACCCATGTGGCCTCTCATCCATTGCCTTTTAGTCAATTTACATACTCACATCCCTTACCACGATATCCTGGTATATTAAGTTCATTCGCGGCTCTGATTCACCAACTGGGTAGAGCAGAGACAAAGAACTATGCATGGCTAAGCGGATATAAGGCTTTGGCGATGTACACAATCAAAACCTACGGCTGCTAGGAATGATGAGTAAGGTATCTAGGTGATGCAATATATAGGAGACTTCTATCTGTCGACCCAAAATACTTTGGAAACGTATGCAATACAAGAATTAAAGATGTTTGGAAATCACATATATGGGCAGATAAGAGGTTATGCTTGCCTTGTTCGTCGGGTGTCGGATCTTGTTCGTCAAAGAAAACCGGGTCAATCTCCGAACCACGATCTATCGAGAAGAACAAGTACCGGAAAAGAACAACAATCAACACATGGCATTGATGCAATGCGCAATATGTATGCATGATCATTTTAAATGTTTACAAAGTAGCCCTAGGACAAGAGTACAATTTAAATGGAGTTGAAATGCTAAAAACTATTACATTCCAAGGAACCCCATATTTAGAGATAGTATTCGAATTGTTTTCATATCAAAACAGTACTGTAGTTTAATCATACATGCATGATAATGATGTAAACAGAAAGGAATTAACTTCCTGAACATTTTGACATATTGTTTGTATTTTTCTGAGTTAATATGAATATTCTGTGAGTTTTACAAGTTCACTTAATTCTGGATGTTTATTGGACAAAGCAAGTAACGCTAATTACATTGGTCTAGCTAAAATCAACACAGGCTTCAATTCACGACCTGACACTCAGGCTGTTCAGGTTTTGCTAAAGGACTGAGCTGATAGTTTGTTCTCTTCACAAAAACGTATACAGACTATGAGTACTACTTCCCTGATCATACAAACAAAGCTGCGACCAATCTGCTAACTAAATCACAGCAAGATAGATTGAGGTGCAACGATTTGGTTCAGCTAACATGGGACTGAAACTGAACATAGCCGTGTGTTTAACTGAACATGGGGACTGAAACTAAACAGCAAGTTAGAGCTTCAGTATTGTTAGCCAAAACATTGAAGCACAAACACAACAACTAGCATCAGAGACTAGGCCAAGCTAAGGAATTTTCTGGGATCTACCTCTCCTCCTAAAACCTGAATATAAACACTGGAGTACAACACATGCTCTGAGAACTATCATTCTTCTAATTGTTACTGATTTTTCGAAATTACATGGTTCAGTCTGGGCAACACTACAGGAACAGAATTTCAGTAGATAGCAAACTAACCTAGAGGCAACTAAATCTGAGGAGTGATACTATACAAACGTTGTCTAAGAACAAGCCCTCACATGAACTACAAGCTCTGGACGCTCTCTCTTTACATCTCAACTATAATTTTCCTTCTCCAAGTATCAGCTCATCACAGGGAAAAACAAGGAATCGATCTGGAACAAAAAGACCAACTGTTTGTAGCCTCACATACAAATTGTACCTGAACTCAAAGCTGAAGGAAAACAGATCGGAGATTGTTGGTCTTCTTCTCTGCCTCCCTGCTATCCCTGGTTCCCTATTGCTCAATTCCGCCGGCCGGCCACGGGCTGCTCGACCTCTGCTCCGGCGACGCCCGCCCTTCTTCCTGATTCTTTTCCTTGCTGCAGCCCTTGTACTCCTTCAACTAATTACTCTTCAGGCTAGGTCACAGCCATGGCGCTGGCTTGGAGCTTTGCTGTTTTGTGTCGAGTGATGGGAAAACAGAGGATAACGATGGTGGGCTGCTCTGATACGTGGGGTAAAGAAGCACGATTCCTCTCCCTGGATATTTTAAATTTGTTGGTTCTGTAGCTAATAGATATAACATCAGCGTTGCTAGCTGATTGGCTAAAGTTACAATACCATTTCCTCTCTTTTCTTAGATATTCCAATAGTTTTGTTTGATTATTCTTTTGTGAAATTTTGTTCTTGAACATAGAAAATATACGGAAAGATTTGTCCATTTAGTGCTAGATTTCAATTACAGTTGTAATATTTTTTTTAGGAGTTAATTAAATGCATGCTATGCTCATGATGCACAAACTTTATTTTTATTACAAACATGGGATGTTACACTTTTATTGCAAGAATTTGATTTACACATTGTTGATAGGAAAGGGGGAGATAATCAAGTAGCTGATCACTGATCATCTCTCTAGAATGGAAAATATACCTGATGATCCTATTCCTATTAATGATAGCTTTGTTGATGAACAACTTGCAAATATTAATGTTTCTAGTGCTAAAGTTGCATCTCCATGGTTTGCTAATTATGCAAATTTTATTGTTGGTAAAGTTTTACCTCCACACTTCACTTATCAACAAAGAAAGAAATTCTTCTATGATCTTAGATATTATGTTTGGGATGATCCTTTCTTTATAAGAAAAGTGTGGATGGTATTATTAGACGTTGTGTGCCTGAGCATGAACAACAGGCTATTATAAGAGATTGCCATGATAGTCCCTATGGAGGGCATCATGCAGGAGATCGCACAGGAGCAAAGGTATTACAATCTGGTTTTTATTGGCCTACTTTGTTTAAAGATTGTGCTGAATATGTTAAATCTTGTGATAAATGTCAAAGAGTAGGAAATATTGGTAGGAGGAATGAAATGCCTATGAATTATTCATTGCCGCTTGAACCATTTGATGTGTGGGGTTTTGACTTTATGGGACCTTTCCCGGAATCAAAGACAAAGCATACTCACATTTTGGTTGCAGTTGACTATGTTACAAAGTGGGTGGAAGCAATTCCAACCAAAAGTGCAGATCATGTCACAGCAATGAAGATGCTAAAGGACATCATCTTCCCCAGGTTTGGTGTTCCTAGGTTTTTAATTACCGATGGTGGTTCTCATTTCTTGCATGGTGTCCTTCGAAAAACTTTGGCAAAATATGATGTTAATTGTCGTGGTGGGAATCACGCAGATGCCACGGGGTGGCTTATTCTGGGGCCGAACGGATGCTTGTGGATTCGGGGAGGGATTGCGCGATGGAGTCGCACACGAAGAACACAAAGAACACGAAGAACAAGAGCAAGAAACCAAGAACACAAACACAAGCACACCACGATGTACCCTGCTTCGGGGCCCCCGTGAGGAGGTAAAACCCCTACTACAGCACTAGCCTACTTGGTGTATTCTTCTCTTTGTATATGGTGGGCTACAATCGCTCCTCGAGCTGTATGCTTTTCCATGGAGGAAGATTCAAGGAAGAAGAAGGGGCAAAGGGAGGAAGAAGAGCTCACGGGCTGCTGCGCGCACCCGCGCGTCCGTCTCGCCCTCTCCTGAGGGCTCCCCCTGGTGATCCTTATAAAGGGAACCCAGGGGACAAATGAGTGGACAAGGAGGCACAATGCACTGTACAAACACTGTTGAAGAGTTGACTCCTTCGTCTTTTAACCCTTGTCTCCGGCATCTCCGGGAGATGCCGTCCTTGCTTTTGTCTTCTAGCCGTTGTCCTCTGAATCTCCACGTCCTCTTCTTATCCTCTCCCGAAGATATTTATGATGATTCGGATAAGGGTGTCCCGTCATCGGCGGAGATGATCCGGTTAGGGATGACCCGGTCGAGGTAGAGTTGGTCGAGAAGTAGCCGCCGAGGTGTGCAGTCCGGGTCTTGCTCCTTGGTTGAAGAAGTGTCGGGGCAGTGGCAGCGATCCGTTCCTGGCGGCTGTTGCCGAGGTATGGAGATACCTCGGGCTAGCCGAGTTGGAGCAGCCCAGCGTCGGAGTAGAGGCCGTAGCTAGAGATCTCGGTCCCTATCCGAGTCTACAGGTAACGGTCCGCCGAGGTAAATTGCAGTCGGCCCGGCCGAAGTATCTTAATGCCAGCCCGTCCAGAGAGCAGGCGAGACCGAGGTGATGGCGCCGAACCAAGCATGCAGGGGCGCAGGAGGAAATCCGGCCGGTGCAGGGAACTCAGCCCAACCGGCGCACGTGGCCTTGGCCCAACCGAGGTTTGCATGTCTGCCCAATCCGGGACTACTTTGCCTCTGCCTTATCCGAAGCTGGCTCGGCCGAATCAAGGCCCACCGGAGCTGCAGTATCCAGCCTGAGATTGAATAACCTGTTCAGTGCACTTCGGCTCAGTAGTCATGCTTATGCATGGATTAGCCGGCGCCATTACACGAATAATGTATTATAATAAGATGATTAGTAGCCCATGGTCTAAATGCACTGAGAATCTGAACTAGCCAGGACGTTGAGCTTAGCACAAGTTGCTATATGACTCGGTTAGCTTCCGAGGCTGTTTGCTTTGTTCTGCCTTCGCCTTTATTTCTTTTTACCTTCTACTTATTTCTTTGCTGCCTCCTCTAGTAACCCAACCGAACCACTAACTCTGGGGTACCCGGGGATTACATCCCCGACAGTAGTCCCCGAGGCTGCGGGGGACTCGCAGAGTCGCGCGCAGACTTACAAAAAAGAAGAATCGCACCAAAAAATCTTCATATGCACGACCTCCTGTTTGCATGGGCGCCTTTATATGTCGGTCCTCTAGCCATGCCCTCCAGGCCAAATGCGACATCCGGTTGACCGAGCTCACCCGAATCAACAACGAGATGGACAGTTTGTACTGGAAATACGTTGCCTGCATGGTCACCATTATATGGCGGTTCTTAGCCCTCCTGGCCTTTACCGAACTCAGATGCCGCCAGCGTCAGTTAGCCCTCCTGGTTTTTACCGAACTCGGATGCCGCCAGCGTCGGTTAGCCCTCCTGGATTTTACCGAACTCGGATGCCGCCAGCGTCGGTTAGCCCTCCTGGCTTTTACCGAACTCGGATGCCGCCAGCGTCGGTTAGCCCTCCTGGCTTTTACCGCACTCGGATGCCGCCAGCGTCGGTTAGCCCTCCTGGTTTCTACCGAACTTGGATGCCGCCAGCGTCGGTTAGCCCTCCTGGCTTTTACCGAACTTGGATGCCGCCAGCGTAAGCTGGACCGACATAAACCTGCAAGTACGTATCTCATATGTCTCGGTATCTCGGCCTCTATTGGCATATCACACATGTCTCGGTACCTCGGCCTCTACGGGCATATCACACATGTCTCGGTACCTCGGCCTCTTTGGGCATATCATACATGTCTCGGTTTTAGCCACTGCGGGCGTTTACCGACATTGATGTCTCCAGCCACGGCTGGACTGACATAAGCATGTCTCGAATGCCGGTTTTAGCCACTCCGGGCGTATACCGACATAGATGTCTCCAGCCACTGCTGGACTGACGAATAACCTGCAAAATCATATCTAAAAGGTTGCTTCTCGCTAACAAACATAAACTAAGATCTGGTATGCAAATGATGCCATGATACGTTGGCAAACAGAAAAAACAGCGAAGTGAGATATGGAAAGATGTCATGATATTGTGACAAACCGAGATAAACGGCGATCCGGGATGGGGAATGATACCGTGATACTGTGGTACACCGAAATACACGGCGATCTAGAGAATACCGATAATGCTAGGGTACCTTAGATAATTTGAGATAACCAATATAACCATGATACCTTGGATTTCCATTATGACCCGGATTTCCAATATTACCCGGATTTCCAACATGATCCGGATTTTCAATGTGATTCGGATTACCAATATGATTCGGATTACCAAAATGATCCGGATTCTCAATGTGATTCGGATTACCAACACGATCCCGATTTCCAATATGATCCGGATTCTCAATGTGATTCGGATTGCAATAAGATCCAGACTTCCAATGTGATTCGGATTACAACGCTCCTCGGATTTCTGGAATACTTCGGATTTCCAGGATACCTCAGTAACGAACGTTCTCAACAAAACCGATGTCACCTTTCAACGTTAGTCCAACATGCATATCATAAAGAATATTTGACGGGAACAACAATTATACCAACCGATGCAAACTAGTTATAGCACTTGACAGAAAACGAATCTAACAGCATACACTATGCACAAAAACTAGACTCGGTTTCAACCGAGTCCCCGAGCTACTTTTCTTATCTAGGAGGTGTAAAACAGACTGGTTACCCAGTCCCCGGGTCAACACATCTTGTCCCGGGTAGAACACTTAGACAAAAGCGAGGGGGCAGTCCCCGAGTAGTTTTCAGGATTAACTATTTGCATGCGGTACAAAACCAAATACTGTAAATACTTACATTGTATTGTCGGTGCAGATTGGATGTAGGCGTACAAGTGGGTCCAGTCTAGACATCAAACTGGTGAGATGCTAGACACGGATAGCCTGGATACAACTGAGTCGAATGCGCTCAGTCTGTAGACTAAATAGCGCAAGCGATGGAAGAAACCTGCAGGGGTGGAACCGGGTATGTCTCACTCGGCCCACCAAATGGAGCCGAGACACCACCTTTTTATCCTGGCCAGGAACATATTTTTTGATGTTTAGCCCGGATCACTCTGACCGAGTCATTTTTCTGATCCGACGTATTCATGCCGATCACTCTTATTTGTAACTCGACGTTTAGCTCTCAGCCAAACTAGAGTTTTTTATGCCAGCTCCTCTTTCCATATCCTTCCTATTCACCACTGCCGACACAAGCACATGCCGGATCATCTCTCTCCCTTTTTCTTATTTTTCCCTCTCTCTTATCTTTCTCTTCTCTTTTTTCTCTGAACCAAGTCAGCCGACACATGCTTTGTGCAGGTCTCCTCTTCTTTCCTCTTTTCTTCTATTTGTTAACCCGGCTTGTGTCACAAAGCCAACACAAGCTTTTCTTTAGCTTCTTATTCGGCAACGACACCACATCCTTCGGTGGCCGACATACTGTCTGACTCGGCTTGCTCTTTCTTTCCTCAGCCGAGAGCACACATCAACTACTACTAACTTTCTTCTCTATCTTATTCGGCCGAAACTGGCCAAAGCCGCAACGCACCGGCCGACATACCATTTTTATGTCGGACGCCGACGCAGGTGTCATGTGAAGCGACCACTTCTTTTCCCATCTCTCTTTTTCCACTCTGCAAGTGCACTTTCGGCCGACACATGCAATGGACTGGGAGGAGCAGTGGAGCAGACCGAGAGAACATGGCTGAGATCCGGTCAAGGCTCCCACTTTTCTGCTGCCCACTCTCTCTCAGCCGCCGACATATCGCATCTGACATGGCCACTTCTTTCCCTACCTTTCTTTTTCTCTAACCAACTCACCAGCTGGGTGAGAGGCGCGAGTGGAGCCGGCGACGAGCGCGGACGCAGGGGCGCTTGGGGCCGAGGGTGCGTCGGCAGGGCGCGGGTGACTCGGCCCAGTTAACTCGGAACTGACCAGCAGACGCCGGTTTTGATTCAACCCGGGGATGATGTCGGAGTCGAGTCCCGAGCCCAGACGGCGCCTACGAGACCTGTCGATGATGACTGCTGACGGAAACTGCGCCAGCCTCAGCTCGCAGCAGCAAGCGAGAGCGCGGAGAACAATGGTGATGTCGAGTCCCCGCGTTGACGACGAAGATCCCGTCCGAAATTAGCCCAGCAAGCGCCACTACAGCCCCATGGTGGGCGCCAACTGTCGTGGTGGGAATCACGCAGATGCCACGGGGTGGCTTATTCTGGGGCCGAACGGATGCTTGTGGAATCGGGGAGGGATTGCGCGATGGAGTCGCACACGAAGAACACAAAGAACACGAAGAACAAGAGCAAGAAACCAAGAACACAAACACAAGCACACCACGATGTACCCTGCTTCGGGGCCCTCGTGAGGAGGTAAAACCCCTACTGCGGCACTAGCCTACTTGGTGTATTCTTCTCTTTGTATATGGTGGGCTACAATCGCTCCTCGAGCTGTATGCTTTTCCATGGAGGAAGATTCAAGGAAGAAGAAGAAGGGGCAAAGGGAGGAAGAAGAGCTCACGGGCTGCTGCGCGCACCGCGCGTCCGTCTCGCCCTCTCCTGAGGGCTCCCCCTGGTGATCCTTATAAAGGGAACCCAGGGGACAAATGAGTGGACAAGGAGGCACAATGCACTGTACAAACACTGTTGAAGAGTTGACTCCTTCGTCTTCTAACCCTTGTCTCCGGCATCTCCGGGAGATGCCGTCCTTGCTTTTGTCTTCTAGCCGTTGTCCTCTGAATCTCCACGTCCTCTTCTTATCCTCTCCCGAAGATATTTATGATGATTCGGATAAGGGTGTCCCGTCATCGGCGGAGATGATCCGGTTAGGGATGACCCGGTCGAGGTAGAGTTGGTCGAGAAGTAGCCGCCGAGGTGTGCAGCCCGGGTCTTGCTCCTTGGTTGAAGAAGTGTCGGGGCAGTGGCAGCGATCCGTTCCTGGCGGCTGTTGCCGAGGTATGGAGATACCTCGGGCTAGCCGAGTTGGAGCAGCCCAGCGTCGGAGTAGAGGCCGTAGCTGGAGATCTCGGTCCCTATCCGAGTCTACAGGTAACGGTCCGCCGAGGTAAATTGCAGTCGGCCCGGCCGAAGTATCTTAATGCCAGCCCGTCCAGAGAGCAGGCGAGACCGAGGTGATGGCGCCGAACCAAGCATGCAGGGGCGCAGGAGGAAATCCGGCCGGTGCAGGGAACTCAGCCCAACCGGCGCACGTGGCCTTGGCCCAACCGAGGTGTGCATGTCTGCCCAATCCGGGACTACTTTGCCTCTGCCTTATCCGAAGCTGGCTCGGCCGAATCAAGGCCCACCAGAGCTGCAGTATCCAGCCTGAGATTGAATAACCTGTTCAGTGCACTTCGGCTCAGTAGTCATGCTTATGCATGGATTAGCCGGCGCCATTACACGAATAATGTATTATAATAAGATGATTAGTAGCCCATGGTCTAAATGCACTGAGAATCTGAACTAGCCAGGACGTTGAGCTTAGCACAAGTTGCTATATGACTCGGTTAGCTTCCGAGGCTGTTTGCTTTGTTCTGCCTTCGCCTTTATTTCTTTTTACCTTCTACTTATTTCTTTGCTGCCTCCTCTAGTAACCCAACCGAACCACCAACTCTGGGGTACCCGGGGATTACATCCCCGACATTAATCATAGAATTGCATCTCCTTATCATCCTCAGACAAGTGGACAAGTTGAATTAAGTAATAGGGAAATTAAACTCATCTTGGAGAAGACAGTTAATAAGTCTAGGTCTGATTGGCCAGCTAAAATTAATGATGCATTATGGGCTTATAGAACTGCTTTTAAAAATCCTATGGGAATGTCTCCTTATAAAATGGTTTATGAAAAAGCTTGTCATTTACCTGTTGAGTTAGAACATAATGCGAGATGGGTTGTTAAGCAATTGAACTTTGATTTTAAGACTGCATGAGAGAAGAGAATTCTTGATTTAAGCCTACTAGATGAATGGAGGAATGAAGCTTATGAAAATGCTAAAATGTTTAAAGAAAAAGTTAAAATCTGGCATGACAAGAAAATTAAGAAGAAGGAATTCAAAGTAGGTGATCAAGTTTTGTTATACAACTCTCGTTTTAAGTTTTCTGCAGGGAAGTTGCGTTCAAAGTGGCAGGGACCATTAGTGATACAGGAGGTGTACCGTTCAGGAGCTATCCGTCTTCACGGTGACATGAAAGGTAAACCTCCTGTAGTTAATGGACAACGCCTTAAACCTTATATTGCAGGAAAGAGCTTCATCAGAATGGTGGAAGAATTGAATTTACAAACACCAGAGGAGGTAATTGAGAGAAACCGTGCAGTTCCAGAAACCCTAAATCAATAGAAGGTAACTTAGTGTTGAAAAGTTTCTCGGAATTGCATAATATTTTACGGAAGTCATTTTTTTATGGAAATCAACATGTGGGACAAGAAAACTGGACGAAGCGGAGACCCGAGGAAGGAAAGAGGGGGTCCCACGCGGCCAGGTTTATGGGCCGCGTGGGCCCACTCCTTTTGCCCCTCGGAGTCCCTTTTCGCCTCGTTTTCGATCCCGACGCTTCGTCTTGACCTAAAAACCCTCAATATACCCCTCTCTGCCGATCTAATCTCGCATCGAGCGTCCTCGAGCGATCTCTCTTTCTGCTGTTTCTGTCTGTCAGGTTTTACCGTTTTAGCCATGTCTTGCTCCGGATCCAATCAAGATGGGGAGAGCCCTCCCAAGGAAGGTGTTGTGAACCGCTACCTCAGCTCCGTGATGGCACCGCCGAAGACCGTGTGCTTCAAGGAGGGCGTGATGCTCGTGGAGGAGGTGAAGGCTCTCAAGGCCACCGGCACGGTGGAGGAAAGGCTGGATGAGTTGGAGGACAAGACCTTCAGGTATGGCACTGTGGTTTACCGCAGCCTTGATGCTCATCACTTCATGAACCTGGAGCTGAAGAAGAAGGTTGAAGAGTATAAGAAGAGACTTGAAGATCTGGAAGATAGGTACAAGGACGTCATCGATAAGTGGGAGAAGTTCTAGTGCTTCATGTGGGATGTAGAGAATCAGAACTGTGAATATGAAGAACGCTTCAAGAAGATTGCAACAGCTGCCACTCTCAGGTATAATGATCCACCTACATCTTTCCGTGATGGAAGGCCTTTCTCATGGAAGATGGCTGAATGGGAGGAAGAATATGAGAAGGAGGAGGCTACAACAAAAGAGAGTCTGGAAGAACGTCAAGCTTGGGGGAGTTCACCCTAGTCTTTATCTCTATTAGTCTATCATATCTATCTAGTCATGGTGTGTTTTGCTTTTATCGTTTAGTTATCAATATCTCTTAAGCGTGTGTGAGCTCATGGAGCATTATCTTGTATCTCTATCTTATGGTTTATCAATAAATATTAAAGTATGGAGTCATCCATGATTCTCTTGTTTGGGGATTTATGGGTAACACTCATGCAAATGAGCGTGGCATATTTAGAGTTTCAATCACATCTTGCCTTGAAATTAATTAACTTGAGTATGTTGGACAATTGTAGAATTATCTCATTATAAAATAAGTAAACGTCAATATGACTTGGGATTAATAGTTTGAAGTTGAGATATTGTCTTGTAACATAAAAAGTTGAGAAGGGATAATGAAAAGGATATAAAACACTCTTGTTAGACTCTAGTATCTTTTGAGCAAATTAATGATCATGGATATGTCAATACTTATGCTCTTGAATGTGTATGAAAAGGAAGGCACCTGAAGTTTCAGTTAGTCATGGAAAGTGTAAGATAAAGGTGGTATAGAGCATAGGAACTTGATTGAGATATCCATGACTAAAGTTTGCACTAGTTACTAGTGAAACAAGGTTGAAAACAATTTTTATATCTATCTATCTTTTCATTCGTCTTCTTTAAACTTGTCATCCAATGAGAGTTTATCTTGTCTTTGAATTTCAGCAAAGTATAAAAGATTATAATGCTTGCCATAAAGAGCAAAAGCATGTGAAAAACTATATGATTCGATTGTCCAACATACAATGGTTATTTACTTTCAAAAGTATGAGGTGATTGCTAGAGCTTCTACTTATGTTGCCCTCATATGCATGAGTTTTGTTCATTAATCTTACCTTGCAATTGAATATGATGATGATACAATGCTCGTATTTATTTATCAACCATAAGTCCATTGATGCATGTAATGATCTATGTCCTTACTTACTCGAGGACGAGCAAAGATTTAAGCTTGGGGGAGTTGATACATGCATTTTATATCATCATTTATGCAACCTTTAGTAATATTAGAATGTTATTTGCACTGTTATATCATTATTTTTACATGTTTTAGATGATTTAGGAGACTTTCATACAAAGTCCCTATTTTTGGAATTTAATTTCTGGGAGGCAGAAAACCCCCTTTTCTTGTTTTTATTGTTTCAGAAGTTTCAGAAACCCAAACAATCTCCACTAATATAAAAAGACCCAGAGGGTGGCTGATCCAAATAACGTCAGCCATCAGATTAGCATCTAACGGCTCACGTTCCACCGATGATGAGCACCTCATCACATCAAAAGGAACCGTCCCCCATCACGATCTCCTCGAGGCCTCTCCAACGCAACGCCCCTATCCACGCTCATCTCACCGTCGTCTTCCCTGACATGACGATCGATCCCCATTCCCCGAGCCCTTTCCCCTCCCCCGAACGCGCCGCTTCTCTCGCCGCCGGCGGTGATGACGCTGGCCTGCCCTACCTGCTGACACCGCCGGCTTGTGACAACACAACCTCCAGTCCCCGAAGCCCAACCGTCGTTGCCCTACCACCATCGCAACCTACCGTCGCCGAAGCCCTCTCGCCGCCAACGCCATCCCGCCACAGCCAAGACGACGTCAAGCGTGTTCGCCGGCAAACGAGGCGGCGCACTGCACGTCAGAACGCCAACGCCCTCCCGCCGCTGCAGCCTACATGGGACTGTCGTGTCCTGCACACCGGCAAGCGAGGCAGCACCCTGGACGACAGAACGCCAACGCCCTCCCGCTGCCTCAGCTACATGGGACGGCTGAGCGCCCTGCACGCCGGCAAGCGTGGCGGCGCCCTGCACGCTGGAACATCGGACCAATGCCCTGCATGGAGGAACACGGGACGCCAGAACCCACGGCGCGCTCCAAGTCTCCTGCACCGGCCGGAACCCACCAGCAACTCTACATCCTTCAGGTTCCATGGTGCCCCCTGCATGGTTGAGGTCACGATCTTCTCTGCAGTCGTTCATGTCATGGTCTTCGGTTGTCTCCACATGACAATCGCTTAGCTGAACCTGAAGTCTCAAAGCCATCGCTTAGCTCTCTTGCTATTGTGAGCTGCGTAGGTCAATTCACTAATCATAATGAACGCTGGATGCAAATGCAATAACCTGCATTAACTAAAAAACTGTATGTTTAAGGTACAATGATACATTTGTTCGGACAATAGTTTGAAAGAGATAGGTAGTTCTGGCATATAAGGATTTTACTGGATTGTGATTCGATCTAATCCAATTGGCTGGACCAGCAAATTTAGAGAAATTATTAACTGGGATCTTTCTTTTATTTGCATATAAGAGCTTCTTCCAGAATGCTGATCCTTCCAGAAAACTGCCCAACTTGATGTTCAAGATGCCCGATATCTGCTTGTGATTTTTCCACTAGCAGTAAGTTGCTTTATTATTCGCATTTGTTCTCTGCTTCGGTAACTTCACAATTCTGCTTAGGTAGCTGGAGTTGGTGTTCAGGTTCTCTGAATGTCGATTTTGGTCAAAATTTCTTTGTTTTCCTTCTCCATACATTAGAATGTGCATAATCAGTGTCATATTGAAATTTGAGTGGTATTGTCAATTCAGGTGTACGAGCTACGTTTGGCATGCTACTGGGAATTACAAGATGTCTCTCCTGTATATTCATTGATGATACTACAGTTTGAAGGTGGTTGCCTTTGATTCATATCATTCAGTATCTTACAAACTATAAGAATATTCGCTTTTGTTTTTCCCCATTTTTTTTGCTTATATCATTCCATCAATGAAATTTAAAGGAGAATACAAAATTGAAACATACGTGTGTATATTGAGCTAATGGATTTTATACATTTTTCTGCAATTTGTATATCAGTTAATTGGTTACTTATAACCGGAGAGCCTCTATGCTGGGCACACACCTTATAATCCTGAACGATCGTTGTGGTCCCAAGTTTGCTTTGGCTCGCAGCCATTTGCCAATCATGGTGGAGTCGGACTGTGCACAGATCCTGGCGGCGGTCGCGGCGCATGAGCAAGATAGATCTCACCTGCTGCACCTTGACTCAGAAATAAAGAGGTTAGATCAAGGTAGAATCGTGTCGTTTGTAAAACTGGATCATATGCACAATAGAGTTAGTCATAATCTTGCAAAATTTGCAAGAACTGAGGAAAGTACTGTATTTTTGTTAGGATCAGGACCTGATATTGCAGTTCAGGCCGCTGATCTTGAACGCCCTGTGTACCCTGTTCTGCTTAACCCAATTCGTTTATACCTGCAAAAATAACTCAATTGTGGCTTTATAATTGCAATTTTCCATAAATGTGGATCCAATCCATCACAATGACCAAAAACGGGACATGGCCTGACATTGACATTATTTGATGGTTCTGTTATATTATGATTCAAATGTCCGTGTATTATGCTACTGCGCGCATGGTTCAGTTCGGATCAGAGGAGATGGGCAAATTCATTTATTTGCAAAACTCTAGGTTCAGTTTTGTACGATATGTAAGATGAATATCACTTAATTAGGAGACTAAAGGAACAGTATTCTAGAGCGTCAGGACGCGGTCGGTGCTTACAGGAATGGACCAAGCTGCTGGGAAACAAGGTTATGAATCATACTTTTTTTTCATTCTGAGTATATTAAGCTCCACCCTGATTTTATTTAGTGAAAAAATTGCATCGTGGATATGTGTCTCCGGAGGTTTTTAGTCAAATTATATATTGAAACAATTGCATCCTGGATATTCATAGAAAATCTTATGTCACACTCTTATACTTTATCTTTGTTATTTCATGTATAAAATTTGAATATTTCCTTAGTATTTTTCATGCAATTTTTTTGGATAAAATTATAGTATGGCCGATGAGATTTTTATATTTATTGTCCCACGGATTATTTAGGATTGGTGGTACGTGCATTGCACGTGCTTAATTACTAGTAAAAGGAAAAATACCACGGAGGTTTTTCATCGGAAGGAAGGCAATGGAAAGAAGATCGAAGAGAGGAGAGCCACGAGGGCCAAAAGAGGGGGGCCCATGCGGCCCATGTACCTGGTCGCGTGGGGCCCACCAAAAGTGGCCTCGGGCATCTCCTCGCCTGGGGCTTTTTAGCAACGCCTTCGTCTCGCCCGAAAACCTACGCCCTAATTTTCCCTCGTCCATCCGAGGCCGCGGCGGCGGCGAAACTCCTGATTTCCTCCGAGGTGGATCAGATCCTGCTGCTCCAGAGTTCCAGAGAGGGGGAAATCATCGTCATCATCATCACCTCTCCTCCTTGGCGTGGGAGGAGGCCTCTACATCATCATCCCCATCAAGACCAGCACCATCTCCATCATCATCACCGTGATCCACTCCGTTCCCCTCGTAGTTTGAGAGTTGCTATATCCTAGATACTTGTCTTGTGCTACTATTCATGTTTGTGATTGAGTACTTGTCATTATTTGTGGGTGAAGTTATATTTTCAGATTGTGTTGTACCACTTATGCCACTGAATATCATCATGTTTGCACGTTGTGAGTAGTTCCCGTATGTTCCTGAGGGCATAGGATGAATTGACAATGATTTATATATAACATGTGTTGGTATTTTGTCAAGAGTTTATCTTTTATGTGATTCTATGATGGTGTTGTGCGAACGTCGACTGCACAACACTTCACCTATATGGGCTCATAGGAGAACACCGTAGTATAATGAATTGAGAAAGACTTGGGAGGACAAGTAAACCTGAGACCGAGTCATGAAGTTATATTATGAGGGTATTAGTATCGGGGATCTTAGAGTGTAATGCTATGGTGGGACTTTATGTCTTAATAATTCTTGTGCAGTCATTTACTTGGCCACATGATCCATCATAAGGGGTTGTAGTCTATTTACTTAGCTATACCGAATTATGGCTCCGTCCAAAGAAGATTAAAACTTGACAATATATTCAACGTGTTGTTTAATAAATCTCTATGCCTAGTGATATCCATGCCGCCCTCGGAAACGTTTTCCACATATAAGTTACACATCACTTGAGCTTGTCCTCTTGCCACATAAGAGGATTGGGCTTTCTCTCTCTGAGAGCTTTCACTTGCTACTATTTATTTTCTGCATTGCAACTATACAACCAAAAATACCAAAAACACTTGCATCTTTTATTGTTTTATTTATCAACCTCGCTAACCAATACTTTCAGCTCCTCGTGGGTTCGACAACCTTTTCTAATCGAAAGGTACTACAATTGATCTCCTGCACTTGGGAGTCATCAAGGGTCGGCATTCTTGCTTCACCTTTTAGGCATTGGGGCCTCGGGCGCCGCTTCCTCATCACTAGATTGGGAAGGAGGTGCATGAGAGGAAGACGGTTGCTTGGAATGCTTGCTAAGTTGGCGGAGAGTGCCCTTGGGGTGCTTGGTGAGACGAGATGTATCGATGAAAGGCACCTTTTCAAGGATGAGCTTCATCACATAGGGTGCATACAACAAATTCTTATGCACAAATATTGCCCAATGCAACTCACACTTGATGAAATCCATGACATCAATCTCTTTACCTTCGCAAGAGGGACCGGCCTTTTGAACTTTGTAAGCATGGTAGAGTAGATTGACAAACCCTCCTCGAATAGCATCCACATTTCCGGCTTGAGGAGCAAGGCTAAACCGAACCATACGAAGGAAGATGTTGAAAGTGGGGAGGAGGTCTTGATTAGAGCCAACAGATGATGCCACATAATACAAAGGGCGCAAGCGGCTCTTGTTGTAGGCAGCCCCTTCCACATGCATCCTCTTCCCAACTGGAGTGGTAGCCCCTTGAACTCATAACCCAACAACCTTCCAAACTCCACAAAGTTGGAGGTGCACTTGTGTGGACCGGTCATCCAAGTAATGGTAACCTCTTCATCAACATCAAAGATGACAGTGGCAAAGAACTGATGAACAAGTTGAATATCATAGTCTTCATGGGTGTGAGAGATGAGCCTCTCAAGACCAAGCTTCCGAGCAATCCACACGACCTCTTGAAAATATGGCTTCTCGTTCAAGTTCTCAAGACTCAACACCTTTTGCTCACAAACGACATGCTTCTCAATTCTGGCATAGATCTCATGCATAATCAGCTTCTGCTCTTTCCGTGGAAAGTGAGGATCATCGGTGTTGGGCGGCAAGTCAAAGAAGGGTTGTGACCTCATCTGACGGAACTCATGCTTTCCCATACCCAAAACCGTGGTCAAAGAATCAAAACGGGCTCTCATGGCCGCTTCTTGCTCATCAAACTCATATTGGGCATCCATCCTTGTGGCTTCCTCATCCATGGTACTCTGCTGATGCAGGCGGTCAGTGTTGCTATCATACAAAAGCTTGTCCCTTGTTTGAGCACGATCTCTCCTTGAAACCTTGTCGGGGTTGGAGACGGTCACCTTGGTTCTCTGACCACTTGTGAGAAATAGAATATCAGGATAGCATGGAGATAAGCATACATGTCCAGGAACACAAGGAAGAAGTAATCAAAAAAAAATTGGGCACATTTTTGTATCCAAACCGGAGTTTCCGGTCTCAGGGGGCGGAGTATCCGGCCACACCGGATTCTCCGGTCTATGCAGACCGGAGTCTCCGACCCTGGGAGGGGAAACTTCGATTTGGGTCGAAAAAATGTGAGCAAAGAGTTTTAGGAGTACTTCTATGATGCACATTGCCATCTAAAAGATTCTACACCAAGAAAAACTAGGGAACTACTCTCCAATCACAGATCTAGGATGAAAACCTAGGGAGAGAGAGTGAGGTACCCTTTTTCTTCATGGTGTAGCCCAAACGGAGGAGATAAGAGTCCCCTGCGTCGGAGAGGTGGAGGAGGCCGGAGGCACGGCGGATTCTGGTGGCGGGGAGCAGCCGGAGTGGCTCTTCGAGGCGGCAACGACAGGGAGGGTTTGGTGTCCGGGGTGGGTGAGAGTTGTGAAGTCAACTCCCACCCCGACACCCTTTAGATCCTGCAAAAACTGCCGAGACCGGAGTCTCCGACCTAAACACCCCAGAGTCTCCGGCCTGAGCCAGAGATTCCGGGGTTTAGGGCGGAGACTTCAGTCAGACCGGATTATTCGGCCCTAAGCACCGGATTCTCTGGTCCCACCGACTCAAAAATGCCAGATTTATGGTGTTGGACATGTAAGATGCAAGAGGAGCAAGTTTTTAGATAAGATAGGCCTGGTATTAGACACAAAGTCACTGGAGATGGTACTTCACACTCAAACTTGGTAAGAAGCACAAAAAACAAATAAGAATCATCATTTGAGTGTGTTTTCCATAAAGAACAACGGATAGGCAAAAAGGCCATAAAGCTCCAAAAGATCAAATCTTCACAAAGAAGATGTCGGTGGCCTAGGCCACCATGTATGAGTGTATGTGGTGTGACACCGCGAAGATATATCTTGGGTTCACCGCCACTACTCGTCATTTAAGCTCACAATTCATAAAATGAACAATATAGAGACAAAATGAGTTCTTACTATCGGCATAATGGGGGGAGGGATAGTCCAATGGATTAGGACCGCACTCCCCCTATGTCCATGCCTACACCTAAACCAAATATAGCTAAGATATAGGTGTGTATGCAAGATAGTCAAGCGACGCTCCCCGAATCACGATATTTAGCTCATGCCTCAAATAAGTGAACCTTGCTTCATCAAGTGGCTTCGTGAACATATCGGCAAGTTGGATCTTCGTGGGAATATAGCCAAGCTCAATGTCACCCCGGTTGATGTGATCACGGATGAATGATAGCGAATCTCAATATGCTTCGTTCTTGAGTGCTCCACCGGGTTGTGGCCAATCTTGATAGCACTTTCATTGTCACATAAAAGAGGCACTTTGTCACAATGGACACCGTATTCCTTTAAAGTTTGCCTCATCCATAACAATTGAGTGCAACAACTAGCGGCCGCCACATACTCGGCTTCGGTGGTGGAGAGAGATATGCAATTTTGCTTCTTAGAAGACCAACTCACCAAGGACCTACCAAGGAATTGGCAAGCCCCGGAAGTTGATTTCCTATCATCCTTGCAACCGGCCCAATCCGAATCCGTGTAACCGGCAAGAGAGAAGTTGAGCCTTTAGGATACCACAAACCAAACCTTGGGGTATGAACCAAATATCGAAAGATTCGAAGAACCGCCGTTTGGTGGCTTTCTTTGGGAGCCGCTTGGTACCTTGCACACACTCCTACACTCAACACAATATCGGGTCTAGATGCACAAAGATAAAGCAAAGAACCAATCATAGAGCGATAGAGTTTTTGATCAACATCTTTACCCTTTGGATTAAGTTCAAGATGACACTTGGTGTCCATAGGAAACTTCTTCTCTTTAGCATCTTGAACCTCTTGAGCATGTCTTGGATATATTTGGCTTGAGAGATGAAGGTCCCTCCACTCAATTGCTTGATCTCAAAACCAAGGAAGTACTTCAACTCTCCCATCATGGACATCTCGAACCTATCGGTCATAAGCTTTGAAAATTCATCATTAAAAGCTTTGTTAGAAGAGCCAAATATGATATCATCAACATAAAGTTGGCATATGAAAAGCTCCCCTTTAACCCTCTTGGTAAAAAGAGTGGGATCGATTTGCCCCACTTCAAAGCCACGGTCTACAATAGCTCTCTTAGGTGCTCATACCAAGCACGAGGTGCTTGTTTGAGACCATAGAGCGCCTTATCAAGTTTGTAGACATGGTTAGGGAAGTGTGGATCCTCAAATCCCGGAGGTTGCTTAACATATACCAACTCCTTTAAAGGACCATTAAGAAAGGCACTTTTCACATCCATTTGTTGCAATTTGAAATTATGATGTGATGCATATGCAAGAAGGATACGGATGGACTCAAGGCGAGCCACGGGAGCATAGGTCTCTCCAAAATCAATGCCTTCAACTTGAGAGTACCCTTGAGCTACCAATCTTGCCTTGTTCCTCACAACCATTCCATGCTCATCTTGCTTGTTCTTGAATATCCACTTGGTGCCTATAACATTGAGGCAATCTTTTGGCTTCTCCACTAGATTCCACACTTTGTTGCGCTTGAAGTTGTTGAGTCTTCATGCATGGCTTCCAACCAATCCGGATCTTCAAGAGCTTCAAAGACTTTCTTTGGTTCCACCATAGAGATATGGGCTTGATGTTCATTAAATTTGCCAATTGTTTTCTTGTGGTGACCTTGTTCTTGACAATGATATTTCTAGATGAAGACTCTTTCTTCTCCAATCCTTTTGACTCTTGCTATACGACGGGTTTCGATATCCTCATTGTTGCGAGGAATTTCGCTTGATCATCTTGATCATTTGAGTCCCCGTCTTGACCGGTGTGACCTTGATCATCTTGAAGCACATCTTCAACAATAAGAAGGAGATGGTTGATCTTGGTCTTGACCTTGGCTAGTGTTGACAATAGGAGAACTTGGTTCTTGATAGCCTCTTGGTCAACTTGAGGAGGGTCTTGAACTTGTTCTTGGGTAGGTGCATCATTTGCTTCCATAGAAGGTGCAACTTCAACTTGTGATGATGGAGTCTCCACTTGAGTGGAGCTTGGACTTGCTTGAGGAGGCTCATGATGGATTTCAATGGGGCGATAGAAACCAACCCCCATTCTTCTTATTGCATCTTGAGGTTCCTCATTATCTACATCACAAACATGAAATTGCGCCACTTGGGAGCCGTCATTCTCATCGAACCTCACACTACAAGATTCCACAACTCTCCCTAAGGATTTGTCGTAGACTCTATAAGTGTGAGAGTTCGCACCGTACCCAACAAAAACACCCTCTAAAGCTTTACTTCAAATTTAGATAAATGAACACCTTTGATTTTGTAGAAACACTTACAACCAAACACTCGGTAGTAGGAGACATTGGGCTTGTTGCCGGTAAGCATTTCATATGGAGTTTCCTTTTTCCTTTGCGAAAGAATAACCGGTTGGAGGAGTGACACGCCGTGGAGATAGCTTCGGCCCACAAGAAGAGTGGAGACTTAAACTCCGCCAACATGGACCTTGCCATATCCATAAGAGTCCGGTTCTTCCTCTCGGCTACACCATTTTGTTGAGGGGTATACGCAGCGGAATATTGATGACGAATTCCCTCTTCACTAAGAAACTCATTCAAGGTGTAGTTCTTGAACTCGGAGCCATTGTCACTTCTAATGGCCAATATGGGACATTGTGTTGACGTTGAACTTCATTGGAGAAGTCGATGACGGTTTGTTGAGTTTCATCCTTCGTCTTGAAGAAGAAAACCCAAGTAAATCTTGAATAGTCATCAACAATCACCAAACAATACTTCTTCCCACCAAGACTCGGTTGAGGCACGGCACCAAAGAGATCAACATGAAGAAGTTCCAATATCCTCTTTGATGAGATGATGGTTTGCTTGGGTGGGGAGAATCATGCATCTTTCCTTCAACACAAGCCCTACAAAGACGATCTCTAGAAAAAGAAACATTTCTTTTAGTCCAAGAATGTGGCCACCCTTGTGAAGACTTTGCAAAGTTCTCATGTTGACATGGGACAAGCGGCGATGCCACAACCACCCCACGTCGGCCTTTCCGAATAGGCATATTGCTTGAGTGTTGGTAGACCCCGAAAAGTCACCACAAACAACTCATTTTCAACATACCCAACGAACATGACCTTTAGAGTCTTGCTCCTCAAGAGTACCACCATATCAATAGTAAAATGGACATCAAAGTTCATCTTATTAAGAGCACGAACGGACATAAGATTGTAACCTAGAGACTCAACAAGCATGACATTTACAAGGGTGATATCCCTTGCAACTACCACCTTGCCGAGACTCTTTACCTCGGCTTTTGACTTGTCACCATAAGAGACGGTTGATGATTTAGATTTGGTCTCAACTCCGTCATAATCTCCTTGCTTCCGGTCATATGACTAGTGCATCCACTATCAACCACCCATTTCGATCCACCGGAAGCATAGTCCTACAAGAATCATTGCTTGGATTTAGGTACCCATTTCTCAATGGGTCCTCTTTGGTTAGCAACAAGGGTCTTAGGAACCCAAATAGAGTAATCAATGTAACCATCATATGGACCAACATATTTGCATAAACATCCCCATAATAATCAACATAAAGAATATAGTTGGGATTGTTATGCCCCGCAAAGTCACTACGAGTGGTCTTGCCCCTTGTGGCACTACCACCCGCAATGGAAGTCTTGGCTTGTGCGGGCTTGGTCTTGATCTTCTTGTTGTTGCTCACTTTCTTCTTTGCCTCGGCTACATAACCAAGACCCTCCTTCCCTTTGTGTGGTTTTTGCTCAAAAAATAAGCAATACCCTTATCTTTACCTTTGGGAATAGAGGTCTTGGCACTAGTGGCCTTGGCAAGATCACCTTCAACCTAGCATTTTCTTCAATACATTTTCATGAACACGAGGAAGAATAGATATGCTAGTTGAACTAGATTTAGAAAGTTGAGTTTGAAGTTGCTCATGAGACTTGACTAAAGGGAGTGAGTCGTTTCCAAGGCCTTGTGAGCCTTGTCAAGCTTCTCCATATCCTCAAGAAGTCTAGCATTAGCAACCCCAAGTTCAACTTTCTCCTTTTTAAGCACTTTATATTTAGCAAAGACATGATCTCTATCCTTAATGATTTTATTAATGATATCATCATTTTTAGCATCAAGAGAATCAAGTCTTTCCTCAAGAGTCTTTCTTCACTCTCTTCATCAAGAGAGGCATTCAAGGATGCTATGGAAGCATTCAAGAGGCAATGGTGAGAGAATCCTCTCTCTCAATCTTACTCTTTTCTTGAAGAAGTTCTTCGGCCGCACATAGTTGTCTCATGAGAGACTCAACATGTTCCTTAGCTTCACCTTGCAAGTTAGTCATGAAGTATCGAAAGCAACAAGTTCCTTCTTAATCACAAGACTAGATTGATCACTCATTTCATGCATAGTCTTGGAGAAGAGATGATACCTCGGTACATGAGCCATGAGGCAACGAGCGTTGTTGGTGGAGAAGTTTCATTGGGGGATTCAAAGAGAGAAGATGATGAAGTTGATACAATAGCCAATGCGGCTACCTCTTTAGTAGGTGCATCTTCATCTTCGGAACCACTTGAGGCATATTCTTCTTGTGCCACCAACACTATTCTTGAAGAAAGGCTTCCTTGGTCTTGCGGGCTTCTTTTGAATCAACCTTGAGTGGTCCTTGGGACAAGCTTCCCACCATTTTGCTCTCGGTTCTCATAAGGACACTCTATGTAGTGGTTCTTGTCATGACAATTGTAGCAAGTCTTTGTCCTTGAGGCAAGCTCTTTCTTCCCACTTGAATTGTTCTCACGATCAACTCGAGCTTTAGCGCTTGCCGGGTGAAAGCCCCAAGAGCAGGGGATCACTGTAGCACCTCTCAATGTGGAAGTAAGGTATCGATCCGCAGGAGCAAGAAGGAAAAGTTATCTATTCCGTACAACTAAAGTGTCACAAGTTTTAGTTGATTATGCACTAAACAAGTTTAAAGAACAAGGTGGTTTATTTAATGGATGGAAGTTTAATGTATCAAAACAAGAATGTAAAAGTGTCCCAATCCTCTTCAATGCAAGAGGACAAGACAAAGGTTTTCTCTTATAGGAACAATGGACATGGGTTCATGGTTCACTTAATCCTCCCTCTCTCATCTACGGTGATTATCATATTATAGATAAAGTACACACAATTGTCATGTTTTAATGGTAGCTTTTTATGACGGCTATATGTCCTAAAACACATAGTTGAAAGAAATACTCATTTGTGTTGCTAGGTCACAATCGTAAGGCTAGCGTGGTTGATGTCACTCCCACATCATACTTCTCCCTTTTTACCCCCAGATAAAGGATGTTGGGCGGTACTGTGTCACTCAATTCCTATGCCGTGTCACATCGGCCATCCTGTACCTACATACATCATACTTCTTAATGGACAATATTCTAAACACTAGTGCAATGATTTATATTTCGTGTGTGTGACCACATTTCTCTCATCTATCTACACTTGGTGGTGTCAATCACCTGATGACAAGGATAAACAAGGCATTATGAATAAATCAAACCATCACATGCATCATAGAATATCTCCAAAGTATGACAAGTCATAAAAGTTCCAACACAACAGCAAATGCATAACAAATCATCTCATACCACAATATACACCATAGGAATTACATAGATGACCGTAATCATGTTCAGCAGCTCGTACGATACTAATTAGTGAAGCTCAAAGAGAGGAGAGATACATAAGTTACCACCACAAACCCAAGTCCAGGGGGTGGACTACTCTCCCTTCATCATGGAGACGGTGGATAAGTCGTTGGAGAAGATGGAGACCACCCCGGCAGCGCCCCGCCGGAGTTTTCCCCCTCCAATCTGCAGCTCCAGGTCTCTATTTCGGTGTTTCTGTGTTTCGGCGGCGCTACCTCCAGAGAACGTCGGGGGACAATTTTTATAGGCGTTTTAAGGTCACGACTAGGTCGGTGGAGAAAAGATCAACGGCAGCGGAGCTCCGAGGACCAAAAGAGGTGGGCCCACGCGGCCAGGTACAAGGGCCGCGTGGGACCCTATAATTTCCAGATGGTTGGGCTTCTGGTCTTCATTTTGAGCCCATTGCGTTCGTCTCGAAAATTCTAAACCGTGTTCTTTGGCCTTGCCCTTTTTGGAGTTCCGAAACTCCCGGAAAGTCTGAAACACTAAAAAAGACGTTTTCTGGAAAACAGGGTTAATTCCAAATAAATGGGAAAACTATGAAATATTCCCAAAATCATTATAAAACATTGATATAACCCTTATATTGTGCAAATATGATTGGAATATAAGTAAAATAATGCAAATTTCATGTATGCATTTTACATGCATCACCGGGTCGTTCCAAAACACTCTTGTGGCAAGAGCTATGTGACCATTGAGAGCTTGTTCAAGCTCATTGGGAGCAATGTTGTTTGGGCAAGCTTCAACCTCATCACTTTCATCTAGACATACCACCTTGGCCTTCAAATCAAGTGAGGGACATTGTTTCATCCCCATGGCCCTAGCACGGTTATCTTCGGCATTCTTGGTGGCAACCTTGGAGGCTTGCACTTCTTGCATAACTTCATGTGATGACATTTGATGATAGTTGTGTCTTCCTTGTATTGACTTCAATTCAATGGGCTCGAAAGGCAAGAGAGCATTCACATACTTTCTCTTGACCCAAGCATCATCCACATAGGTTGCCCCCACATCATAAAAGGCTTTGGCAAGAGTCTTGAGTCTTCCATACATATCTTCATGATGCTCATTATCAAACATGTAGAAGCCTTCGGAATCATTGCTCAAGGATTCAAATCTATTCCTCTTCATGCTATCAAGACAAATCCAAGCTTCTTTGGCGGTGGTGGCGTGGAGAACATGATGCTTCTCATTGTCACTCAATGAGAGTTCAATCATGTGGAGAGCGGAGGCATTGAGTTGCTTTTCGGCAAACTCTCTTCTTGTAACATTGCTTGGATCCACGACCTTGTATCATCTTCAATGATCCTCCAAAGCTTGATAGAGGCACTGTTGATATGAGATTTCATTGAGCGTTGCCAACTAGCAAAAGCTAATGCATTAAGCTTAGGTGAAGGACCTAAAGGGTTTATGCGGGTGGTGATAGGTGGGTCGGGAGAGTACCAACCCGGAACGACATGGTACCCTTCCTTCCCATCTTCATGCACGGTAGGAGGTGGAGGAGGTGGTTTAGTTCCGGTATCGGTTTCAACCCCCTTTTTCTTTTTCTCTTTATCCTCCTCGAAATCAACCTCATCGAAGTTAGAGACATCCTCTAGAGGGATGAGTTCCGAAAGCTTGCCATTTGCGAATTTCATGAACATGTCACGGAACTCATCAAATTTGACATTCATGGAAGATGTCAATGTTGTTTCCAACGCTTTGATATCGGCCATGGATGCAGTGGTGGCTTTGGCCTTTTCAAGAGCCTTATTAGCCTTGGCACGATCGGCCTCATCCTCACTTTGTGTCATACTTCTCTTAGGCGGTTAAGCCCAACAAGAGAGCCAAGGCTCTGATACCAATGAAAGGGTCGGTATGACACCTAGAGGGGGGGGGGGGGGTGAATAGGTGCTACTTAAATTTTAGTTCTTTTCAAAATTAGGCTTTACACAAAACGGTAAATTCTCTAGATATGCAACTACGGTGAATTTACCTATATGGCAAGCTAGCAAACTAAGCACAGAACAAAGTAAAGGCGGTAAACAAGGATCGAGGTAACCGAAGTGAAAGCACGCAGAGACACGGATGTATTCCCGAGTTCCTCCTTTTTAGGGGAGTACGTCTCGTTGGGAACCCCAAGAGGAAGGTATGATGAGTGCAGCAGCAAGTTTTCCCTCAGTAAGAAACCAAGGTTTAATCGGACCAGTAGGAGATCGAAGTCACTTCTGAAGGTTGTTGGCGAAGGTGTGTAGTGCGGCGCAACACCAGGGATTCCGGTGCCAACGTGGAACCTGCACAACACAATCAAACTACTTTGCCCCAACTTAACAGTGAGGTTGTCAATCTCACCGGCTTGCTGAAAACAAAGGATTAGGCGTATAATGTGGAAAATGATGTTTGCTTGCACATAATGAAAAAGAACAATGATTGCAGTAGGTTGTATTTCAGATGTAAAAGGATGGACCGGGGTCCACAGTTCACTAGTGGTGTCTCTCCATAATAAATAACTAACATGCCGGGTAAACAAATTACAACTGGGCAATTGACAATATTGATAAGTGCATAACATGCATGTGCAAGTTGTGGTGTCTACTATGAGATTCATTTGGGCATTACGACAAAGTACACAGACCGCTATCCAGCATGCATCTGTGCCTAAATAGTCCACCTTCAGGTTAACATCCGTACCCTTCCGGTATTATGTTGCAAGCAACAGACAATTACATTAAATAAAGTG
This sequence comes from Poa pratensis, assembly GCA_947311845.1. NCBI lineage: Eukaryota > Viridiplantae > Streptophyta > Magnoliopsida > Poales > Poaceae > Poa > Poa pratensis. Next base: position 68,534,120 of record CAMZMU010000042.1, read on the forward strand.
CATAATGTAAACAACACATTCATCCTTAGACAAAGCATCATTAGGTTACCGCTAGTAGCAACAGCACATCCACAACCTTAGGGGTTGCTGTCACTCCCCCAGATTCAATGGAGACTGAACCCACTATCTAGCATAAATACTCCCTCTTGGAGTCACAAGCATTCACTTGGCCAGAGTTTCAACAAGTAACGGAGAGCATGCAAGATCATAAAAGACATAGACATAATATTCAGTATTCAACTTGACATAGTATCAATATTCATCGGATCCCAGCAAACACAACATGTAGCATTACAATAAGATGATCTTGATCATGATAGGCAGCTCACAAGATCTAAACATGATGGCACAAGAGGAGAAGACAATCATCTAGCTACTGCTATGGACCCATAGTCCAAAGATGAACTACTCACACATCCCTCCGGAGACAGGCATGGCGATGTAGAGCCCTCCGGTGATGATTGCCCTCTCCGACAGGGTGCTAGGAAGAGCTTCAGAACCCTCCCGAGTTAGGGTTGACGGCGGCGGCGGCTCTGTAACTTTTCGTGGAATATGACTCAGGTATTTAGGGTTTTCCCGAATAGATGAATATATAGGCGAAGGGGCGGCGTCGGTGGAGGCCCGTGGCGTCCTCACCACGTGGCGGCGCGGCAGAGGGTGGGACCGTGCCATCACCTGGTGAGGGCGGCCCACGGCCCCCTTCGTCGCTCCTTCGGACTTCGTGAACGTGTCAGAAAAATAGGGACTTTGGCTTTTGTTTCGTCTAATTACGAGAATATTTCCAGAACAACTTTTCTGAAACAAAAAACAACAGAAAACATGAACTGGCACTGTGGCATCTTGTTAATAGGTTAGTCCCGGAAAATGCATAAAAATGATATAAAGTGTATATAAAACATGTAGCAATTGGCATAATATAAGCATGTAACATCAGAAATTATAGATACGTTGAAAGAATTAAAGTATAGTTTCACTAGAGTTGACCTGATAAGTTGTTGATGAAGAAGGAGATGCCTTGGGCATCCCCAAGCTTAGACGCTTGAGTCTTCTTGAAATATGCTTGGATGCACCACCGGGGCATCCCCAAGCTTAGGCTTTTCACTCTTCTTGATCATATCATATCATCCTTCTCTCTTGATCCTTGAAAACTCCCTTCACACCAAACTTAGAATAATTCTCATTAGAGGGTTAGTGCATAATCAAAAATTCACATGTTTTGTGATGACACAATCATCTCCAACACTTCTGGACATTAGCTACAGCCACTGATATTTTGTGGAGCAAAGAAATCCACTGACCCCACCATGAGTCTCCTCCCAACCCCTCCCACCAACGGCGTTCCCGCACCTTCCACCCCCACCGGCGATCATGACCTCCTCTAGCCGCCATGGAGGGTCTCATCCAATGGGGTTTCTCCCCGGGATTGCGCTCTCGGAGCAGGTTCGTTGTCGGTTTGGATCTCAGGTTCATTTTCTCCCCTCTTCCTCGGCAAAGGAGTTCTTCTTGGTGGCCTCGTTCTCCTATGCCTCCTTCCCTCTTTCTGAAGATTCAGTTGCCTTGGCTCTCCAATGTTGCTTGGGTGGTGATTGCAATGGCTTTCGAGTTTTTAAACTTAGCGATCGTCGCTTTCGGTTTTCGGTGGCCTCTAGCCGTGTGGGACATTTTGTCTATCATTTACAAGATCGGGTTTGGCCAGATTTCATTTGCCACTTCACGCTTTACCGTGGTGATGTGAGCAATTTGGTGAATGTTGCTGCTGATGCATGGTTGGCTGCCAAGGAAGCCTCGATTACTGTCCAATCTCCTGCCAGAAATGTTGCTGTTCGAACCAACCTTGATTTTCTAAAGGCATCGCAATCTGTGTCCTCTGAACATGTCTTTGTTTCTCAACCTGGTGTTCAATGTCATCCGGATACGGAGGTCGATCTTCCCACTCACATTCAGTTTGGGAGTATTTCTCCCCATTCCCTGACCCAGCCGGTTCAGGCTTCGATCAACCCGCCGGAGTTGGACACGACGATCACTTTTGGACAGTTTCGGACTACACTGTCACCTGATTGGCAACCTCATGAATTCACTCCCAAATTTGCGGGTCCTCAGTTTTGGAAAGACTGTTTGAATTTTGAATCGGATATGCTTCGATATTGGCTTAATCGGATGCTCGATTTGCGCCAGGCTGGTTACTCAGTTTCCAAAACTGCTAATGCTCTTAATTTCTCTGGTCTCCCATCCACTGAAATTGCGCGGCAAATTTTGGGCAGGTGCCCAGTCTATAATGAGAATATTGCTCGGTTCCCAGCTTGTCTCTGTGTACGTACGAGAGTTGAATCTGTTGATCTGATCCAATACTGCTTCCGCTGTCTAGGTCTTGGGCATTTTCAAAGGGGATGTAAGAAGGAGATTATTTGCATGAGTTGTTATGGACCGGGGCATGTGGCCCGCTTGTGCCCAATTAATCCTATGTGTTCTTACTGCCATCATTTAGGCCACCGTGTTGATGCGTGCCCGCAAATCAAGTGTAACAGATGCGGAAAGTGTGGGCATTTGGCCCGAACCTGTTCAGGGAAGAAATCCTGGGTTATTAAAAAATTATCTCCGACCAAGATTATGTGCCGATTGCCTCTCCGCCTCCCAGTGAATTTCCTTCTCTGGTGATTGACGCTGCACCTTCGCCGGTTTTTGACCCTGCTACTTGTGTTTCGCTCCAGATCCCTGCCTCGGCTGAGTCGCTTCTCCTATCTGTTGAGGCTTCTGACAACGACTCGGATATTGCAATGGATGCATGGATCGAACACATTTCTGAAGTGGATGCTACTGCTGAAAATCTCATTTCTGGGCTACCTGGTACAGGTCCAGTCTTTGTTCGTGCTGGTGGAGAAGTGCAGTATATCTTGACCCCTGAGTTCACCTGCTTTCTGTCCTTCTATGGTTGGCTGATGAAACAAGTTTATACGAGGAGGATTCTGTCTGCTGATAGTGTTGCTTCTGTCAACGCTGCTCAGTTTTATGAGTCTGCATTAGGAGTGATTTCTGCTATCCAGTCTGCTATTCGCACTAGAGAGCTCACTTTCTGGCAGGCAAGGTTCTTGGGCCCTGAAATAACGTGGGCCATTGCATTCGGCCCAGTTCAGGAGACTTTTGTGACTCCAATTGGTAGAGATGAACCAGCTTTTCAGTTGGGCTTTACTGCATATGACCGAGCTGCAACTGGTTCAGTTATTGCAGAGGAGGATGATGTGTATGAGGTGCTGCCGAGCTCTGATTCTCATGATCACATGGCTTTGGGTTTTGTTTCTGATTCGCCTCTGCTGCATAAGCAGACGGACACGTTGGTGGTCACTAGTCAGAGAGTAGCTAAAGGAAAGACGGTTTTGATCTCAGCTTCTCCTTCTTCATCTGTCACTACCCGTGCACAAGCTCGTAAGAACGCTACCCCCATTGTTAAATCTCAAGTTCGTAGATCACCCCGTTTTATTAACAATGGGTTTAGGCATACAGCCATGCCTGATCATACCACTCGTCGTCGTGCAACTACTGTGCCACGCGCCACACCCCCAGCTGTGCTCCAGGTCGCAGAGATGCAGCGTATCGGGATTGAAGAGTGCCAGATCGCTGCTACTGAACTTTCTGAGGCTAGGCTCCGTCAACCTCGTGATGCTTAAGTATGAGTGGTGTGCTGCTGCATTTGGTCTGTGTTTGGTCTCGTGTCAGTGCCTGTGCTCTGTGTCGGTTGAACTCAAGTGCCTGCAGTGTTGTTTTGGTCGTCAGAGTCAGTGTTGTATTTGGGTTTCAGTTAAGGGCCTGTGTGCCTTAGTAGTGGGCACTTGTGTCCCTGACATTTGTTACCTGTTTGAATGGATCTTTTAAATCGTATTTGGCGTATCTTATGCTGGAATGTGCGTGGTATTAATATGTCAGAGAAATGGCCCCTGATTCACAACAAAATTGATGAGAGTTTGGCTTCTATTATATGCTTCCAAGAAACAAAACGTGGAGAGTTTTCTCTTGGATATCTCAAGAACTTTGCACCAAAAAGATATGATAAATTTGCTTTTGTGCCTTCTGATGGGGCCTCCGGGGACTACTGGTTTTGTGGGCTAGCAATGTTTTCACTGGGGTGGTGATTCAACAGGAGTGTTTTGGCATCGTTATGCATTTTACCTCCTCAGCGTCCGCGGATGAATTTTTCCTTGTCAATGTGTATGGGCCATGTGAAGGAGTTGCTAGAGAAAATTTTATTGCTTGGCTATTCAGTCTTCCTATTCAAGATGATGAGCTATGGCTTTTTGCTGGCGACTTCAATTTCTATAGATATTCAGATAGCCGCAACAGGCCGGGGGCCAATATGTCTGACATAGCGATTTTTAATGAAGTGATCAGCTATCTGGGGTTAATCGAGCTGCCAATTAAGGGCCGGGCTTTTACCTGGAGTAATATGCAGTCAGAGCCACTGATGGAACAGCTAGACTGGTTTTTCACCTCTCCAAGATGGACTCTAAAATTTCCCAATACCTTGGTTCACCCCCTTGCACGTCCCACATCCGACCATGTACCATGTGTGGTTGCTATCAGTACCACAATTCCCAAAGCGCAGGTTTTTCGTTTTGAAAATCATTGGGTCCGAATGCCTGGTTTCTTGGAGGTTGTTAGCCGTATCTGGGACATTCATTGTCCAGGGGATGGGGCAAAATGCCTTTCTTCCAAACTTAAACTGCTACGTAAAGGTTTGAGAAAATGGTGCACAAGTATCTCTGTTCTTAATACTCTTGTTGACAACTGTAATGCGGTCATTCTTATGTTGGATGAGATTGAGGAGCTCAGAACCCTTGATATTACTGAATGGAACTTTCGGAATGTGGTGAAAGCTCGTCTTAGTCATTTACTTCAGTGCAAGTTGGACTATTGGCGGAAAAGATGCACAACTCGATGGGCCAAATTTGGTAGTGAGAACACGACTTTCTTTCACTCTATGGCCACTATTCGCTACAGGAAAAATTCAATATCTTCCTTGGCTAGAGCAGATGGATCCTCTGCTACTGAACACCATGAGAAGGCAGGCATTTTGCGCAGTACTTTCTATGAGAGACTTGGTACGGTGGTTGAGGTTGATCCTCATTTTGATTTCTCGGCTTACATTCAACCTGTATCTGGCTTGGAATCTCTCTCGGTACCTTTCACACTGGAGGAGATCAACAAGGCAGTAGCAGAATTACCATCTGATAAGGCGCCGGGTCCGGATGGCTTCAATGGACTTTTTATCCGAACTTGTTGGCCAGTTATTAAATATGACTTCTATCGGCTCCTGCATGAATTCTGGGAAGGATCGGTTAATTTGCAGAGTATTAACGATGCGTTCATCACGCTCATTCCCAAGATCAATGCTCCTGAAGGGCCCAATGACTATCGTCCTATCTCATTGCTTAACACCTGTTTCAAGCTGATTACGAAGCTTTTGGCTAATCGCCTACATAAGAAGATACTGGATTTAGTGCATGTTAACCAATATGGCTTTCTGAAGAACCGTACCATTCAAGATTGTATCGCTTGGGCGTACGAATACATTCATCAGTGTGCTCATTCTGGTAGAGAGGCAGTTATCCAGAAACTTGATTTCGCCAAAGCATTTGATACTATAGGACATCAAGCTCTGTTACAAATCCTGAGATGCAAGGGTTATGATGATCGTTGGATTGGTTGGATACAGTCGATCTTCTCCACTGGATTCTCCTCAGTCTTACTTAATGGTGTGCCAGGCAGAAAGTTCCCTTGTCGACGAGGAGTGAGGCAGGGGGACCCTTTGTCCCCCATTCTCTTTGTCGAAGGGGCTGATTTACTTCAGACTATGGTCAATCATTTAGCACATATTGGTACTTTGGTACCACCACTCCCTATACCTGACTCAGGCTTCCCGATTGTACAGTACGCCGATGACACCCTCTTGATTGTTCAGGCATGTCCCCAACAGCTCTCTGCCCTAAAGCTTGTCCTGCAACAATTTGCCTCTGCTACTGGTTTACAGGTGAATTATAATAAAACCTGCATGATGCCCATAAACATAACCGAGCACAGATTGACACAGCTAGCTGGGATTTTTGGCTGCTCTACTGGTACCCTGCCATGTCCATATCTTGGTTTGCCACTTGGGACTACCCGACCCTCTGTTAATGATTTGTCTCCTCTTGTGGACCAACTGGAGAGACGTTTGAATGCGTGTGCTAGATTTCTGGATTATGGTGGTCGTGTTACGTTGGTTAACTCTGTACTCTCTTCGCTGCCTCTGAGCTCGTTGAAAATCCCCAAGGCGATCATCAAGCTTTTTGACAGGGGTCGTCGCCACTGCTTATGGGCCAAGGAAGATGATGCGAATTCCCCCCAATCTCTTGCAGCTTGGTCTCTTGTGTGTAGACCAAAAAAGCATGGGGGGCTAGGGATTAAAAATTTGGAAATTCAGAACACCGCACTTCTATTGAAGCAACTACATAAGTTTTTTTGCAAGGCGGACATACCGTGGGTAAAACTTGTTTGGTCTTTATATGGTGATTCACCTCCTCATGCTCAGTCTGTTAGAGGGTCCTTTTGGTGGCGCGATATCTTCAGCTTTATCAATATTTATAGAAGCATCACCACCTCTGTGATTGGCAATGGTGAGATGACTCTTTTCTGGAAGGATTTTTGGCAGGGCAACAACCTTGTAACACCCCAGGTATAAACCCTACCTGAGATGCTACCACGCTTCAACAAGATCTATCAAGTATGGAAAATATTGGAAATTTTGGCAGAGATTTTCTTGAATAAACGGTCATCCATGAGAGGCAGTTAATATTACAAGGATAGGTAGCAACATTAAAACTTGAAAGAAACATCCACATGATTCACAAATAATATTAGTAAGTTGCTAGATACGAAATTACAACGTTTCATCGAAACTGGTACAATATTATAGGTGTCCACTACGGATTATATGAATTATATGTGATGTGCCAAAAGAAGTAGAGGTGCTACGCCCATATCCCATGTATGTCACTTATTTAGTACCTGAAAACCAAATGAAAATGCAAGGGTGAGTACCGAAATACTCAGCAAGTACAATACGGAACCAGACAATGAACATCATTAGAATTCACTCGGAATCATCACACAATTTTCCTGAAAACTGAACTGCGGGTTTAGCACATGTGACGGGGAATTAATCATCATGTGAAGGCAGCGTTGGCTCGGAATTTACCAACGTGTCGGCTCGGAATTTACCGACCTGCCACAGTATTGGCTCGGAATTTACCAAACTGCAACCCGTTGAGTTTAGAAGAAGAATATTGAATCGAAGAAACATCAAGTAAGAACCAAGCACACTGGAAGCACAACAAACGACACAACCAAGTATAAGGAGGTGAGGTTCATCATGCACTTGCCTTAACCTCGACGTTCAACGGAAGAATTATTATCGACACCGGAAATCCTCACCCTGTTAATGAAATCACTCTCAGCAAATACTAGACACGGCATGGTAGATACTTCTAAATTGTGCCCAGCTCTTATCGAACTACATAGTTAACCATCAGAGCATAAGCATATATTTCTATCTACAAACAGAGCAGGCTTCAAATATACATTCTCTGCTAACGATTCTACTTTCTCCATGGCTTGTGCGTGTGTTCCAAAATTCTAGATGAGACAACCATCGGAAGCCATAGTGAGCAAAACTGCTAGGATTAAGTTGGATCAAGAACTATATAACTTGGTAGCATCAATACGTACTCAGATCTGTAAATAAAAAACATCAGAATCTAATAGAGCTCAAGTCTCTTGTACGCAAAAGCTTTGTTTGATTTGAACATAAATACCTTCAGCCAAAGTACCGCTAGATCTAGTAAAACCAGCTATTTCTAAGGCCAAAGCCGAACACCCATGTGCTAGCTACTGAATACGTCCAGACCTACTCAATTTCTTGATAGAAATCAAAAACTACAGGTCCAGCTAGAAGGAGGCGAACCAATGGATGTTGATGCAGCGCCTCTATCACAGCGTGGCCTTGGTCTTCAGATCAGTGCATCAGGGGCTCCCGCAAGGCTCCTGTAGCTGCTATTCAACTTGTGGTGATGGCGATTTGGCGATCCTTGATGCAGCGGGTTGGAGTCGAGAAGGCCCTGGCAGCGGGCGTTTGGACTAGGGCAGGGGATCGGATAAGGGTAGGGAGCTGGCTGGGCTGGGCTGGGTATTTATCTGTCTTATCCCATATGACATATGCTTAAAATAATCAATCGTGGTCTTCCTATTTTGTGAAAAAACTTATTTTATGAATCTGGGGTATTATAAACCTCCTATGTGATCAGTTTCCACATCTGTTTTCCTTTGCTCTTGATGAAGATACATCTATAGCAGCCATGACAAGTGAGTTGGATCCGGCCCAGCATTTTGCCCTCCCTTTATCTGAGCAAGCATTTGAGGAGCGTAATCAAGTGTTGGACATCCTGAATAATCTTGAGGGCCATCCTGCTAGGCCTGGCTCCAGGACATTTATATGGGGAAATGCTACCTATACCTCGGCAAAATACTACAAGTTCATCTTTTCCCAAGCACCTACTGATAAAGCACTTGATTTGATTTGGTCATCCAAGTGTTTGCCTAAACTACGAGTCTTCATGTAGCTGTTATTCCATGATCGTCTAAACACAAAGGATCTAATGTTGCGCAAGCACTGGAATATTGAGGATGGGCCTGAGTGTGTTCTCTGTCAGAACCATGCATTGGAAACTAGAGATCATCTATTTTTTCAGTGTTCCTTTGCAGTCTCTTGCTGGGCACTTGTTGGAGTAAACTGGAACCTACAGGACCACGTATCTCCTCGTTTGATTGCGGCCAGTCAGTTATTTGCTGGACCTTGCTTTATGGAAACGGTAGCATGTGTGGCTTGGAATATTTGGAAAGCCCGGAATGACTTCATTTTTAAGGACCAGCCAACTTCTGAGGGAGTTTGGAAAGTTAAATTTCAGCATGATATGCTGCTTCATCAGCACAGAATTAAAGAGAACTTGGTAGCTCCTTTGATACAGTGGATTAGAAACCTCTTTGCTTGATCATGTATCATCTCTATTTTTTTGACCCCCCCTGAATTTGTACTTACTTTTGTAATTGAGTTTGTCACCTACTTGGTGACAGCTCATCATTATTAATGGAAAATTACACCGTAGGGGATTCCCCTACGGTAATGGGTGTAAAAAAAAAACACAGTAAAAGAGAGAATGCAAATCAAAAGGCAGAATCTGTCAAAAACAGAACAGTCTGGAAAGACGAATTTTTTCGAGGCACTTAAGTTGCTCAGATGCGAAAAGTCCAAATTAATGAAAGTTGCGTACATATATGAGGATCACGCCTGAATTGTTTCAGAATTTTTGGATTTTTTTGGAGTGCATACAGCTCAAAACGGTGGACAGCAAAAATCTGTCACTGCACAGAAATCCAAATCTAGCATCAACTTTCTATTAAAGGCTTTATTTGGCACAACAATGAAATAAAATAAAGATACAAATGAGTTGTTACAGAAGTAAGCAAGCTCCTTAACTCAAAGAAAAATAAAAATTACAGAAATAAAAACATGGGTTGTCTCCCATAAGCGCTTTTCTTTAACGCCTTTCAGCTAGGCGCAGAAAGTGAGAATCAAGTGTTTCCAAGTGAAAAAGAATCCAAATCATAACTTGTTCTAATAATAGAATCAAAAGGCAACTTCATTCTCTTTCTAGGGAAGTGTTCCATACCTTTCTTGAGTAGGAATTGGTACCTTATATTTCCTTCTTTCATATCAATAATGGCACCAACAGTTTTAAGAAAATGTCTTCCCAAAACAATTGGACAAGATGCATTGCATTTGATGTCCATAACAACAAAATCAACGGGGACAAGGTTATTGTTAACCATAATAAGAACATCATCAAATCTCCCCAAAGGTTTCTTCATAGCATTATCAGCAAGATAAATATCCAAATAGCAATGTTCCAAAGGTGGCAAATCAAGCATATCATAAAGTTTCTTAGGCATAACAGAAATGCTAGCACCAAGATCACATAAAGCATTGCAATCAAAATCATTCACCTTCATCTTAATGATGGGCTCTCAACCATCTTCTAACTTCCTAGGGATAGAAGCTTCATGTTTTAGTTTCTCTTCCCTAGCTTGTATGAGAGCATTTGAAATATGTTTTGTAAAAGCCATATTAATAGTACTAGCATTAGGACTTATAGCTAGCTTTTGCAAGAACATAATTATTTCAGAAATATTGCAATCATCAAAATCAAAATCATTTTGGTCAATGGCAAAGGAACCATTGTCTCCCATATTTCGAAAAATTTCAGCACTCTTATCAAGAACAGTTTCAGTGGTTTTGGGCAATTTTAAACGTTTTGCAGGGGTAGTTGAAACATTGCCAACACCAATTATGTTACCATTGATAGTAGGAGGCTTACTAGCATGTGAAATATTAGCATTACTAGTGGTGGTAATAGTACAAACTCTAGCTATACTATTCTCTTTTTCAATTTTATCCTCTCTTTCCCACCTAGCATGCAACTCAGCCAACATCCTAATATTGTTGTCAATTTTAACTTGGATGGCATTGGCAGTAGCAAAAGTATCACTATCAAGAGTTTCAGGTTTGGCTGCCATTTTGTTAATCAAAGAAGATTGTGCTTCAGACATGGAAGAAATACAGTTTTCAGCAGTGGAAATCTTAGTTTGCAACCCAGAAATCTCCCTATTCAAATTTTCGAGTTGGCGTCCTATATTTTTCAACATAGCGGATTGTTCATTCATAGCTTTAGTAAACAATTGATTTTGTTCATATTGTGATTGCATAAAGCTCTTAGTAGCCCTCTCAATTTCTAACATCCTTTCCTCACTAGGCAATCCAGATCTACCATGAGAAAAATAACCATTGCCACTACTAGGATAAGGCTTATAATTGTTGTTACCAAAATTATTCCTATAAGCATTGTTGTTGAAATTGTTGTTTTTAATGAAGTTCACATCAACATGCTCCTCTTGAGCAACCAATTAAGCTAAAGGAACATTATTTGAATCAACATGAGATTTACAATTCACAAGCATAGACATAATAACATCAATCTTATCACTCAAAGAAGAGGTTTCTTCAACAGAATTTACCTTCTTACCTTGAGGAGTCCTTTCAGTGTGCCACTCAGAATAGTTAATCATCATATCATCAAGAAGCTTTGTTGCAGCACCCAAAGTGATGGACATGAAGGTCCCTCCAGAGGCCGAATCCAACAAGTTCCTCGAAGAAAATTTTAGTCATGCATAAAAGGTTTGGATGATCATCCAAGCAGTTAGTCCATGGGTGGGACAATTCTTTACCAATGATTTCATCCTTTCCCATGCTTGGGCAACATGTTCATTATCAAATTGCTTGACATTCATAATGCTACTTCTCAAGGATATAATCTTAGCAGGAGGATAATATTTTCCAATGAAAGCATCTTTGCATTTAGTCCATGAATCAATACTATTTCTAGGCAAAGATAGCAACCATTCTTTAGCTCTTCCTCTCAAAGAGAAAGGAAATAATTTCAGTTTTATAATATCCCCATCTATATCCTTATACTTTTGCATCTCACAAAGTTCAACAAAATTATTAAGATGGGCAGCAACATCATCAGTACTAACACCAGAAAATTGCTCTTTCATAACAAGATTTAATAGAGCAGGTTTAATTTCATAAAAGTCTACTTTAGAAGCAGGTGGAGCAATAGGAGTGCATATGAAATCATTATTATTTGTGCTAGTGAAGTCACACAACTTGGTGTTCTTAGGAGTACTCATTCTAGCAAAATAAAACCTAGGCCAAAATAACAAAAATAAAACAAGTAACTATTTTTTTGTATTTTTGATAAAGAGAGCAAACAAGACAAAATAAAAATAAACTAAGCAAGACAATAACAAAGTAAAGAGATTGAAAGTGAGAGACTCCCCTAACAGAAGGCTTGATCTCCCCGGCAACGGCGTCATAAAAACTGATTGATGACGTGAAAGACACACGTTCGTTGGGAACCCCAAGAGGAAGGTATGATGAGTGCAGCAGCAAGTTTTCCCTCAGTAAGAAACCAAGGTTTAATCGGACCAGTAGGAGATCGAAGTCACTTCTGAAGGTTGTTGGTGAAGGAGTGTAGTGCGGCGCAACACCAGGGATTCCGGTGCCAACGTGGAACCTGCACAACACAATCAAACTAGTTTGCCCCAACTTAACAGTGAGGTTGTCAATCTCACCGGCTTGCTGAAAACAAAGGATTAGGCGTATAATGTGGAAAATGATGTTTGCTTGCAGAGAATGAAAAAGAACAATGATTGCAGTAGGTTGTATTTCAGATGTAAAAGGATAGACCGGGGTCCACAGTTCACGAGTGGTGTCTCTCCATAATAAATAACTAACATGTTGGGTAAACAAATTACAGCTGGGCAATTGACAATATTGATAAGTGCATAACATGCATGTGCAAGTTGTGGTGTCTACTATGAGATTCATTTGGGCATTACGACAAAGTACACAGACCGCTATCCAGCATGCATCTGTGCCTAAATAGTCCACCTTCAGGTTAACATCCATACCCCTTCCGGTATTAAGTTGCAAGCAACATACAATTGCATTAAGTAAAGTGCATAATGTAAACAACACATTCATCTTTAGACAAAGCATCATTAGGTTACCCTAGTAGCAACAGCACATCCACAACCTTAGGGGTTGCTGTCACTCCCCCAGATTCAATGGAGACTGAACCCACTATCTAGCATAAATACTCCCTCTTGGAGTCACAAGCATTCACTTGGCCAGAGTTTCAACAAGTAACGGAGAGCATGCAAGATCATAAAAGACATAGACATAATATTCAGTATTCAACTTGACATAGTATCAATATTCATCGGATCCCAGCAAACACAACATGTAGCATTACAATAAGATGATCTTGATCATGATAGGCAGCTCACAAGATCTAAACATGATGGCACAAGAGGAGAAGACAACCATCTAACTACTGCTATGGACCCATAGTCCAAAGATGAACTACTCACACATCACTCCGAAGGCGGGCATGCCGATGTAGAGCCCTCCGGTGATGATTCCCCTCTCCGGCAGGGTGCCGGGAAGAGCTTCAGAACCCTCCCGGGTTAGGGTTGATGGCGGCGGCGGCTCTGGAACTTTTCGTGGAATATGACTCGGGTATTTAGGGTTTTCCCGAATAGATGAATATATAGGCGAAGGGGCGGCGTCGGTGGAGGCCCGTGGCGTCCTCACCACGTGGCGGCGCGGCAGAGGGTGGGACCGCGCCACCACCTAGTGAGGGCGTCCCACGACCCCCTTCGTCTCTCCTTCGGACTTCGTGAACGTATCAGAAAATAGGGACTTTGGCTGTTGTTTCGTCCAATTCCGAGAATATTTCCAAAACAACTTTTCTGAAACCAAAAACAACAGAAAACAAGAACTTGCACTGTGGCATCTTGTTAATAGGTTAGTCCCAGAAAATGCATAAAAATGATATAAAGTGTATATAAAACATGTAGCAATTGGCATAATATAAGCATGGAACATCAGAAATTATAGATACGTTGGAGATGTATCAAGCTTCACTAATTAGTACCGTATGAGCTGATGAATATGATACGGTCATCTATGTAATTCTTATGGTGAATATTGTAGTATGAGGTGATGAACATGATTACGGTCATCTATATTTGGGCATGGGCAGCCCGGCCCGAGTGACTCGGCCCGGCCCGACGCCTAATTCTCGGGCCGGGCTGGGCCGGGCTTACCACCGGGCCGGGCCCGGGCCTGGGAAATCAGCCCGAGCAGACAGTCGGGCCGGGCCCGGGCCTTGCGAATGAGCCCGAAAATAGGCCCGGCCCGGCCCGATGCATTAATCTCTGGGGCAAAAACATCCCTCGGGTGCGGCCCAGCAGTAAGCAGGCCCAGCAAGAGGCAACCCTACCTCGTGTATAAACACGCACGCCAAACCTCCCAGCCCTAATTCCTCTCACAGTCTCACTCGGCCTCTCCTCTCGCCATGGCGGCGCCCCATCCAAAAAATTGTGACGGCGCACCTCCATCCCACACGGCCGGCCCGCCCCTACCTCCTTCCCGGCACCGCCGCCCCAACCTCTTTCCCGGCCGCCACGACGAGCAGAGGATCCGCCACGGCCGGAGCCCCTTTCCCGGCCGCCCCGACCTCTTTCCCGGCCGCCCCGACGAGCAGAGGAGCTGCCACGGCCGCAGCCCCTTTCCGGCCGCCTCGACGAGGAGAGGAGCTGCAAGGTATTTTCAAGACTCACTTTTGGCTATCCGATGAAGATTGGGCCAAGGTCACTCATATGCATAAATTCTTGGAGGTTTTCTTCGCTGTGACAACAGTTTTCTCAGGTACAAAGTATCCTACTGCCAACTTGTACTTCATGAACGTGTATCTTATTCATAGTGCTATGATTGAGGCTAATGATGGCATAAATAGTTACATGGGTCCAATGTTGGTAGTGATGAGAGCGAAGTTTATGAAGTACTGGTCTGATTATAGCCCATTCCTATCTTGTGCTGCTGTTCTGGATCCACGTATTAAGTTCAAGTTCTTAGAGTATTGCTACTCCAAGCTATATAATGAGGATGATGCTCACCGACGTGTTGCTGCTGTTAAAACTTCAATGTATGCTTTATTTAATGAATACCGTAGTGGTGTAGCTGCCAATGAACACTCAGCTACTGCTGGTTCTTCAAGCACTAGTGGACTTGGTGCTTTCTCGGACTATGACCAATACGTCCAAAGTACTAGTTCACAAGAAGAGAAATCTGAGTTAGATTTGTACTTGGCTGAACCTGTGAAGAAGCTGAATGATGATATTGATATACTGGATTATTGGAGCAAGTCTGCAGCTAGATATCCACAATTAGCAAGAATGGCACGTGATATTCTTGCTGTTCCGTATCAAGTGTTGCTTCAGAATCAGCTTTCAGTTTGAGTAAAAAGATCATAACCCGAACAGAAGCTCACTTAAACCAAAAACAGTTGAAGCTTTAATGTGCTTGCAAGATTGGTATCGTTGCAAAATGCAGAAAAAGGAAGGTAGCTAGTTCCGATCCTTGCTGTTCTTGCATCAAATGTTTCTTAATTCTTTGATGCACATACAATTGTTTATATTAACCAAATGTCCAAATCTAATGTTGTAGATAACAAGAAAAAGGCAGCAGTGGTTGTGCTTGACAATAATGAAGATTCATCTTCTTCGGAAGAAGAATGTAACCTCCTGTTTATCTTCATTGCATCTTGTACTTGCTATTTGTGCTAACCGGTCGATAACCTCTTGTTTGTTGCATCTTGTAGAGAGAAAAGAAGAAGCTTCGGAGAAGGCATGGCGAGATGGCAGCCGGCCATTGTTTTGCATCAAGTTCATTGCATCAAGTTTTATTTTGTAAAATGATTTGACCATCTGAAGTCTGGACTGTAATAATATTTATGCACTTCTGTTTGTTGGATGTGGAACATTTAGATAAAAAATATGCACTTCTGTTTGTTGCTGTAAAACTATGTTGATGTGTGACAAAAATTTGTGGTATTTTCCTGCTGTTTAGTAGGTAATGCCTTGTACTGATGATTTCTGTGAACCTATGTTGATGTGTGGCAAAAATTTGTGTTGTTTTCCTGTTGTCTAAATTCCTTGGTTTGTTGTTTACTGCATTTTTCCTGCTGTTTTTTTTCTTAGACATAGCTTTCGTCGGGCCGTCGGGCCGGGCCCGGGCTTTCGGGCTTTGTCCCGGGCCCGAGCTCGGGCCTGGAGAAGCAAGAAAATGTCGGGCCGGGCCCGGGCTCGGGCCTGAAGTTTAGACGACGGGTTTTTTCTGGCCCGGCCCGAAGCCCGGCCCGGCCCGAGATATGGCCAGATATAGGTCATCTATGTAATTCTTATGGTGGATATAGCCGTCATAAAAAGCTATCATTAAAACATGACAATTGTGTGTATTTTATCTATAACATGATAATCACCGTAGATGAGAGAGAGAGGATTAAGTGAACCTATGAACCCATGTCCATTGTTTCTATAAGAGAAAATCTTTGTCTTGTCCTCTTGCATTGAAGAGGATTGGGACACTTTTACATTCTTGCTTGGTAACATTAAACTTCCATCCATCAAATCAACCACCTTGTTCTTTAAACTTGTTTAGTGCATAATCAACTAAAACTTGTGCACTTTAGTTGTAGGGAATAGATAACTTTTCCTTCTTGCTCCTGCGGATCAATACCTTACTTCCACATTGAGAGATGCTATAGTGATCCCCTGCTCTTGGGGTAATCAGAGGGGTATTTATACACCTGGCCGCGTGGGGCCCACTCTTTTGGCCCTCGTGGCTCTGCTGTCGTCGATCTTTTCTCCACCGACATCGTCTTGACCTAAAAACGCCTATAAAAAAGCCCCCCCGTCGTTCTTTGGAAAGAGCGCCGCCAAAACACAGAAACACCGAAAGAGAGATCTGAATCTGCAGATTGGAGGGGGAAAACTCCGGCGGGGCGCTGCCGGCGTGGTCTCCGTCTTCTCCATCGACATCTCCATCGTCTCCATGATGAAGAGGGAGTAGTCCACCTCTGGACTATGGGTTTGTGGAAGTAACTTATGTATCTCTCCTCTCTTTGAGCTTCACTAATTAGTACCGTATGAGCTGCTGAACATGATTACGGTCATATATGTAATTCCTATGTGGTGGATCTTTTTATGAGTTAATATATGTTTGAGATTGCAATGTTTGTTTCAGTTATGAATATAGATGCATATTATGTACCCCGTTCTTATCTACTTGTTATGATCAAGCATGTTTATGAGAGCGTGTGTGGGGTGATGTGTGCATTAGTTGGAGTAACGGAGGGTGGTGAGTGCGGCAAGTTGACAACTGTAATATCGCGATCCACTTGGGTGTTTACCTTACTTTGTTGCCTCACTAGGGATAAACAAAAATACCATGCTACAAGGGTTGTGGGTGATTTGCCACTTCTCCGTGACTAGATCTAGCATGTTCTTATTTTAACTTCATGTCATGATACTTAAAGCTATACTCTGAGTTATCTTAATTACTAAGGTGTTATGATTTAGTTCGCATCTTGGTGGAGTATAAGTGAGATTAATAACCAAAAGATCTCTATGTTAGGACGTGATGCCCATATAATTAGTAACTTGTCATCAAACTTTGTGTTGCAATCTCATATGTCAACTCTAGTGTTTCATTTTCTGCCACTTTATTAAAGAGATAGTGCATTTGTGAAACCATGAACCCCGGTCCATTTTTAATCATAAGAAACACCTTTCCAACAACTTTTACCACTTTTCCATTCTGCCATTATTAAATCCAAAAATACAAAACACTTTTTCATCTTGCATTCATCATAAAAAACCCAAAAATATCATTCATCATTGTTATCATCATCCTTGCACATTTATTGTGAGATCCTGGCTCAGGGCTTATCAGGATTGATAGAATACTCATATCAACAAGTTGCAACTTCTTTTCCGGAAGCTCATCTGGAAAGAACTCCGAGGTTAAGCGTGCTTGGCCCGGAGTAGTCCAAGGATGGGTGACCGACCGGGAACTGGTTCCCGGGTGCGCACGAGTGAGGACAAAGTGCGCAGAAAAGACTAGTGTTGATCTGTGGGGCCAGTCTGGAGATCCTAGCGAGCTGCCAGGGGTGACAGGCCCGGCCCGGGGGTGGCCGGGGTGTTACAATTTGGTATCAGAGCCGACCCTCGCGGTAACTCTGGCGTGTGCGGGTCAGTGGGCGGACATGTTGGAGCATGTGCCGGCACTGGGCGCACAGACGGGTGCCAAGGGGGGAAGTTCCTGGACTGGGGGCTGACCGACGAGGCGTCGGTCTTCTAAGGGGGGAAGGATGTGAGATCCTGGCTCAGGGCTTATCAGGATTGATAGAATACTCATATCAACAAGTTGCAACTTCTTTTCCGGAACCTCATCTGGAAAGAACTCCGAGGTTAAGCGTGCTTGGCCCGGAGTAGTCCAAGGATGGGTGACCGAGCGGGAACTGGTTCCCGGGTGCGCACGAGTGAGGACAAAGTGCGCAGAAAAGACTAGTGTTGATCTGTGGGGCCAGTCTGGAGATCCTAGCGAGCTGCCAGGGGTGACAGGCCCGGCCCGGGGTGGCCGGGGTGTTACATTTATTCACCACCATTGCATATTTATTTTTGTTTGCATTATTGCATAATTATCTTGATATCATTCATACACCTTGTGCTTAAGAACCACAGGTGAGGTTGAGGACCAAAATTTTTAACCTTGTTTTGTAGGTAACCAAAAAGAAGGATAGGAAGATAAATCTTTCACTACTGATTCCTCGAGAGTTCGATATTAAACCCTCGAGTCACCCTCGTGGGGAAAACACGTCTTCCACTTAGTACACACTCTGCACTTGGAGTCTCAACCTAACCCATTCACTTTTGACGCAGGTAACTACGCACCAAGATATCAACTGTTTTCTGGAGCCGTAGCTCGTCAAGGGCCATCATGACTGTTTTCTGGCGCCGTTGCCGGGGAATCATTGCTGCGAAGGTTTATCCAAGGAGATCACAACAAAGTCAACATCACCAACTTGTGCTAACACCTAAGCTTGGGGAGGTTGCACCTACGTGAGCATCATCTTATCCATCTTTACCTTCAAAGCAAATTATTTGTTTTGTCATTGTCTTGCATTTGTAATTCGGTTTGCATTTGTGAGACTCATTTTATTTCAGTTTTGCATAAAAAATTAAAAAAATACAAAAACTTGCTAAAATGGGAGAAAGAACTAAATTGTGTGACTACACAAACACTCCTAATGATCAATTCATCTCTAAAGCTATTGCCACACCTGAGATAAAGCTGATAGTTATGAAGTAAGTCCTAGTTTGTTGAACTTGATAACTAGGGAACAATTTGGTGGTAGTGCTATGGAGGATGCCTCTATGCATCTTCATGATTTTGTTGAAATATGTGACATGCAAAAGTTTAAAAATGTGGAAAGTGATATCCTAAAACTGAAGTTATTTCCTTTTTCACTTAGAGGAAAAGCTAAAGAGTGGTTGCATTCATTGCCATCGGTAGTATTAATTCTTGGGATGATCTAAAAGAAGCTTTCATTAAGAAATACTATCCCCTGTTAAAATTTTGCAAAATAGAAACAACATCCTTTCTTTTAGGCAAAATGAAAATGAACATGTTGCTATGGCTTGGGATAGGATAAAACTTATGCTTAGAACTTGTCCTCACATGGAGTTAATGAATGGACCATATTACACTCTTTCTACAATGGTTTAAACTACATGTCTAGAAACATACTTGATTCTGCTGCTGGAGGTGCTTTTATGAGTAAGACTATAGTAGAAGCTAAAAATATATTGGAAAGCATTTTGCAAAACTATAGTCAATGGCATACTGATAGGGCACCTAATCCTTCTAAGAAAGTGAACTCTATTGAAGAAACTAATGATTTGTCATCTAAAATGGATACTATTCTTGCTTTGCTTAATAAACCTAGTGTTGAAAATGTTCCTTTGCAAGAACTAGTTGGTAAAATTCTGAAAATATTGATGTCAACTTCATTAGGAACTATGGTAATAATGGGTATGGTAACAACAATTATAACTCTTATAATAAACCCCCATATGTGCCAAATAAATATGCTTCTAGTGGTAATGTTTCTAGTGATTTGGAAAACACCATTAGATCTTTTATATCTACCCAAAAAGAGCTTAATAAGGAATTTATCTCTAAGTTTGAAAAACAAGATGCTTTGTTTGAAAGGGTAGATCAGCTTACTAAGGAAGTCTCATCATTAAAGAGCATCATTACAGCCCAAAAACATGAGGAAACAATTAAATATTGCCAAGAGGTTATCAATAAGTCTTGGGAACACATTCATGAGCAAGAGAGAGTTGCTAAAGAATCTATTGGGGTAATGAAAGAGAGAAGTTGAGGAAGTTAAAATGCTTAGTGAAGTCAAGGATCCTTTGCTTGACTTAGAAAATTGTAGCTTGCATGAATTAATATCTATCTTACAAAAATTTGCAAGTGATCCTTCCATCAACACTAACCAAGCTGGTTTTGGTTCTTATATTGCTAATCATGTCTTGAAAGAAAAATTGCTAGGTACAACCAAGAGGCTATGATACCACCTAAGCTTGGGGATATATGGATTCCTAAGGTACTAGTAACTATTGGAAAAGAGACACACCATGCCATACTTGATCTAGGATCTAGTGTCTCTGTTTTATCTAAAGAACTATATGAAGTGCTTGAATTGAAAAATCTTGAAAAATGCTCTATTGAACTTGCACTTGCTGATGATTCCATTAAACATGCTTTGGGAAAAGTAAGTGATGTTATGGTAGAGTTACATATGACTTTTGTGCCTGTGGATTTTCTAATCATGGACATGGGGAATAAAACCTCTAGTCCTATTATTCTTGGAAGACCTTTTCTTCGTACTACAGGTGCTATCATTGATTCAAAGAAGGGAATGAAGTTTCAGTTTCCACACAAGAAGTGCATGGAACACTTCCCAAGGAAGAGGGAACATCAAAGTTCAAGCTCCCTCATGAGCTTCATCTTCAATAAACAACAAGTAAGAAGCCTAGCTATATGGCTATAAAGAAAGCGCTTTGCGGGAGGCAACCCGGTTATTTTTATGTGTGATTTTCTTTGTGTCCTCTTGCTAACAAGAGATTTGTTTTAGTTTAGGTTCTGGAATTTTAATAAAGTGCCAAGTTTTACCCTTTTTGGTTTGAAAAGTTGCTTATAGCGTTCGGAGATTTTATTCCTGCACGAATCTGTGCACGGTATGATTTTTAATTCTTATTCTGTAACTCCGAATGAGCTCATATTTGAACTGTAGTTGCAACTTTTCATCCTCTGTATGCATGAATTTTTGGAATTTTTCGAGAAAGTTTGGTAGGGTAGAAAAATACGTTTTGCTGCTGCTGTTTTTCTGGACAGATTCTGTCCCATTTTGTTTGATGCATGCTTTGAACTTTTAAGTTGAATCTTTTTGATCCAATTGAGTTTATGAGTAGGCATACAACATTATATACTTTCTGGACATTCATATGATTTTTTTAAGGATTATATGCAGCAAGAAACCTATTTGTTTATCACTACTAATGCACCCCACAGAAAAGAAATGGGAGAAACGGTGTTTTGAAGTTTTTTCACAGGGATTGGAGGAGATGCACCAAGAGCTATCCAAGGATGGTGAAGACCATAAGCTTGGGGATGTGAAGACAACCCCTGGACCTACACACTCTCGGTTTGCACACGTAACTTCTGTTTTTCGATCGAAACACTTTATCGCATAAACTTGGAGCGTCTTTTTGTTGTTTTGTTTGATTTTTGTTTGTGAGACCACCACACTATCATTTATATGAGAGAGCTACTGGAAATATGGGTTGAAATATGTTGGATGCTTTTATGATTGGGAAAAGGGATGTTTGAGTTGATTTTTAATGATACATATAGTTGCATGATTCATGAGCTTGTTTATGAGTAATAATTTGCAAATCTTTATCAAGAGCTATCACTTATTCATGTTTTGATGCTGAAGTTATTTTACTTGTTTAACATGGATTAGTTAGTTCTATGGACACTCATGCATGCATTAGATGGTCAACTTTCTCCCTTGCTAGCCCAAAAATTCCAACAAGCAAAAACTTGTTTCCAACACCTTCAACCAAAGTTATTCCAGTGAGTCCACCATATCTACCTATTAGCTTTATGCTATTCCGAGTATGTTTATCATGATATTTGTGTTATCTATACCTCTGAATGAAAATGTTTATGTTATTGATTGTTATGGAAAAGTTGGTTATATAGCTCTCACGAACTTGATGCACACTTTTTTTATTGCATAAATAAAACATGACCCATTGTGATTAAGATTATGATGTAGTGGCTTGATAAATGTCGAGGTTGGAGTTAGCCCATATGTGCTGTCACATGCAAGCTTTCAACATGCTCTTCATCTCATTTAGTTGATATCATGTACTTTTGTTTATGGATGCTATCATGGTGAAATAGGTGGAAATGAAGTAGTTTAAATGAGTTTGTATAAATGGTTAGAGAGACGCCTGGGCCGCTAATCTAAGCCATGCATCATTCATGGTGGAAATTTACTTACATGCTATGGTGAACCTTCTGTGATACACCTTATAATAAAAAGCTATTCCAATGGTAAATAAAAAGGGTGTTGAGTTGTTCATTTGTTTGTTTGTCTTGTCATTTTGATATGGGCTTGTTCCATATCCTGGGACAAGAGGTACCCCAGTTGACGCTCTTGATGATACTATTATTACTTACAATGATATATAACTTGAACTTGCTTTGTTTCCCAAGTTGAGTAACTCATGGTGTAGGTACTTGTATTCAAGGGGCATGAGACATCCAACCTTTACTTTGTCAAGCACACTACTCATATTTGCTTTCACTTTAAACTTAATCATTCAAGATGCTATGATAGGGGAATGAGAGCTTGACACCAAGATTCACATTGCAATCATTAACTTAAGTAGAAGAGTTTGGAAGTTAGATGAAACTTATGCATGCTTTACCTCTACTCACATATACATCTTTCCAAAGTGTCCACCTTTTATATTCAGATTTTCATCTACACTCTATGACCATGTAGGATGTTCTTACTTATCATTATGCATACATGTGTCCATATTACTTCTTCTATGTTACACTTTGTGAACTATCATTGAACATCCTTGCATTGAATACTTGATATCACTTCATAAACTATTTGCATATTGCTACTCCTTTGAAGAATGAATCATTTGACTCTATGTAGCAGTAGCAATCATCTTTGATATCCATTGTTAGTATTAATTGCAAAGTCCATGTTAGTTTTATCACCTTCATACTCGAGGACGAGTTGGTTAAGCTTGGGGATGTTGATGCATGTAAAATGCATACATGAACTTTGCACTATTATTGTATTCCAATCATATTTGCATCATATAAGGGTTATATACTGTTTATAATGATTTTGGAATAAATATTTATTTCCTATTTTTATGGAATTAACCCTGCGCAGGCAGAAAACCCTATTTCTTTCCTTTTAATGTTTCAGGGACCCAAAAACGTCCAAATCACCTGGAAATTTACGGCGTCAATATTTGGAAGGAAGAAGACTGGGGCGAAGGAAGCGAGCAAACGGAGGCGAGGCCAAAAGAGGGTGGCCCACGCGGCCACTGTACCTGGCCGCGTGGGCCCACCTTTGGCCCTCGTGGCTCCGTTGCCTCGATCTTTCTCCACCGACATCGTCTTGACCTAAAAACGCCTATAAAAAAGCCCCCGACGTTCTCTGGAAGGAGCGCCGCCAAACACAGAAACACCGAAAGAGAGATCTGGAGCTGCAGATTGGAGGGGGAAAACTCCGGCGGGGCGCTGCCGGCGTGGTCTCCATCTTCTCCATCGACTTCTCCACCGTCTCCATGATGAAGAGGGAGTAGTCCACCTCTGGACTATGGGTTTGTGGAAGTAACTTATGTATCTCTCCTCTCTTGAGCTTCACTAATTAGTACCGTATGAGCTGCTGAACATGATTACGGTCATATGTAATACCTTGTGGTGGATCTTTTATGAGTTAATATATGTTTGAGATTGCAATGTTTGTTTCAGTTATGATATAGATGCATATTATGTACCCCGTTCTTATCTACTTGTTATGATCAAGCATGTTTATGAGAGCGTGTGTGGGGGATGTGTGCATTAGTTGGAGTAACGGGGGTGGTGAGTGCGGTAAGTGACAAGTAATTCGCGATCCACTTGGGTGTTTACCTTACTTTGTTGCCTCACTAGGGATAAACAAAAATACCATGCTACGGGTTGTGGGTGATTGCCACTTCTCCATGACTAGATCTAGCATGTTCTTATTTTAACTTCATGTCATGATACTTAAGCTATACTCTGAGTTATCTTAATTACTGAGGTGTTATGATTTAGTTCGCATCTTGGTGGAGTATAAGAGAGGTTAATAACCAAAAGATCTCTATGTTAGGACGTGATGCCCATATAATTAGTAACTTGTCATCAAACTTTGTGTTGCAATCTCATATGTCAACTCTAGTGTTCCATTGTCTACCACTTTATTAAAGAGAGAGTGCATTTGTGAAACCATGAACCCCGGTCCATTTTTAATCATAAGAAACACCTTTCCAACAACTTTTACCACTTTTCCATTTTCTGCCATTATTAAATCCGAAAATACAAAAACACTTTTCATCTTGCATTCATCATAAAAAACCAAAAATATCATTATCATTGTTATCATCATCCTTGCACATTTATTCACCACCATTGCATATTTATTTCTTGTTTGCATTGCATAATTATCTTGATATCATTCATACACCTTGTGCTTGACAACCACAGGTGAGGTTGAGGACCAAAACATTTAACCTTTTTTGTAGGTAACCAAAAGAAGGATAGGAAGATAAATCTTTCACTACTGATTCCCCGAGAGTTCGATATTAAACCCTCGAGTCACCCTCGTGGGGAAACCACGTCTTCCACTTACTACACACTCTGCACTTGGAGTCTCAACCTAACCCATTCACTTTTGACGCAGGTAACTACGCACCAAGACATTAACTGTTTTCTGGAGCCGTAGCTTGTCAAGGGCCATCAAGACCCCAAGAGGAAGGTATTATGTAGTGCAGTAACAATTTTCCCTTGGTGCATAACCAAAGTTATCGAAGTCAGGAGGAGTAGGAACTTCAGAAGGTTGTCAACGGCGTCATAAAATATGGCGTGTGACACGGAACCTGCACACAACACAATCAAACTATTTTGTCCCAACGAAATAAGAAGGTTGTCAATCTCCCCAGCTTGCTGAAAACAAAGGATTAAACATGTGGTGTGAAAAATAGTATTAATTGCACAAAATAAAAGAGAACAAATATTTCAAGTTGTGCCGAGAGGACCAATTTTTTTTGCAAGTGTCGCTTTGTTTTTTTTTGTGAGAGACAAGAGATGTCGTTTGTATACATTTCTTCTTATTTTTCAATAATTGTCCACTTACTTCTTGATCAAGGTGTGTGTGTTGTTTTTATGGTGACTGCATCAGCAAGATCGTGAGAAGTTAAAAAAAATCAAGATCATCGTCAAATCATAACGTCAAAGATTGACAACAACATTGTGGCATTGACTTCATCGTTTATGCTATGTCACAATGATTCGAATGAATTGGCATGCCTGTTTGAGAGAAGAAGATAAATGTACAAAGTAAAGGTTGTCCAAAACGGCGATGTCACTACCTACGAAACATGTAGCTCATATAGCCACACTAGCAAATAGCAACAAGTACACCAACTATATATGTTTGTAGGTCGTAATTTAGTGGTCAAACTTAACTAGCCTAGTTAACAAGTTAGTTCACTTAGCTTCTAAAGCTCGGTCAACAATAGTGTTCCCAAATATGCCGATCTAAACATGCAACTATATATGTTTGTAGGTGACTGTGTAATGTAGATTGGTCTGTCTCCTTTTTATGTTCACTATGCAATAAAATTATAACAATTTTGATGGATCATACATGCTCATAGTTATCCATATATAGGCTAATTAATTTTTAGTTGTAACGGGTTGAAGAACTAACTCGTGAATTAAACGAGCCGAGTGTTATTTTGAACTCGCTATCTTTAAAAAAAAGTTGAACTCGTTATCTTAACAAACGGATCCGAGTTAACAGGTTTATCTCAACGACGTAGAGCGGTCGATATATTCCTAGTGTGGGCCCATATAAAAACCTACCGTGTCGGAAGCCCGGAAAGAACAGTTCTGTTCTCAAGGGTTTCTCTGCGAGCGGCGGCGGCGGCGACGGGCAGCGGCGAGGCTG
Source organism: Poa pratensis (assembly GCA_947311845.1). Lineage (NCBI taxonomy): Eukaryota > Viridiplantae > Streptophyta > Magnoliopsida > Poales > Poaceae > Poa > Poa pratensis. The sequence continues at coordinate 68,560,033 of CAMZMU010000042.1, forward strand.
AGGAGGCGGACACAAGGCGTGAGGAGGTTACTGGAGTACTGGAGAGGCTCGGGGAGGTCGGAAGAACGTCCAGCGGCGCCTCAACGGTCACCGCCGATCGCCACCACCAGCAGGCCAACAGCCGCCACCCCGGCAGCCGGAACCTAGAAGGCTGGAAAGTCAGTAAGTGCCTTGTTGTGCTTTTTTTCCATTTGTCCGGATTGAGTCATTCGCTAGATTGTAAAGCACTTGTAATTTGTAAACAATGCGATGATTTCGTCCGCTTAACTCGTTTCTTGTGATAATTGTTCGGTGAGAGCATCTCTAACCACACTTGCCAAAATTGGCCCCCAAATTGTCCGCGGACACCCCCCAAAAGAGCGTCACTCCAGCCGTGGACCTCAAACAAAAACCCCAAAACCATGCACAAGCATGCAACGTAGATCAATGCTAGCAAAATATCATCGATTCGTCGGATAGAAGTTCGTCGGACAGACATAGTCGGATAGAAGTTCGTCGGACAGACATAGATACTACAAAAGTAAACATATAAGAGCATCTCCAAGCGGAGTTGCCAAACCGCCCCCAAACGTCCGGGCGGACAGCCCGGACAAGATTTGAGCCAAAAATATGCATCCAACCATGGTCTCCAAACACTCCTCATAGGTCCGGACTGTCCGGCAACCCCCAAACCCACACCATATATGGGGAGGGTTTGGGGTGACCGGACGCGACCGGACGCGTCCGATGGGACATCTTTTCCTTTGTTTTCTTTTCTTTTGTCCTTCATTGATCATTCTCTCTCCTTCTCCACCAATCACATGCAAGTGACCCCACAATTTGGGGAGATTTTGGGGTACATGGTTGGAGGAGGTCACTTTTAGGGGCTGTCCGCGGACGCGTCCGGACGCGTCCGCGGACAGTTTGAGGGCTGATTTTGTCAATCGTGACTGGAGATGCTCTAAACATACTTAAAATGGACAAATCTCACATCGGAGACTTGCCCTTGCCGGAGCCGCCGGCGCCGTCGTCCATGAAGCGCTTGCTGAAGGCGTAGTAGGGATCCTCCTCGGCCTCGTCGTTCTCGTCGACCTTTCCGGCGAGGATCCGCACGGCGCGGGCTTGCTCCTGCGCATGGCGGCTCGCATTGGACGCCGCCGCCTTCTTCTTCTCCGCCTCCTTCTTTGACAGCTCGATGGCCGCCTCCAGAGATTCTTGGTTCTTACGACGGCGGCGATGGCCGTCCGTCTCGGCGGAGGTGAGGGAGACCTTGAGCACATCCAGTGGGATGTCCTCGTCGGCCCCAACAATGGCCGCCGCCTGCCTGACGGTGTGCCGCTCCGCCTGGCCTCGCGGAACGCGCGGCCAATCGTCTCCGGCGCCCGCTGCGGCGGAGGTGGCGGAGGCGATGGAGCCTCCACCAGCCTCCATCCAGCCCCATCTGGTATCATCCTCCACCCAGGCGGTGCCTGGAGCGGCGGGACCCGCCGATGTGGGGCGGAGGAAACCCTAGATCGGCGGCTGGGGCCTGGCGCAGATCTTCCGGCTGTCGTTGATGACAAGCGGCGGGGGCTCGGCGTAGATTTTCTGGCCGCCAGAGATGACCAGCGGCTGCACTGGCCACTGGCTGCGTGCGGCGACGGGCCTCGAACATCCTCCAGCGAGCGGAGGATGCCGAGGCGCAAGGCGAGCTCATCCTCGTCGACGGCCTCGTGCGGCTCCTCCACCGCCGGCGCCGCACTCTCCGCATCCGCCGCCATCTCGTCCCAGTCGAAGCTCCCGGAGCTCTCCGACATTGTCGATTTGAGTGGGGATTGGGATTGAGTCGAGGCGGAGAGAGTGAGGATGCGGGCTTTTATTGCACCGACGATGCGTGGTCGCCGCCGGTCAGAGTACATCGCCGGTCAGTCTTCTTTCCGACGCGTAGGCCCATCCTGTCAGCCACTAAGGTGCGGAGGCGCCCGGGCGCGTCCGGGCCGCCCCAAACCCGCCCCAGATATGAGCTGGGTTTGGGTTGTGCCAGACCGCTCGGGCGTTTGGGGCCGTTTTGAGGGCCGCGGCTGGGTCACTTTTTTTGGCCCAAAGGCCGTCCGGGCGGTCCGCCCGGACGTTTGGGCTGCCTATGGGGGCTCGCTTGGAGATGCTCTGAGCAAGCGAGCCAAGATGGCAGAGCCGGAGGCGCGGACCACCACTGTAGGCTCTTGTGTCCAGTTCAGAATTGACTACGAGAAAAGCACGCAGCTTCCCATCGGCAAGGCCGTCCTCTCCGACGTCATCTGGGCCGGGGGACACCCATGGAGGATTGAGTGCTATCCGCGTGGGGACTCGGAAAGAGACAAGGGCGAGTATATTTCTATCTACCTCGTGCATATTGGCAAATCCAGAAGCGTCAGGGCCAAGTTCGAGGTCTTCATGTTGGGTGGGGACGGAAAACCACTATCATCAACGATTTGTGATGCCTTCAATGGGCGCGACGACTCATGGGGATGGGGTCATTTCATGCAGCTTACTGATGTGGAGCAAAAATTCTTAAGAGAGGGACACTTCACTTTCGCATGCACTAACATGGTCATGGATGACAGTGCTATTCCGATCCCTCCTTCAGACATCGGAGCCCATCTTGGCAGCCTGCTAGATCACACTGAAGGGACAGATGTGTCTTTCATCATTGACGATGAGAAATTCCCTGCTCACCGAGCAGTGCTTGCTGCCCGCTCACCGGTCTTCAGAGCAGAGCTGTTCGGTTCCATGGCCGAGGCTACAATATCATCCATCACGTTGCATGATATCACAGCTGCAACGTTCAAAGTTATGCTTCAGTTCATTTACACGGATGAATTGCCTACGGAACACAAGCCTGAGGACTCCTCCATTGAGATGTTTCAGAATGTGCTCGCTGCTGCCGATCGGTATGCACCCAAAAGTTATGGGATGAAGTGTCGATAGATACAGTTGCAACTATCTTAGCTTGTGCAGAAACCTACAACTGTCAGGAGTTGAAGAATAAGTGCATTGACTTCTTTGTGTTGGAGGAAAATTTCAAACAGGCTGTATTCACCGATGGTTATATAGAGTTGGTTCTGAAATTCCCATCGCTTGCGGCTGAGCTCAAAAAGAGGGTTCGGACATAACATGTGTATGTTTCAGGAGTTCAAGCATAGCTCTAGTATGGTGTTTTGGTTTATGGTTAGTAGCATCTAGCATCTTGTTTAGCATGGGAGCTTGATGTTGCAAATTCTTGTTAAGCGTTGGGCTTAGGTGCTAACAGTAAGTGTGGTGGGGTGGTTTGTGCTGTCAGATGACTAAGATGTGAAGTTAAGGATGTCGTGTTAAATGAGCAGCCTATCGTGTTTTTGTTTCGGTGCTGGTTCTGACATGTCGTGTCCTAAGGTTTTAGGATATTCATTTTCGCTATGCTAGTGCATATTCTATGTGTTATGTAGTCTTAGCTCCATGGGGAACTATATAAATATATGATCAATGGAAGCAAGTCAGAGCTCTGGAAATCTGAGCGCTTATGTTCTCATGGCAAAGTTCTGGAGCATGCCTTCTGCAAACTTTCAATGTGTATTTTAATTACTCGATTCATCTGATACTGAGATCAGTGATATCCTGATGGCACCTATCATGTGAAAAAAAAAACACAAAACCTGCTTTTGTTTTTCTGAACTTGCGTAGAAAGGGAATAGTTAGGTGGTTGGTAAGCAGATTGGTTTCCTATCCTACATAGAAGTTTTTTCTTGAAAATGATAATTTGGCAATATTATAAAATGAAGTGCTATTATGTTCATCAACTGATGATTCAAAGCCATCAAACAAGTAATATTCCAGGGAAAGAAAACCTGTAAGCGCTATTGTTGGGGGGCTTAGTAGGACAGAAGCCTGGTTCTGAACATTGTAATGATGTTTCTTTTTTTGAACTCTAGATTCACAGTTGTTCTATTGACCTGCGTGTTCCAGAGAAGGCCCCACGAATGTTTCAGTATTTTCTAGACCAAGTTCTTCACGGAAGAATGAAAGGTTTGACAATGGGAAACAGTTGGATCCGTACATATTCACTGATGGTTATGCATCGTCGGTTCTCAAAAATTACTGACAAACTCCGCCACGTTCAAAAAGAAGGTTCGGGTACTACATGATCGATGCTCAGGCAATCTGAGTGGTTATGTTGGCATGACATGGTATTCAGAGTACAGCGATAGAAGTCTGCTTCTTAGAAAATGTACTGGTATTCAGAGTACAGTGACAGAAGTCTGCTTCTTAGAAAATGTACTAATTTAAGAAACAAGTTGTTTTAATGTTCTAATCGTCTTTTTTAAGAGAAGAAAACAACTACATAAATGAGATAAGACAGTGTTGGTCTGATGTATGTTGGTCTGATGGAGGATACTGTGATCGGTGAACCGAGGCATAACCCAGATGGCTACGAGGTGATGATACCTATCATGCCCGCCCGCTCGACTTCGAGTGTTGGCGCTCACTCAAACACCAAATTCTTCTAAGGAACTCTTTGGTGGATGTCTTAATCCAAGTCACATTTTTTTAAAAAAATCGTCATCTTATAGAATGAAAAAGAGTTGGACCACTTCGTATTGGCTTTGAATATATGATTCATAGTGAAAATGTACACAATTGGCCACTTCTAAAACTTCAACACAAAATGACCTAATCATATGTAAAACTTTTTTAAGATCTAACCCTTTTTACATGACGGCATGGGGTAGGTCGACATTTACATCGTCGGTTGTTATTTGAATAAGAGCATGACTCGAATAAATTACTTGAAAATACTTGTGGTAGGGTACGATCCAGCTCTTGTGTTTACCCATTTAATTTTATACTGTAGGCCATATTTTACCGAAAAGACAGATTGTAGGATGGGGCATAGGAAATTTCTATCTGATACAATTATCAAGGAATACACATGAAGTATTTATCTCAGGATTCTTACCTTTCCTGTCATAAAATTATTTAAATACTTTATGTCTTTTTTTTTTGGCTTGGGAGTACCGAGGTAGCCCAGAGTAGCTAAATTATTTAATTTAACTATACTTTATATCCTTTTTATTTTGGGCAGAGGTCGATGCATCCTGGTGCGGCCCATATACGGGCCTCCCGTGTCGAAAGCCCGGGAAGGACTGTTCTGTGCTCAAGGGTTCCTCTCCGAGGGGCGGCGCCACAAGTGCAGACGACGAGCAGCGCCAGGTCAGAGAACGCGGACACACGATGTACGGCGGAGGTTCCGGAACGGGTTCTGGGAGGTCGGAGGAGCTTCCGGCGGCGCCTAAGCACTAATCGCCATCACCGGCAGCTGGCGAACCAGTGAGTTCCTCTTGTGCTCTTGCTCGAATCGCCGGTTTGAACCATTTGCTAGCTTGTGGTAATTTCGTTACTTGGCTCAGTTTGTTTTATGGTAATTTGTTCTGACATTTTCTTAATAATTGTTCAGTGAGCAAGCGAGCCAAGATGTCAGAGCCGGATGCACGGACCACCATTATTGGCTCTTCTGTCCTCCAGTTCAGAGTAAACTACGAGCAAAGCAAGCAGCTTTCCATCGACGAGGCCATCGTCTCCGACGTCGTTTCTGCCGGGGGACACCTCTGGAGGATTGAGTTTTACCCACGTGGAAAGAGTGACGATGGTTATACTTGTATCTTCCTGAGGCACATGAGCAATTCCTATCGTGTCAAGGCAATCTTCGATGCCTTCATGATGGATAGGGACAGCAAACCTTCGTCCTTGGACGGGAGAAGGACGATCGGAACCTTCGAAATTAAGCGCGATCAAGACTTGGGTGATTCATGGGGATGGAATCAGGTCCTCAAGATAATTACCATGGAGAAATTATTTTTAAAGGATGGACACATCACACTTATATGTGCCATCATGGTCATCGATGACAGTCATATTCCCGTGCCGCCTTCAGACATTGGGACCCATCTTGGCCGCCTGCTAGATCATACTGACGGGACAGATGTGTCATTCATTGTCGACGACGAGACATTCCCGGCTCACCGAGCGGTGCTTGCTGCCCGCTCACCGGTCTTCAGAGCAGAGCTCTTCGGTTCTATGGCCGAGGCTACAATCTTCTTGCTGCCGCTGATCGGTATGCTCTTGACTGACTGAAGTTTATTTGTGCACAAAAGTTATGGGATAAAGTGTCGGTCGATACAGTTGCAACTATCTTGGCTTGTGCGGAAACCTACAACTGCCATGAGTTGAAGAACAAGTGCTTTGACTTCTTTGTGTTGGAGGAAAATTTCAAACAGGCTGTATTCACCGATGGTTATATAGAGTTGGTTCTGAAATTCCCATCGCTTGCGGCTGAGCTCAAAAAGAGGGTTCGGACATAACATGTGTATGTTTCAGGAGTTCAAGCATAGCTCTAGTATGGTGTTTTGGTTTATGGTTAGTAGCATCTCGCATCTTGTTTAGCATGGGAGCTTGATGTTGCAAATTCTTGTTAAGCGTTGGGCTTAGGTGCTAACAGTAAGTGTGGTGGGGTGGTTTGTGCTGTCAGATGACCAAGATTATGACCATATCCATGGATAAAGTTTTGATATGATGACGAAACTTGGCACAAACATGGGCTTTGACATCGTAAACATGATTGCCAAGAAAAATTCGAAGATGTTTTGGAAAATTATTTTAGTCCCAAAAATGTGATTGTTTGTGAAGCATCTACCACAAGAAAGATTGAAAATTGTACTTTCATAAATTTCACAAGCACTACATCATATTTGAGGTACAGTTCCTGAATTGTTTAAATTTTTGACCTCTTTAGCTATATTCCATGTATTAAACGAGTTTTATTGGATTTACCGAGATTTAATGAAATTTGAACTACAACTGTATTATACTTGGGTCATAAAATTACAGAAAAATTATAAAAACATAGGTTACCATGATTCTACGCAATTGCACAAAAAAAAAGTCGGAAAATTGGCCATTTAGCTATGAATGGTCACACAGACAATTTTGACCCTATTTTGAAAAAAAATCATATAAATCGAGGGAACATCAGAAAATTATAAAACCCACGGGAAGATTCTTCTTTAGTGATCTATTTTCAAGGCAAAATAACAAACTTGCATTTCAACATTTTTGGGGGAACAAGTATTCACAAGATAGACTATCTTGTATGAATGTTCATTGCTTTCAAGGCCAATGACCAGATCATGACCATATCCATGGCTAAAGTTTTGCTATGATGACGAAACTTCGCACACTCATGGGCTTTGACATTTTAAACAATATTGCCAACGAAATATTCCAAGATTTTTTTGAAATATTTTTTTCTAATTTTTTTACTCTCAAAATCTTAATTGTCTGTGAAGCAACTACCACAAATAAGATGGAAAATTGGACTTTCATAGTTCTCGCACGAAGTATATCTTATTTGAGGCACGATCTGTGAGTATCTTGAATTTTTGAACTCTTTAGCTATATTCCATGAATTAGACGAGTTTAATGGGATTAAAGAAATTTAGTGAACTCATATCAAGTAAACTGTTGTGGTTATAGATTCATGGTCTATTGGTTAGGACCCCTTCCTCCTTAGATGCAGATCTTGAGTTCGAGATTTATGTTTTACAAATATTTTTTATCTCTTTGCCGAACGCTGCTTTCTAGAGCAGACTTAGCCGAGTTTGTTGCGACTTATTTCCTTGACAGTGCCATTTCTGATTTCCAAACTCGTAAAATTTTGCCCCATTTTTTAATCTTTTGTCACTGTTTGTTGCAAAAGGCTCTTAAAAAAATCATTGATTGGAGCCAAGTCTCGGGAGTTAAGATAATTATCTTAGTTTTTTACCATTATTTTTTCGTCATCCCCAGAACATAGCGTGTCACCTGCAAAGTTGATGACGTCAAAGCCAACAGAATCATAACAAATTTTTTTTGGCCGTTGGTAACAAACATCCTAATCCGGTATCACAACGAAGCAGATTTACATGAGATTCAAAATAGCAAACAAATACTCCTATCTTCACGATCGGAGTCCCAGCTTAAAGCCATCTCTCCCAGGAAATCCTTCACAAACATTTTCACGGTCAGCCCACCTCGTAAACCCATCGGTCCCAAAAACTCCAGCACACCACTTTTCACGATCAACCACCTCGTCGCACTAGCACCTCTTCTCCGATCTGCCTCGTAAGTATTTTCTCGCGTCATTCCCTTCAATCTCATATCGTTTTCACCTCTGCAAGAAAAATGAAATCCGGTTTCACCATTAGTACAGCGCTGATATTATTGTATGTCATGTCGATTTTTCTTCTCAATCAACTCAATAATTATCATATCTGCCATCTCACAAATCCCACGTTTCACAAAGGATGGAAGATATACCTTGCTCACCGAAGAAGTGGTATGGTCTCGTATCCAACTTTAATCGCACCCAATGCAACAAACTGGAAGAGTGAGGAATAGGCTGCTACCTCAAAGCAAAAGACATGAAGATGCGTCCAGGGTTAATATTGTTTATGATGAAAGCATTTGATCCTACTCGGAAAGTTTTCACCATAGGAAAAAAAGAAATAACTCTTACATGCAAAGATGTCGAAGCTATTACTGGGCTCCGAAACAGTGGTCAACCATTTAATCCAACCCATCTCGACACATCAAAGGATGTCCCCTCCAAATTTGTCAACTCCAAGACACATACAATACTAATTGACGATCTCATCGCAGCCATCAAAAGCGATGACGGTGCTGATGATGATTTTATTAGAAGGCTCCTTTTAGTACTTCTTGGCATAGTTTTAATGCCAGTTTCAACGATGTATGTGCCAAGAGATTACTATGCAATTGTAGACGATCTACCCCGAGCACAGAACATGAACTGGATTTCCTTGACACTGCCATTTCTGATTTCCAATCTCGTAACGAAAAAAACAGAAGAAGGCCAAAAAAGCTGGCCAGATGGCAATTTAGCTCTTCTGCAGGTATAGCATAATGCTACTTCTATTTGCCAGCCAAAAATATAAGAGATATGTACTAACGACTTCGCCTATTTTAAATTATGTAGTACTGTTATTGGGCAAAGGTCCGTCCAGCCATTGGTTCTGACCAATACAACTTCTCTACATATCCACTAATGGCAAACTGGGATGAAACTGCTGCTTGTAAGAGAGAGGATTATGACAAAGATAATGGCCGTGGTCATGGCAAGGTAAACCAATTTCTCATGTTATTTCGAAGCAACAAGGGTGTTGACATAATTTTTCGTGTTCGGCTGATGATGGTTAGCTACTTCTTCATGCAGATTGTGAATGACATCACTGCACGTCACGACACACAAGATGGAGCAGGTTCAGGTGGAAGTACACATAGGGATAATCCCAGCACAAAGACCGTGGTTTTTCAGAGTGCAACAAATAGTTTAATGGGAGAAGTTCTGAAATGCTTCACTCCTAAAGACACTTCATTTATGAACGAAACGGTAATCAAGATTACAACCTGTATCCATGATATGTATATATTCTTCCACTACATGCTAAAACTAGGCTTTTTCACTTAAGAATCATGTATTCGTGCAGGTCATCAATGCATACGGCGAGCTCATGTCTACTCCCATAAGTCCTGACCAGCCAACTCGCGTCGGTCCTAATACGCTTGTCTACGCCACAACAAGAACCGAATGGTTGACGAAACATCTGCAGCCTTGTCCCAACCCAACTCCGGCAGTTTTGAAAAAGAAGAAGGCCAATGTTAAAGAATATTTTGATTATGAACGGGTAAACATATATTTAAAAGTAAATTGGTATCATGGAACAGTCCATAGATGATTTTGCTCTTTTCCTTAATTTATATAACTACGCAGGTACATTTTCCCATGAACATAGGCAAGCTACATTGGGTCGTTGCTACGCTGGATATAAAGCAACAAGATATTAAGTTTCTAGATTCATTGTTTACCTTTGAAGCGTCTAAGGAAAAAATAAAAAAGCTGGTATAATTTCCTATCCATTTAGATTGTCACATGTTTTATGGAATAAAACCTCTTTTTCTGCCTAGCGAGCCACTAAATGCATCACTCTCGCACATATATACAGCTCCAGGGGATAGAGGCAGAGGTCTGCGTTGTACGGAAACATGGCAGTCCCCATTTACCCGATGTGACTAAGTGGCCAATCAGAGAAATACGAAACATTCCAAAGCAAGAAGATGGGTTAGTCTACAACATTATGTCTAATAAACATTAACTTATATCATAATTTTACTAACTTCAAAAAGTATATTGTTCTACAATAGGTACTCGTGTGGAAAATTTGTACTATGGTACATGAGAAACTTGGAGAATGCAAAAATGAAAACTAACTTTTCCCAGGTTGGTCAACACATGCAAAGCTGTTAGTTCAAATTTTCATTCTGTATCAAAACAAATATGTTACTTAAAACTTCTATGTGAACTGAACTGTTGCCATTTCTATTGCAGATGGATATATACAATTCAAATGGCAAGATGCTCGCGGAGCTAATCTTCTGTCACATAAACCAAAACACAAAAGTGAAGGAAGCAGTTTCCAAAATAATGCGCAAGACTGAGATATCTGCTTAAGTGCACATTTCAACTAGGGAGAAGTTGCAAGAAGACCAAATTATTTAATTTAACTATACTTTATATCCTTTTTTATTTTGGCCACAGGTCGATGCATCCTGGTGCGGCCCATATACGGGCCTCCCGTGTCGAAAGCCCGGGAAGGATGCTCAAGGGTTCCTCTCCGAGGGGCGGCGCCACAAGTGCAGACGACGAGCAGCGCCAGGGCAGATAACGCGGACACACGACGTACGGCGGAGGTTCTGGGACGGCTGCCGCAACCTCCGGCCGCTGTCACCTGCAGGCCAACTGCCGCCACCTCCGGCTGCTGTCAAACCAGTGAGTTCCTCTTGTGCTCTTGCTCGATTCGCCGGATTGAATCGTTCGCTAGCTTGTGGTAATTTCGTTGCTTAGCTCAGTTTGTTTTGCGGTAATTTCTTCTTACATTTGCTTATTAGTTGATCAGTGAGCAAGCGAGCCAAGATGTCAGAACCGGATGCGCAGACCACCATTCTGGGTTCTTCAGCCTTCCAGTTCAGAGTAGACTACGAGAAAAGCAAGCAGCTGCTTCCCATCGGCAAGTTCGTCAACTCCGACGTCATCTCGGCCGGTGGACACCTTTGGAGGACTGAATTTTTCCCGCGTGGTTTTAGTGACGCCGAAAATGGCGAGTATATATCTATCTTCTTCATCCACATGAGCAAATCCAGAAGCGTTAGGGCCATCATCGATGCCTCTATGATGGATAAAGACGGCAAACTATTTGCATTGAACATGCCAAAGACATGCCAAACCTTCCAAATACGAGGACATAAATGGCGCGAAGACTCCTGGGGATGGCGTAAGTTTGCGGAGGTTACTGACGTGGAGAAAAATTTCTTAATAGAGGGACACATCACATTCATATGCACAATCATGGTCATGGAGGACAGTGCTATTCCAGTCCCGCCTTCAGATATTGGGACCCATCTTGTCCGCCTGCTAGATCACACCGACGGGACAGATGTGTCATTCATCATCGACGACGAGATATTCCCTGCTCACCGAACAGTGCTTGCTGCCCGCTCACCAGTCTTCAGAGCGGAGCTCTTTGGTTCCATGGCCGAGTCTACAATGTCGTCCATCACGTTGCATGACATCACACCTGCAACATTTAAAGTTATGCTTCGGTTCATATATACGGATAAATTGCCTGCAGAAGATGAGCTTGAAGACTCTTCCACTGAGATGTTTCAGAATCTACTCGCTGCAGCTGATCGGTATGCTCTTGACCGACTGAAGTTTATTTGTGCTCAGGAGTTATGGGGTAGAGTGTCGGTAGAAACAGTTGCAACTATCTTAGCTTCCGCCCAAACCTACAGCTGCCACGAATTGAAGAACAAGTGCTTTGACTTCTTTGTGCTAAAGGAAAATTTCAAGAAGGCTATATTCACTGATGGTTATGCATCGTTGCTTCTGAAATTTCCATTGATTGCTGGTGAGCTCAAAAGGAGGGTTGGAGCATGACATGTGTATACTTCAGGAGTTCAAGCATAGCTCTAGTATGGTGTTTTGGTATATGGTGAGTAGTTTCTGACATCTTGCTAAGCGTGCAATCTCTATTTGCTAAGTAGGGAGCCTGGGAGCTTGATGTTGCAGATTCTTGTTAAGCGTTGGGCTTAGGTGCTAAGAGTACTGATACCGATAAGGGTGTGGTGGTGTGGTGTGTGCTGTCAGATGTCTGAGATGTGAAGTTAAGGATGTCGTGTTAAATTGTGGTGGTGTGGTGTGTGCTGTCAGATGTCTGAGATGTGAAGTTAAGGATGTCGTGTTAAATCAGCAGCCCACTGTGTTTTTTTTTCTGTGCTGGTTTGGCCATGAGTTGAAGAACAAGTGCTTTGACTTCTTTGTGATGGAGGAAAATTTCAAGGAGGCTGTATTCACTGATGGTTATGTAGTGTTGGTTATGAAATTCCCATCGATTGCTGCTGAGCTCAGAAAGAGGGTTAGGGCATAACATGTGTAACTTCAGTCGTTCAAGCATAGCTCTAGTATGGTGTTTTGGTATATGGTGAGTAGTATGTCACATCTTGTTAAGCATGCAATATCTGTTTGCTGAGCAGGGAGCCTAGGTGCTTGATATTGCAGAATGTTGTTAAGAGTTGGCTTAGTTGGTAAGTGTACTGATACCCATTAGTGAGGTGAAGTGTTGTGTGCTGTCAGATGAGATGCGAAGTTAAGGCCGTCGTGTTAAATCAGCAGCCCATTGTCCTTTTGTTTCTGTGCTAGTTTGGACATGTCTTATGTGGTCTTAGATCCATGGGTACTATATGATCAATGCAAGCAAGCATGCCAGAGCTCAAGAAATCTGACAAAGTTCTAGAGCCTTATTTACCTTTGCTATGCTGGTGCATAGCTATGTATTAATCTGTAGTCTTTAACTCTATGGTACAAGATGATCGATGTAAGCTCAGATAATCTGAGTGGTATTAATCTGTAGTCTTTGACTCTATGTTACAAGATGATCGATGTAAGCTCAGATAATCTGAGTGGCTATGTTGTCATGACAAAATATGTATTCATGGCAATCAGATTCAATGATGAAAGTCTGGCTCTTAGAAAATGTTCTAATAATCTTTTTCTAGCAAAAATGTGTATATAAGTTCAGATCATCTTTTTCAACACAAGAAAACAATCCGTAGTACAGATAAGACATTTCTTGTCTGATGGAAGATGAAAGATGGTGATCTTATAGAATGACAAACTGTTGGGCCCATTCGCATTGGCTTTGCAGATGCGATTCAAATGCTGTCCTGACGATGTCATGGTTTTCACTGTGTGTGTGTTAGGAGGTCTCACCTAGAGATGGAAGCATGAGAAGCTGATAGTGTCTGATATCCTATCAATCATGTGATCTCTATTTGCTAAGTAGGGAGCCTGCGAGCTTGATATCAGAATCTTCTTTTTCTTCAGGTGTTGGGCTTAGTTGTTACTAAGTACTAGTACGATAAATGAGGGCAGGTGGAGGCTGTTGGGTGCAAAAGTTAAGGGTGCTGTGCCCAATTACCAGTAGCCTATTTGTGAGTTTGTTTCTCTGTTTATTTGGGCATGTGTCGAGTTCTGAAGCTTTTCATATATTCAGTCGTGCTATGCTAGCTGGTGCATATCTAGCTATTTGTAGTCTCAACTCCATGGTACTTTATGATCGATGCAAGCACGTCAGATGTGAGCTGTTTGAGTACTTGAGTGTAGTTATGTTTTCATGACAAAAATCTGGAGTACAATTTTTGCGTACTTCAGTGTGAATATCTATTCATTTTTTTTGCGGGGCTGAACCTCTATTCCTTGATTCATCTTATAACTGGAATCTGAGATATCGAGATTAGACCTTAACAAAACACATCCAAATTTATTTTTAAAATCTTTATAGAAGGGAAACAGTTCTGCTGAGTGCTGACCTGTAAGGAACTTGATATCTTACCTTAAATATGTGTTTTTTCTTGAGAAAATAATAATTTGGTGATGGAAAGAAAGAGAGTGCTTTTTTTTTGGGGGGGAAATCTATGTTTAGAACGGTCGGTGGTTTGTCATACGCGCAGAACGCGTCCCGCACCGTCCGATCTATTCTCACGGGAACGGACGAGATCAACTGGTCGCTACCTTCTTCCCAGACGCGAGCGAATGCCGCCGCCGGCCGCCTCTCAGCCCCGCTCGCTGCTTCGTCTCCTCTTTTCCCTCCTCTCCCCGGACTCGCGTCGGGCGAGCAGTTCCTCCGCTGCGGCTACCCTCTGCATCTCTCCGTCGACCAGTGACTCGAGTTGCTCGCGCCGCCGCCCTCCGCGCGTCAGGGTCGCCGACCACCAGGTCTCCCTGCTCCGCCTCCTTCCGCCCCAGCGCCGGCAGAAGATGCTGCTCCAGGTGGTCCCCGCCTCCTGCCGCGATTTCCTCCTGGAGGAAGGCTCCAAGCCGGAGCTGCTGCGCACCATGATCTGCATCGCCGCGCGCGGAAGCCCCGACTCCCTGCTGGCCTGCTCATCTGGAACGGATACAAGGAACTCGAGTACATCAACATGGTGATTGTGCTCGACAAGGAGGAGGAGCTCGACATTGTCGTCGAGGCCAGCCGCTGGCTGAACATCCGTCTGGTCGTCGGCATGGGCGCCAAGCAGCGCACCAAGCACGCTGGCTACTTCAGCGCCACCTAAGGGCAAGTTCGTCCGGGGTCGTCGGAGATCTCGGAGCTGCCTAGCGCCAGTGGTACAACGTGACGGCGAGCGTGCTCCGGACTTCACCGCTTCGGTGTAAGGCGACGATGCTTTGCCGAACTGGTGCATTGGGTTGATGTGGTCCAGGCTGGCTCCTCTCCTCTTCATCTCGACTGGTCCGCTAATCAGAAGCTCCACCTCCCCTACAAAGAGAGGACGCGTCGCACCGTCCACCTCTCATGGCTCCGGCAAGCCCCTACCGCCGGCCTCCCTCTCATATTCTTCTCCCGTCCTCGCCATCGTCTCCGCCCTTTTGAAGGTCTGCAGCTGATCACAGATTAGGACTTCTCTGTTTCAGTCTTGCAAGACATTCAGTTCGAGTATAGCTCTCTTCCTTCCATGCTAGTACGAGTAGTCACATCCTAGTAGTATGAATGTCTGATGTATAGAGGAATGTATGATGTGCGAGGGTGCAGGACCATCTCATCTTCCGAGCTACTACTAATCATCTCGGATGGAATGGTGTCTTCCAAGGTGTTATTTACTTAGTACTTCAAAATATGCATTCATATGTGTGTGGAGTTTAATCTAGTCTTGCCTTCTAACTCCTTCAGATCTTACCTTGTACTCCCTCCGCCGGGAATTAGATATCGTTAAAGTGAATGTATCTTTATTTTAGAAAAGGAAGTGAATGTATCTAGACACGTTTAAGTTTGTAGATTTACTCATTTCAGTGACAACTAATTCCAGACAGGGAGTACTTTGTAGATTACTAGATTGATTGTGAGGCCAGTATATTTCAAGTCACAAATGATAGCATGGTTAAGATTGCCTATAGTAGCAAGTTGCCACACATTCAGTTCGGTGATAAAGTGAATAGAAGCTGAAACGTAAGACCATGTTAGAAATTTGGTGTAAAATTTGCTTAATTTAGTTACTATCGAAACCGAATGAACCGTTATTTACTGAAACTGAATCCATTTTGTATACAAAATCGTATTTACCGAAAACACGTATTAACTGAACAAAACTAACTGAATCTCTCGAACACACACCCTTATGCGACGCTACAATAACAATGAAGTTTATTTACCCTACTCTTTAGCTAATAGTTACCAACACAATAACTATAAATTTACCCAGCCATGACGTTAATAGTTACCGATTTTGTACTTATGAAGTTACCCATGAGAAGTTCATGTTATAATTAAATCGCAGGAAATTAATGTAGTTATCTTACTCTCTCTCTAGTATAGTTATCCACCCCGTACTGATGCAGATACCCATGTGCTCATGATATAGTTATCACCATGATATCAATATCAATACAATTGCCCTACTCTCTAGATAATAGTTACCCACCAAGTATTTATAAAGTTACCCATGTGTTCATGATATAGTTATCACCACGGTATCGATACAGATACCCTACTCTCTAAATAATAGCTACCTACCCGTACTAATTGAGTGACCCTTTTGTTCATTATATAGTTATCACAACGAAATCGGTAAAGTTACCCTTCTCTATAAGTAAGTAATAGTCACCTACCCAATATTGAAGGAATTACCCATATATTCATGATATAGGTATCACCATGAAATCGATATAGTTACCCTACTATTTAGTTAATAGTTGCCTATCCAGTTTTGATGGAATTACCCAAGTATTTACGATGTAGTTATCACCAGGACAACGATGTATTTACCCTACCTATAGGCTAACAGTTATCAAATTAATATATGCCCGAAAAAATGTTGTTGGACTAAAATCGATCTAATTTTGAATCTCGCCACCACTAGTACAATGTGAGCACGTATTCTAAATCTAATAAATGATTTGAGCAACAATTTTTTAAAATTTTGGATTTGCATTGATTTAGTCCAGGCCATGGGAAACCCCACCCAGACGGCCCGACCTGAAATTCCCGGTCCGCGTCAGGCCTGGGACTGAGATTTGAGCCCTAAGGTCAAGTCGGGCCAAGCTCGGGTTTTGCATATTGGTATTTTAAGGAAGAGGCTCGGCCTGACGCTAGGGCCTGATGGGATTTTGAAATGGTGTGCTAATCTAGGGACCAAAATATTGGACCCGCGGCGCGCGGAAGGAGGCGACGGGCGTGAACTTTCAGCGCCGCGGTTTGGGTTTTACATCACCACCCCAAAGGATCTTTATTTAGATGACTACTAATCTATTTTACATCGTGATGTAAAACAATTGTGACAAAATTTAGATCACGGTAGCTGTTGGAGGCCTGTTTTCCTCCGTGATGATATATTAAAAAAACTTTTTTTTTAACAGGAATGCTCTTACATAGCCGCCACTCCCTTAAGACTAGTAATGTCCACGCTAGACTACGAGAGATGGAGGCGACTGCGCCATGCTTGATGAAATTCCACTTGCCCTCTTTGTTGGTTTGTGATGTCGCAGTTGCAAGATCTCTGATTCACCCTCACCGCAGTCATGAATTCGGAGGCATGGAAGAATGGTTATACAATAACTAGCTGGGTGGCCTGCGCAAATTGCGCGGCTAGCAATTGGATTTTTTGAATCATCATCTAATGTATTTATGTTTTTTATACCATTCTTGGAACATTTTAAGACCAACAGTAAGTGATCAAATAAGTTTATTTATGATTTCAATTACATAGCTTTTCAACTACTCACTCTTCAATTTTGGGTGATAGAACTTTTCAGCATGTTATAAGTGTTATAAGTTCGATTATGTAGAAGCGGACTACGACTTTCAACTCGTATTCTTTTGCCAAACTTGGACAATCAATTATGTCCCATCACTGTGGATTTTTTTTTCTAAAGATCATTCACGTACCATACTACCATTTGAATTTATTATGGTGATACAAAGGACGTGGACCAAGATATATGAGTTCGACTATGCTTCATAGGGTAAATAGTGAGCGTTAAAACCATTGCATATGGATGACTAAACTAATAAGAATTTTTGTTTTTGTGTGTCTCCCCCGAAGCTCCTCCCGTTGCAACAGCTTGTAAAAAATGTCTTCCATATTTTCTTGTTGACTGAGTTTGTATGCACACATCAATATACGTGTTGTTTTGTGTGTATGTAGTATTTTTTTTCCTATCCTCGTATAATTATGCTCGCCATACTAAATTGACCTTAAATCTTATCCTATCTTTTTTTTAAACTTCAACTAACGCCTACTTGAGTCACACTTAATCATATAAATCTATGCATACCTGAAGTTCAAAAAGAATATTTATGTGAACTACTTTGAGTTACCCACTCCAATATGTATCCATTTTTGTATTATAAGCATTATGAACTGCTATTTATGTGAAATAGTGCACTTTTCCCGTCCTCCTTATTTAACAACGGAAACTCTCAATTATTACTCCCTGTAACCCTTTTACATTTTTACGGGAGAGTACGAATAATCCTGTTATTATTGTTTACCAAAATTGACCTGCTGATTGAGCAATTAGAAAGAAGGCAAGAAGTAAACGCTACCTGAGATCTGCCCAAATGATTTTACTGAAATCCTATTGCCATGTTTTTCACAAATCATTATGTAAAATGATCTAAAACCTGCAAAATGAAGAGACTAAATATTATAAAAAAAATAATGTAAGGTTTTACGTGAACTGACGCAGTAAGCTTTTGTTGTTGTTTCAAGCATAGATGGCGAGGCAGAGTAGCAACAATTTGCTTTCTTGTGCAACCAAGACTTATATGTGCAATACAGTTATAAAAATTAGGATTATTAGGAAATTAGTGGCATCATTAGTCGAGTGATCTGAAAATAGAAATATTTTTTGACCGAAAAATGCAATATACAAACTTAGAACTGTTCAAATTACACTTAATGGTGAATTTCTGTACCTTCTGAGTTCTGACACATCTTCTACCGTGCTTCATCCAGATCATCTCACCACCCCACCATGACACCGTGAGTAATACGCCGGATAGAAACACAATAGTCAAGATTTTTTTTCTTCTTTTAATTCCATTGTTGTGCTCTCCATCTGGCTCTTGCATAGATGCGGAGATCTTACCTGCTTACCTCGAATCGATCCTTTCATCATGCAGCAACATTCTCGTGCAAGTACAACACAGGGCTGCAGGCTAACCTGCGTGGTGGTGTTGGTGGTCGTCAGCTATCTTATTTGTTGTCTCCAAACTTATCGGCATACAGGGTTTCAAGTTCTAGTCCACTGCAGCTCGGCCAAAG
Source organism: Poa pratensis (assembly GCA_947311845.1). Lineage (NCBI taxonomy): Eukaryota > Viridiplantae > Streptophyta > Magnoliopsida > Poales > Poaceae > Poa > Poa pratensis. The sequence goes on from CAMZMU010000042.1 coordinate 68,578,939, forward strand.
CTCGTTGATTCAGATGCCTGTGCTTGCGGCCACGCAAGTCCTGAACTCCTGATCCGAGGCGCGATCTAGCTTAACCGTGGAGATTACGCTGGTGCCGTATGTGGCAGTGCAAGGCCGCCGGCTCGCTCTCCCTCCTGAATTCTTGTATGAAAGATACGGTATTTTTGTTTTGCTTTACCGATGTACCTATATATAAACACTCCAGATGCAATAGTTACTTCTTCTCCCCATTCTTGTCCTTCCGTTCCTCTACATAGTATCAGACACAAAGCTCTCAACTTGATTGTTCCCACTGCTTCCGCACTACTCATCCCGTCCTGAGTCCTCGTCCAGCTCCAACCCCTTCGCCAACGGCCATGCAGGTTCTGCTCCTGTCACCGCGGCCTCTCTGCTCCAACATCATTTGCGCAGAAAATTTAACTCTGAACGTCCATCAGTTACATCAAAACCAATCATAGAACAACAATAATAACATCTACGAATCAATGCATGAGGGCTTTGGCAATGGTATGCACTAACGTGCAGCATTCAAAAACAATGGCACACTGAGAAAAGCTTCGCCATATGTGCCCTGGCCGGAAGATTAAATAATGGGAGCATATGGAAATCGTATGAAGAGGCAATTAATTCAGTTTACCTCTAAGCAAGAGCTGGAAAGTTCGATGCACACATGACGATCAATCGCTGGCACTCCCTGGCCGTTAAGTGACCGTGTATGATGTTGCCCTCTTCTGCATGCGTTCCGCTTAAACGGATCTCCGTGCGGCACGCTGTCGAGAATTTCGATAACCTAGCGTTGTGGCCTCCTGTGCCCTCCCAGCTCGGCTGGTCTTGCCGTCGCCCTTTTGCACAAACGTCGTCATACGCCTAGCCGCCATCTTCATCATGATGACCCATACGCTGAGCTGATCTTTCAGCTCTGGGGCCTGCGCATAGCTAGCCGAATAGTCGATGCCTTTGTGTCGTCCGTGCTGCCAATACAGCTAGTTCGATGCCAGCCTCGAGCCAAGGACGGCAATCGCCGTGCTCTGTCGTCGTGGCGCTGCTCGGACGGCGTGGGTAGTACTTATCTTAGACTTGTGACCTAAGCAGAAATTAAATTACACATGCATGTATGGATCAGGTGTTCCTTCCGAAGCCTTCGTGGAGTCCTAATGTCCTACCTAGATCGACGCGTGCGCCGTCTCCTGCTTTTACCTGACGATCTCTGCCGACGTGCTGGACATCATGCTCCGGCTGGACGACAACGCGTTCCTCGTCTGGACGGCAATCCGCACGATCTTCATATCCAACCGGAACCAAAAGCGCTGCGTGGTTTTGCCATCCGATCTTCTGCGGCTCTCGCCGGGCCAACTTCACCACATGATCTGGACGATGCCGAGTCGATCCAGATCGATGCCTGCGTCGTTCCAGGAATTTCATGGGTTGTGGTGGTTTGATTACGTTTTCCTTTTCCTTTTCCTTCTTTTTGATTTGGAGAAGAGCTCATCTTTGGTTATACCGTGACGTGCTATAGTTTGTAGACGTGAAGAAGAAGGACACTATATGCGCATATCTAAAGCAATGCCGACCGGATGTTACAAAGTTAATCTTGGCCGTTAGTCTTTAATCTAATTTTCCTAGCTAATCTAGAGCGTTGGTTATCCTGTGTTTTAATTATATAATAGATAGATAGTAGGAGTAGGAAGCTCAAAATAATTTAAGAACACTAGCCAGTAATTGTTTTGAAGAATATACTCGTAAACTCAGCCAGCTCGCGGACGACATGTGAGGGATTGGGATTGATTGGTCCACCGTTTGCCTTTTGTATGTTTCAAAAAAACAAATACCCTGTTTTTGTTGTGGCAGCCAAGTAGTACTATCTATCTATTATATAATTAAAACACAAGACAACCAATGGTTCAGATTAGACAACAACTAAGGAACGGTTCAGATTGAAGTCCGTGGAAAATAAAATAAGGCTAATAAGCAGTCCCGATCGGAAAGTGAGACGTGATAGAAGCAAACTCTTATTTTCTTTTTTGACGGGAGATAAAATCTGGAATACACTGGATCCTTTCCCTAGATGCGGCTGCAGATTTGTAATGACGAGCAGTTTGTATGCACGGAGGGCGAGTAGGTTCCGTCGGGAGGAGCGGCACAGTCGGCGACACGCATTGTCGCCGGCAGATCCGATGGTGCAATCGGTGTTCATATGCATGCATGTTGACAACTGCCTAATTCGTGCGTATTGACAACCTGCATCGGCATATGCATGCCCGGCGAATCTAAAAAGGCCAGATCGACGGCGCGAAATCTCTCATGGCAGCTCTGGTGGCCCTAATCAATGAGGAAAACAATCTTCGTCCAGCGAGCGGACAACCGTACGTCCGCGACGAATTCCAGCGCAGCCTGTCCTAGCAAAGAAAACGAGCTTCATGCCGTTCTGGCCGAGGTAGATTGAGTACATGCCTCGCGAGCATGGATCGGAGGTCCCGACCAGATGATGGAAGACATCACGGCAGGAGAGGAGACCGTCGGCCTGGAGTACTCCACCTGATGATGCAATTAATTAGGAGCACCGGAGAGGATCTGTCGGCCTGGCGTACTTTGATAAGAAGATGAAGGGTATCAGCGAATTGCTGCATCGGCAGGGACACACGTCACAAAGGCGTGCATGGGCTCTATTGGCAGATGCTATGGTGACCCAAAATAGGTTTCGATTCATTTCTTCACTGATCTGTGAAAACTGTACATATTTGGCTTACACGTTCTTGGTTCAGTTGCTAAATATTTTGTCTCGATTTGCATCGTATCATCTGAATTTGAGAACTATACACAGATAGATTCGTTAGGTGTGGGGTCTGTGAGTGATATTGAGTGTGAGGTTTAAGCTCTAGAGCATTATTAATTTCAGGAATTTGTGGAGTGGTCCCGAGAGATTTGGACATTGAAGAAAAGGTTAATCTTCGTCTCTTCCTTTGAATTGAACAAAATACATTGAAGTTTTGTTCAAAGTATATATCAGTTTAAGTTTTCGGTAACATGAGTTTATCAAGTACTTTGACCCAATGCAGTAATATTTTTCCTGTACCAGTGATGCTAATGACCAACACTTACTGTATTTTTTTCTGGGGTGTGCTTAAACAAACGGATACATCATGGTTTCATATTGGACTCAAGGTCAGTTGTATACAGTTTCGTTACAAAGAACATATCCAGCGACTGTGGCTCTTTGGACTGGACAGTCAGAGATCTGATAAATAATAGAAAGCTTATTTTCCAGTAACGTTTAGAGGTACTCCAAAGAATTCATCAGTATCGCAATTGCAACCAAATGTCTGTGCGTATCAAAAGTTGGGTTTTTCTCAAAGCATAACTTTTTGTGGATGCTATCACGTATTTATTTTTTTATTCAATAAGATCTGATCACTCTTTTTGTAGTTTCTGTTCCATCTGCAGATAAAATAGTCTCTCCTCCAGTTAGACGTGAAAGACTGAATTTTAATGAAACTCTTCAGATTTTGTTGGCGATGTTGCATCAGCAAATATGTTTAGCAGATATCAGAATAATAATAAAGGTACTGTTTCCAGGTTGAGCATTAAGTTTTTGTTTCACTTTTTAAATTTTGGCATGACAATGGCACTGAAAGGAATTAACCAGGAAAATAGATGTGAATGGCAGAAGAAATTACAATACTTAAATGAGCTGATGACGTTGACCTACTTGGACAATGCGAGTTGCACGTAAAAGGATGATTTTTAAGAATGTGGAGCTGTTGAGATTAAAGAAAAAATATCAGTGTATATAGTACAAGATACATATTATTAGACTATTAGTTCAATTGACTCTGCCACTGCCTTGAGTATTTTTGCAGTCACTATATTCTCCACTAGCCTGTTACCTTTGCCTTTTATTTGAATGTGTTCAGTTCTTGAAAATGTGTTGAGGATTTTTCTTTTGCAAATCTCTATGTCTGTACTTTCTAAAGTTTATTTCTTTGACCGGCGTCCTTTTGTAATAAGGCTGCATGTGTGCTTTGGATAATCAAGTTGGATCTGTTCTTGCCTTTGTATACGTGGTTGTGCTTGATAAATCTCCACCGTTTAAACATCTATCTTTTTAGGGTGACAAGCGAAATCCTATATTGGAGCCCGGGCTATATTGGAAATTATTTGGAGAGGACGCAGCGGTTGCGAGTCACTTTCGTTTTCGTTGATCCGTCGGTGTTGGTATTGTTTTTTTTCTTTTGGGTTTGTCTGTGCTATTTGCTGGAACATGATAATGAACGGTTCAGATTAGCCAGATTTAATCAAGGGAAAAAGGACAGCCTACATTTAACGTAATCTTTTATTTTTCCGAAAGATTTATGGTAAGTCTCATCTCACGACCTTGGAAGGTCCATCGTGTCACATTTGCTCTATAAGAGATCCTGGCCCGCAAAAGAGGTCACATGTAGGAGTTCAGGTCAGGTTTAATTATTAGGAGTTACGTTCAATATATAATCCTTACATCTTCAAGCACATAGGAGAGAAGGCAGAGTAATAATCGGAAATTGATACTCGGTCAACGTAATTAAGCTGTGCACCCATGGAGTATAAAAAATACTAATAACTGGATGCAAATGTCCGTACAAAAGTAATCGATTGTGAACTGTACATATTACAGAGAAATTATATTTGAATATAAAATTCAGAGCTAATTTAGGCGCGCAAATGCGCGGGCCAACCAGCTAGTTTGTAAGAAGCAACAGATTCAATTGAGGAGAGATGCGCTGGAAACAGGAACATTGTTCATCATAAGATACACTAGGAACATTCGCGCGGCGACACGCCGCGCCCGTGCGGTGACACAACAAAATAAATTGGAGAAGGTCGAATTGTTGCAGGACATCAAGAAATTTAGATTAAAATAGTTGTTTCTAGGAGGTAAAGAGCCCGCCGGAGAAGGAGGCGAGAGGGGCCAGAGGTGGCCGACTCGGGGAAAATGTGGTCGATTTTAGTTCTAGGTTAGCGCGGGTGTTTTATTCTGGAGGGACGATAAATACGACGAATTTGAAGATTAGAGGGAAATATATATACGTTCGTCGAAATAAAAAGGTTAAAACTTGAAAGTTGTTTCGAAGGGATGACGGCGTTCTAAAGTTGTCTAAGTTTGGAAATCATTGAATTTGAAAAATGCTTTGGTGAAAAGTTATTGGATAAGCGGATGTATATGCCACTAGTCCATTGGTGAAAGTCTGTCATGAGTAAATGACAAGGTGATAGAGAAAATGCCACATAACTTTCTCATGAGCTATAAAACATTGACATAAATAAGGAGTAGTAAAGTTTTGAATAGTTTAAAGGTAGCACATGAAGTATTTACTTGGAATGGTAGGAAATACCACATAATAGGTAGTTATGGTGGACACAAATGGCATGGGTTTTGGCTCAAGGTTTGGATGCACGAGAAGCATTCCCTCTCAGTACAGAGTTTAGGCTAGCAAGGTTGTTTGAAGCAAACACAGGATATCAACCGGTACAACAAGACTTAGATAAAAACATATTGCAAGCATTATAAGACTCTACACTGTCTTCCTTGTTGCTCAAACATTTTACCAGAAAATATCTAGACCTTAGAGATACCAAACATGCAAACCAAATTTCAACAAGCTCTACGGTAGTTCTCCAATAATAGGCTTTAACTACATGATGCAAGAGATTAAACATGATCTACTTGAGAGCTCAAAACAATTGCAAAGCATCAAGTTATCCAAGACAATGATCTACAAGAATGAGTATGTCTTTTCAATATACCATCTACCACATGTAGCATTTTTTGTTTTCAACCAAACATCAATCAACTTATTTCAACACAAACTCTCCAAATAATATAACAATGAAACAAGAGAGTACTTCTCTACAAGAACTAACAGCTCTGAACAAGAGATGCATGAAAAACAGGAGCTAAAAGTATTGCAGTAGCTAGTTAAGAATACTCAACAATTATAAGTGAAGAACATGAGTATTCACATGAAAAAGCGGAGCGTGTCTCTGTCCCACACAAAAATGTTAGGATCCAAATTATTCAGAAAATAAAGCAAAAATAAAAGCACACAAACGCTCCAAGTAAAGCACATAAGATGAGAAAGAGTTAAAATATAGTTTCACTAGAGATGACCTGATAAGTTGTCGATGAAGAAGGGATGCCTTGTGCATCCCCAAGCTTAGACGCTTGAGTCTTCTTGAAATATGCTTGGATGCACCACAGGGGCATCCAAAGTTTAGGCTTTTCACTCTTCTTGATCATATCATATCATCCTTCTCTCTTGATCCTTGAAAACTTCGTTCACACCAAACTCGAAGTAATTCTCATTAGAGGGTTAGTGCATAATCAAAAAATTCACATATTCTGTAACGACACAATCTTCACCAAAGCTTCTGGACATTAGCTACAGCCACTGATATTTTGTGGAGCAAAGAAATCCACTCAAACACAGTAAAAGAGAGAATGCGAAATAAAAGGCAGAATCTGTCAAAAACAGAACAGTCTGTAAAGACGAATTTTTTCGATTCACTTAAGTTGCTCAGATGCGAAAAGTCCAAACTAATGAAAGTTGCGTACATATATAAGGATCATGCGTGAATTATTTCCAGAACTTTTCAATTTTTCTGGAGTAAATACAGCTCAAAACCGTGGACAGCAAAAATCTGTCACTGCGCAGAAATCCAAATCTAGCATCAACCTTCAACTAGAGGCTTTACTTGGCACAACAATGCAATAAAATAAAAATACAAAGGAGTTGTTACAGAAGTAAACAAGCTCCTTGACTCAAAGAAAAAAAAAAGAAAAATCACAGAAAATAAAACCATGGGTTGTCTCCCATAAGCGCTTTTCTTTAACGTCTTTCAGCTAGGCCCAGAAAGTGAAAATCAAGTGTTTCCAAGTGAAGAAGCATCCAAATCACCAATGGCTTTACGTCTACCTCTCTTACCCTTATTCTTACTCTTCGGTCTAGGGAATACATGACCGCATCCGGGTGTGGAGGTAAAATTCAGAGTGCCTTTCCCCACATCTATTGTTACTCCCAAGAGTTTCAGTAGGGATCTTCCAAGTGTAATTTGCCCTATTCCTACACATTCAATAACAAGATAATCAGTGGATACCATTCTCCCTAGAAAGGTTGTAAACACCCCTTCAGCTACCCCAATGGGTAGTACAACGGAGTTATTAGTAAGAGTTATTGAAAGGGCATACTTGCCCGTAATCTTGTTTTGGTGATTATGACAACACAAGCGCATTTTAACAGTATGTTAAGCTTGTGACATGTCCAAAGTTCATAAACATAGAAGACATGTTCTTGTGGAAAAGCAGGATTTTACACTGGCCGGAAGTTCCGGCCCAAGGGGCGGAAGTTCCGGCCTGAAACTTCCGGTCGACAATTTTTCGTCGAATTTGTGTTCTGTATTTGGCCGGAGGTTTGCCCAGAAGAAGTGCCGGAAGTTCCGGCTGGCGGCCGGAAGTTCCGCCCAAGTGATTCTGCGCGGAAAGAAGCGCAACGGGCAGATTTTCCTAGAGGGGTATAAATACCCCTCCACCTACCTCCAGCCAAGCAGCTCACCCAGAATTGAAGACTCCATTATTGCAAGCTCAAAAATCACTAGATCTCCCAATCCCTCCACCCAAACTCGTTGATCTTTGGAGGATTGAAGGAGAAGGCCCCGATCTACATCTTCACCAAGCCGTTTTTCATTTCCCCCCATTCACTTGAGGGACCATTTGCTAGGGTTTCCACTAGGAAAACGTAGCCCATTGTTGTACTTACTTGCTTGTCTTTGTGACAGATTGTAGCTGTTTGGGAGCCCCCAATCCTTTGTGGGTTGTGCCCCAAATCGTTGATGTAAAGGCTCCAGACTCCGCCTTGAAGGTTTCCGATAGTTGAAGTGAACCAATCCTTTGTGGCGCGGTTCACCGGAGAAGAGGGTGAAGCCTTTGTGGCTGTTGAACCATTGTGTTGGTTCACACCTCTCCAACGAGACGTACTCCCCTAAAAAGGAGGAACTCGGGAATACATCCGTGTCTCCGCGTGCTTTCTCTTCGGCTACCTCTATCCTTGTTTACCTCCTTTACTTTATATCGTGCTTAGTTGCTAGCTTGTCATATAGGTAAATTCACCATAGTTGCATATCTAGAGAATTTACCTTTTGTGTCAAGCCTAAATTGAAAAAGACTAAAATTTGGAGTAGCACCTATTCACCCCCCCTCTAGGTGTCATACCGATCCCTTTCAATTGGTATCAGAGCTTAGGCTCTCTTGTTTTGGGCTTAACCGCCTAAGAGAAGTATGACACTAAGTGAGGATGAGACCGAACATGCCAAGGCTAATGAGGAGCTTGAAAAAGCCAAAGCCATCACGGCATCCATGGCCGATATCAAATCGTTGGAAACAACATTGATATCGGCCATGGACGTCAAATTTGATAAGTTGCATGACTTATTAATGAAATTCGCAAATGGCAAGATTTCGGAACTCATCCCACTAGAGGGTGTCTCTAACTCCAATGAGGGTGATTCCGAGGAGGATAAAGAGAAAAAGAAAAACGGGGTTGAAACCACCTCCGGAACTAAACCACCTCCTCCATCTTCTACCGTGCATGTAGATGGGAAGGATGAGTACCATGCCATTCCGGGAAGGTACCCTATCGACCCACCTATCACCACCCGCATAAACCCTTTAGGTCCTCCACCTAAGCTTAATGCATTAGTTTTTGCAAGTTGGCAATGCTCAATGAAATCTCATATCAACAGTGCCTCTATCGAGCTTTGGAGGATCATTGAAGATGGATACAAGGTCGCGGATCCAGGCAATGTGACAAGAAGAGAGTTTGCCGAAAAGCAACTCAATGCCTCCGCACTCCACATGATTGAACTCTCATTGAGTGAAAGTGACAAGCATTATGTTCTTCACGCCACCACCGCCAAAGAAGCTTGGAATTCCCTTGAGGTTGCTTTCCTTGGAAATGAAAGCATGAAGAGAAATAGATATGATTCTTTGAGCAATGATGTCGAAGACTTCTACATGTTTGACAATGAGAATCATGAAGACATGTATGGAAGACTCAAAACTCTTGCGAAGGCCTTCTATGATGTGGGGGCAACCTATGTGGATGATGCTTGGGTCAAGAGGAAGTATGTGAATGCTCTCTTGCCTTTCGAGCCCATTGAGTTGAAGTCTATTCAAGGAAGACACAACTACAACCAAATGACATCCAATGAAGTTATGCAAGAAGTGCAAGCCTCCAAGGTTGCCACCAAGAATGCCGAAGATAACCGTGCTAGGGCCATGGGAATGAAACAAGGCCCCTCACTTGCTTTGAAGGCCAAGGTGGTATGTCTAGATTAAAATGATGAGGTTGAAGCTTGCCCAAGCAACATTGCTCCCAATGAGCTTGAACAAGCCCTCAATGGTCACTTAGCTCTCGCCACTAGAGTGTTTTGGAATGACCAGGCAAGTGCTAAAGCTCGAGTTGATCGAGAGAACAAATCAAGTGGGAAGAAAGAGCTTGCCTCAAGGACAAAGACTTGCTACAATTGTCATGACAAGAACCACTACATAAGAGAGTGTCCCTATTGTCGTGGGTTTGTCACGTCAGGTGTCATAGATGACTTCGTAGGTGTGGGATTACGCGAGTCAAGCATCTCCGAGCTTGGGATCGCAGGAACAAAGATCAACACAGATTTACCCAGGTTCGGCCCCCTCAATGTGAGGTAAAAGACCTACTTCCTGCCTACCCTAGATTGGTATTGATATGATAATCGAGGTGTTACAATGGAGGCGATCCGATCTGGTACTCGCCGTATGAGCTAGGGTTTAGGGCTTGATAGCTTGACCTCTCTAAGTCCTGCGAGTCCTCTTTATATACACAGAGGCTCGTCAGGTTACAAGAGTTCTACACGAAGCCTGATTATCTTTCTTGTCTTCCAAGGCAAGTTTGCACCGACCTTCTGGAACTTTCCTTTATGAGTCGCGATGCGAGATTGGCCCATCTTTCACGTGGCCCAACAATGATAGCGCAGCCTTAAGTCGCGGGTTAATCATTCCCCCGACATTAGCCCCCAAGCGTGGCCTGAACTTCATAGTATTTCTTGATCTTGAATGTTTAGGCCGCGCTTTTCCTTATTTCGCGACTTATAATTGTGCAGGATTGGCCTTGACTCGCACCTGGAAGATCATCTGACTTCGTGAGCTTCTTTGTTAGAGTAGCCTGATAGCTTCAGAACTTGATGACGATCCATCTTCAAATTTTTGATGATAATATGATGTAGCCCCCAAGGATTGAGAGGATGTGTGGTAATCATCTCAATTCTTCTCAGAGAATTCTGAAGGTCATCACCTGTAACTTGATATCATGAATAAAACAATTGTTAAGATACAAGTAATTGTAATTGGTGTTGCCGTACTATAAGCAGTACATCGACCTCTAGTTAGGCCATCTGAATCCTTAAGTGGGCACTCGCGCGACTCAGTATTTCCTAGGAACATGTGTGTTCAGGGTCGAGAGCGGCCATGATAGGCAATCAAGCTCGATTGACGCCACACCCCAGTACTTTGGCCACATAATGCGAGTAGCAATCCAACTTAAGGTAAATTTGATAATTGCCAATAAATTGGCTGTTTCAGGGTAACAAAGACCCCAAGAAACATAATGATATTGCCATGATAGGCTAAGCTATGATAAGCTTTGATTATGATGACACATAAGGTCGCGCCTTGGTGGCAACCGAGTGTTATACATAGGGTTGGATCGCGCGTAGGTGGCGATCCATGGTGATACATGGGGTCGGTCGCGCCTAGGTGGCGACCAGAGATGATACAAAGTTTACGGCCGCGCCTAGGTGGCAGCCGGTTTCTGATACAAGGGTCGATCGCGCCTGGGTGGCGATCAGATGTTGCATAGGTCGCGCCTAGGTGGCGACCAAAGTTGAAGTTCTAGCCCTGAGTGGCTGTGATGATACTCAGCTATAAAGCTGGAAAGGATGATGCTTGGCTCTGATTAGCCTTTTCTTATGTATAGTACGGTCGCAGGTGTGCGACGTTCCAAGGGCGAGGTGCCTCGAGACGATCCTCGAAATCATGGCGTTCGCTGCTTTCTTCCCTTACATCCAGCAGGTAGTACGACCCATTGTTTAGCTTCTTGCTGATGATGTAGGGTCCTTCCCATGGAGAGGACAGCTTATGCATTCCCTTGTGATCTTGTTTAAGTCGCAGTACTAGGTCGCCTTCTTGAAAGGTGCGGGTTTTGATGCGTCTGGCATGATAGCGTCGCAAGTCTTGTTGATATACGCTGACCTTGATGCTGCCAAGTCTCTAACCTCTTCTAATGTGTCCACCGAGTCTTGCCGAGCTATCTCATTATCTGTCTCGATGTAAGCCGCAACTCTTGGTGAATCATGTATGATGTCGCTGGGCATGACTGCTTCTGCTCCATAGACCATGAAATATGGTGTAAATCCTGTGGATCTGTTAGGGGTTGTTCTTAAGCTCCACAGTACTGCTGGCAATTCTTCCACCCAACATCCTGGAGATGCTTCGACCTTTTCAATAAGGCGCGGCTTAATTCCATGGAGAATTTCCTGGTTAGCTCGCTCAGCTTGTCCATTGCTCTGCGGGTGTGCTACTGACGTGAGGTCCAATCTTATCCCATTGTCTGCGCAAAATATCTGTGTAGCCCCTTCAGAGGTGTTGCTCCCATTGTCTGTAATGATACTATGGGGGTACCCGAAGCGGAATATGACCTTCTTCAAGAACTTGACTGCTGTTTCAGCCTCGCAATCTCCCACAGGTTCTGCTTCTATCCACTTTGTGAATTTGTCCACCATGACCAGGAGGTGAGTTTTTCCGTTTGAAGACCGTCTGAAGGCCCTACCATGTCAAAACCCCATACGGCAAAAGGCCATGTGATGGGTATTGTGCGAAGTGCTTGAGCTGGCATATGATCTTGCCTAGCGTATCTTTGACATCCATCGCACACTCTGACAATTTGCTCTGCATCTGCTAATGCTGTTAACCAGAAGAATCCATGTCGGAACGCCTTTGCCACCAAAGATCTTGACGAAGCATGATGGCCACAATCGCCTGAATGAATTTCGTGCAAGATTTTTCGTCCCTCTTCTGGTGAGACACATCTTTGGAATGCTCCTGACACGCTGCGCTTGTATAATTCGTTGTTGATGATTGTATAGGCCTTTGATCGTCGTATGATTTTGCGCGCCTCAATCTCATCGTCTGGCAGCACTCCGCGACTTAAATATGCCATGTATGGCTCTGTCCATCCTGGCTGTTCATGCAGGGCTGCGACTAAAGTTGAATCGTCCTCTGGCTCTGCAATGTCAATCTCTGCTGGAGGTTTGACTGATGGATTGTGCAGTTCATCCAGGAAAACATTGGGTGGGACTGACTGTCTGTTGGATCCAAGCCGAGACAGGGCATCTGCAGCTTCGTTTTGTCTCCGATCAATATGTTCAACTTGGTATCCAGTGAAATGTCCAGCAATTCTGTCCACCTCTCTTCTCATGTTCGCATCCTTGCTGTCCCACGTTCCAGAGACCTGCTGTGCCACCAAGTCTGAATCGCCAAAACAGCGTATGCGACTGATGTTCATCTCCTTTGCTATACGTAGACCATGAAGCAGTGCCTCGTACTCCGCCACGTTATTTGTGCAGTTGAAGTGTATCTGTAGCACATACCGCAGCTTGTCTCCCTTGGGAGATGTTAGAACAACTCCAGCCCCCGAGCCTTGCAACTGTCTTGACCCATCAAAATGCATGGTCCAGTATTTGGTTTCTGCCATGCTAGGAGCGACTTGGATTTCTGTCCAATCGTTAATAAAATCTGCAAGGGCTTGCGACTTAATTGATGTGCGCGGCTCGTAGCTGATGTGATGTGGTCCCAACTCGATCGCCCACTTAGCGACTCTTCCAGTAGCTTCTCGATTACGAATGATATCTGCCAATGGTGCTGAACTAACCACAGTTATTGGATGCTCTTGGAAGTAGTGCTTCAGCTTGCGACTCGCCATGAACACTCCAAACACCAACTTCTGCCACTGTGGGTAACGCTGTTTGGAAGCTGTGAGGACTTCGCTCACGTAATATACTGGTCTCTGGACAGGGTATTCCTTTCCGTTCTTGTCTCTCCACAACCATGACAGCTCACAGCGCGGGAATTTGCCGCTATGTATAGTAGCATTGGCTCTTTATCCTTTGGAGCCGCCAGAACTGGAGCATTTGTCAATTGATGTTTCAAGGCTGTCAGAGCTTCGTCGGCCTCTGCGTCCCAAACGAAGGTGTCTGATTTTTTCAACAGTCTGTACAAAGGTAGTGCTTTCTCTCCCAATCTTGATATAAAGCGACTCAAAGCTGCTACGCAACCGGTAAGTCGCTGCACATCTTTTATCTTTTCTGGCTTTTGGAGATCCATCACGGCCTTTATCTTGTCAGGATTGGCCTCAATGCCTCTTTCTGATACTATGAATCCCAATAGCTTTCCTGCTGGTACTCCGAAGACGCACTTTGTGGGGTTGAGCTTCATGTTGTATTTTCTGAGATTTGTGAATGTCTCTGCCAGATCACTAATAAGATCCTGGCTAACTTGCGACTTAACCACAATATCATCCACGTAGGCGTGAACGTTGCGACCTATTTGCTCATGTAGCAATTCTGAATGCATCTTTGGTAAGTCGCACCTGCGTTCTTCAACCCAAAGGGCATGCTGACATAACAAAAAGCTCCGAAGGGTGTGATGAAGGACGTCTTTTCTTGGTCCTCCCTCTTCATCTTGATTTGATGGTAGCCTGAATAGGCGTCCAAAAAGCATAACAGCTCGCACCCAGCAGTTGAATCAATTACTTGGTCGATTCGCGGCAAAGCAAATGGATCCTTTGGACAAGCTTTGTTAAGACTGGTGTAATCAACGCACATTCGCCACGTACCGTTCTTTTTCATAACCAATACTGGGTTTGCCACCCATTCCGGATGGTATACCTCCGTGATGAATCCTGCAGCCAGCAAGCGAGCTATTTCCTCTCCTATTGCCTTTCTCCTATCATCGTGGAAACGCCGTAGTGGCTGCTTCACTGGTTTAGCCGCAGGGTTCACTTTGAGGCTATGTTCTGCTAATTCTCTTGGTACCCCTGGCATATCTGACGGCTTCCATGCGAAGATGTCCTTATTTTCCTGGAGAAAAGCGACGAGGGCCTTCTCCTGCTCTTCTTCCATGTGTGCTCCAATGCTGGTTTGCTTGGATGAGTCGCCAGGAACAAGATTTATCTGCTTAGTGTCCTGGGCCGCTTTGAATTTCATTGGTGGCTCGGCAGATGGCGTGGTAACCACACTCATGTCGTTTGGGTCCACCTGCGACTTATAACCTTTTAGCTCTTCCGCGGCACAGGCGGATTCTGCGAAGGCCGCATCTCCTTTTCACATTCTATCGCTTTTTCTCTATCTCCGTACACTGTGATGACCCCTTTTGGTCCTGGTATCTTCAACTGTAGGTACACGTAGCATGGCCTGGCCATAAACTTAGCAAAGGCCGTTCTTCCAAACAAGGCGTGATATGGGCTTTGGAATTTTACCACTTCGAAGCATAGAATTCGCTTCTAAAGTTCTCTTCTGTCCCAAAAGTTACCCCTTCGAAGCATAAGAATGGGCTTTGGAATTTTACCACTTCGAAGCATAAGAATTCACTTTGTTAGCCGCAGCCATCACCTCGCTGAGGCTCTTGACTTTATCCTTCATGTGACCCAGCTTATGAATCAGCGGCTCGAACTTGCAGTTTTTCTCCATCACCAGGACGGCTGAGCTTGGTGGTATATTATCTGAGGAGTGTATTATTTCTGCCACCCTTTTCATCCAATGGCGACTTGACTCGCCTTCCTTATGGACACAACGCTCTAGATCTTCTATATGGCAGAGTCGTTTGCAAGTTCCTTGGAAGTTCTTAACGAAGGCATCCTTCAGTTTCTCCCAAGTATTTATAGAGTTGGGAGGCAAATTTTGCAGCCATATGTGCGCTGCACCTTCTAGCATCATGTTGAGGTACCTTGCACATATTTCCTCTGAGGCGTTCAAAATGCTCATCCCCATCTCGTAATTATTCAGCCAGGTGGTTGGATCCATGCTGGCGTTGTAGTTTGCTACCTTGCGTGGCCCTTTGAAATCTTCAGGAAAAGGTTCCGATCTGATCCTTTCAGTGAAACACGCCGGTCCCTTGAGTCGCGAGGACAGGGCTGTGGGCGCGCCTGCGGGTTATCTGTGGGCCGCGTTTGCACCACTGGCGTATTCGCCTGCGCTTCTGCGACTTGCTCCTGCTGCCTCTGTGCGACTCCTGACACGTTCTCTGGTGGCCTGCTTTAATTGGACGCTTCTTTCTGCTGCAATCCTGTGATTGGCTGGTACGAGGGGCAGCTGTGCTTCGGCTTCCGCCCTATTGGCTTGTTGCAGGACTGCCGTACTTAGCATCTGAATCGCGTGCCGCGCCTCGGCATTGACCGGGTCATCGCCTGTTGGTACCATCTGAGTCAAGATATTAGCCGCAGCATACATATTATCGACAGGGTTGGTAATGGCCCTGCGGGGTGTGAAACCTCCTTGGTTGTTGCTGGGTCTTTTGATTTGTTGGTACCCTTCCTTCCGTAGTCGTCTGGATTCCCGTTCCCGCGGCTGGAGTGAGCGGGATTGCCACTATTGGTTGAGTCGCGCGCAGCTGTGTTTGCGGGTCAACCTGTCGTTGAGTCGCAGCCAGCCCGGCTACTCTCTGCCGCTCCTGTTGGATTCCTTGGTTTATCTGATCGAGCCTGCGGCGCTCTTCTTCCATCCTTCGAACCTCATACAGGAGCTCGGCCCTGGCGGCCTCAATTTCTGTTGCACGGAGGGCGGCGTTCGTGGCTGACACGGGGACAAGAAGTGGGTTGCTTGGGAGTGCCGATGCCTCGGTTTCTCCAGCAGTTCCTGATGTGCCTGCTCCTCCGGTCGTGTAAACCACGACTCGCGCCGTCTCTCGATCTGATGATAATGCGATTTCTGGTGGGTAACCCCAGCGACTTTCTTCAAAGGCAGGTATAATGGAGCCAAACTCTTGCGAGTCCATGCTTTTGATGGATTCTTCCCCATCATCGGCGACTTCTTCTATTGAATCGCCTTCTTGGACCAAGCTAATGGACCTGCCACCGATGAAGCCGACGAAGACGTTGATGGATCCAAAGGGGATGACGTGTCCGGTCTCCAAGTAATCTGCTTCCGGCCCCCAGCTTGAATCGTCGATGAGGGGTGTGCCATTGACCGTGATGATGCGGCCAACAACAAGATCTTCAGCTCCCTTCATGGATCCTGCGCGGAACGTGACGCTCTTGACCGCAGGCCCCACGGTGGGCGCCAACTGTCGTGGGTTTGTCACGTCAGGTGTCATAGATGACTTCGTAGGTGTGGGATTACGCGAGTCAAGCATCTCCGAGCTTGGGATCGCAGGAACAAAGATCAACACAGATTTACCCAGGTTCGGCCCCCTCAATGTGAGGTAAAAGACCTACTTCCTGCCTACCCTAGATTGGTATTGATATGATAATCGAGGTGTTACAATCGAGGCGATCCGATCTGGTACTCGCCGTATGAGCTAGGGTTTAGGGCTTGATAGCTTGACCTGCTCTAAGTCCTGCGAGTCCTCTTTATATACACAGAGGCTCGTCAGGTTACAAGAGTTCTACACGAAGCCTGATTATCTTTCTTGTCTTCCAAGGCAAGCTTGCACCGACCTTCTGGAACTTTCCTTTATGGAGTCGCGATGCGAGATTGGCCCATCTTTCACGTGGCCCAACAATGATATTAAACGCATTTTTTCGATGTCGTATGCAAAAGTTATGGCCGTTTTACGTTTTTTTCTGGATTTTGCAAAAAAGGTCAAAATTCATATTTCAAGATTTCTATACGAACTAGACAGTACCACCTAACCACATCTCGAAGGATTTTATTTTTTGAATTTTTTGACATTTTCTTTGAGTGTTTTGAAAACTGAAAAGGCGATCCACGGGGGGGGGGGGGGGGGGGGGGGGGGGGGGGGGGTGTGTGTGTGTGTGTGTGGAGCTGTTTTAAAAAAAAATTCTGTGGCGCATGGGGCTTGGTGCGCCACAGAATTTCTGATTTCTGTGGCGCATGGCCTCGTGCGCCACAGAATTTGCATTTCTGTGGCGCACGTGGCCCATGCGCCACAGAAAACCATAATTCTGTGGCGCATCAGCTTCCATGCGCCACAAAATAGCACTATTCTGTGGCGCACCAGCCACATGCGCCACAGAATAGCACTATTCTGTGGCGCACCAGCTTAGGTGCGCCACAGAATAGCAAATTCTGTGGCGCACCAGTTCCGGTGCGCCACAGAATAGCCTTATTCTGTGGCGCACCAGTTTTGGGTGCGCCACAGAAGCTTATTCTGTGGCGCACGGCCACATGGTGCGCCACAGAATAAGGATCCATAGAATTGGGTTTTCCTACTAGTGTTGGACGCTTCTTTCTGCTGCAATCCTGTGATTGGCTGGTACGAGGGGCAGCTGTGCTTCGGCTTCCGCCCTATTGGCTTGTTGCAGGACTGCCGTACTTAGCATCTGAATCGCGTGCCGCGCCTCGGCATTGACCGGGTCATCGCCTGTTGGTACCATCTGAGTCAAGATATTAGCCGCAGCATACATATTATCGACAGGGTTGGTAATGGCCCTGCGGGGTGTGAAACCTCCTTGGTTGTTGCTGGGTCTTTTGATTTGTTGGTACCCTTCCTTCCGTAGTCGTCTGGATTCCCGTTCCCGCGGCTGGAGTGAGCGGGATTGCCACTATTGGTTGAGTCGCGCGCAGCTGTGTTTGCGGGTCAACCTGTCGTTGAGTCGCAGCCAGCCCGGCTACTCTCTGCCGCTCCTGTTGGATTCCTTGGTTTATCTGATCGAGCCTGCGGCGCTCTTCTTCCATCCTTCGAACCTCATACAGGAGCTCGGCCCTGGCGGCCTCAATTTCTGTTGCACGGAGGGCGGCGTTCGTGGCTGACACGGGGACAAGAAGTGGGTTGCTTGGGAGTGCCGATGCCTCGGTTTCTCCAGCAGTTCCTGATGTGCCTGCTCCTCCGGTCGTGTAAACCACGACTCGCGCCGTCTCTCGATCTGATGATAATGCGATTTCTGGTGGGTAACCCCAGCGACTTTCTTCAAAGGCAGGTATAATGGAGCCAAACTCTTGCGAGTCCATGCTTTCGATGGATTCTTCCCCATCATCGGCGACTTCTTCTATTGAATCGCCTTCTTGGACCAAGCTAATGGACCTGCCACCGATGAAGCCGACGAAGACGTTGATGGATCCAAAGGGGATGACGTGTCCGGTCTCCAAGTAATCTGCTTCCGGCCCCCAGCTTGAATCGTCGATGAGGGGTGTGCCATTGACCGTGATGATGCGGCCAACAACAAGATCTTCAGCTCCCTTCATGGATCCTGCGCGGAACGTGACGCTCTTGACCGCAGGCCCCACGGTGGGCGCCAACTGTCGTGGGTTTGTCACGTCAGGTGTCATAGATGACTTCGTAGGTGTGGGATTACGCGAGTCAAGCATCTCCGAGCTTGGGATCGCAGGAACAAAGATCAACACAGATTTACCCAGGTTCGGCCCCCTCAATGTGAGGTAAAAGACCTACTTCCTGCCTACCCTAGATTGGTATTGATATGATAATCGAGGTGTTACAATCGAGGCGATCCGATCTGGTACTCGCCGTATGAGCTAGGGTTTAGGGCTTGATAGCTTGACCTGCTCTAAGTCCTGCGAGTCCTCTTTATATACACAGAGGCTCGTCAGGTTACAAGAGTTCTACACGAAGCCTGATTATCTTTCTTGTCTTCCAAGGCAAGCTTGCACCGACCTTCTGGAACTTTCCTTTATGGAGTCGCGATGCGAGATTGGCCCATCTTTCACGTGGCCCAACAATGATAGCGCAGCCTTAAGTCGCGGGTTAATCATTCCCTCGACACCTATGAGAATGCTTCCATAGCATCCTTGAATGCCTCTCTTGATGATGAGAGTGAAGAAAGAAACTCTCTTGAGTAAAGACTTGATTCTCTTGATGCTAAAAATAATGATATCATTAATAAAATCATTAACGATAGAGATCATGTCTTTGCTAAATATAAAGTGATTAAAAAGGTGAAAGTTGAACTTGGGGTTGCTAATGCTAGACTTCTTGAGGAGATGGAGAAGCTTGACAAGGCTCACAGGGCCTTGGTAACGACTCACTCTCTTCTAGTCAAGTCTCATGAGCAACTTCAAACTCAACTTTCTAAATCTAATTCAACTAGTATATCTATTCTTCCTCGTGTTCATGAAAATGTTATTGAAGAAAATGTTAGGTTGAAGGTTGATCTTGCCAAGGCCACTAGTGACAAGACCTCTATTCGCAAAGGTAAAGAGAAGGGTATTGCTTATTTGTTTGAGCAAAAACCACACAAAGCGAAGGAGGGTCTTGGTTATGTAGCCGAGACAAGGAAGAAAGTGAGCAACAACAAGAAGATCAAGACCAAGCCCGCACAAGCCAAGACTTCCATTGCGGGTGGTAGTGCCACAAGGGGCAAGACCACTCGTAGTGACTTTGCGGGGCATAACAATCCCAACTATATTCTTTATGTTGATTATTATGGGGATGTTTATGCACAATATGTTGGTCCCTATGATGGTTACATTGATTACTCTATTTGGGTTCCTAAGACCCTTGTTGCTAACCAAAGAGGACCCATTGAGAAATGGGTACCTAAATCCAAACAATGATCTCTTGTAGGACTATGCTTCCGGTGGATCGAAATGGGTGGTTGATAGTGGATCCACTAGTCATATGACCGGAAGCAAGGAGATCATGACGGAGTTGAGACCAAATCTAAATCACTCAACCGTCTCATATGGTGACAAGTCAAAAGCCGAGGTAAAGAGTCTTGGCAAGGTGGTAGTTGCAAGGGATATCACCCTTGTAAATGTCATGCTTGTTGAGTCTCTAGGTTACAATCTTATGTCTGTTCGTGCTATTAATAAGATGAACTTTGATGTCCATTTTACTATTGACATGGTGGTACTCTTGAGGAGCAAGACTCTAAAGGTCATGTTCGTTGGGTATGTTGAAAATGAGTTGTTTGTGGTGGACTTTTCGGGGTCAACCAACACTCAAGCAATATGCTTATTCGGAAAGGCCGACGTGGGATGGTTGTGGCATCGCCGCTTGTCCCATGTCAATATGAGAACTTTGCAAAGTCTTCACAAGGGTGGCCACATTCTTGGACTAAAAGAGGATTTTTCTTTTTCAAGAGATCGTCTTTGTAGGGCTTGTGTTGAAGGAAAGATGCATGATTCTCCCCACCCAAGCAACACCATCATCTCATCAAAGAGGATATTGGAACTTCTTCATGTTGATCTCTTTGGTGCCGTACCTCAACCGAGTCTTGGTGGGAAGAAGTATTGTTTGGTGATTGTTGATGACTATTCAAGATTTACTTGGGTTTTCTTCTTCAAGACGAAGGATGAGACTCAACAAACCGTCATCGACTTCTCCAATGACGTTCAACGTCAACACAATGTTCCCATATTGGCCATTAGAAGTGACAATGGCTCCGAGTTCAAGAACTACACCTTGAATGAGTTTCTTAGTGAAGAGGGAATTCATCATCAATATTCCGATGCGTATACCCCTCAACAAAATGGTGTAGCCGAGAGGAAGAACCGGACTCTTATGGATATGCATAGGTCCATGTTGGCGGAGTTTAAGTCTCCACTCTTCTTGTGGGCCGAAGCTATCTCCACGGTGTGTCACTCCTCCAACCGGTTATTCTTTCGCAAAGGAAAGAAGGAAACTCCATATGAAATGCTTACCGGCAACAAGCCCAATGTCTCCTACTACCGTGTGTTTGGTTGTAAGTGTTTCTACAAAATCAAAGGTGTTCATTTATCTAAATTTGAAGTTATAGCTTTAGAGGGTGTTCTTGTTGGGTACGGTGCGAAATCTCACACTTATAGAGTCTACGACAAATCCTTAGGGAGAGTTGTGGAATCTTGTAGTGTGAGGTTCGATGAGAATGACAGCTCCCAAGTGGTGCAATTTCATGTTTGTGATGTAGATAATGAGGAATCTCAAGATGCAATAAGAAGAATGGGGGTAGGTTTCTATTGCCCCATCGAAGTCCATCATGAGCCTCCTCAAGCAAGTCCAAGCTCCACTCAAGTGGAGACTCCATCATCACAAGTTGAAGTTGCACCTTCTATGGAAGCAAATGATGCATCTACCCAAGAACAAGTGCAAGACCCTCCTCATGTTGACCAAGAGGCTATGCAAGAACCAAGTACTCCTATTGTCAATTCTAGCCAAGGTCAAGACCATGATCAACCATCTCCTTCTATTATTGAAGATGTGCATCAAGATGATCAAGGTCACCATTCCGGTCAAGACGGGGACTCAAATGATCGAGATGATCAACAGATAATTCCTCGCAACAATGAGGATATCGAAGCCCGTCGTCTAGCATGATTGGTGAAGAACTTTAAAAGGAAACAACATTTCTTTGAAGCTATTCTTGGTGATGCAAAGGCCAAGGTCACCACAAGAGGTCAATTGGCAAGCTTTAGTGAACATCATGCTCATATCTCTATGGTGGAACCAAAGAAAGTCTTTGAAGCTCTTGAAGATCCGGATTGGTTGGAAGCCATGCATGAAGAGCTCAACAACTTCAAGCGCAACAAAGTGTGGAATCTAGTGGAGAAGCCAAAAGATTGCCTCAATGTTATAGGCACCAAGTGGATATTCAAGAACAAGCAAGATGAGCATGGAATGGTGACGAGGATATACTCTGCGGGTACCCCAGCGCAAGGGTACCTGGTGCACGTGATGACTAAAGAAGCCCAAAGTTTAACCGAAGCCCACGAAGAAAGGCCCAAGACGAAGAGTGCTTTCCAAGATAGATTAAGTTATAGTCGGTTAAGGCTTTCCATACATGTAACCTTGGTCGGTTATGTATCCCGAGACCCAGCCTCCTATATAAAGGCTGGGAGGGTGATCGATCAAGGACAAGCAATCCATAGCCACCAAAACACCGACGAGATCAACAACTCGCTGGACCCTTGTAACCCTCATATTCACAACATCAAATACAGACAGGCAGGAAGTAGGGGTTTTACCTCACTCGAGGGCCCTGAACCTGGGTAAATCCCGCTTGTCAGCCGTCGATTCCACTAACACTACGCGTTCTCTACCACACAATCAACCCTAGGTATCTAAACCATGGGACTTGCCGAGGGCACACCTCGTCAATTGGCGCCGTCTGTGGGAACAGGTAGTGTTGGGCTCACGGTTTCGCCGGTTTCATCATCAAGCGGCCACTCGCCGATCGCATCTACACAAGGTAACTCACCAGCTACATCATCAAACGACAAATCGCCGATCATGGCTGCAAACGGCAACTCGCTGGCAAAATCGACTAGCATCAACTCAAGAGGCGATCACTCGCCGATCTCTCCAAGGAGGCTCAAGCCACACTCGATGGAAGCTCAACAGACCTTTGCCGGTCTCGAATCAGGTTTGGATATTACAGTTGGAGGATTTAACTTCTTTGTCGATAAAGATGGTGTGCAGGACCTACTGGATCCACTCGACACGGGGATACTCGACGACCTATCGGCTGCAACACCATCCATCTTGGCGGCAGCGTCATCACAGATCGTTCCGATCCAATCGCCAAGCGACTCCGCAACAACCATGAACTCGCAGGAGTTCTGCGACGAGGTGGCCAAAAGACTTGGAAGGAGTGAGATCGAATCTGCGTATCGCCCAAACAACTCGACTGAGTCACTCGACAACATCGTCGACTGCAACGACATCATTAGAAACAAGGAGGACATAGACGACAACATATACCTCGCCGATCTCAATGGCCCAGAAATCCGTGCCAGCCACGAAATATTCACCTGCAACGCAGACAGCTTGGACAAAACACTCGAGGATCTACTCGATTGTGGCGGAAACCCTAACAGACAAGGCAACTCTGACATGAGCCTGGACGACGACGCCGAATCCATGATGCGCGTCAACAGCATGTGGACAGAAGATCAGGTGATACCTTATCATGTTTACACCGCGAGTGCCGCAGAAGCATCGACGGCTGCAGCATGCCGTCGACCTACGGAATACCCGTGCACAGTTACCATGCCTGACGGAACAACCACGTTAACCATCACGGCAGAGATGTCAGAGAAAGTGAGCAAAGTAATCGAAGGCTGCACAATGCTGCCAGCAAACGCAACCCAGAAGAGATCTTGACCTTGAAGTACTTCCAATGGCAAGAATCAATACGACTGAAGAACTATAGAGCAGTACTCGAGGAACGCAAAAAGCAGGCCAGCATATCGAGTGCTCGACGAAGAGCATTATCTGTGAGTTCAACAGGAAGGAACGACCCCGCAAACAGGTCGCGAGTCATAAACCTTGGAGACGCAGATCGTGCAGCGGTCACTCGAAACTTGGATCCACCTTTATGGAAGTCGACGCAGAAGGTGTCCCCATACCTACTGAACCAGCCGGGGCGCTGATGACGTTAGGCACCTACCTCGGAACAATCGAACCTCCTGCAGGAGACCCAAAAAGAGATTAGCACCTCCTGCTGTACAAGCAACTGGCGATAGCAGCAAAGGCCGTACAGCCACCACAAGCAACTCCAAGGAGAGATACAGATCGGAACCGCCGAAGTCGAAGCCCTCGAGGGGGAAGCAGTCGAAAAAGCTCACGCCGTCGCCGCTCCAGCAGGAGCCGGTCTAGGAGATCATACAGCAGCTGCTTAGACTCGGAAGCAGAAATCGGACCCTGTGGAGCATTATGCTTCACTCAACGAATACGGGAGGCTCGAATGCCAAAGAAGTTCTCACTAGCTTCCACGCCCAAATTCAACTGCAAACAAGAGCTATCAGGCTGGCTAGAGGACTACAGGCTGGTAGTCAGATGTCATCGCGGCACTATGACCACAGCTATGCAATACATACAGCTCATGATGGAGGGAACAGCTCGCGATTGACTCAAATCGCTACCCGAGTCATATTACGATTCGTGGGAACACTTCAGAGGTGATTTCATTAAATACTTCGAACCTCTATGCGAGCGCCCCAAAACTTTCGAAGAACTTCGAACCTGCAAACAAAAATCAGACGAATCACTGAGATCATACATACGGCGATGGACGGCCATCCGAAAGTCAGTAGGCAACGTGTCAGAAGATAGGGCAATCAATGCCTTCAAGAACGGACTCTGGAGAGAAGACTTCAAAGAGACGCTTGGTAGGGAAAACCCAAGATCAAAGGCGGCACTCATGGTACTCGCAACAAAGTGGGCGGACGGAGAAGACTCTGTACGAGGCACTCGACCCGTTTCTTCACATGAAAACCATGAAAGCGGTAGTCGAGACCGCAGAGATAACTACAGAGATGATCGGAGGCGCAAACGCAAGCATCGTTACCACGATGATGACCATCCAAGCTTCGTCGGGGCAGGCTTTGCGCAGCCACGGTACAACCGCGACCAGGCTGACAAACGACCCGATGATCATCGTGACAGTCGAGACCATCACACAGATGACCGTCGTGACAATCGAGACCATCGTACAGATGATCGTCGCGACAGTCGAGATCGCTATGGAGACAGCAGACGCGACAACCGCGATAGTTACAGGAGGCCAGAGTGGCGCAGGCGAGCAGACAAATAACCTGAGCGCTCAGTCGAAGAAAGGATGGATGCTAATTGCAGATTCCATCTGTACAAAGGGGATGACGGTAAGCTACGCTCTAACCACTCATTGAGAAACTGCAGGGAATTCGATCAACTTGCGATTGAACACGTACTGCGACTGCAAAGAGATGGGCGCGCACCCCTGCAGCTGACGCAGACTCAATCAATCGCGCCACAAGCACAGCCTGCTCAGGTATATCCAGCACCACAGCAAGTACAACAAACTCAGGTATATTCCGTACCACCGCAAGCACAGCCTACTCAGGTGTATTCTGCACCAACACAAGCACAACCGGCACCAGTATACATGGTACCAGCACAACCCAATATGGGAACACAAATGGCAGCAGCCGTGCACCAGATGCAGCAAGGAGAGGAGCAAAAATATCCCGTAACCCGCGGGCAGATGAACATGATCCAGCGAGGACGCCCATCCAACAGAGAGCAGAAATTACACACTTGACACGTCAATATGGCAGTCATGGCACCCCCAGCTGTCCCAGATTTTTTGAAAGGATCAGAAACTCCAATCGTCTTCAATCGAGAGGACCACCCACCAGCAGTATATCGACCAGGGCACGCAGCCTTGGTACTCGACGCTCAGATCGGAGGCTACGCCATGACTAAGGTCTTCATGGACGGAGGTAGCGACCTCAACATAATCTTCGCGGATACACTGTGCAGGATGAACAAAACAGTCGAAAACCTGCCGAAATCCACAAATACCTTCCACAGTATCGTCCCAGGCAAAGCGGTACTCCCGCAAGGTACAATACAACTCGATGTTACATTTGGAGATCCTACTCACTTCAGAACCGAGTCGATTGAGTTCGAAGTGGTCGACTGGAAATCACAATACCATGCAATACTCGGGCGCCCCACTTTCGCTCGATTCATGGCCGTCCCACACTACGCCTACCTCAAGCTCAAAATTCCAGGACCAAAAGGAGTCATCACAGTCAACGGGAATTTTCAAAAATCGGATTCATGCGACCGCGTCTTCAGCAAAATCTCCGAGATATACGGGATGGAGCAGTCACTCGCCGAACTTGAGGTCTCTAACAAGAGGCTGGCAACCGAAGGAGAATTCAATCCCACCAGCGACACAAGGAAACAACAGTTGCACTTGACTGATCCCTCAAAGACGGTCAACGTGTCGTCGAGTCTCACTAGTGCATAGGAGGACGCACTTGCGTCGGTTCTATGCATAGGTCTCCTAGTCTCATATGTAATAGCGCACAATGTCGAAAGAACCAACAGGTTTCAGACGCACTCTTTCCCTTACCAGGGTACCTAAGGGGACTGGAAGGTTTTTAATGAGGCGGCTTGCTGGTCGAACAATTCGGAATAAAGATATACGTTCCTCCATATTTGTCATATATGTTTTTTATTACTTACCCCACTCAAACACTCGGGGGCTGGAGCATAAAAACATAAGCATCAAATTTAACTCTAACTCAAATGCTCGCAAACACGAGATTTGCAGCCCATTCGACAGGCTCGGGGGCTGAGTCAAAAACCCCACTCGACAGGCTCGGGGGCTGGGTCAAACAGAAAAACACAACCCCACTCGACAGGTTCGGGGGCTGAGTCAAAAACCCCACTCGACAGGCTCGGGGGCTGGGTCAAACAGAAAAACACAACCCCACTCGATAGGTTCAGGGGCTGAGTCAAAAACCCCACTCGACAGGTTCGGGGGCTGGGTCAAACAGAAAACTCAACCCCACTTGACAGACTCGGGGGCTGGGTCAAACAGAAAAACACAACCCCACTCGATAGACTCGGGGGCTGGCGTAAATAAAAAACGCAAAAGTATTTCGCTACATATACAAGAAGGAATATTTACACTCGGGGGCTGCCCCGATTACACAAAAAATTACAAACTGCAGAAGAGCTAAGTTTCTGGCTCATCCTTCATATCCAACACAGGGCCAAAAAGTTGCTCCTTGCAGCGATTGATGAAATCTTCAGCAGCAGAGTGCGTCTCGATTAGCCGTGTTTGGGATATGAGTGTACCAATCGTAGGAGGGCGAACCGCAAAATCTGGCTTGCGGCTACCACTAGTACATAACGACACATCGGAAACGGGCCAAAAACCTCATCGGCAACGGAGAAAGGGTCCGTGTCCCCGACCCTGTCACTGATGTGAAGAGCTCAATGGCAACGGAGGTGATAAACCGTTTCTGATATCTTTAACATTAGACACGGAGTTTTGCTAATCACCGTTTCTGATAAGGGTTACAGGAAAACAAAAAAAACACGGTGACGGGCTGTGCCGTCGATGGAGCCCTGCTCCATGCGACTAGACGGCCGCCCGGTCGTCACCGTATTCCTGTACGCCCTGCTATACAAAAGTTCATCAGTGCGTGTGGCTGGAGCTATGCTCCTATGTCTTCACGGCCGCCAGATGAACATCTACTGTCTTCATCCTGCTGCGCAAAATGTACTGCTCCTGGTGACTGCACTGTGTATGGAGCCCCGCTCCTAGGTCTTCACGGCAGCAGCATCGTCACCAAGCATCCACCAAGCCCTTGACACAACGAATATTCTTTGTTAGAAACAGCAAACAAAGCTAATAAACAGAGACAATAAGCAGTAAACAAAGAAAAATGTAGTGGGATAAGCAGCTAACAGAGCAAATGGACCTAAATAAGTAACAGAGCAAATACATAGCTGAACAGAGCTAACTAACAGAGCAAACCGATCTAAATAATTAAGTAGCTAACAGAGCAAATACATAGCTAAACAGAGCTACAAAACAGAGCAAACCAAGCTAAATAAATACTCTAACAGAGCAAATACATAGCTGAACAGAGCTATAAAACAGAGCAAACCAAGCTAAATAAATACTCTAATAGAGCAAATACATAGCTGAACAGAGCTAACTAACAGAGCAAACCGATCTAAATAATTAAGTAGCTAACAGAGCAAATACATAGCTAAACAGAGCTACAAAACAGAGCAACCCAAGCTAAATAAATACTCTAAGGGAGCAAATACATAGCTGAACAGAGCTAACTAACAGAGCAAACCAATCTAAATAATTAAGTAGCTAACAGAGCAAATACATAGCTAAACAGAGCTACAAAACAGAGCAAACCAAGCTAAATAAATACTCTAACATAGCAAATACATAGCTGAACAGAGCTAACTAACAGAGCAAACCGATCTAAATAATTAAGTAGCTAACAGAGCAAATACATAGCTAAACAGAGCTACAAAATAGCGCAAACCAAGCTAAATAAATACTCTAACAGAGCAAATACATAGTAAAAAGAGCGGTCATTTACCTTAGGCGAGGCGGGGTTGCTTTCCGTCGCGGATTGCGTCCCAGGCATCGGCGCCGGAGCCACTGCCAGAGGAGACGTCAGAGGAGACCTCATCCTGCTCGAACACCGGAGCGTCCTCACTAGTACAGAAACGGCTATTAGTGGCGCACGGTTTTGGGATTCTGTGGCGCACCCCCAGGTTTGCTGGGTGTGCCACAGAATTCTCGCCACTAAAATTATTTCTGTGGCGCACCGAGGCGTGCGCCACAGAAAGTGCAACTTTCTGCGCGGTGCGCCACAGAAATAGCTCGGCAGCACCCCTATGCAGAGGCATTCTGTGGCGCACTGATTGTTGGTGCGCCACAGAAAGTGGTGCGCCACAAAAAAAAAAGCGTGCGCCACAGAAATTTTAAACAGAAATACCGGTATTTTTCCATTTTGCTGTACAAATACAGGTATATACAGGTTTATACAGAAATACAGGTATATTTGACAGGTATATAAACAGACAAACACATTAATCAATATGTCATCACACATATTACTTAGTGCCCGATCGAGATACGTATATACACATAGTCACAAAAGTGCCGAATGTTTCATCATTTCACACTACACATTACAAATCAAGTGTTCGCCGCCTAACTATGATCAAATGTAGTACACATCGGCGATGATGGTGAGCAAGAGCGCGCGGGAGCATGCATGATCATGGAGTCCTCTTCTTGAGCGGCGCCGGGAACGGTAGAAAGCCTTCTTTCGTCTTCCACTCCTGGTGTCATTCTGTGCCTCTAGTCGTTCTTCGATATCCCTCTGACACAACCCTGAAGATGGATTGGGATATATATTGGTTAGTGATATAAATAGAGTATAATTTATTCATCTAAGTAGAGAGGCAAGACAATCAATCAATTGTCATGGTTGGAAATCATATGGCTATCCTATTTGGGTTTCATAGCATAGCATATATATAATATATAACCCTACACATGCACTTCTATAATACCTCTGGGGTAGTGGAAGGACCCTGATTTGCGAATGACATCTCGAGGATGATCGTTGACAACTGCAGCCGGATGCGATGGAAGTCTGTTCTGTAATCAGCATCGGTGAGAGCATCCGCGCTTTTGGTGTATTCTGCGAGACCAGATGGAATCTTCGTTTTCTCGACATCCCGGACAATCGCTTTAATGTGATGGAGGGCGTAGTAGGCCTCCTTCACGCTGCCATCCAGTTGCTTGATGCAATGGAATCCGGTCCCATGCTGGAACTTGTGTGTGTTCTCATCCGTGAAGAATTCCGACTTCTTATGGAAGGGGCCGCCCTTTTGGGCATAGGCCTCGAGAGCGTCATCGAGAACACCCTTTATTCTGGTGTATCGTCTCGGCGTGGATTTATTCCCCGAGTCCAAATAAGTGGCAATGGACCACCTCGGGGATACGCAGATGAGTGCGCAGTACTTGTCCCTGCTCAACACAATTGAAACGAATGTTGGACAAAGGATCAGCGATGGAAGAAATGTAGAAGAAGGCATAAGATACGACGGTGGCGAGCTGATGTGTACTTACTCGAAAAAGAAAGGCAGAAGAAGGACGTTCTTCCTCTTGTTGGCCAGCATGACCCTTACGAGGTACTCCATGGCCGTTTCCCGTGTCTTTGATCCTTCCACCAGATGGCTGTCGCGCATGTAGTAGGGATCCACTATCGCGACGTACGGGGTATCATCTCTCCTGATCTTCATCGCCACATCGAGCGCATATAGGCGGACCATGTTATAGTCCAGCCGTTGAGTGTGAAAGAGTTTGAAGATGTCCTCGTACGCTATGAAGAACACATCCGCGGGGTCTTCCTGGACGAAGTCCACCAGCTCCTTTGGCACCTTGACCGCGAACGCCGGGTAACTCGGCTGCTTGTCTTTAAGAAGGAGCTCCTCTAGATGCAAGATAGATTCCTGCAAGGCAATCATGGGTCCTTCTGCAAGGCGGAGCAAGTCCCCAGACAAGATAGGTTTACCAGCCTCATGAACTCGGGGAAGCCATCCGCACGGGGTGGAATCGTGTCTTCAAGACCCCGGATCTTAGGAGCTGGCTGGCTCGCAGAGGTGGAGGATCCTTTTCTCTTCTGTGCTTCTTCTTGTTCTTCATCTCTGTGGATTGTGGGGGTGAAGTGAACCCCGCTTTAACAGTTTCTTTCAGTGTGTTAGGGCTGAAAATGTTACCCGGTTGAGCTTGATGATCTTCGGCATTCGGAGGCGTGTCGGTGAAGGCCAGGCGTTGTGTGCATGAAGTGGGACGAGCAGGTTGACCGCGGTGGTCGCGGAAGGGTTCTTCATCCACAGGAGGCATGTACATACCATCCATGCAGGCGCCAGTGTTGATGTAGTCATCGACGTTGACATCATTCTCCTCCTCCTCATTGTCGTCGTTGCCACCAAGTTGAGGTGCAACGGCTTTGTCCTAAACATAAACAATAGCACATCCGTTAGTCGGGAAAGTCGGAAAGTCGGGGAATTCGGAAAGTCAGAACTAACCTTGGACGGTTGCGGTGAAGACGTTCCCAACAACTGTTTGTGGCGGTTGGTGGCGGCGACGACCGGCGGTAGCTTCCGGCCGGTGGTGGCGGCGACCGGCGGTCGTTCTGGGGGTGGCGACGGCTGCTTGTGGCGCCGGTTCATCCGCAACAGCTTTTTGTCCTGCCTCGGCGGGGGCCGAATGACCGGGGGCCGGGGCCTCGAGGTGGCGCCGCCGGTGCGCCTGACCCCATGAAGAACATCCCCAAGACGAATCTGGGTCTTCGGCCATTCCATCATCCACTTCCCGCATTCGCCAAGCTTCATGTGTTTCTCGGCTCCCGGAGGTTGCGTGGGGGGGTCGATGTCACGGAACTCAGGCAGTACCTCGCTCACATTGACTTTCATCACGGCCTCGCTCATTCGGGTGTTGTGCATATCGCGGGTCGAAGGTTGTATGATCTTGGCCGTTGCGACTTCCTTCAACTCGCCGCCGGCCCCCACCCTATGCAGGAGTATGCAAGGCATGTCCTGGGAGTCAACACATGTTGGGCACCATGCATGAGATATGGCAGTCATCAAAGGCATATATAGTCATAGAAGATGTCGCGGACTAACTAATTAGTTACCTTGGTGATGGCGTCGAGCTCGGCTAATGTCGAGACAAGGGCGCCGATGCCGGCGGCCGGCCTATCATTCTCCGGCCGCTCGTGCGCATTATCATTATTCTCCGGCCTTGGTGTATGTTGATCCACGACAGGGGGCACCGTTGGGGTCACCAGGACTGGCGACACGTTATTGCTGGAGGTGCTGCCGGCGTAGCTGGGCACGTGTATCGGCCCCTGTCGACCTGCCGCATTCCAAGCAGCTAACCCCTCCATCAAGCCAGGGGGTAAGAAACTCCGGAGCTGCTCTTCCACCTTCTCGGCCACTAGCTTGTCCACCATGCTGGAGTCCACCTTTTCTTTCTCTAGTGTCTCCAGCTTCTTCCTTAGCTCGAGAACCTCGGCTTTATCTTTAGCCGGCTTCCTCCTCTCCTTTTTCTTCTCGGGTCCGTGCTGTAGTACTCGATGAACTTCATGCCGTACCAAAGCCGGTCACACGGCCAGCTGACGTCGGCGGCTTTGACTTGTCCCTCCCCTTGAAAACGTTCATCGCCCGGTTGAAAGTCGTGTCCCACGGGCCGGCCTGAGCCTCCTGGGACGACGGGCTGGCCTCAGCCTCAGCCTTCAACTCAGCCTCCTGCGGACAAAGGAAATAAACGTGAACCCATGTAGAAATCAACGCAAATGGACTTTGAGATATCCGCGGTAATTAAGTTCCTTACCAGCGTTTTCTCGAAATCCAGCACATCTTGATAGTCGGTAACGAATTCCCCCGTCCCCGGCTTCAGATAGTAGCGGGACCGAACAAAGTTCCTAACTTGCTCGTCCGTGATTTTATGCCACATGTTCTCTTTCCCAAGTCTCGCAACCTCGGCATCCTCCTTGTCCCAAACGGGCTGTTTTCCTGCGTAACCGCCGCTTCCCAAACGGTGGTTACCTAAGTTCAGTGCCCGCATCTTCTTCCCCCACTCGGTCCATTTTTGAGCCTCCGGAGATTGCAAGGACAACTTGAATGCCTCGAACTCTTCTATGTCGATGTACGGCTCTTTGGCACTGATCTCCGCCCAGCTAAGACCCTTGTCAATCTTCGCCTTCACCCGGCCTCTCCAGCTGGTCAAGGCGGTGCTCATCTTCGTGATGGCGTAGTTGTCCACCTTTTTGTTTCCATCATCCGGGAAATTGTATCGTTGGTGAAGCTTCTTGAGGAGGTCTCCGCGCAAAGCCTCATTCTCCTTGCTCCTGAGGTCATACGTGGTGATCGGCACGGTTTCCCGGAGGATGCACCCTAGTTGCATGCTGTACCCGCTTGCGGTGTTCCTAGGCTCCTGTGGTTGGCCACTTAAGGAGACCTTAGTGAACGTGTCTGTGATGGGGGCCACCGCTTGCGGTGTCCGGTCCTTCCTCGGCTTCTTATGCCTCTTAGCGGTCGGGTTACTACCACCACCGCCATCCGTGTGGTCGCCACCCCCGACATCCGTGTGGTCGCCACCCCCGACATCCGTGGTCGCCGCCCTCGGTGGTGGTTGTGTCCCCATCTCCGTCGGTGTCCTCCGCATCCTCCACATCCTCCATCTCTAACAGAAAGTCACCATCGCCGTCACGAGCCAGTTCGGCGGCCTCCGCATCCTCCATCTCCGGGTTCACTTCCCAGAACGACTTGTTCTTTTCTCTAGCTTGTTCTTCGACGCTCATGTGCTTAGAAGGGCCGGCCTCGGAGGACATGTTTGCACTGCATTGAAAAATAGGAAAAAAGTTAGTACAACAAATATAACAAAAGCATCACTTAATTTAGTACTAAGATACCCCGGCCCATGCATTAGCCGCAATACCCCATATGTCCTATTTTTAGCAAAGTCATGCTAAATTTCACGAAAAAATTTGGCATGACCTTTGCTAAAAATAGGACATATGGAGTACCCGAATTTGCCGAACGGAAGTTAATCGACGTTCCGGCAATCTCAAGGGCCTCACGGGGTACCTGCAAACATTTCACAAATAATATCCACAACTCCGGCCGGCATCTCCGGCCGGCATCTCCACGACACGATGGTCGGAGCACAAACAACCACGACACGATGGTCGTGGACACATATCCTCATGCACATACATCACCACATCCACATCCACATCGAGGGAGAGAGGAACTACCTCGGGTAGGGAAGGGAGGCTCGGGTCCGAGATCGGCGTGGTGGAGGTGCTCCTCGTGGTGCTGCAATAAATTAACAAAACCAATAAATAAACATTTTTTTATCTCAACTAACAGCAACCAGCACTAAAAGCAATTATCAGCAAGGCTACTAGCAATCAACAACAGAAATCAAAAACTGGAAACATTTCTAGGCTTTTCTTCAAATAAAACCTATCTTCACTCATGTTAACACATAGCATTTCTAGGCCTTTCCCATTTGATTAAATCTTGAAAATTTGGGAAATGCACCTTTATAGATCTCATCTACTCCATCTCATCTTCCTTATCAAATCAAGTTTGAAAGGATTTGAAATAGTTTGCTTAATTATCCATGATGGTTTTGGGAGCTAATCAAACCAGTGACCATTAGTGAAATAATCAAAATACTTAGCAGCAACTAACATAAAGTGGGCAGCAACACAAATACTTAGCATGGCATTGTTGATATGTAAGTGAGTAAATAGATCTACAAAGTGGGCAGCAACACAAACCAGTGAGTAAACCAGTGAGTAGATGTACACCCATTTGGTGCTATCTCTCTCTCTATGTACAGATAATACAAGGAAGTGTTGCCATAAAAAACATGTGTTACCGTTTCTTGTCTATGAGGATATATACACGTAATACAAGGAAGTATAACCATAAAAGGCATATATATACCCAAAAACAGAGCATCCATAGAATAGGCTGCCTGCTCTTCTACATTGGCAGAACAGGAACACACAAACCAACAGTCTGATGTAGAATGTTAGTGCGACCGTTTTCAGAAGAATAATTACAGAGACATGGTAAATGGACTAGGTAATTGCAAGTAGCATCATCATTCGTGTAATCCAATGCCAAGTGGCAAGTAGACAGTGAGAAAAGAGAACCTTCTGTAACCATTCCGATCAATCATTGGCAGGTCAAAGCAATGAAAAGAAAAAAAACTCTGCCAAACATACTCATGTATGTTCACCACAAACACTCAGCGCCCTAATTTGGCAACACGAAATCTCAATCAGTGCTAATCCCTAGACTAACAGTATAGTTTCAGTGGGTCATTTCAGTGGGTCATTTCATCAAGCAACACCAAATTTGGCAACACAAAATCGCAACACCAAATTTCAGTGGGTCATTTCATCAAGCACCTACGGTGCAAGCATGGTAGGAGAGGGAGGGGAGGAAGGGGGAAGCACACCTCGGCCGGAGGGGGAGGGAGGGGAGGTCGAGGACATGCGCAGGGGAGGTCGAGCTCACCGGCGCAGGGGATCGAGGTCGGCGGCGCAGGGGAGGTCGTGGAACGGCGGGGTAGTTGCACGCGCCGGCGCCGGCGTCGAGGAGTTGTTGCGGCGGCGTCGAGGAACGGCGGGGCGCGGCTCGTGCGGGGCTGGCCGGGGCGCAGGGGATCGAGGTCTTCGGCGAGTTGCGCGCGTCGAGGAACGGCAGGGTGCGCCGGCGTCAAGGAGTTGCTCGCGTAGAACGTCGAGGAAGCGCGCGCGTGGTTCTCTGTGACACTTAGCGAAATTTCGGATGGAAGAGAGGCAGGGCGGGGTGGCCCACATGTAATTGGGTGCGAAGGATTTCTGTGGCGCACCCTTTACGCCGTGCGGCACAGAATTCTGAGATTCTGTGGTGCACCCTTTAAGCGGTGCGCCACAGAATTATGTGATTCTGTGGCGCACCCTTCGCGGTGCGCCACAGAATTGTAACGCCAGATTTAGTTCAAATTGAACTGATACTGTTATGGTACAAAAACACCAGCATATTCCAGATTTTTTTTTCTTTTTTTTCTTAAAATATTTTTGGTTACAAAATTCACACAATGTCTCACACATATTCAATTCATTTAATACACACAATGTCTCATACATATTTAGTTCATTGAATACATAACTCTTGCATTGTCTCACACCAAATGTCTCATACATCAAAAAAGTCTCTTCTTCGTCTCGGTTCCGCGAGTTAGCTTCTCTTCTTTCCCTTCTTCACGGTTGAAAACTTTAGGCCGGCGACCTTGAGATTTCTTCGCGTGAACGGACAACCTTTAGTAGGTAGGGAGGTCTTCCTTCTTTGTGTACTAGTAGTAGGCATGTCGAAGAACTTGTCGAATTCCTCCTCGATCTTTGGCTCGTTGTCCAAGTCTTGCTCGGTGGCGCCTCCTTCCATTCCGATGATGCTCCTCTTGCCCCTCCTCACGACAACACGGCTAGGCTTTGACGGGTCGGTAATGAAGAAGCATTGCTCAACTTGGCTAGCGAGTACCCATGGCTCATTTTTCGCGGAGGCGTTCTTCGATTTGGCATCGGGTATTACCATGGTGGTGAAATACCGGCCTTCTTTGACGACGTCCTTGGCCCATCTTACACGGAACATTGGCACCAACTCTCCACAGTAGTTGAGGTCCCATATCTCCTCAATCCTTCCGAAGTATCTTTGCTTGACAGTAGCCTCGTCATCGCCGTAGGATAGCATAGTTACTCCTGAGTTTTGATATTCGCTATTCTTGTCCTTTTCCTCGGTGTAGAATCTGTAGCCGTTGATGTCGTACGCCTGATAGGTCTTTACGTTGTGCGAGGGACCCCGTGATAAGGAGAATATGAGTCTTTCATCTTCCGTAGATGGCGTTTTGCTCTTTGCTAGCTCCAGTTGCTTTTGCTTGAACCAACGCGTGAAGCTAGAGTTGTGCGCTCTGGTTACGTCTCCCTTTTCCTCGGCCGGCCCAGGTTGATGTAATGTTGCTCGAGTAAGCATTTGTGCTCTTCCACCCAAGTTTCGATCAATTGTAAGTGTTGTAGCGCGACCGGTGAGCCCTGTCGAAGTCGTCCTTTCGACCCTGCATGCTGACAAAGATTGAGCTGGTGCCGTCTCGGTGACCATATCCCTGGAGCCTGCCGAAGTGTTTCCTCCTGGGCAGACCAACATGCTGGTTCTCGGTGCTTAGATAATTCTGGCAGAAGGAGATGCACTCGTAGGTTAGAAAGCCCTTGGCCATGCTTGCGTCTGGACGGGCCCTGTTGCGAACGTATCCTTTCATGACACCGTTCATCCTTTCGAACGGCATCATGTAGTGCATGAACGTTGGCCCGAGCTGCCTGATGTCATCAACGACATGGAGAAGGAGATGCACGCAGATATCAAAGAATGCTGGCGGGAAGTAAATCTCGAGCTCGCATAGTATCAGCACGATCTCTTCCTGTAGCCTGTCGAGCTGCTTCACGCCGATCGACTTCCTGTTGATGACGTCGAAAAAATTGCAAAGGGCAAGCAGCGTATCACGGACGTGCTCGTCCATTATCCCTCGAATCGCAACGGGAAGTATCTGCGTCAACAGCACGTGACAGTCGTGAGACTTCATCCCGCTAAACCTCTTCTTCGTTCCGTCCAGATATCTGCTTATCAGCCCCGCGTAACCATGAGGAAATTTGACTCCTAGGAGACACCTATAGAATTGCTCGAGCTCCTCCGGACTCATAGTGAAGCACGTAGCGGGAAGCACCACAGTGTTCTTCTTTACCCTTTTGCGGCGACCTTGAGTCCCTTCCGTCTGATCATCATCATCATCATCGTCATCACTATCGGGGATCTGAAGATCTTTCCTGACACCAAGCCATTTCAGATCGTATCTTGCTTTCGTCCCATCCTTGGACTTTTCCGGCATGTTGGAAAGAGTGCCAAGCAGAGCCTCGGTGACATTCTTCGTAATGTGCATCATATCGAGGCTATGTGGCGTCTTGAGGACCTTCCAGTACTCCAAGTCGTGGA
The DNA here is from genome assembly GCA_947311845.1 of Poa pratensis. Lineage (NCBI taxonomy): Eukaryota > Viridiplantae > Streptophyta > Magnoliopsida > Poales > Poaceae > Poa > Poa pratensis. Next base: position 68,616,038 of record CAMZMU010000042.1, read on the forward strand.
AAACAGACCTCGCTTTCCATACACCCAGCAGCGGATCTACCTTCGGTCGTTTCTTTCCCGGCGCGGGGCACTCCTCCCAATTTTTCAACAGCTCGTCGATTTCTGTGCCGCTCCTCGGCTCGGGGCTTCTTCGATCTCGTCCTTACCATTGAACAGTCACCGCGTTTTCTCCACGGGTGATCCATGCGAAGCCACCTTCGAGCCCCTGGGTACACGGTTTTCGAAGACCCGGGATTCCTTGGTAGCTGGAGATGCGGGGTCTTATCCATGCACCTGACACATGCGCAGAATCCGTGGCCTACCTGGGCCGATACATATGAGCAACCAGGATAGTCCTGCACCGTCGTGAGCAACGCGGCTCTCATGTCGAAATAATCTCCAGTGTAGGCATCCCACGTACGGGCTGGCGTCTCCCACAACGTGGCTAACTCCTCTTTCAACAGCGCGAGATACAGATGTATGTGGACACCTGCTTGTTTCGGCCCCTGAATGAGAATACTCATGTGTATGTACCTTTGCTTCGTGCACAACCACGGGGGAAGGTTGTAAGGCCATACAAACACGGGCCAGGTGCTATGCGTGCTACTCTGGTTGCCGAACGGATTGAGTCCATCGGTGCTCATACCGAGCCTGACGTTCCTTGCGTCGCCTCCGAAATTTCCGACGGCGTCCAACTCTTGCCACTGGCTAGCGTCTGAAGGGTGTGTAAGGATCCTGCCCTTCTCCGGATCTTCTTCGGGCTTCTCCCTTTCCGCGTGCCATTGCATGAGCTTTGCTTCCTTAGGGTCCACGAAGTACCGCTGCAGACGGGGAGTGATAGGAAAGTACCATACCACTTTTCGAGGAACTTTCTTCCCACGGCTCTTGTACCGTCCTTGGCCGCACACCGGACATGTGGTTCTGTCCTCGTACTCGCCCCGATAAATTGTGCAATCATTGATGCAGCGTGGTATTTAACGTGCGGTAGGTCAAGAGGGCACACGACTTTCTTGGCCTCCTCGATACTTGTTGGCAATGTGTTCCCCTCGGGAAGACGCTCGTGGAAGAATTGCATGCTCTTGTTGAAGCTCGCGTCGGTCCATCTTTTCCCGACTTCATCTCCAGAGCATCAAGCGTTACTTGCAAGCGCGTATCCTGTGGCCGGCACCCAGGATACAACGGAGTCCTCCCTTCTATCTCCATTTGCGCCAGCTTGGCTTTCTCTCTAACGGTGCTCGCCTCCTTGAGGAGCAGTTCTTGAACATGAGACTCCATCAAGGCCGACATTAGCGAGCTCTGCGGCGTGTTCGCGTCTTCTCCACCACCATCTACTCCTTCATCGTGACCATGTCCGTCGGCATCTCCTTCGTCACGATCATCTTGCCCGCCCTCGTCTTCAGGCGCAACATTTGCTGTCGGCGCTTGGTTGAAGCCTTGCATGAAACCGCGCCTGAGCAGGTGTTCCTCCAATTGTCCGGAATCAGGGTCGATCCATCTCACAAGTTTGCAACTTCGACACGGACATCGTATCTGGCGCCCGTTGCACCGACTCATTTCCGCCTTCGCTTCTTCCTTGTAGTTGTTGATTCGACTGGAGCTCATCTTGATGACCATGGTCGCCTACGCGGTATACATATAGAGTATGTGTTATTAATTAGAATTAATTAACCGCAACATGCACACACACATACAAGCTTCTCATGCGGGAAGTCGGAAAGTCGGAAATGTTCGACGAAAAAATTCGGCATGACTTCCCCTAAAAGTAGGACATATGTGGTGCAAAAATTTACCGAAATGGAAATGAATCAACATTTCGGCAAACATCCATGCACCACGCCGGCGCAAGCAACAACATGCAAACCACACACACAAGTTTCATGCATAGATCCGTTCAACAAATAGTTTGCTTCATGCAAACCACACACACAATCGCCCGCCGACAAGTTTCTCATGCCTTTAACAAACACCCATCCAACAATACCCACCTAGTAGATCTAGATCCGTTCCCGAGACGTGACCGTGATCGATGAGAGAGAGTGTGTGGTGATGGAGGGAAAATAGTGGACAAAAAGAGAGGAGGAGAATATATATGGAGGCTTTCCCCAAGCCCTCACCAATTCTATGTCAAACAAAGTAGGTTTAACAACAAATAATGGATAATAGGATGGTCAAAATGCCATGGGAGAGAGGAGGAGCTCGAGCTAGATGCATGGGGGGGGGGGGAGAATGAAGAAGGTCACATGGGGAAGTGGCTGTTGCCACCTTTTTGTGGATCTGGGCCAACATTATGTGGCGCACGCAGCTCGGTGCGCCACAGAATGTCACCTTTCTGTGGCGCACCGTTTCTAGTGCGCCACAGAAAGCTACTGTTGGCACCAAAATCTGTCAGGCGCAACACCAAGAGGACACCGTATTTTCGATGGCGATCGGATGCTTTACAAGCAAAGCAACAAAGGGATTCCCCTCGCTTTCGTGGAGGAGAAGTACGACCGTTTTACAGGACAAAACGGCAAAGATCATCCATGCCCTAGGGCTGCTAGAACATGGCGGTAGAACAGAAAACAGAACGTAAAAGAAATAAACGTAAACTGTATTATTGATAGATTCGATTGTCTAGCTTTTTCCAATCGGCCAAGACCCTTTATAACAGGGCGCTGGACTTCGCGTACACGGCAGGAGGGATCGTACAAGAATAGAACTCTAAAACTGTAACCGATCAGACTTATCTTTCCTTGAGTCGGTTGTCTCGTACATACCTGAGCCTGCACGTCCAGTTCCAAAGCCTGAGCAATTAACTCACGTACAAATAACGGTTGGGCCCACAAGGAAAATAATAATTTATCCGGCCACAATGCTAATGACTCCAGATTATTAACGGGTGATCTGCCATATGAATGTCGCCGTTGCACCTTTCAAGGCCAATTCCTTTAGCTGATCATCCGATCCGATGCTGGTTTAGGACTTGTCCTTGGAAATAACATAATAGCTCGACGTATTGCAGAATATTTACTTCATCTGAATTGTCCTCGGCAATAACAGTCTAGCTCGATGAATCACTAAAATTCCTTCAGGACTTGTCCTCGGCAACACCAGCATATCTGATCTGCCGCCGTGCATTCATGCTGGATTATAAGCCTGCATTTTGAGCTAAACAGAAACTCCAAGCATATATATCAACAATAATCTGAACACCAGGCTTTAAGCTAATTTGGCCTGTAAAATACCTAGTAGCCAAATTATGTCTTCAACACATGCCCCCCTGTTTTTCGGTAGAACTTGTGTACCGAAAAATACTTTGCACCGGCCACAAAATTGCCTAGGGCAATGTTCAAAAAACACATCAGCCAAATATTCTTAGAGCGATATTATAAGTAACATATCGGCCATGGCATCATTAAGCTTCTTGCCAATGCTAGGATAAAACCTTTTCAAATATTTCATAAAAAACTTTGGACAACTCACTCCCCTTACTTTTTTCTCTGATCGGTTTTCAAATTAGCTATCACCAACAATTCTTTTTCAAGTGAGTCAACCGATGAGAAATCTTTGTCCAATTTTTCCATGTCATCTCTAGTCTGACTTGGATCTTTTAAATAATTAACTAAAAGAATTCTCCAATCACCTAGCTCTGAACTCTTTGCTAATTCGGTTACCTGGCACTCATATACCGAATCATGCTTATTATGTACTTCTAAATGTTGTACCGAACCAGAACTAGATAAAACATGCACAGAAATAACACCCAGCAGTTCGGTTTTATTTTCTACAGCAATTACCAAAATCATGTTCTAAATTATTATCTAATTCGGTAGTTTGTGAACCTTGCACCAAATTTCCTTTACACTGCATTTTATTGTTGCTGGACCGAAACTTCCTGCTGGTTAGATGTACCACCGGCCTCAAATCTTCTAATGTTTCTTGTATGTGGAGCGGCCGGCTTATCAGTACTAACACGTACATCTATTTCTCCTGAATGTGCATGCATGTTAGGCTGTAGACCGATGCCTCTGGCCGCAATATTATTGGTGCATGCATGCTTAAGCCCACCACGTACATTTTCTGCATGACTACTGTTGCATCATGCGATGAGTTGATAACCAAAGATCAGTCTCACTTTTGACAATAGCAAGCATCGGTTTTTCTAATATGAATTTTTTTTCTTTTAAATATGACAACCTGATGCTTGCTGTACTACTCACAACAAATCACTAGAAACCTCAATATGTGTAGCACCTATAGCAATAAAAAGTTCTAGCACGAATTGCAAAATTGTATTCGGCCTTTCTATTTGTGCAAGATTTCCTAAGCGGCATGAGGCTTCCTAAAAATAGTACCATAAGGACATAAATAAACAAAACCAAAGCATTGACTATTATTTCTAAAACCGAATCAACAAAATATAATCTCCATGGTACTAGAGAGACAAGTTTAATACTATGCTCATCACTGATGCACAGTAATGAAATTAAAAACAATTTGGCCTTTCATATATTTCAAAGATTCATAAGCCAAATTTTCAAAACATATGAATAAGCACAACTTCTAATGAGCACATACCTTGTCTCGGTTTCCAATAATACTGAGGACGATGATAGAAATCCACACCGGCCATGATTAGAAAATGATCTTAAGGCAATAAAAGAAACACCGGCCTTATGTCTTTGCTTTCAAAAGATATACACTGTTCATCCACTAAATTATATGCATGGCCGAAATAAATAAATAACAAACCTGATTATGAACTCCAATATTTCGGCCTCATGGATTAGAAACAAAAATGCAACTAACCAAACGAATAATGGTTTGGCAATACCCCTTCATGATGTGAATAAATATAATGCATCCATGGATCAAAATAAGCCCATGGCGGGTAACCAAACATACCTCGGGTTGAATTCCATGGCGTAGGCATAAATAGTGAAGTAGAATAATATGGAGGATGTGCTGGCCGAAATTCTTGATGATGAGACATAACTCTTCGGCCTTGTTGCTTGTTGGTTCTATTATTTTTGTTCTTCGTCCTTGTCGCTCTTTTTGCAACAGGAGCTTGCACATCCTTCTTGCCTTGAGTTTTTTCCTTAGGTACCCACGCCATGTTATGGCTCTTTAGCTTTTCAACACTAAGTCGTTTCAGTTCCTTCTCTTGCCACCTTGATAAACCGAGTGGGCATCCCGGCTGCGATTTTGTTTTGCATTGTGGCAAATCTTTTTTAGTCTTAGGCACTTTCAACTTGGCTTGTTTTGACTCGACAATTGGGTCTTTGAAAGTTACTCGCTTCACTTCCTTGCCCATAGTAGCCAATGTCAATTCAATTGGCTTTTCATTATTTGGTGTTGAGTCTGAAGTAGCACACTTGCGTCCATCTTTTTTGACTCGGTATACTTGCTTAACTACTTCTTTCCTCGCCCATGAGCCCCGGACCGATTCTTTTTTAGTGACACGGTCTTTGTCATATGACTGTTGATCACTTGTTGATCTTTTTGGAGCTGCAAAATTTGGACGAGATGATCTATAATTAGATGGATAACGTGCCCGTGAGTCATACCTTTCCCATGGTGGATATGAATAAAAATCAGCGTAGGGAGGTATCCATGACATCGGCATTGGTGGCCCAAAAGGATAATATGAATTTGCTGCATTGTATTCATCCATCCGCCAATCCCTATCTTTATTCTTTCGCCTTGGGGGTGATCTTGATACTTTTGCACTACCTGGCCGATAAGCACTTTTTGCTTCATTCTCCTTTTGATATTTTTCCAATAACTGCACAGAAGTAACTTTTGACTTCTTCTTTTTATGCTTATCATGGCCTTTTTCTTTCTTGATCCTGCAGGCATCGATCTTCGAATTTTCTTGTTGCCCCCCAGTGCTTGATGTCTTCGTTGTAGCTTCAATAGAACTCTCGCCTTCAAGAATATTTGTAATATGCTTTTCAACAATTTCTTCACTTGTAGGCTTGATCCCATCATCTTCGTTGTGTACCTGCTCATCATTACATGAATCGGCTAGAAGTAACCGATGCAATACATTCTGTTTATCAAGGCCAACCGAAATAGATTGGTCCCCTGTTTGAATTTCAACAAATTTCAATCGTCCTTTATCAACGGCCGATTGTACTATTTGATGAAACATGTTACATTATCTATGATCAAATGAATCATGCAACTTACAATACACTCGTCCTTGTAATGATGGCACAACGTTGTAATCAAGAATTCTAATATAATCATTTTCTAGCAATATATCAAAGATATGATCACACGTTCTCAACTCGAAGGTATGCCTTTTATCTTCTAGCCGATCTTGTGGTGAGAACGGCTCTGAAATTGAGTAACCAAATGGTTCAGATTTTACCTCACCCCATTCGGCTATATGTTGTCCTTCACATTCTTTTTCCGATGTCTTTGAATACACAATTATATTAGCATCGGCTTTCTTGCAAGACAATAAACTTGGCTTTATATTTCTGAAATCAAAATAATTAGAACACATATGCCTCACTTGAGACCAAACGTTAGCCAAGTATGAAATAAGCAAAGCTACCCATGTAGATATAAAATTCATATGAAACACTAGGGAAAACTTTGGCTGTAATAATTTGTTACTATCAGTCTCTCTAAAAGGTACAACATGTTGACCGATATGTTCTGTGACAATTACATTGCTAACAAATAAATTACTTCTCTCGATTGGTCTTTCATAGCTTATGAGAAATTTTCTAATAGACGCATCAATAATAAAGTTTTGACCAAATCGGAATATAAGTAAATTATTTGCTACATGTACCTCTTTGAAGACGTTGGAAGAATATGATGGTTGTATAACCTGAATAATAATACCTTGCTCCGCCTCTAGATAATTTTCCAACGCATTGTCTTCTTCTTTCTCTGGATCTTGTGCCTCTTCACTTTGATGTTCTTTGTCAACCGAACATTGTTCGGCTATGCTTTCAATTTCTTTGGCACGAAACTCGTTGGGCAGCATAAAAACTCCCTCATATCCAGAAAAATCACACACGGCTGCCTCGCCATACTCATCACATAAATCGTCAAGCGTGACGGCGAGCCGGTCACCCTCAATCTCACTTTCGGATTCTTTCGGCCATGGGTTGCCGAAATTCTGCACTTGTGTAAATGACATACCATAAGCTGCAGTACTAGATGAAAATACGCTAGCTCCTGTTGAATTTTCATTAAAACGGCTACAACCTTTGTCAGCGTGTACATCTAATTTAGCTCCACCTGAATTTAACTCAGCTTTAACTAAGTCAGTTACTATAGCCGGAGCAATCTTCAGATGCAGACTGGACTCGGTATATGTATCATTTACCATACTAGCCGAGTTAACCTTTATTCGTTGATTAAGTCGCAGAATCTCATCTCGAAGTATTTTCTTCATCTCGCCAAAAGATTCATTAGCCCAATCTTCCAGTGATTGCCCCCCGATGCTTTCATTTTCTTTTGGCAATGCAGTGCTGCCGAAATTCTGTAACTGTACAGGGGACGTATCATAAGCTGCAACACTAGATGAAGGCACATTAGTTCCTACTAAATTTCCACTTATTCGGCTATAGCCATCGCCAAGGTGCGGAACTGAATTATAAACATCAGTAGTTGCATACGGTGCTGACAAATTACAAGTATAAGGTGCAGCATATGATGGTTGGGAATAATTGGCCAAATAACTAGAAGCAGCATGTCCAATTTCCCTATCTATCGGCATGTCTGAAGATGAACTAGCATATTGTAAATTATTTGCCGATGAGTAAAAAGATGAAACACTTGATTGCATGCTATTAAAATTTTCAACATTAGGTGTCTCATATTGATTAACCGAATTCATCATGTTGCTCATCGGCATGCAAATTGCTGGGGTTGCCGATGCATGAGAATTTGGATCTACATGTTGTAAGTTGCTAAAATAATTTGAGGCGTATATATTCTGTTGCATCGGCTCTTGCACGTAGTTAAAACTAGGGCTAGCCGATCCAGTATGCATATCAGAATTTCTAGCAATATCAACATGAGAATAATTTGGATCTACGTAAGAATACTGAGGATACATGTTACCGTCGTAGATCGCAGCTTCTTGATGACGCTCTCTTCGTAGCAAGAACGGGCCGGAGACCGCTCGAAGCTTCGTCCCCAGCGGAGTCGCCAAAATGTGTTGGCACCGAAAACTGTCCAGCGCAACACCAAGATGATCGTGCTTTCGTGACGACGGATGTTTTACGAGCAAAACAACAAAGGGTTTCCCCTCGCTTTCGTGGAGGAGAAGTACGACCGTTTTACAGGACAAAACGGCAAAGATCATCCATGCCCTAGGGCTGCTAGAACATGGCGGTAGAACAGAAAACAGAACGTAAAAGAAATAAACGTAAACTGTATTATTGATAGATTCGATTGTCTAGCTTTTTCCAATCGGCCAAGACCCTTTATAACAGGGCGCTGGACTTCGCGTACACGGCAGGAGGGATCGTACAAGAATAGAACTCTAAAACTGTAACCGATCAGACTTATCTTTCCTTGAGTCGGTTGTCTCGTACATACCTGAGCCTGCACGTCCAGTTCCAAAGCCTGAGCAATTAACTCACGTACAAATAACGGTTGGGCCCACAAGGAAAATAATAATTTATCCGGCCACAATGCTAATGACTCCAGATTATTAACGGGTGATCTGCCATATGAATGTCGCCGTTGCACCTTTCAAGGCCAATTCCTTTAGCTGATCATCCGATCCGATGCTGGTTTAGGACTTGTCCTTGGAAATAACATAATAGCTCGACGTATTGCAGAATATTTACTTCATCTGAATTGTCCTCGGCAATAACAGTCTAGCTCGATGAATCACTAAAATTCCTTCAGGACTTGTCCTCGGCAACACCAGCATATCTGATCTGCCGCCGTGCATTCATGCTGGATTATAAGCCTGCATTTTGAGCTAAACAGAAACTCCAAGCATATATATCAACAATAATCTGAACACCAGGCTTTAAGCTAATTTGGCCTGTAAAATACCTAGTAGCCAAATTATGTCTTCAACAGCTACTTTTCTGTGGCGCATGGTGACTGGTGCGTCACAGAATGTGAACTTTCTGTGGCGCACCAGCCGCGGTGCGCCACAGAAATTTCGCAGATGGACCTAGGCCCAATGATTGCACGTGGGACCCACTGGATTTCTGTGGCGCATGGACACGCATGCGCCACAGAAGTCTGACTTTCTGTGGCGCATAGGTGTCCATGCGCCACAGAAAACCAACTTTCTGTGGCGCATGGCCACCAGATGCGCCACAGAAAGGCCAATATTTCTGTGGCGCACCTCCTCCCATGCGCCACAGAAATATTTCTGTGGCGCACGAATTAAGGGTGCGCCACAAAGTGTCCACCCACCTATATAGGGTTTCCCTACTAGTGCCTCCTCCTCCTCCGCCGCCGCCACCGCTGCTGGCCCAGGGCCCTAGCCAGGGAGAAGAGAGCGGTGTATGGCCGCCCGGAGCTGCGTCTGGAACAACGCCTCCTCGGCGGCTTCTATCGCGTGCTCGGCGCCGGATATGCGGATAGCTCTCTGCATCGCAGACGCCCGAATGACACCGTCGGCGCGCTCGCGCTCAAAGGAGGCGCGAGAGAGGAGGAGATCGACCTCCAGATCCTCGTCCTCATCGTCTGAGGAGGACGAGATCCGGGCGTCGGTGGCCGCCGCCGCCGTGGATCCGGATGGGATTTGACGGCTCCGAATGAACTGGCGACCGCAATCGCCGGGGATCTCGCCCCAGTTGTAGGGGGGATCCGGGCTGCGCCTCGGAGGGTGGGAGGAGGAAGATGCTCCATCCTGACTTCCGTCGGCGCCGGAGGGGTTCGCCATCGATGGGTGAAGTAGGAGGAGAGCGTGTGCGGCTAGGGTTAGGAACTGGGGAGAGTGAGACTGTGATAGTGAGAGTGAGACACACTGGAGTGGAAGATATTAATACCGGCACCGCTTAATGGGCCTTCACATGGGAAACGGAGATAGACCGATCTCCGTTTCTGATGTGGTCATATCGGCAACTGAGGTATTTTTTCCTCCATTGCCCAGATATGAGCAACGAAGATCTTTTCGCCCTCCGTTACCATTGTGTCGGGCCCATCGACCGACTAGCGCGCGCGCACACTCACGGAAGCGCGCGGAGCTCATTCTTCCGTCGCCTAACTCTTGCCGTTGCCATATAGGGGTATCCGATGTGTCGTTCTGTACTAGTGTACGGATGTGGGCCATAGTCGCGTTGGATCCAAGAACTGCAAGCTGCATCAAGGATTCTTTGATTGAATCTGTCACTCGGAAAATATCAATCAAAGGAAAAAGTCCTTGCGGCTGAGGCCCTGATGGGAAGAGCGCGCAATTTAAGCAAGTGAACACTACTAGGAAAGGGTTATAGGTAGGTTGACATTCTGTGGCGCACCCTTAACTGGTGCGCCACAGAATTATTTTTTGTGGCGCACGGTGCCTGGTGCGCCACAGAAAGTTACATTTCTATGCCTCACTAAACCACATGCGCCACAGAAATTAGACATTCTGTGGCGCACCAAGGTCGGTGCGCCACAGAAATATCACCTTTCTGTGGCGCACCAACATTTATGTGGCGCACATGGCAAGGTGCGCCATAGAAAACAATTCTGGGGGGTGGATGAAATTTGGAAATTTCTTCAGATCCCACACACACACACACACACACACACACACACACACACACACCCACCCCCCCCCCCCCACGTGGATCGCCTTTTTTGTCTTGCAAGAAGTAAAAGAAAATGATAAAAAAATCAATAAATAAAATCTTTTGACATGTTGTTAGGTATGAGTGTCTAGTAGGTATAGAAATTTTGAAATATGAATTTTGACCTTTTCTGCAACAAACAGGAAAAAAAACTTGTAACGGCCATAACTTTTGCATACGACGTCGAAATAACGCAAATAATATGTCAAAAAAATTCCAAAAGAAAAAAAAGTTATTTCAAACAGACGATTTTTGGCAGCAAAATCAAAACAAAAAGAAAAAAAAGAAAAGAAAATTCTGTGGCGCACCAGGCTTGGGTGCGCCACAGAATTGTTGGCGGGATTCGAAATTTGAATCCCGCCGGCCGAACCCCTTCTTCTCCCTCTCTTTTCCCCTTTTCTCCTCCACTTCTCCTCTCCTTCTCCTCCACTTCTCCTCTCCCCTTTTCCTCCATCCTCCTTCTCCTCCACTTCTCCTCTTCTCTTTTCCTCCATCCTCCACTCCTTCTCCTCCACTTCTCCTCTCCTTCTCCTCCTCCGCCACCCCGACGACCTTCTCCGCCTCCGGCGACCTCCTCCACCACCTCCGGTGACCTCCTCCTCCACCTCCGGTGACCTTCGGCGACCTTCGGCGACCTCCTCCACCACCTCCGGCGACCTTCAACTCCGACGACCTGCTCCACCACCTCCGGCGACCTTCAACTCCGACGACCTCCTCCACCACCTCCGGCGACCTCTCCCTCCACCCGGCGACATCCTACTCCAACTCCGGCGAACTCCGGCGACCTACGGTGACCACCATCCTCCACCAACCTCCGGCGACCTCCGGCGACCACCATCCTCCACCAACCTCCGGCGACCTCCGGCGACCACCATCCTCCACCACCCAACGACCTCCGACGAAACGAAACGAAATTCCGGCGGCCAGATCTAGATCTGGCCAGATCCAGATCTAGATCTGGCCGCCCTTTTTTTTAAATTCAAAAAAACTTCTGTGGCGCACGGTGGTGGGGGTGCGCCACAGAAATATTTCTGTGGCGCACGATGGGAGGTGCGCCACAGAAATATTTCTGTGGCGCACGGAGGGGGTGCGCCACAGAAATAATAAATTTTAGTGGCGAGAATTCTGTGGCGCACCCAGCAAATTTGCTGGGTGCGCCACAGAATCCCTTTTGGTGCGCCACTGTTAAGGCTTTTCCTAGTAGTGGAAGATATGCCTGCACATCTCGAGAACTTGGGCATTTCGCCACACCCGATCCTTCAAAGTAACCAGAGTGCGAGCGTGCACCTTGTCCAAATAAAAATGCTGCCTACCAGTAGTTGGTACTTCAACAGCATTATCAAGGAGTCGGGTGACCCTCCTATCTTCTTGCTTGAAGTCAGGCACAAAACCTGCAAAAACCAAAATTACTGGTTCAAGGCATAGCACAAAATATACAATTTTGTATAGCAAAAGTGATGGCATAAACTAACTCTCGAGTTGTCTGTTTATGTTGTCCATCTCGCCAAGAACATACTCCTCGCGCTGGGTGGCAAAACTCGGCTTGGAACGCAGCAGCTCCAACTCAGCTCGAGTACCCCTGAGTTCCTGTTCTAGCTGACTCACTCGATTCTTCGCAAGAGCGAGTGCCCTCGCGTCATTCCTTGCTTGGCCAGGTGTTCGAGTTCTAACGCGAGATGGAGAAGGTCCACCAGACTCATATTCTTGTGGTTGGTTCATAAAGCATAACATTCAGACACAAAGACACACCAAGTCGCAAAAATTCAGGCGGTTCAGCAAATTTCATTCAAGAAAAGCACCAAAAGTGTATTCTAGCATAAACATAAGTAGCAAAAGCATACATGCCGAGGTCAAGTCATAAAGTTACAGAGCAAAGAATTCCTAGGCCTGCGAGATAGATTCTGCCCTATTCTTACGCGACCAAGCCATAACAGCTTCAGCTCGGCGTTCCATAGTCTGGACGCAGATCTCGCTCAGTCGTGTAGCTGGCTCGGTTACACCCCTGAATGATAGTGGCCTCCCATCAGGCTTTCTCGGGTAGTCCGATAAAGTACTGTTGAAGTCGGCCTCTACACCATTGCCTAACAGAAGCTTGAGGGTGTACTCCGAGCCGCGTACCGTGAGTTCGCGGGCAAAATCCGCCACTGTCGATGAATAGAACCGAAGGCCGCAACAAGTCCTTCAGCAGTCAAAGGAGCAGTTGTTGTAGGACACATCTCCGCGTGCAAACTGCCAAGAGTACTGGTCATGGTGGCCAGATCACCTTTGGTCTTGGATAGCACAGACTCGAGTTCCATGATTGCATTATCGAGTGACAATTAGTCACCCGATGGCTCAGTGGAAGTCGAGGCGCCTTCAGACCCTTCAAAAAATTCAGAAAGCAGAAGCTATGAGCAAAAGTTACTAAATGACCAAAGAGTTAATAATCGCAAAGTCAGATCACTCACCTTTGGCAGCACGAGCCATACTCGACAGACGTTCAGCAAACTCCCTCTCACGGCGAGTGGCTGCGTGCTGGGCATCAGCAAGTGCCTTCAGGGAATCAGTCTGCTGGGTAGAGAGCTTGGCCTGCAGATCTTTCACTTGCTTCTCCAGGCCCTCTACTTGCTCCTCAGCTGATTTCTTGTTTTCTGCGGAGTTCACAAACATTTCCGATTAACGTCATAACTTCAAAAGAAGAGCAAAGTTTAATACATTCAAAAACGCTTACTCGTAAGCTCAGTCGAGGTAGACTGCAGGGAGTCTCTCTCCTGCTCCACTCGAACAAAGGTCTGAACCCAAGTGGTCATGGCGGCATACATAGGCTGAAATAGAATACTCATGGTAATCATCGAGTGCAGAAGCAAAAAAATTTAAAAAACATGAGTAGAGTCCAAAGCCCTCACGTGATCAGTCCAAGAGGTGGACTTGGAAGAAGAAGCCATGGCATCCGCAGTTGGAGGAGCCTTCTCTTTGTTCGGATTGGCAGCCATCACCCAAGTTGTGTTCCTAGCCGCTTCAGGAGTAGTGTCCTGTGCTGCCTCTGGAGTGGTGGATGGCTGCTGTGGGGACCCCGGACTAGCCGTCTGAAATACCCTTGTGCCTACAACATCAGCGATCCCATGATCAGTCTGTCGCTGAGCATAATCAAACTGGTATCAAAAGAACATCCATAAATACCGAAGGAAATTACTTACTTGATTGAAGCCATAAGCTTCAACAGGTACTTGCAGCGAAAATCACCAAACAACGTGGAGCCCAAGTCACTTGCCAACCCTACAGGCAGCTGACTGGGAAGCGCCCTAGTTCGCATTGACGTCATTAACCACTTCTTCTTCGAACTGCTCCTCTTCAGAATCTGGCTAAGACAATAGCCAGGGACGAAACCAATATGAGTACATTTGAATGTACTCGCAAACTACCCCCGGAATAAGCATGCACTACTATTTTTTATTGTTTAAATCAAACTTTCTTTGCTTTGAAAACTCCACCTCTTTATTGAAAAAGAGGAGGATGGACTTTTGTTTAATAAACCTTTGTTTGAAATCTTATATTTACTAATTGGAGGCACCATACGAGGCTCCACGTTAATCCTGGAGGTTAGAAATTTTTGTTCGTCGGATGTAGCCGTAATCCGTCTAAAGCCGTTGGATTAACGTCCGTCTAACGTGCACAGGCGTAACCCTTCTTGCACCTATCTCTCTCGGCGTGAGTTCGAATCCCAAGTCATACTCCAGATCGGTATTGTCTTACGAAACGAGGAACGCCTGGAAAAAAGGCCTCACATTCATGTTTGGTTGGTTGGTTGTGTGGGTTGGTTAGCCAAGTTTTGTGTTTGGTTGAAATGATAAAAAGTGGTTATGGGTAGCCATGGTTTGAGGTGTGGGGTGATATGGTAACCTCTTTGATATGATGGTGAGAATACCCTCACAACATGAGCTTTGGCTACATAATCGATTAAAGTATGGTATGAATAATAAGAATTTTGAAAATATGATATATTTTGACATCACATTCCATTTAGACACGAAGAAACAAAAATTTCAGCACCATGCTTCAATAGCACAAACAATTTCCAAATAGAACATGTCATAGTGAGAGCAGCGTTTTGGAGGACGAGCTATATGTTGCTCGGTTTCCAAAAAGATGAATTATTCCAGCAAGTATTGGGCATAAAAGAACTCATTTCAGCAAGTATTATACATAAAATAACTCAGTCCAGCAAGTATTATATATAAAATAACTCAGTTCAGCAACATATGGGAGGGTAAAGAAACGAGGGAAACAGATAAGGTCGTCGTTCGCGGGCTTTTCGAGGGAGGTGAGCGACCGAAAACTGATTCGCGGGTGACTTTAGCGAGCCCACCGTGGGTGGTTAGCCTCAACAACCACTTTTTTGGTGGTTGAGCTCAACCACATTTTGGAGGGAATATACCCAAAATGTGGTTACCCCCACACACCCAACACCACAAACCAAACAAGAGCTAACCACCTAAAAAGTGGCTAGCACTAACCACATGGTGGCTAGCCACCCAACCAAACACACCCTAAGGTTCACACGTGCATGCCCAAAAAGCAGAAAATTTGACCTCACCATCAACGACGACATGATCAAAATATAAATTTTCCCCTAATGCAGTCTAGGTGTTTGAGGAATTGTTAACTGACTAAATTTTCACCAGTAGTGAAAGGATGCATTGAGCGTATAGTTCGATCAACTTGCATTACATTCATAGTATGCACAGGAGAGGAGATAGACGTATCAATCTTCATGTTTGTCAAGTGTGTTGTTTCTACTAGATGCGTGTATGCAGGAAAGCAGCTATCGCTATGCTCCTAATACGAGTCACAATTTTTTTTGAAGAAACTAATTTTTAGTACAAAGAGTGGTAAACAAGACACCCTTTAGTTTAGGCGCATTATATCTGTGCTAAACTATTTCTATATTGCACATTGCATATTTCTTTGCTAGCACAAATCTGTAGTATTATTCTGGAAGGCGGCACTCTGCACCTGATTGATCTTTATCTATTATAATCAGACGAATTAATCTAACACCATTAACTCCATCAACTTAGTTATTCCTATATGTCAATTAAATGTGTTTGCGGAAAATATCATGCGTAAGTTTACAGGTTTTTATGATGTACAGTACTAAAGATCCATTTAGACATTCTCCTTAGTTACACATAGAACTCTTTTACCATGCTATTCAGTCCTCTCATGTTAGGCTGTCAGGAATCAAAGTCCAGCGGCGCATTGCACAACAGGAGTTCCAATGTGAATTGAATAATAGGATTGGTTGATCTTAATTGAGATGACAATTAACAAGGGAAAAATAGGGTTTGATCAATGTTGGTTCTTGAGAACCATTGCTTTTTTTGTTTCAGATATGATATATAGATGTTTCACTATTGATTTATTATGTTATATAAATAATGATTCTGTGCAACAGCTGTAAATTTATAATTACACTAGAGAAACTTTTTCATGTATCATTAGAAGATAATTGTATTACTAAGTCGACGAGCCAAATTATTTTGTAAAAAATTTAAATTTGGTGTTTGGGTGAGTCCGCTACATCATTATCTTAAATATGAACATCATTTTCCAGTCTTTTGCAATATTTAAATTAGTTTGATCCATTGGTTGTAAAAAAGTGTTATCTATTTTGTATATTGCATGACACATGTACTGACGCTGATCACATGCAAATTTGTTCTCTCTTATGGTTTTTACTTGGGAGAATACATCTTCTTTATCCATTCAAATTAAGTCTATGTTGAATATACGCCTGATGCGCCGCAATATGTTCTTAGTTTGAAATATATTTGTAATTATTACTTAATATACTGCAGTAATATTCCATTACCTGGAAGAAAAAAATCAGAGAGTGGTGAATATCTGATTTATATGATTGGAGAACATTAGGTATGTTCTTTTTCTCCATCATTTACATAAGATCGACTAATACACACATCTTATTTACATGCCCCTTAAATTTTATCAGATATGAATTGACTTTATGTTGGATATATTCTGACTAGAGCAACATGCAACTTTATGGATAAAAATGTATCATTTACGATACGAAGGTTTTGGAGATTGTCCTCGATCCCATGCATCTTTTCATGTCCTATGTCTTGCACATTATAGGTCAATCGAGGTTCTTGGCTCTTCTGTTTGGGAGCAAAAAAGTAACACAAGCTTACATCTAAGCGATATTTTACAAGGTGCAAATTTAATATTTGTACTATGAGGTTCTAATGTAGTCGTGACAGGAAAAGAAACTTTCAACTTGGATTAGTTTTCCTTAGAATAGTTAGTCTCCATTTTTATAACATAGTTTAGTTAACCAAAATTTTAACCAAATCAGATTTTTTTAATATAAGTAAACAAACTAGCCCGTGCAAGTGCACGGGTTGACGACTAGTTCCTATAACTTTATTTGAAACAGGAAAGAAGGATTTAGAACTTTTTCCCATAAATCAGTGTTTGTAAGAAGTCGCTTTTAAAACTTTTTCCCGTAAATACATCCTTGTTGAAAAAGGTAAGAAGTCTCTTTAATAAACATTTTCCCAGAAAATCACCATTTGTTTATTTCTCCAAAACTCCTCCTTTTCCGACCAGATCCATTCCTGGTCAAATCAGTTTTCCAACAACCTTCTACCAACCCCTTGGTATAGTTGCATAAAACATTTTCCACTTTCAGGACACAAAACTTTGCACTTCTCGATCGTAGCCCCTCAGGGTCCTCCTCTTTTCCAGCAACCTCATACCGACTCGTCGGTATAGTTGCACAAATACAACATCTCCATTTTCCTTTTAAAACTTAAACATTTCCAAAACTTGCACATGGTCAAAGCAGTTCTTTCCAACTGTCCATATCCGAGGACTCGGCTATTCGAATAGTTTTAACCCTCTGCAGAGGTAGCACGCTTTTAACCCACATCCATCCGGTAACTCATCGTGTCAGCCACGTCCCGCCATACAAGGTGTATGCGAAGTTGAGCCACCGACCCTAGCCTCTCCTTTGCTCATGCTAGTATAGGATCCTTCCCATATGACACTTTCAACACACTTAACCCAGCCCTTCGGAATCTAAGTGTGAGGACTCATAGGTTTTGTCCGGCGATTTATGGTGGAACCTTCAATCCTCCTCCTTATCTTTTCATAGAGTTTGAGCGAGGACCCGGGTCAGGGGATGACCAACACACTATCCCCTCATGCATGACGGAGTCATCTCCGTCGATGAGGTATCCAGTACTAATATGAGCAAATTATATGACTAAGCCCTTTCCCATAGGTGGGTAAATGTGGTCGCACCGGGTATTGGTTGTTCTGTAAGTACAAGGACACAATGTGCATTTTTCATAAACATCACCATTCTCCATTTCTCCACTTCAACACCGACATCTCGGTATTCCATATCCATACAAGTATTTTCAAAGGAGTTTTGAGTAAACAATATTTTTCCCATCCTATAGTTTGAAAAAGAATTTCCATCTAATATTTCCATAGAGGGTGTCAAAATAGTATACTTGTATTTTGAAAACAAAAGGGTTTTCAAATTCATAGCTTTTGTGGCAAACACCATATAAATAACTTTTGCTCTTTATAAGTAAAACATGTGAACCAAAATAGAGGTATATAAATGCAAGCTCAGAGGATAGCTTGCCTTGCTCGGCAAAGTGACCTTGGTCTTGATCTTCAGGTTCAGCAAATTCCCTCTCCTCGATAACTCCAGCAACGTTCTCGTCTAATCGATAAACAAACAAATACAAGCAATCACTAAACTACTCAATCAAACATCACCACCTTACAATATTAAACTCTACCAATAACTACGGTAGTCACACAAGGCAAACCAATTGGGTTCAATTTAATTGAATTAACCAATATTTTAAATTAATAAGTAAAGTGTTGTTTCAATGTTAGGGTGATTCAATTTTAGTCAAACAGGTGTTTGCTTTATACAAACAGATAGATTTTATTTTTCTGTTCATTTTGATATATGTTATTTGTATTTTTCATTAATGAGAATTTTAATAATTTTATCTTATTTAAATTCCCTTTTTAGAATATTTAAGGTTTGAAGAAAGTATTTAACTCCTTAAACTTAAATTTTGATTTATTAAATAATAGGAGGAATCATTTATGTAACATAATTTTATTTTATTATATGAGGAAATTAAGAATATATTTATTTCTTAATTTATTTGAATTTTGTTTGAATTTTCAAACTTAAATTCTTATTTAAAATAAGTTTTATAGATATAAAGGTATATCTTATATTTTAAATCAAGATAAAGTAATTTATAATACAAAACAATTTCCTTGAGTTCATAAAATTACTCTGAATATTTTTAATTATTTTACAGCATTGTTTTTCTAATTTTACTGAATAAATCTTTTTCTCAGAATTTTTCTTTTTAATAAAATTTTCTGTAAAAGTGAAAAGACGAAAGTGCCCCTGGTTCAACAGGGTTGAGCCAGACCAAAACCTGGCTCGGGTCGGTGGTCAACCCGACCGAGCCACACCCTCTATTCGCCTCTCTCTCTCTCACGACCCCGAACTCTCTCCCTCCCGCAGTTCCTCTTTCCGCCGCCGCCGTCGCCGCACGAATCCGGCGAGGTCCGGTCGTCTCCGCCACCGTGCCGTGGCGCAAACGATGCGCCACTCGGTCCTCTCCCTATCTACCCCGGCGATTCACTTCTCCTTGCCTGATGCAGCCGTGCGCGACCCGTATCCACGCCTAGGGTTCCGGTGGCAGCGCGGCATTGCCGTGCTCCCGGCCCATGCTGCTCGGCCGTGGCTGGTGTGGAACTCAATCCCGTGCCGCCGTGGCGTGGTGAAGTTGATGTGTGCTCTCCTCCCGTGGTCCTCCTTCATCGGCCACACGGGCACTGCCCCGTCGCCGTGGAGTTACGGCCATGGGCGAGAGGTAAGGTTTCTCTCCCTTTTCTCCTTCTTCTCCCCTCCTCTGGCCTAAGGCCGTGCTCTGTGATGTGTAGCAGGTTGGGTTAATTTTTGTTTTTGCTGTTCTTAGGTGTTGGGCGATGTTGTTGCTCTGGTGTTGCTCTCTGAGCACCCTTGTGTGCCACTGATATTATTTGTTGGAGGTGATGGTGATGCTGGTGTGTGCTACTCTGAACCCAAGAGCTCAGAGATGCGTTTCTGCTAGAAACCTGTGTGATGTCTTGCTCTGATATTGCTCTCTGATAATTTTGTTCCTTTCATGAAATGCTCTATTAATGCCCTGTGCTAGTATCTCATTTGCTTGAGCTAAATAATTTAGCTTTGCTTACTGTGATGCCTCCTTCGAGTTACACAGAAGCATTCTAATTATTTTAGCCTAGGGAAAAATTATTTGTACTACCCAGTGGTGTTATTAGTGCATGTTTGTGCTGGTGGTGCCTCTCCCCTTTGTGGGTTTTGTGCCCAGCAATCCATATGCTGGATGTGTGATTCACAGGAATATGATTTCAAGCAACCAAAAGCTTGTGTGCCTTTGCTCAATTTGATGGATTTATGTCCCTTGCCCATGATGCATAGGCTGAGGCTTTTGATTTAATAAGAACAGATGCTTTACTTGATTTAACTCCCTGTGATGATTTTAGCATAGCATTTCTATGCTTAGCTGAGGGAAACACTCCACCACACCATGTGCATCTAGCAGATCATTTGGCTAGAGATAGAATATCAACCTGTGCTCAAGTGTGGTGATGTTGGGCTGTTGCTTGTAGTTCTTGTGGATCTGTTGCTTGTAGTTCTTGTGGATCTGTTGCTTGCTCTGCTTGCTGGACTGCTCCTCCTGCTCCAGCTTGCTATTCCTAGCTTCTGGCCTTCTCCTTGCTCCTGCTTGGCCTTGAGCTTCGACTCCATCTTGCTCTTGCTTGGCAAGGATCCAGTGGTGAAAAGTGGAGGGATTGGTGGTTTAGTGATGAACTGTGGGCTGTGTGGGTGATGAACTTGAGCTGAGTGAAATGAGCTTGCTCCTTGCTTGCTACTGCTGTCCCTTGCTCTTATCCTCCTCCTGGGAGTGAAGTAGTTGTGCATGTGTAGTGAATGCTCTGGTGGTGGGTGAAACAGGACTGTGTGGCTTGTGTCCTACAACTCCCTTTGCCCTTGTTATTCACATGTCTATTGCAGTGTGATGATGGCAACCAAGACTGTGTGTGCTGTGGGCTCCTCTGCTTGCTCAGTTCAGAGAGCTGGCATCGATGGGTTGAGCTTATCTACAGATTTTCCATTTCTTTTCACTGGACAAGTGGATTTATGGCCTATGATGTTGTACTGAGGCAAACTGTGCTGATTAAGAACAGATACAACGCTTAGTCCCTAATAATATCCAGTGATGTGTTTAGCAGTGCATCACACTGCCTAACTGAGGATAATACTAACCCTAATCCCTTTTGTTTATTTCTGTCTTTGCTTTTCATTTGTTTTGCAGGGAAACAATATTGGTATAAAGATCAAAAGGAGAAGAAAGGAATACAAGACATTTTAGTTTAGGAAACAATTGTAATTTTCCTTTTCGAAATTCAGTTTCTTGTAGTAGAGTTGTAAAGACGTTGTAATTTATGTTTAATAAGAAGATTTGTTTGTCTTTGCAAGAATTCAATAGGTTGTAATATTTATTGTAAGATTTGAGTTATTCAATCATTTATTAAATCATTTACCTAATTGTTATTTCAGTTCCTTCAATGTTTTAATTTGAATTATTTTATGAATTCAATTATTTGAATATTATATTTGAATTCAAATTCCTACAACAAGCAAATTACCTAAAGGTCAGACAGAGCAATGGGAAGGAAAACACAATCAGTAGTGAAGTATTTCAAAAAGTTTTTTGTTGGTTCTGAATTTTGGGTCTGGTAAAACTAAGTTTTTTTTGTTCCAAAATTTGGGATGTGACAGCTCTTCCCCCCTTAAAATAAATCTCATCCTCGAGATTTGGCCGGTGGTAACAGGGGAGCACGAGGGCACGGGTTTTTGGGTTGGCTATACTTCTGAGGTTATTGCTTCTTTAGTAAGGTTGCCATGTGAGATCTTGACAACTTGATGATGCGAGGCTTTCTTTGTCGATATACTTCTGTGCTGAATTCAGATCCTTGATGATGGGGTGGTCTTGACGATTAACTCGGATGTATAGTCTTGGTTGGTTGTTTCCAGATGCTACAAGGCTAAGGCGCAAGGAACTAATTATTAACACCTTCTGGTATACGTACTGCAGGTCTTCCCCCCTTAAAAAGGGGTTTTGAAGGGTCATCCTGAAGGTTGCGGCTGGAGTTGACTTGGAGGCATTGTTCTTCTTGGGTAGCTTGACATTCTTCGTCTTGGGTGTCGCGCCTTGGTGCTTGGGGTTGGTGCAGATATCACTTCTAGATATTTTCTTCTTACGAGGGTCACAGATGGGAACGCGTTGTTCTCAAGGTGCGTCAAGCTTGGGTACTTGACTCTCTCTCCGATTTCTAGATAGAAAAGGGATAATAAAAACTTCTATTTGAATCTCAGCTTGCTTGGTGGTTGGTGTCGTCCATAGCAGGTGCTTCCGTTGTTTGATTCTTCTTAGTGACTTCCGGTAGATTTTCTTCACGCTTTTCTTCCTTCGGCTTGGCGAGAAAAAGGCTGTCCTGAAAGACTTCTTTGGTTCGGGGTCTTCACGAAGCTTCGCAGGTGTCTTCACAAGTAAGTTAGAGTGCACCAGAATAGTTAGGATTTCCGGGAAAACTTTCTGGTTGAGGGGCTTAAGTTAGTTTTCAAAGGGAGTTGGGTACCATACCCTGAACATCAAACTTATTATTCCAAGATCTTAACAACCAACTTTACATAGGCCTCTGATTCTCGAGTCTTCAAAATACCGTTCCCACATCCCTGGTAAGGCCACTACTATCAACTAGTTAATTGAATCATGGCCCTTGCCCAAGCTAAAATTATTAATCCACCACATCTTCTTCGGGCATAACTCTTTGTCATATCATGGTTCAATCTATCGGATATCCATCAAACCTTTAAGGCATAATCTTCCCATTATATCCTATCACAAAAATCGTAGTGGTCCACCAATTATTTCTGGCATACCACGATCTATTCATTTGCTAACTCATCTTTGACCACTTCCTATAATTCCATAAGAATTTAGTACAAGGTCACTTGCGCTAGGAATCACCCTAAACATTCCAACACCGGAGTATTCTTCTTAATTTACTTGCTTATAACCAATCCAAACATCATTTTATCAGCAAGTAATTCCTAAAAATCCAATAACTTTCACCTTTATTTCTAAACCTTAGATCAAGGGTCACGTCTTCTAGCTCCAGATAACCACCAATGGTTGGGGACCACAACTGGTTAGCCCCAGAGTATTAATCAAATATATCATCTGTCCAATCCCAATTAATTTATCGATCCACTCCAAGCTTTCACTTTTATTCTAAACCCCAAAATTTGATATTACCAACAGCATCCACCAAATTTTGATCTCATCGAGATACTTTTGGCTAATAACTTACAATTCAACACCCTTATATCTTCCTAAAGTCTCCTTTCTACCAACTAGTTTTGAGTCGTCCACTGGCACCTCTTTCTTTTCTTGCTTTCGGAAATCATATCCTTGGGGAAACACTAGAAATCTTCATATGATTTTCTTACTTAGAACTTGAGTAACTCCTAAGGTATACACTTGACTTAAGAAAATTATTATTGTCCTTGATTTGAGTTCTAACATCATTTGCTTCACCCCTGTGGTGAAGGCATCCACTTAGTCCGGGCAAGCTTTCCATTAGTTAGTTGTATAAAATTGCGGAGGTCTTTTATAACATCAATTGCCTTAGTCTTACGAGAAGAATTTGTTAACAAGGTAGCTAGTCTTGTCATCAAACTACTTTTCATATTCCAGAGGCTGAGATGTACTGGATTATCTGACGTTCCGATTATTTGTATATGACACTCAATTGTTTGGGCATACAAAAGCGATTTGTTAACAAGTTCATGAGGCTTGTTACCAAACTACTTCTATATAACACGAACATTAAAATATCACACTATTTCTAGAGAGATTTAAAGTTAGATAAATTATGTTAGTTATGTTAGTTTTTCATATTGTTTTGTTAGTCCGACGGGATACGACTAGTGTCATATAACGTCGGGTCTTGAATCTTCATCTTTCTCGATGGCTTGATGTGGCTGCACAAAACAACGTATGAAGGCCGCTATCCGTCTTGCAGAAGGTCGCAAAGTCTTGGAGTAGGGAGTATTCCATACCTTGCTTCTCTTACTAGGAGAAAATTTTCTGAAGGGTTTTTCTAAGTCGAACTTTTGAGAGGGTACAAAAAGTACATCTATGGCCAACACGGCAAAAAAGGTTTTTGCAAACAGTCTAAAATAAAGCAACAGATAAAAGTGTGGTTACTTTGGGTTCCCGACAAGACGGGTTTTGTGAAACACACAAGGAAAACAACACACATGAATGCCACACACAAGCAAGATCAATCAAGGCACTTTTAGCACCAACAGGCGTTTAATACTGTGGAAGATGGGTTTTGCTCAAGTAAAACGAGCTTATCCTATCGATCCTATGGGTTTGGTTTGGGATATCGTCAAGTATGTAAGTTTGAATAGAGGTAAGACAACAGAAGGAAACTTTTGATAAACCTTTAGACAAGACATATGGTTTAGAATAATTCGAGAAGGTGAAAAGAGTGGAAGCTACACTTAGGCTTCCTTAGATACAAGTAATTTTAGGTAGTAATATTTTTCTTTCCAAAATAATTCTCTCGTATGGGCCTTGGTGAAACAGGGCTGTTGAAGTCTTCATTTTATCGCCTTAGTCTTCAGCTGGAATACTTGGGATTGTCGAGGTAGTAACTGAGTGGAATTGTCGATATTGAGTTGAGGTCTTCGAGGTTTCTTGCTTTATTGATACTGACGATCTTGATATTTGCAGATCAATCACCTTGATGCTGAATGTTGAATATTTGAGATGGAAGCTCTTTCTTGTAGGTGCTAGCTAATCAGGTCTCACTTGGGTTCATCGTCAAGTATTTTGAACGGGTAAGAGGGAGTAGAGAAATCCTTGGAAAATCTTAAATAGAGGGATAAGTCTCGGAAATATTTGAGAAGGTGAGAAGAGTGGAAGTTATTTTTGGACTTCCTTAGATAAAAATATGTTTTTGGTAACAATATATTTTTAACAAAATATTTCTTTCCTAACTAACGTCCATTCTAACTAAGATCTGTTACAGTCAGGATGGCTCTGATACCAAGTCTGTGGGGACCCCGGACTAGCCGTCCGAAATACCCTTGTGCCTACAACATCAGCGATCCCATGATCAGTCTGTCGCTGAGCACAATCAAACTGGTATCAAAAGAACATCCATAAATACCGAAGGAAATTACTTACTTGATTGAAGCCATAAGCTTCAACAGGTACTTGCAGCGGAAATCACCAAACAACGTGGAGCCCAAGTCACTTGCCAACCCTATAGGCAGCTGACTGGGAAGCGCCCTAGTTCGCATTGACGTCATTAACCACTTCTTCTTCGAACTGCTCCTCTTCAGAATCTGGCTAAGACAATAGCCAGGGACGAAACCAATATGAGTACATTTGAATGTACTCGCAAACTACCCCGGAATAAGCATGCACTTCTATTTTTTATTGTTTAAAGCAAACTTTCTTTGCTTTGAAAACTCCACCTCTTTATTGAAAAAGAGGAGGATGGACTTTTGTTTAATAAACCTTTGTTTGAAATCTTATATTTACTAATTGGAGGCACCATACGAGGCTCCACGTTAATCCTGGAGGTTAGAAATTTTTGTTCGTCGGATGTAGCCGTAATCCGTCTAAAGCCGTTGGATTAACGTCCGTCTAACGTGCACAGGCGTAACCCTTCTTGCACCTATCTCTCTCGGCGTGAGTTCGAATCCCAAGTCATACTCCAGATCGGTATTGTCTTACGAAACGAGGAACGCCTGGAAAAAAGGACAAAACGGATCTGATGACGAGACCTCGGACGTTGGCCTCAATTGCAGGATTCTAAACCTAGGAGCGCTCTGTGGCGTTATTGTCTGGCAGCAAGCGCTGGCCGGGCTGGCCGATCGGCCGGGCGCCACGGCGTGCGGTGTATTACGGTGGCAGCGTGCAGTTTACGACACTGAATAAAATCCATTGGTACACATGCATGCGGCCGGCCGGCCGGCCTGCATGGTATTATCTTAACTATTTTTACAATCACTGCATGCACAAATTTATACTTCGTATATCTTTAATTTGTGGTTGAAATTCCGGATGAATGTATTGCATGCAGGTTTGATGGAGAACATGGCAGAATAATTCATCAGATAATTCTCTTTCTTTCCATACAGCGGAAGGTGCCAAATTAGTCGAAGCCATGCATTAGAGATAGGCCAACGTGAAGATCACGTGCATGCCCAAAAAGCAGAAAATTTGACCTCACCATCAACGACGACATGATCAAAATATAAATTTTCCCCTAATGCAGTCTAGGTGTTTGAGGAATTGTTAACTGACTAAATTTTCACCAGTAGTGAAAGGATGCATTGAGCGTATAGTTCGATCAACTTGCATTACATTCATAGTATGCACAGGAGAGGAGATAGACGTATCAATCTTCATGTTTGTCAAGTGTGTTGTTTCTACTAGATGCGTGTATGCAGGAAAGCAGCTATCGCTATGCTCCTAATACGAGTCACAATTTTTTTTGAAGAAACTAATTTTTAGTACAAAGAGTGGTAAACAAGACAATTTTTTTTGAAGAAACTAATTTTTAGTACAAAGAGTGGTAAACAAGACACCCTTTAGTTTAGGCGCATTATATCTGTGCTAAACTATTTCTATATTGCACATTGCATATTTCTTTGCTAGCACAAATCTGTAGTATTATTCTGGAAGGCGGCACTCTGCACCTGATTGATCTTTATCTATTATAATCAGACGAATTAATCTAACACCATTAACTCCATCAACTTAGTTATTCCTATATGTCAATTAAATGTGTTTGCGGAAAATATCATGCGTAAGTTTACAGGTTTTTATGATGTACAGTACTAAAGATCCATTTAGACATTCTCCTTAGTTACACATAGAACTCTTTTACCATGCTATTCAGTCCTCTCATGTTAGGCTGTCAGGAATCAAAGTCCAGCGGCGCATTGCACAACAGGAGTTCCAATGTGAATTGAATAATAGGATTGGTTGATCTTAATTGAGATGACAATTAACAAGGGAAAAATAGGGTTTGATCAATGTTGGTTCTTGAGAACCATTGCTTTTTTTGTTTCAGATATGATATATAGATGTTTCACTATTGATTTATTATGTTATATAAATAATGATTCTGTGCAACAGCTGTAAATTTATAATTACACTAGAGAAACTTTTTCATGTATCATTAGAAGATAATTGTATTACTAAGTCGACGAGCCAAATTATTTTGTAAAAAATTTAAATTTGGTGTTTGGGTGAGTCCGCTACATCATTATCTTAAATATGAACATCATTTTCCAGTCTTTTGCAATATTTAAATTAGTTTGATCCATTGGTTGTAAAAAAGTGTTATCTATTTTGTATATTGCATGACACATGTACTGACGCTGATCACATGCAAATTTGTTCTCTCTTATGGTTTTTACTTGGGAGAATACATCTTCTTTATCCATTCAAATTAAGTCTATGTTGAATATACGCCTGATGCGCCGCAATATGTTCTTAGTTTGAAATATATTTGTAATTATTACTTAATATACTGCAGTAATATTCCATTACCTGGAAGAAAAAAATCAGAGAGTGGTGAATATCTGATTTATATGATTGGAGAACATTAGGTATGTTCTTTTTCTCCATCATTTACATAAGATCGACTAATACACACATCTTATTTACATGCCCCTTAAATTTTATCAGATATGAATTGACTTTATGTTGGATATATTCTGACTAGAGCAACATGCAACTTTATGGATAAAAATGTATCATTTACGATACGAAGGTTTTGGAGATTGTCCTCGATCCCATGCATCTTTTCATGTCCTATGTCTTGCACATTATAGGTCAATCGAGGTTCTTGGCTCTTCTGTTTGGGAGCAAAAAAGTAACACAAGCTTACATCTAAGCGATATTTTACAAGGTGCAAATTTAATATTTGTACTATGAGGTTCTAATGTAGTCGTGACAGGAAAAGAAACTTTCAACTTGGATTAGTTTTCCTTAGAATAGTTAGTCTCCATTTTTATAACATAGTTTAGTTAACCAAAATTTTAACCAAATCAGATTTTTTTAATATAAGTAAACAAACTAGCCCGTGCAAGTGCACGGGTTGACGACTAGTTCCTATAACTTTATTTGAAACAGGAAAGAAGGATTTAGAACTTTTTCCCATAAATCAGTGTTTGTAAGAAGTCGCTTTTAAAACTTTTTCCCGTAAATACATCCTTGTTGAAAAAGGTAAGAAGTCTCTTTAATAAACATTTTCCCAGAAAATCACCATTTGTTTATTTCTCCAAAACTCCTCCTTTTCCGACCAGATCCATTCCTGGTCAAATCAGTTTTCCAACAACCTTCTACCAACCCCTTGGTATAGTTGCATAAAACATTTTCCACTTTCAGGACACAAAACTTTGCACTTCTCGATCGTAGCCCCTCAGGGTCCTCCTCTTTTCCAGCAACCTCATACCGACTCGTCGGTATAGTTGCACAAATACAACATCTCCATTTTCCTTTTAAAACTTAAACATTTCCAAAACTTGCACATGGTCAAAGCAGTTCTTTCCAACTGTCCATATCCGAGGACTCGGCTATTCGAATAGTTTTAACCCTCTGCAGAGGTAGCACGCTTTTAACCCACATCCATCCGGTAACTCATCGTGTCAGCCACGTCCCGCCATACAAGGTGTATGCGAAGTTGAGCCACCGACCCTAGCCTCTCCTTTGCTCATGCTAGTATAGGATCCTTCCCAGATGACACTTTCAACACACTTAACCCAGCCCTTCGGAATCTAAGTGTGAGGACTCATAGGTTTTGTCCGGCGATTTATGGTGGAACCTTCAATCCTCCTCCTTATCTTTTCATAGAGTTTGAGCGAGGACCCGGGTCAGGGGATGACCAACACACTATCCCCTCATGCATGACGGAGTCATCTCCGTCGATGAGGTATCCAGTACTAATATGAGCAAATTATATGACTAAGCCCTTTCCCATAGGTGGGTAAATGTGGTCGCACCGGGTATTGGTTGTTCTGTAAGTACAAGGACACAATGTGCATTTTTCATAAACATCACCATTCTCCATTTCTCCACTTCAACACCGACATCTCGGTATTCCATATCCATACAAGTATTTTCAAAGGAGTTTTGAGTAAACAATATTTTTCCCATCCTATAGTTTGAAAAAGAATTTCCATCTAATATTTCCATAGAGGGTGTCAAAATAGTATACTTGTATTTTGAAAACAAAAGGGTTTTCAAATTCATAGCTTTTGTGGCAAACACCATATAAATAACTTTTGCTCTTTATAAGTAAAACATGTGAACCAAAATAGAGGTATATAAATGCAAGCTCAGAGGATAGCTTGCCTTGCTCGGCAAAGTGACCTTGGTCTTGATCTTCAGGTTCAGCAAATTCCCTCTCCTCGATAACTCCAGCAACGTTCTCGTCTAATCGATAAACAAACAAATACAAGCAATCACTAAACTACTCAATCAAACATCACCACCTTACAATATTAAACTCTACCAATAACTACGGTAGTCACACAAGGCAAACCAATTGGGTTCAATTTAATTGAATTAACCAATATTTTAAATTAATAAGTAAAGTGTTGTTTCAATGTTAGGGTGATTCAATTTTAGTCAAACAGGTGTTTGCTTTATACAAACAGATAGATTTTATTTTTCTGTTCATTTTGATATATGTTATTTGTATTTTTCATTAATGAGAATTTTAATAATTTTATCTTATTTAAATTCCCTTTTTAGAATATTTAAGGTTTGAAGAAAGTATTTAACTCCTTAAACTTAAATTTTGATTTATTAAATAATAGGAGGAATCATTTATGTAACATAATTTTATTTTATTATATGAGGAAATTAAGAATATATTTATTTCTTAATTTATTTGAATTTTGTTTGAATTTTCAAACTTAAATTCTTATTTAAAATAAGTTTTATAGATATAAAGGTATATCTTATATTTTAAATCAAGATAAAGTAATTTATAATACAAAACAATTTCCTTGAGTTCATAAAATTACTCTGAATATTTTTAATTATTTTACAGCATTGTTTTTCTAATTTTACTGAATAAATCTTTTTCTCAGAATTTTTCTTTTTAATAAAATTTTCTGTAAAAGTGAAAAGACGAAAGTGCCCCTGGTTCAACAGGGTTGAGCCAGACCAAAACCTGGCTCGGGTCGGTGGTCAACCCGACCGAGCCACACCCTCTATTCGCCTCTCTCTCTCTCACGACCCCGAACTCTCTCCCTCCCGCAGTTCCTCTTTCCGCCGCCGTCGTCGCCGCACGAATCCGGCGAGGTCCGGTCGTCTCCGCCACCGTGCCGTGGCGCAAACGATGCGCCACTCGGTCCTCTCCCTATCTACCCCGGCGATTCACTTCTCCTTGCCTGATGCAGCCGTGCGCGACCCGTATCCACGCCTAGGGTTCCGGTGGCAGCACGGCATTGCCGTGCTCCCGGCCCATGCTGCTCGGCCGTGGCTGGTGTGGAACTCAATCCCGTGCCGCCGTGGCGTGGTGAAGTTGATGTGTGCTCTCCTCCCGTGGTCCTCCTTCATCGGCCACACGGGCACTGCCCCGTCGCCGTGGAGTTACGGCCATGGGCGAGAGGTAAGGTTTCTCTCCCTTTTCTCCTTCTTCTCCCCTCCTCTGGCCTAAGGCCGTGCTCTGTGATGTGTAGCAGGTTGGGTTAATTTTTGTTTTTGCTGTTCTTAGGTGTTGGGCGATGTTGTTGCTCTGGTGTTGCTCTCTGAGCACCCTTGTGTGCCACTGATATTATTTGTTGGAGGTGATGGTGATGCTGGTGTGTGCTACTCTGAACCCAAGAGCTCAGAGATGCGTTTCTGCTAGAAACCTGTGTGATGTCTTGCTCTGATATTGCTCTCTGATAATTTTGTTCCTTTCATGAAATGCTCTATTAATGCCCTGTGCTAGTATCTCATTTGCTTGAGCTAAATAATTTAGCTTTGCTTACTGTGATGCCTCCTTCGAGTTACACAGAAGCATTCTAATTATTTTAGCCTAGGGAAAAATTATTTGTACTACCCAGTGGTGTTATTAGTGCATGTTTGTGCTGGTGGTGCCTCTCCCCTTTGTGGGTTTTGTGCCCAGCAATCCATATGCTGGATGTGTGATTCACAGGAATATGATTTCAAGCAACCAAAAGCTTGTGTGCCTTTGCTCAATTTGATGGATTTATGTCCCTTGCCCATGATGCATAGGCTGAGGCTTTTGATTTAATAAGAACAGATGCTTTACTTGATTTAACTCCCTGTGATGATTTTAGCATAGCATTTCTATGCTTAGCTGAGGGAAACACTCCACCACACCATGTGCATCTAGCAGATCATTTGGCTAGAGATAGAATATCAACCTGTGCTCAAGTGTGGTGATGTTGGGGCTGTTGCTTGTAGTTCTTGTGGATCTGTTGCTTGTTGTTCTTGTGGATCTGTTGCTTGCTCTGCTTGCTGGACTGCTCCTCCTGCTCCAGCTTGCTATTCCTAGCTTCTGGCCTTCTCCTTGCTCCTGCTTGGCCTTGAGCTTCGACTCCATCTTGCTCTTGCTTGGCAAGAATCCAGTGGTGAAAAGTGGAGGGATTGGTGGTTTAGTGATGAACTGTGGGCTGTGTGGGTGATGAACTTGAGCTGAGTGAAATGAGCTTGCTCCTTGCTTGCTACTGCTGTCCCTTGCTCTTATCCTCCTCCTGGGAGTGAAGTAGTTGTGCATGTGTAGTGAATGCTCTGGTGGTGGGTGAAACAGGACTGTGTGGCTTGTGTCCTACAACTCCCTTTGCCCTTGTTATTCACATGTCTATTGCAGTGTGATGATGGCAACCAAGACTGTGTGTGATGTGGGCTCCTCTGCTTGCTCAGTTCAGAGAGCTGGCATCGATGGGTTGAGCTTATCTACAGATTTTCCATTTCTTTTCACTGGACAAGTAGATTTATGGCCTATGATGTTGTACTGAGGCAAACTGTGCTGATTAAGAACAGATACAACGCTTAGTCCCTAATAATATCCAGTGATGTGTTTAGCAGTGCATCACACTGCCTAACTGAGGATAATACTAACCCTAATCCCTTTTGTTTATTTCTGTCTTTGCTTTTCATTTGTTTTGCAGGGAAACAATATTGGTATAAAGATCAAAAGGAGAAGAAAGGAATACAAGACATTTTAGTTTAGGAAACAATTGTAATTTTCCTTTTCGAAATTCAGTTTCTTGTAGTAGAGTTGTAAAGACGTTGTAATTTATGTTTAATAAGAAGATTTGTTTGTCTTTGCAAGAATTCAATAGGTTGTAATATTTATTGTAAGATTTGAGTTATTCAATCATTTATTAAATCATTTACCTAATTGTTATTTCAGTTCCTTCAATGTTTTAATTTGAATTATTTTATGAATTCAATTATTTGAATATTATATTTGAATTCAAATTCCTACAACAAGCAAATTACCTAAAGGTCAGACAGAGCAATGGGAAGGAAAACACAATCAGTAGTGAAGTATTTCAAAAAGTTTTTTGTTGATTCTGAATTTTGGGTCTGGTAAAACTAAGTTTTTCTTAGTTCCAAAATTTGGGATGTGACAGCTCTTCCCCCCTTAAAATAAATCTCATCCTCGAGATTTGGCCGGTGGTAACAGGGGAGCACGAGGGCACGGGTTTTTGGGTTGGCTATACTTCTGAGGTTATTGCTTCTTTAGTAAGGTTGCCATGTGAGATCTTTACAACTTGATGATGCGAGGCTTTCTTTGTCGATATACTTCTGTGCCGAATTCAGATCCTTGATGATGGGGTGGTCTTGACGATTAACTCTAATGGATAGTCTTGGTTGGTTGTTTCCAGATGCTACAAGGCTAAGGCGCAAGGAACTAATTATTAACACCTTCTGGTATACGTACTGCAGGTCTTCCCCCCTTAAAAAGGGGTTTTGAAGGGTCATCCTGAAGGTTGCGGCTGGAGTTGACTTGGAGGCATTGTTCTTCTTGGGTAGCTTGACATTCTTCGTCTTAGGTGTCGCGCCTTGGTGCTTGGGGTTGGTGCAGATATCACTTCTAGATATTTTCTTCTTACGAGGGTCACAGATGGGAACGCGTTGTTCTCAAGGTGCGTCAAGCTTGGGTACTTGACTCTCTCTCCGATTTCTAGTTAGAAAAAGGATAATAAAAACTTATATTTGAATCTCAGCTTGCTTGGTGGTTGGTGTCGTCCATAGCAGGTGCTTCCGTTGTTTGATTCTTCTTAGTGACTTCCGGTAGATTTTCTTCACGCTTTTCTTCCTTCGGCTTGGCGAGAAAAAGGCTGTCCTGAAAGACTTCTTTGGTTCGGGGTCTTCACGAAGCTTCGCAGGTGTCTTCACAAGTAAGTTAGAGTGCACCAGAATAGTTAGGATTTCCGGGAAAACTTTCTGGTTGAGGGGCTTAAGTTAGTTTTCAAAGGGAGTTGGGTACCATACCCTGAACATCAAACTTATTATTCCAAGATCTTAACAACCAACTTTACATAGGCCTCTGATTCTCGAGTCTTCAAAATACCGTTCCCACATCCCTGGTAAGGCCACTACTATCAACTAGTTAATTGAATCATGGCCCTTGCCCAAGCTAAAATTATTAATCCACCACATCTTCTTCGGGCATAACTCTTTGTCATATCATAGTTCAATCTATCGGATATCCATCAAACCTTTAAGGCATAATCTTCCCATTATATCCTATCACAAAAATCATAGTGGTCCACCAATTATTTCTGGCATACCACGATCTATTCATTTGCTAACTCATCTTTGACCACTTCCTATAATTCCATAAGAATTTAGTACAAGGTCACTTGCGCTAGGAATCACCCTAAACATTCCAACACCGGAGTATTCTTCTTAATTTACTTGCTTATAACCAATCCAAACATCATTTTATCAGCAAGTAATTCCTAAAAATCCAATAACTTTCACCTTTATTTCTAAACCTTAGATCAAGGGTCACGTCTTCTAGCTCCAGATAACCACCAATGGTTGGGGACCACAACTGGTTAGCCCCAGAGTATTAATCAAATATATCATCTGTCCAATCCCAATTAATTTATCGATCCACTCCAAGCTTTCACTTTTATTCTAAACCCCAAAATTTGATATTACCAACAGCATCCACCAAATTTTGATCTCATCGAGATACTTTTGGCTAATAACTTACAATTCAACACCCTTATATCTTCCTAAAGTCTCCTTTCTACCAACTAGTTTTGAGTCGTCCACTGGCACCTCTTTCTTTTCTTGCTTTCGGAAATCATATCCTTGGGGAAACACTAGAAATCTTCATATGATTTTCTTACTTAGAACTTGAGTAACTCCTAAGGTATACACTTGACTTAAGAAAATTATTATTGTCCTTGATTTGAGTTCTAACATCATTTGCTTCACCCCTGTGGTGAAGGCATCCACTTAGTCCGGGCAAGCTTTCCATTAGTTAGTTGTATAAAATTGCGGAGGTCTTTTATAACATCAATTGCCTTAGTCTTACGAGAAGAATTTGTTAACAAGGTAGCTAGTCTTGTCATCAAACTACTTTTCATATTCCAGAGGCTGAGATGTACTGGATTATCTGACGTTCCGATTATTTGTATATGACACTCAATTGTTTGGGCATACAAAAGCGATTTGTTAACAAGTTCATGAGGCTTGTTACCAAACTACTTCTATATAACACGAACATTAAAATATCACACTATTTCTAGAGAGATTTAAAGTTAGATAAATTATGTTAGTTATGTTAGTTTTTCATATTGTTTTGTTAGTCCGACGGGATACGACTAGTGTCATATAACGTCGGGTCTTGAATCTTCATCTTTCTCGATGGCTTGATGTGGCTGCACAAAACAACGTATGAAGGCCGCTATCCGTCTTGCAGAAGGTCGCAAAGTCTTGGAGTAGGGAGTATTCCATACCTTGCTTCTCTTACTAGGAGAAAATTTTCTGAAGGGTTTTTCTAAGTCGAACTTTTGAGAGGGTACAAAAAGTACATCTATGGCCAACACGGCAAAAAAGGTTTTTGCAAACAGTCTAAAATAAAGCAACAGATAAAAGTGTGGTTACTTTGGGTTCCCGACAAGACGGGTTTTGTGAAACACACAAGGAAAACAACACACATGAATGCCACACACAAGCAAGATCAATCAAGGCACTTTTAGCACCAACAGGCGTTTAATACTGTGGAAGATGGGTTTTGCTCAAGTAAAACGAGCTTATCCTATCGATCCTATGGGTTTGGTTTGGGATATCGTCAAGTATGTAAGTTTGAATAGAGGTAAGACAACAGAAGGAAACTTTTGATAAACCTTTAGACAAGACATATGGTTTAGAATAATTCGAGAAGGTGAAAAGAGTGGAAGCTACACTTAGGCTTCCTTAGATACAAGTAATTTTAGGTAGTAATATTTTTCTTTGCAAAATAATTCTCTCGTATGGGCCTTGGTGAAACAGGGCTGTTGAAGTCTTCATTTTATCGCCTTAGTCTTCAGCTGGAATACTTGGGATTGTCGAGGTAATAACTGAGTGGAATTGTCGATATTGAGTTGAGGTCTTCGAGGTTTCTTGCTTTATTGATACTGACGATCTTGGTATTTGCAGATCAATCATCTTGATGCTGAATGTTGAATATTTGAGATGGAAGCTCTTTCTTGTAGGTGCTAGCTAATCAGGTCTCACTTGGGTTCATCGTCAAGTATTTTGAACGGGTAAGAGGGAGTAGAGAAATCCTTGGAAAATCTTAAATAGAGGGATAAGTCTCGGAAATATTTGAGAAGGTGAGAAGAGTGGAAGTTATTTTTGGAC
Organism: Poa pratensis; assembly: GCA_947311845.1. Taxonomy (NCBI): domain Eukaryota; kingdom Viridiplantae; phylum Streptophyta; class Magnoliopsida; order Poales; family Poaceae; genus Poa; species Poa pratensis. The sequence continues at coordinate 68,651,817 of CAMZMU010000042.1, forward strand.
TTCCTTAGATAAAAATATGTTTTTGGTAACAATATATTTTTAACAAAATATTTCTTTCCTAACTAACGTCCATGCTAACTAAGGTCTGTTACAGTCAGGATGGCTCTGATACCAAGTCTGTGGGGACCCCGGACTAGCCGTCCGAAATACCCTTGTGCCTACAACATCAGCGATCCCATGATCAGTCTGTCGCTGAGCACAATCAAACTGGTATCAAAAGAACATCCATAAATACCGAAGGAAATTACTTACTTGATTGAAGCCATAAGCTTCAACAGGTACTTGCAGCGGAAATCACCAAACAACGTGGAGCCCAAGTCACTTGCCAACCCTACAGGCAGCTGACTGGGAAGCGCCCTAGTTCGCATTGACGTCATTAACCACTTCTTCTTCGAACTGCTCCTCTTCAGAATCTGGCTAAAACAATAGCCAGGGACGAAACCAATATGAGTACATTTGAATGTACTCGCAAACTACCCCCGGAATAAGCATGCACTACTATTTTTTATTGTTTAAAGCAAACTTTCTTTGCTTTGAAAACTCCACCTCTTTATTGAAAAAGAGGAGGATGGACTTTTGTTTAATAAACCTTTGTTTGAAATCTTATATTTACTAATTGGAGGCACCATACGAGGCTCCACGTTAATCCTGGAGGTTAGAAATTTTTGTTCGTCGGATGTAGCCGTAATCCGTCTAAAGCCGTTGGATTAACGTCCGTCTAACGTGCACAGGCGTAACCCTTCTTGCACCTATCTCTCTCGGCGTGAGTTCGAATCCCAAGTCATACTCCAGATCGGTATTGTCTTACGAAACGAGGAACGCCTGGAAAAAAGGACAAAACGGATCTGATGACGAGACCTCGGACGTTGGCCTCAATTGCAGGATTCTAAACCTAGGAGCGCTCTGTGGCGTTACTGTCTGGCAGCAAGCGCTGGCCGGGCTGGCCGATCGGCCGGGCGCCACGGCGTGCGGTGTATTACGGTGGCAGCGTGCAGTTTACGACACTGAATAAAATCCATTGGTACACATGCATGCGGCCGGCCGGCCGGCCTGCATGGTATTATCTTAACTATTTTTACAATCACTGCATGCACAAATTTATACTTCGTATATCTTTAATTTGTGGTTGAAATTCCGGATGAATGTATTGCATGCAGGTTTGATGGAGAACATGGCAGAATAATTCATCAGATAATTCTCTTTCTTTCCATACAGCGGAAGGTGCCAAATTAGTCGAAGCCATGCATTAGAGATAGGCCAACGTGAAGATTAAGGTTCACACGTGCATGCCCAAAAAGCAGAAAATTTGACCTCACCATCAACGACGACATGATCAAAATATAAATTTTCCCCTAATGCAGTCTAGGTGTTTGAGGAATTGTTAACTGACTAAATTTTCACCAGTAGTGAAAGGATGCATTGAGCGTATAGTTCGATCAACTTGCATTACATTCATAGTATGCACAGGAGAGGAGATAGACGTATCAATCTTCATGTTTGTCAAGTGTGTTGTTTCTACTAGATGCGTGTATGCAGGAAAGCAGCTATCGCTATGCTCCTAATACGAGTCACAATTTTTTTTGAAGAAACTAATTTTTAGTACAAAGAGTGGTAAACAAGACACCCTTTAGTTTAGGCGCATTATATCTGTGCTAAACTATTTCTATATTGCACATTGCATATTTCTTTGCTAGCACAAATCTGTAGTATTATTCTGGAAGGCGGCACTCTGCACCTGATTGATCTTTATCTATTATAATCAGACGAATTAATCTAACACCATTAACTCCATCAACTTAGTTATTCCTATATGTCAATTAAATGTGTTTGCGGAAAATATCATGCGTAAGTTTACAGGTTTTTATGATGTACAGTACTAAAGATCCATTTAGACATTCTCCTTAGTTACACATAGAACTCTTTTACCATGCTATTCAGTCCTCTCATGTTAGGCTGTCAGGAATCAAAGTCCAGCGGCGCATTGCACAACAGGAGTTCCAATGTGAATTGAATAATAGGATTGGTTGATCTTAATTGAGATGACAATTAACAAGGGAAAAATAGGGTTTGATCAATGTTGGTTCTTGAGAACCATTGCTTTTTTTGTTTCAGATATGATATATAGATGTTTCACTATTGATTTATTATGTTATATAAATAATGATTCTGTGCAACAGCTGTAAATTTATAATTACACTAGAGAAACTTTTTCATGTATCATTAGAAGATAATTGTATTACTAAGTCGACGAGCCAAATTATTTTGTAAAAAAAATAAATTTGGTGTTTGGGTGAGTCCGCTACATCATTATCTTAAATATGAACATCATTTTCCAGTCTTTTGCAATATTTAAATTAGTTTGATCCATTGGTTGTAAAAAAGGGTTATCTATTTTGTATATTGCATGACACATGTACTGACGCTGATCACATGCAAATTTGTTCTCTCTTATGGTTTTACTTGGGAGAATACATCTTCTTTATCCATTCAAATTAAGTCTATGTTGAATATACGCCTGATGCGCCGCAATATGTTCTTAGTTTGAAATATATTTGTAATTATTACTTAATATACTGCAGTAATATTCCATTACCTGGAAGAAAAAAATCAGAGAGTGGTGAATATCTGATTTATATGATTGGAGAACATTAGGTATGTTCTTTTTCTCCATCATTTACATAAGATCGACTAATACACACATCTTATTTACATGCCCCTTAAATTTTATTAGATATGAATTGACTTTATGTTGGATATATTCTGACTAGAGCAACATGCAACTTTATGGATAAAAATGTATCATTTACGATACGAAGGTTTTGGAGATTGTCCTCGATCCCATGCATCTTTTCATGTCCTATGTCTTGCACATTATAGGTCAATCGAGGTTCTTGGCTCTTCTGTTTGGGAGCAAAAAAGTAACACAAGCTTACATCTAAGCGATATTTTACAAGGTGTAAATTTAATATTTGTACTATGAGGTTCTAATGTAGTCGTGACAGGAAAAGAAACTTTCAACTTGGATTAGTTTTCCTTAGAATAGTTAGTCTCCATTTTTATAACATAGTTTAGTTAACCAAAATTTTAACCAAATCAGATTTTTTTAATATAAGTAAACAAACTAGCCCGTGCAAGTGCACGGGTTGACGACTAGTTCCTATAACTTTATTTGAAACAGGAAAGAAGGATTTAGAACTTTTTCCCATAAATCAGTGTTTGTAAGAAGTCGCTTTTAAAACTTTTTCCCGTAAATACATCCTTGTTGAAAAAGGTAAGAAGTCTCTTTAATAAACATTTTCCCAGAAAATCACCATTTGTTTATTTCTCCAAAACTCCTCCTTTTCCGACCAGATCCATTCCTGGTCAAATCAGTTTTCCAACAACCTTCTACCAACCCCTTGGTATAGTTGCATAAAACATTTTCCACTTTCAGGACACAAAACTTTGCACTTCTCGATCGTAGCCCCTCAGGGTCCTCCTCTTTTCCAGCAACCTCATACCGACTCGTCGGTATAGTTGCACAAATACAACATCTCCATTTTCCTTTTAAAACTTAAACATTTCCAAAACTTGCACATGGTCAAAGCAGTTCTTTCCAACTGTCCATATCCGAGGACTCGGCTATTCGAATAGTTTTAACCCTCTGCAGAGGTAGCACGCTTTTAACCCACATCCATCCGGTAACTCATCGTGTCAGCCACGTCCCGCCATACAAGGTGTATGCGAAGTTGAGCCACCGACCCTAGCCTCTCCTTTGCTCATGCTAGTATAGGATCCTTCCCAGATGACACTTTCAACACACTTAACCCAGCCCTTCGGAATCTAAGTGTGAGGACTCATAGGTTTTGTCCGGCGGTTTATGGTGGAACCTTCAATCCTCCTCCTTATCTTTTCATAGAGTTTGAGCGAGGACCCGGGTCAGGGGATGACCAACACACTATCCCCTCATGCATGACGGAGTCATCTCCGTCGATGAGGTATCCAGTACTAATATGAGCAAATTATATGACTAAGCCCTTTCCCATAGGTGGGTAAATGTGGTCGCACCGGGTATTGGTTGTTCTGTAAGTACAAGGACACAATGTGCATTTTTCATAAACATCACCATTCTCCATTTCTCCACTTCAACACCGACATCTCGGTATTCCATATCCATACAAGTATTTTCAAAGGAGTTTTGAGTAAACAATATTTTTCCCATCCTATAGTTTGAAAAAGAATTTCCATCTAATATTTCCATAGAGGGTGTCAAAATAGTATACTTGTATTTTGAAAACAAAAGGGTTTTCAAATTCATAGCTTTTGTGGCAAACACCATATAAATAACTTTTGCTCTTTATAAGTAAAACATGTGAACCAAAATAGAGGTATATAAATGCAAGCTCAGAGGATAGCTTGCCTTGCTCGGCAAAGTGACCTTGGTCTTGATCTTCAGGTTCAGCAAATTCCCTCTCCTCGATAACTCCAGCAACGTTCTCGTCTAATCGATAAACAAACAAATACAAGCAATCACTAAACTACTCAATCAAACATCACCACCTTACAATATTAAACTCTACCAATAACTACGGTAGTCACACAAGGCAAACCAATTGGGTTCAATTTAATTGAATTAACCAATATTTTAAATTAATAAGTAAAGTGTTGTTTCAATGTTAGGGTGATTCAATTTTAGTCAAACAGGTGTTTGCTTTATACAAACAGATAGATTTTATTTTTCTGTTCATTTTGATATATGTTATTTGTATTTTTCATTAATGAGAATTTTAATAATTTTATCTTATTTAAATTCCCTTTTTAGAATATTTAAGGTTTGAAGAAAGTATTTAACTCCTTAAACTTAAATTTTGATTTATTAAATAATAGGAGGAATCATTTATGTAACATAATTTTATTTTATTATATGAGGAAATTAAGAATATATTTATTTCTTAATTTATTTGAATTTTGTTTGAATTTTCAAACTTAAATTCTTATTTAAAATAAGTTTTATAGATATAAAGGTATATCTTATATTTTAAATCAAGATAAAGTAATTTATAATACAAAACAATTTCCTTGAGTTCATAAAATTACTCTCAATATTTTTAATTATTTTACAGCATTGTTTTTCTAATTTTACTGAATAAATCTTTTTCTCAGAATTTTTCTTTTTAATAAAATTTTCTGTAAAAGTGAAAAGACGAAAGTGCCCCTGGTTCAACAGGGTTGAGCCAGACCAAAACCTGGCTCGGGTCGGTGGTCAACCCGACCGAGCCACACCCTCTATTCGCCTCTCTCTCTCTCACGACCCCGAACTCTCTCCCTCCCGCAGTTCCTCTTTCCGCCGCCGCCGTCGCCGCACGAATCCGGCGAGGTCCGGTCGTCTCCGCCACCGTGCCGTGGCGCAAACGATGCGCCACTCGGTCCTCTCCCTATCTACCCCGGCGATTCACTTCTCCTTGCCTGATGCAGCCGTGCGCGACCCGTATCCACGCCTAGGGTTCCGGTGGCAGCGCGGCATTGCCGTGCTCCCGGCCCATGCTGCTCGGCCGTGGCTGGTGTGGAACTCAATCACGTGCCGCCGTGGCATGGTGAAGTTGATGTGTGCTCTCCTCCCGTGGTCCTCCTTCATCGGCGACACGGGCACTGCCCCGTCACCGTGGAGTTACGGCCATGGGCGAGAGGTAAGGTTTCTCTCCCTTTTCTCCTTCTTCTCCCCTCCTCTGGCCTAAGGCCGTGCTCTGTGATGTGTAGCAGGTTGGGTTAATTTTTGTTCTTGCTGTTCTTAGGTGTTGGGCGATGTTGTTGCTCTGGTGTTGCTCTCTGAGCACCCTTGTGTGCCACTGATATTATTTGTTGGAGGTGATGGTGATGCTGGTGTGTGCTACTCTGAACCCAAGAGCTCAGAGATGCGTTTCTGCTAGAAACCTGTGTGATGTCTTGCTCTGATATTGCTCTCTGATAATTTTGTTCCTTTCATGAAATGCTCTATTAATGCCCTGTGCTAGTATCTCATTTGCTTGAGCTAAATAATTTAGCTTTGCTTACTGTGATGCCTCCTTCGAGTTACACAGAAGCATTCTAATTATTTCAGCCTAGGGAAAAATTATGTGTACTACCCAGTGGTGTTATTAGTGCATGTTTCTGCTGGTGTGCCTCTCCCCTTTGTGGGTTTTGTGCCCAGCAATCCATATGCTGGATGTGTGATTCACAGGAATATGATTTCAAGCAACCAAAAGCTTGTGTGCCTTTGCTCAATTTGATGGATTTATGTCCCTTGCCCATGATGCATAGGCTGAGGCTTTTGATTTAATAAGAACAGATGCTTTACTTGATTTAACTCCCCGTGATGATTTTAGCATAGCATTTCTATGCTTAGCTGAGGGAAACACTCCACCACACCATGTGCATCTAGCAGATCATTTGGCTAGAGATAGAATATCAACCTGTGCTCAAGTGTGGTGATGTTGGGGCTGTTGCTTGTAGTTCTTGTGGATCTGTTGCTTGTAGTTCTTGTGGATCTGTTGCTTGCTCTGCTTGCTGGACTGCTCCTCCTGCTCCAGCTTGCTATTCCTAGCTTCTGGCCTTCTCCTTGCTCCTGCTTGGCCTTGAGCTTCGACTCCATCTTGCTCTTGCTTGGCAAGGATCCAGTGGTGAAAAGTGGAGGGATTGGTGGTTTAGTGATGAACTGTGGGCTGTGTGGGTGATGAACTTGAGCTGAGTGAAATGAGCTTGCTCCTTGCTTGCTACTGCTGTCCCTTGCTCTTATCCTCCTCCTGGGAGTGAAGTAGCTGTGCATGTGTAGTGAATGCTCTGGTGGTGGGTGAAACAGGACTGTGTGGCTTGTGTCCTACAACTCCCTTTGCCCTTGTTATTCACATGTCTATTGCAGTGTGATGATTTCAACCAAGACTGTGTGTGCTGTGGGCTCCTCTGCTTGCTCAGTTCAGAGAGCTGGCATCGATGGGTTGAGCTTATCTATAGATTTTCCATTTCTTTTCACTGGACAAGTGGATTTATGGCCTATGATGTTGTACTGAGGCAAACTGTGCTGATTAAGAACAGATACAACGCTTAGTCCCTAATAATATCCAGTGATGTGTTTAGCAGTGCATCACACTGCCTAACTGAGGATAATACTAACCCTAATCCCTTTTGTTTATTTCTGTCTTTGCTTTTCATTTGTTTTGCAGGGAAACAATATTGGTATAAAGATCAAAAGGAGAAGAAAGGAATACAAGACATTTTAGTTTAGGAAACAATTGTAATTTTCCTTTTCGAAATTCAGTTTCTTGTAGTAGAGTTGTAAAGACGTTGTAATTTATGTTTAATAAGAAGATTTGTTTGTCTTTGCAAGAATTCAATAGGTTGTAATATTTATTGTAAGATTTGAGTTATTCAATCATTTATTAAATCATTTGCCTAATTGTTATTTCAGTTCCTTCAATGTTTTAATTTGAATTATTTTATGAATTCAATTATTTGAATATTATATTTGAATTCAAATTCCTACAACAAGCAAATTACCTAAAGGTCAGACAGAGCAATGGGAAGGAAAACACAATCAGTAGTGAAGTATTTCAAAAAGTTTTTTGTTGGTTCTGAATTTTGGGTCTGGTAAAACTAAGTTTTTCTTAGTTCCAAAATTTGGGATGTGACAGCTGCGCAACAAGCGACGTATCCGCAACTGGGGGAGGAGATGGCGATTTGGCCCTGACACCATAAAAACATAGGCACAAGCAATCAAAAAGCAAGATCATAAAGGTACTACCTCGAGTAAAAGAATAGGTCATAAGACGAACCTTGGCTCGTCCGATTCAGGATCGTTACCAAGGGCAAAAACACCCAGTCGAGAAGCGCCACTCGAAGCAGCAGAGGACGAGAAGAGAGTGGGGAGACATTCAAAGGGTGACTCTTAGCAGGAGACAGGGTACTCGAGTTACCAGTATCCCTTGGCTCATCCTCCTTGGACTCCGAACTCGATGACTCCGGAAGAACCAAATGTTGGCGCTTAGGCTTGCGAGTGGCCTGCTCAGCGTCAGACTCGACTGCAGTATCCGCCACAACCTGCTCCACCTCTTCCCCTGTTTCTTCTGCAAGATTATCCTGAGGAGTCGAGTGAGCAGAGGCAGGATCAACAATGGGCAGCTTGGGGTCCTCCTGTGCCGCCGTCTCTGTAGTAGGCCCGGCTTCGGGTAGAGGGGGAAGAGAGGAAGCAGTCGAATGACCCTGTATAGTAGGCAGAATTCATAATAGTAAGAACATAAACAAAGAGGTCGCAAAAGCAAGTAGCAAATCATAAAGATAGCAAAAGAAGCACTCACCGCGGGTAAGGCATTGTCTGGCCCGTAGGGGAGGTGCGCGAAGTTGAAGTCGATTTTTTTAGAAGCTTTGATGCTCGTGACCTTCTTCACTTGAGCACTCAGCTCTTTCTCTGTCAACTCCACGACACTCATCCTGCTGGCGTCGAGTGGACCCTCGTACTGCCACATCGGGTGGGCACGAAGGCGCATGGGCCACACTCGCATCTTCATATACATGCTGATTAACTGAACGCCAGGAACAGTCTTCAGCAGCTCGCTAAGTTTACTCTGCAAAGGGGCGGCCTCCTTCGCTTCAGCAGCAGAAATCGGGTGGTCCCAGGCTACCGTCTTCTGAGGAGGCTTCTCAGTCGAAAAGACTGGAAGTACCACCTGGTCGACTGGCACATAGAACCATTTGGTCCGCCAGCCTTGGGCGGAGTCGACTGCCTTCAAACTGAAGTAGTGCGAGTCGTTCCGCACTTGGACAGCAAATCCGCCCACCGGGCACGGACGCTTGCCCCGATAGTTGTGCCGCACCATGAAGATGTGCTTCCATAGAGCCCAGCTGGGGGACACCCCAAAGAAACACTCGCACAACACCATAAAACAAGTGATGTGCATAATGCTGTTTGGGGTGAGATCATGGAGCTGTACGCCATAGGCGTACAGTAACCCTCGCACAAAATCATGCAGAGGGAGAGAGAAGCCGCGGGGGAGGAACTCAGCAAAGCACACGCGCTCGTCGACGCGCGGGTCAGGGTGTACCTCTAAGCCTGGAGCACGCGCGGCCAGCTATTCAGATGGCGGCAGCCAACCTTTCTGACGATATTCAGAAAGGGTGTGTCGTGGGTTTGTCACGTCAGGTGTCATAGATGACTTCGTAGGTGTGGGATTACGCGAGTCAAGCATCTCCGAGCTTGGGATCGCAGGAACAAAGATCAACACAGATTTACCCAGGTTCGGCCCCCTCAATGTGAGGTAAAAGACCTACTTCCTGCCTACCCTAGATTGGTATTGATATGATAATCGAGGTGTTACAATGGAGGCGATCCGATCTGGTACTCGCCGTATGAGCTAGGGTTTAGGGCTTGATAGCTTGACCCCTCTAAGTCCTGCGAGTCCTCTTTATATACACAGAGGCTCGTCAGGTTACAAGAGTTCTACACGAAGCCTGATTATCTTTCTTGTCTTCCAAGGCAAGTTTGCACCGACCTTCTGGAACTTTCCTTTATCGAGTCGCGATGCGAGATTGGCCCATCTTTCACGTGGCCCAATAATGATAGCGCAGCCTTAAGTCGCGGGTTAATCATTCCCCCGACATTAGCCCCAAGCGTGGCCTGAACTTCATAGTATTTCTTGATCTTGAATGTTTAGGCCGCGCTTTTCCTTATTTCGCGACTTATAATTGTGCAGGATTGGCCTTGACTCGCACCTGGAAGATCATCTGACTTCGTGAGCTTCTTTGTTAGAGTAGCCTGATAGCTTCAGAACTTGATGACGATCCATCTTCAAATTTTTGATGATAATATGATGTAGCCCCCAAGGATTGAGAGGATGTAATGTGGTAATCATCTCAATTCTTCTCAGAGAATTCTGAAGGTCATCACCTGTAACTTGATATCATGAATAAAACAATTGTTAAGATACAAGTAATTGTAATTGGTGTTGCCGTACTATAAGCAGTACATCGACCTCTAGTTAGGCCATCTGAATCCTTAAGTGGGCACTCGCGCGACTCAGTATTTCCTAGGAACATGTGTGTTCAGGGTCGAGAGCGGCCATGATAGGCAATCAAGCTCGATTGACGCCACACCCCAGTACTTTGGCCACATAATGCGAGTAGCAATCCAACTTAAGGTAAATTTGATAATTGCCAATAAATTGGCTGTTTCAGGGTAACAAAGACCCCAAGAAACATAATGATATTGCCATGATAGGCTAAGCTATGATAAGCTTTGATTATGATGACACATAAGGTCGCGCCTAGGTGGCAACCGAGTGTTATACATAGGGTTGGATCGCGCGTAGGTGGCGATCCATGGTGATACATGGGGTCGGTCGCGCCTAGGTGGCGACCAGAGATGATACAAAGTTTACGGCCGCGCCTAGGTGGCAGCCGGTTTCTGATACAAGGGTCGATCGCGCCTGGGTGGCGATCAGATGTTGCATAGGTCGCGCCTAGGTGGCGACCAAAGTTGAAGTTCTAGCCCTGAGTGGCTGTGATGATACTCAGCTATAAAGCTGGAAAGGATGATGCTTGGCTCTGATTAGCCTTTTCTTATGTATAGTACGGTCGCAGGTGTGCGACGTTCCAAGGGCGAGGTGCCTCGAGACGATCCTCGAAATCATGGCGTTCGCTGCTTTCTTCCCTTACATCCAGCAGGTAGTACGACCCATTGTTTAGCTTCTTGCTGATGATGTAGGGTCCTTCCCATGGAGAGGACAGCTTATGCATTCCCTTGTGATCTTGTTTAAGTCGCAGTACTAGGTCGCCTTCTTGAAAGGTGCGGGTTTTGATGCGTCTGGCATGATAGCGTCGCAAGTCTTGTTGATATACTGCTGACCTTGATGCTGCCAAGTCTCTAACCTCTTCTAATGTGTCCACCGAGTCTTGCCGAGCTATCTCATTATCTGTCTCGATGTAAGCCGCAACTCTTGGTGAATCATGTATGATATCGCTGGGCATGACTGCTTCTGCTCCATAGACCATGAAATATGGTGTAAATCCTGTGGATCTGTTAGGGGTTGTTCTTAAGCTCCACAGTACTGCTGGCAGTTCTTCCACCCAACATCCTGGAGATGCTTCGACCTTTTCAATAAGGCGCGGCTTAATTCCATGGAGAATTTCCTGGTTAGCTCGCTCAGCTTGTCCATTGCTCTGCGGGTGTGCTACTGACGTGAGGTCCAATCTTATCCCATTGTCTGCGCAAAATATCTGTGTAGCCCCTTCAGAGGTGTTGCTCCCATTGTCTGTAATGATACTATGGGGGTACCGAAGCGGAATATGACCTTCTTCAAGAACTTGACTGCTGTTTCAGCCTCGCAATCTCCCACAGGTTCTGCTTCTATCCACTTTGTGAATTTGTCCACCATGACCAGGAGGTGAGTTTTTCCGTTTGAAGACCGTCTGAAGGGCCCTACCATGTCAAAACCCCATACGGCAAAAGGCCATGTGATGGGTATTGTGCGAAGTGCTTGAGCTGGCATATGATCTTGCCTAGCGTATCTTTGACATCCATCGCACACTCTGACAATTTGCTCTGCATCTGCTAATGCTGTTAACCAGAAGAATCCATGTCGGAACGCCTTTGCCACCAAAGATCTTGACGAAGCATGATGGCCACAATCGCCTGAATGAATTTCGTGCAAGATTTTTCGTCCCTCTTCTGGTGAGACACATCTTTGGAATGCTCCTGACACGCTGCGCTTGTATAATTCGTTGTTGATGATTGTATAGGCCTTTGATCGTCGTATGATTTTGCGCGCCTCAATCATCGTCTGGCAGCACTCCGCGACTTAAATATGCCATGTATGGCTCTGTCCATCCTGGCTGTTCATGCAGGGCTGCGACTAAAGTTGAATCGTCCTCTGGCTCTGCAATGTCAATCTCTGCTGGAGGTTTGACTGATGGATTGTGCAGTTCATCCAGGAAAACATTGGGTGGGACTGACTGTCTGTTGGATCCAAGCCGAGACAGGGCATCTGCAGCTTCGTTTTGTCTCCGATCAATATGTTCAACTTGGTATCCAGTGAAATGTCCAGCAATTCTGTCCACCTCTCTTCCATGTTCGCATCCTTGCTGTCCCACGTTCCGAGACCTGCTGTGCCACCAAGTCTGAATCGCCAAAACAGCGTATGCGACTGATGTTCATCTCCTTTGCTATACGTAGACCATGAAGCAGTGCCTCGTACTCCGCCACGTTATTTGTGCAGTTGAAGTGTATCTGTAGCACATACCGCAGCTTGTCTCCCTTGGGAGATGTTAGAACAACTCCAGCCCCCGAGCCTTGCAACTGTCTTGACCCATCAAAATGCATGGTCCAGTATTTGGTTTCTGCCATGCTAGGAGCGACTTGGATTTCTGTCCAATCGTTAATAAAATCTGCAAGGGCTTGCGACTTAATTGATGTGCGCGGCTCGTAGCTGATGTGATGTGGTCCCAACTCGATCGCCCACTTAGCGACTCTTCCAGTAGCTTCTCGATTACGATGATATCTGCCAATGGTGCTGAACTAACCACAGTTATTGGATGTTCTTGGAAGTAGTGCTTCAGCTTGCGACTCGCCATGAACACTCCAAACACCAACTTCTGCCACTGTGGGTAACGCTGTTTGGAAGCTGTGAGGACTTCGCTCACGTAATATACTGGTCTCTGGACAGGGTATTCCTTTCCTTTCTTGTCTCTCCACAACCATGACAGCACTCACAGCGCGGGAATTTGCCGCTATGTATAGTAGCATTGGCTCTTTATCCTTTGGAGCCGCCAGAACTGGAGCATTTGTCAATTGATGTTTCAAGGCTGTCAGAGCTTCGTCGGCCTCTGCGTCCCAAACGAAGGTGTCTGATTTTTTCAACAGTCTGTACAAAGGTAGTGCTTTCTCTCCCAATCTTGATATAAAGCGACTCAAAGCTGCTACGCAACCGTAAGTCGCTGCACATCTTTTATCTTTTCTGGCTTTTGGAGATCCATCACGGCCTTTATCTTGTCAGGATTGGCCTCAATGCCTCTTTCTGATACTATGAATCCCAATAGCTTTCCTGCTGGTACTCCGAAGACGCACTTTGTGGGGTTGAGCTTCATGTTGTATTTTCTGAGATTTGTGAATGTCTCTGCCAGATCACTAATAAGATCCTGGCTAACTTGCGACTTAACCACAATATCATCCACGTAGGCGTGAACGTTGCGACCTATTTGCTCATGTAGCAATTCTGAATGCATCTTTGGTAAGTCGCACCTGCGTTCTTCAACCCAAAGGGCATGCTGACATAACAAAAAGCTCCAAAGGGTGTGATGAAGGACGTCTTTTCTTGGTCCTCCCTCTTCATCTTGATTTGATGGTAGCCTGAATAGGCGTCCAAAAAGCATAACAGCTCGCACCCAGCAGTTGAATCAATTACTTGGTCGATTCGCGGCAAAGCAAATGGATCCTTTGGACAAGCTTTGTTAAGACTGGTGTAATCAACGCACATTCGCCACGTACCGTTCTTTTTCATAACCAATACTGGGTTTGCCACCCATTCCGGATGGTATACCTCCGTGATGAATCCTGCAGCCAGCAAGCGAGCTATTTCCTCTCCTATTGCCTTTCTCCTATCATCGTGGAAACGCCGTAGTGGCTGCTTCACTGGTTTAGCCGCAGGGTTCACTTTGAGGCTATGTTCTGCTAATTCTCTTGGTACCCCTGGCATATCTGACGGCTTCCATGCGAAGATGTCCTTATTTTCCTGGAGAAAAGCGACGAGGGCCTTCTCCTGCTCTTCTTCCATGTGTGCTCCAATGCTGGTTTGCTTGGATGAGTCGCCAGGAACAAGATTTATCTGCTTAGTGTCCTGGGCCGCTTTGAATTTCATTGGTGGCTCGGCAGATGGCGTGGTAACCACACTCATGTCGTTTGGGTCCACCTGCGACTTATAACCTTTTAGCTCTTCCGCGGCACAGGCGGATTCTGCGAAGGCCGCATCTCCCTTTTCACATTCTATCGCTTTTTCTCTATCTCCGTACACTGTGATGACCCCTTTTGGTCCTGGTATCTTCAACTGTAGGTACACGTAGCATGGCCTGGCCATAAACTTAGCAAAGGCCGTTCTTCCAAACAAGGCGTGATATGGGCTTTGGAATTTTACCACTTCGAAGCATAGGAATTCGCTTCTAAAGTTCTCTTCTGTCCAAAAGTTACCCCTAGGGTTATTTTCCCCGCTGGCCGTGCGGACCTTCCTGGGACAATGCCGTGAAACTGTTGACGTGGGCTGCAGGCTGGAATCCTTGAGTCCTAGACGCTGGAACGTATCGTAGTACAAGATATTAATGCTGCTTCCTCCATCCATAAGCACTTTGGTCAGCTTGTATCCTGCAACGTACGGTGCCACAACCAGTGCCAACTTGCCAGGTTCCCGTACTTGTGGCGGGTGATCGTCGCGACTCCAGGTTACTGCGTATTCTGACCACCTTAACCAATTGGGTGTTGCTGGTATCACGGCGTTCACCTGCTGACTTCTGCGGCTCAATTTCTCTTCCCTTTTGGAGGTATCGATAACTATTGTGTGATACTGCCCCGTCTGCCTGGGGTTACTCGCGCCGTGCTGCCCAATATTTGTGTTATGAGCCGCACTAGGGTTTCCTTCATGGGAATTCCCCCCGTTGTGTTGGCTCTCTTCTTTCCACTTCTTGTAATAGTGGCATTGCGCCTTGGTATGGTCCGCTGGCCGTCCATCACCTGTCGCATGAAGGTCGCATGGCCGGTTGAAAACTTCTTGCATATTGATTGGACGGGAGCCGTATCCTCGACCCCTTCCACGCTGGCCTCTGAATCCTCCACGCGCATTGGCGACGAGCCCTGAGTGACCATCTTCGTTTTTGCGTTTGTTTTGATTCGCGTTGTTGTGGCTTGTTTGCTGCTGCTGGGGCTTGTTGGAGTTTTTCTTTCCTTTGGCAGCAACCTCCTCTTCTTCTCCGTCTGACGCGTCTCTGGTTTTATCTGAGCCGGCATTGGCTCTTGACTTTATCCTTCATGCGACCCAGCTTATGAATCAGCGGCTCAAACTTGCAGTTTTTCTCCATCACCAGGACGGCTGAGCTTGGTGGTATATTATCTGAGGAGTGTATTATTTCTGCCACCCTTTTCATCCAATGGCGACTTGACTCGCCTTCCTTCTGGACACAACGCTCTAGATCTTCTATATTGCAGAGTCGTTTGCAAGTTCCTTGGAAGTTCTTAACGAAGGCATCCTTCAGTTCCTCCCAAGTATTTATAGAGTTGGGAGGCAAATTTTGCAGCCATATGTGCGCTGCACCTTCTAGCATCATGTTGAGGTACCTTGCACATATTTCCTCTGAGGCGTTCAAAATGCTCATCCCCATCTCGTAATTGTTCAGCCAGGTGGTTGGATCCATGCTGGCGTTGTAGTTTGCCACCTTGCGTGGCCCTTTGAAATCTTCAGGAAAAGGTTCCGATCTGATCCTTTCAGTGAAACACGCCGGTCCCTTGAGTCGCGAGGACAGGGCTGTGGGCGCGCCTGCGGGGTTATCTGCGGGCCGCGTTTGCACCACTGGCTATTCGCCTGCGCTTCTGCGACTTGCTCCTGCTGCCTCTGTGCGACTCCTGACACGTTCTCTGGTGGCCTGCTTTGGACGCTTCTTTCTGCTGCAATCCTGTGATTGGCTGGTACGAGGGGCAGCTGTGCTTCGGCTTCCGCCCTATTGGCTTGTTGCAGGACTGCCGTACTTAGCATCTGAATCGCGCGCCGCGCCTCAGCATTGACCGGGTCATCGCCTGTTGGTACCATCTGAGTCAAGATATTAGCCGCAGCATACATATTATCGACAGGGTTCTGGTAATGGCCCTGCGGGGTGTGAAACCTCCTTGGTTGTTGCTGGGTCTCTTGATTTGTTGGTACCCTTCCTTCCGCAGTCTGGATTCCCGTTCCCGCGGCTGGAGTGAGCGGGATTTCCACTGTTGGTTGAGTCGCGCGCATTGTGTTTGCGGGTCAACCTGTCGTTGAGTCGCAGCCAGCGCGGCTACTCTCTGCCGCTCCTGTTGGATTCCTTGGTTTATCTGATCGAGCCTGCGGCGCTCTTCTTCCATCCTTCGAACCTCATACAGGAGCTCGGCCCTGGCGGCCTCAATTTCTGTTGCACGGAGGGCGGCGTTCGTGGCTGACACGGGGACAAGAAGTGGGTTGCTTGGGGGTGCCGATGCCTCGGTTTCTCCAGCAGTTCCTGATGCGCCTGCTCCTCCGGTCGTGTAAACCGCGACTTGCGCCGTCTCTCGATCTGGTGATAATGCGATTTCTGGTGGGTAACCCCAGCAACTTTCTTCAAAGGCAGGTATAATGGACCCAAACTCTTGCGAGTCCATGCTTTCCACGGATTCTTCCCCATCATCGGCGACTTCTTCTACTGAATCGCCTTCTTGGACCGATCTAATGGACCTGCCACCGATGAAGCCAACGAAGACGTTGATGGATCCAAACGGGATGACGTGGCCGGTCTCCAAGTAATCTGCTTCCGGCCCCCAGCTTGAATCGTCGATGAGGGGTGTGCCATTGACCGTGATGATACGGCCAACAACAAGATCTTCAGCTCCCTTCATGGATCCTGCGCGGAACGTGACGCTCTTGACCGCAGGCCCCACGGTGGGCGCCAACTGTCGTGGGTTTGTCACGTCAGGTGTCATAGATGACTTCGTAGGTGTGGGATTACGCGAGTCAAGCATCTCCGAGCTTGGGATCGCAGGAACAAAGATCAACACAGATTTACCCAGGTTCGGCCCCCTCAATGTGAGGTAAAAGACCTACTTCCTGCCTACCCTAGATTGGTATTGATATGATAATCGAGGTGTTACAATGGAGGCGATCCGATCTGGTACTCGCCGTATGAGCTAGGGTTTAGGGCTTGATAGCTTGACCCGCTCTAAGTCCTGCGAGTCCTCTTTATATACACAGAGGCTCGTCAGGTTACAAGAGTTCTACACGAAGCCTGATTATCTTTCTTGTCTTCCAAGGCAAGTTTGCACCGACCTTCTGGAACTTTCCTTTATGGAGTCGCGATGCGAGATTGGCCCATCTTTCACGTGGCCCAATAATGATAGCGCAGCCTTAAGTCGCGGGTTAATCATTCCCCCGACAGGGTGTCCTCGGTGACGCAGGACCTTGTCCAGTCACCGGGAATCTTCAGTAGGGCATCGGCAGGTCCGCTCGCCGCCGCCAAATCCTTCCCCTTGCCCGCCGCGACGGCGGCGGAGGCAGCCGTAGTAGCAGCACGCTTGCTCTTCTTGGGTGCCATCGAAAAGGGGGTGGAGAGCGAGGAGCTTGAGACGCAGAACAATGGTGGGCGGTGCGCAAGAAAGGAGGAGAACAGAGGAACACGAAGAACAGAGGAGCACGAATGGCAAGTAAATCACAAATCTTGCGCAAAAACTGCTATTTATCGCACCACACAAAACTTCATCATAACCGTCTGTGCAAACATGCATAGCATCTGGCCGTACACGTGGCGAGCGCAAAGAGCAACCGCCGCATCCCACGCTGCCCACTACGCACAAAACCCTAGAAGGTTATGATGGCACGGCGAAAAATACGCCACGTCCGGTCAAATCTAAGCTGAGACGGCGTCTTCTGCGGTCAAAACTCTGAGCAATGGGCCTACACAGACACGTCTTGTCAAAACAGCAAGCGCACGCCTAAGATGTCACGAATGACGTCAGAGATCATACATATTCGATTAAAGGATACAAGACTACAATCGACAAAATATTCGACTGACAAAAGTACTCCCATGGGAGCGTATCAAAAATTTCTCGTAATTATAAAAAGAAACAAAGTTATTGAGATTATCCTCTACTTCAAATGAAATAAAGCATAATCTCGGGGGCTACTCCCATGGGAGCGCTGTCGCGCTCCCATAGATTTCAAAAGCAAAATATTTCGATTGAC